>OY987212.1:23555185-24757185 GCA_963920805.1 Primula vulgaris
TCCAAAACTCGCATTTTGAATACTTTGCATACAATTTGTGCTTTCGTAAAATCTGGAGCACTATCCGCAAATGCTCACAGTGAGTCTCTTCACTAGGCGAGTAAACTAAAATATCATCTATAAATACAATAACAAATTGATCCAGGTATTCATGAAATACCCGATTCATCAAGTTCATGAAAGCTGCAAGAGCATTCGTTAAACCGAATGGCATAACAAGAAATTCATAATGGCCATAACGAGTATGGAACGCTGTTTTCTGGACATCATCTTCCTTCACCCGTAGCTGATGATACCCGGAACGCAAATCAATCTTTGAAAACCATTTAGAACCATTCAGTTGATCAAGTAAATCATCAATTCTTGGCAACGAATATTTATTCTTAATGGTTACTCGATTCAGTTTCCTATAGTCGATACACATTCTCATTGTACCGTCTTTCTTTGGTACAAATAGTGCGGGTGCTCCCCATGGTGACACACTCGGGCGTATAAACTCCTTTTTCCGAAGATCGTCGAGTTGCTCTTTCAACTCCTTCAGCTCAGCAGGTGCGAGTCGATAAGGTGACACAGATATCGGTGACGTTCCTGGTACAAGATCTATGGAGAATTATACTTCACGTACAGGAGGAAGTCCACTTAAATCGTCAGGAAACACATCAGGGAATTCACAAATAATACGCGGTAACTCCACTACAGGAGTAGCCACATCTCCTATCGATAAACTAGTTAATAAACAACTAAGACTATTTTCAATGGGCCATAAAGAGAAAAGAGACATTGTTCTATCTCCTGAAAAATAAAAAGTCTCACCCGCAGGTGTAGACAAAGTGACTCGCCTTCGATAACAATCAATAATGGCATGAAAAGGGGATAACCAATCAATACCCAAGATAATATCAAACCCCAACATATCCAGTAAGATAAAATCATACTCAAAAGGATAATCATCAATAGAAACAACACATTTACGACAAACTCGATCTAGTACTAATAAGTCTCCTACAGGGGTCTCAACAGTAATCGATGGATCCAACTGGTTCGTCTCCAATCCCAGTAGCACAACAAATTTATATGAAATAAAAGAGCGAGAAGCCCCCGTGTCAAACATAGCATGAGCACCGGTAGAATTCACAAGTAAAATACCTCTCATAGTGGAGGGCTCTCCTATATCCGAACCCTGCGATAGAGCATACACGCGTGCATTGGACGACTGACTTCGTGGAGCAGCACCGCGACCTCTACCCCGATAACCACCCCGCGACGGTACTATTGCCCGCGAAGACGATGCATCCGTCGACGGTCTCATTACATGTAAAGGTCTCGGCCCAGCTGGTGGTACATGTACCATCGCTTGTGAAGGATTAGATACTTGAGAACTCGCAGAAGCTCCCCTAAAAGGACAGTCCTTCACTAGATGCCCCATAACCCCGCATCGGTGACACTTTAAGGTTGGACATTTATAGAAATTGTGACCTGCTTGGCCACACTCATAGCAAACATTCTGAGGGACACCAGATGTTTCAACAGATGAGGTCAATATATGCATGGTTCGAGTCCTATTAATGGTGATAGGTGTTGGAAAAAACATGTGAAAACATGGGTGTTTCCGAATGGTTACTGGACCAACTTTGAGTCATTATTTCGTGTAACAGTGCTGAGTTGTTTATACCGTACTCAACGTGGTTGAGTAGCCCGTGTGACGAGCTTCGTAACGGTATATCACATGACCTATTCGGAGAATGGGTGTGAATACAAACTGGCTTCAAAGTTGGTGCTTCGAAAGCTCAAATCTGGAAAACCGAAATGGTAAAGGAAAACCATTTAGTATAATCCCATATTGAAAGATTAAGAGTTAATTTTACAATATATATACCATACCAACCCATGTAGTTATTAAACTAACATGTCCACATACACCTAAGAGTATTAGTGTGTACCACACACGCGCGCTCGCTCGTGTCTCGTGTCTCGGGCTCGGGCACGGGCACGGGCACGGGCACGGGCGCGGGTGCGAGCTTGGGCTTGAGCTTGGGCTTTGGGATTTGGGATTTGGGGTTTGGGGAATGTCTTGGGTCTTGGGTCCAAACCCGAATAGGGAGTTTTGTATAAAATACAAAGCAGTCCCTAGAGTTTCCAGCAACAGAAATGCTCCAGCAATGAATGAGATTAAATGCTGCGGTTTCAGAATTAATTGAGCGGATTCTGGGGGTGGAACTCCCAGAATGGCTGCGGTTTCATTAGAGGCTATAAAAGGCAGCCCTCCCCCTCTCATTTCAACACACCAGAATACACACAACTCACAGCATAAGCATACATATAGAGAGAGAGAACCGCACCACCAATAGCTCGACCTGTGGTTCGGTGCCGGTTTCCATACGAGCCACTCTGAGATAGAAGTTGTACCTTGGGAACAAAGTCCCGAAACCAGAAACCTTTAAAGGTGGTTCGGGAAATATTTTTTAAGGGAAACTGCTCAGCAGTTGCCTCTCCTTTTTATTTCTGTTATTTATTTTTCAGTCATTTACTTTCTGTTCATTTCACTTCAGTACCGTTTCCTTTCTGTAATTTACTTTTCTGTACTATTTCTTTTCTGTATTTACATTTCAGTACTGTTTACTTTCGGTTTTTTCTATTCTGTAATTTATTTTCAGTTCTGTAATTTTCAGTATTTACAAAACCAGTCCGGCAGTTTTTTATTTGTTAAAAACCAGTCCGGCAGTTTTTATTTGTTAAAACTAGTCCAGTTTGTTTTTTGTTCAAAAACCAGTCCAGCAGTTTGTTAAAACCAGTCCGGCAGTTTGTTTAAAAAACCAGTCCGGCAGTTTGTTTAAAAAACCAGTCCGGCAGTTTGTTAAAACCAGTCCGACAGTTTATTTAAAACCAGTCCGGCAATTTCTTTGTTAAACCAGTCCGGCAGTTTCTTTATAACAGTCCAGCAATTTGTTTATTTGTTGAGTCAGGAATTGTAATTTATATTCCAATTGTGAAAAATAAAATTGTTATTTCCATTGCGTTCTTGTCTTCTTTATTTTATTGTCCTTTCATTTATTGTATTCGAAATAGTACCAAAACCAACAATTTTAAACAATACCCTTTTTGGTTTTACTATTTTCGAAAAGAAAAAGACTTTTCTTTTTTATTGTATTGTTGTTGACGTCTCGGTTTTTATTCTCGCAAAATCATTGCTAGTTTACTAGAAATTGAAATTTGCACATAGAATAAATCCGAATTGGTTTTAATCTTTTTATTCTAGAATAATATAAAGAATTCTTAGTGAAATCAAAAGTGATTTGATTTTCACGCTAGAATCTCTTTCATTGGTTTTTATTCTTTTGAAGCAATCTAATTAAGTTATAATTAGTATTTGCGATAAAGAATTTAGCTTTCTTGCGAGAAACTAAACGGTTTTAAATTTGTCATTTCAGATGACTAATGAGGATCAAACACCCACCGTTCCTTCGGGAGACGTGCATGGCGCACTTGTGATTGGCAGTAGCCATAACAATGCGAGCGCTGCGAGTGGGGCGGCTCAGGCTCAGGCTAAGGCCGAAGCTGCTGCGGCAAAGGCTGCGGCCGACGCTGCTGCGGCAGAGGCCGATGCTATGGCTGTGGCTGTGGCTGCGGCCGTAGCACAGGCTGCTGCTAAGGCTGCGGCCAAGGCAGTGCTTGTGGCTGCGGCCAAGGCAAAGGGCAAAGCTCCGGCAACGCCGTCTATGCCAATGTTGCCAACCTCTCATTTAGAGAAGCCGGAAAAGTTTAGGGGCAACAACTTCAAACGTTGGCAGTAAAAGATGCTGTTTTACTTAACTGCCCTTAATCTGACCCACTTTCTTAAGGAGACTGCACCCGTCCTAAGCGAGGACGATGAGGACGTGCAGACGGTTTCGGCGGTGGAAGCATGGAAACACGACGACTACCTATACCGGAACTACATCCTATGTGCTCTGGATGACACTCTCTTCAGTGTATTCGAGCCCAAGGCTTCTGCAAAGGAGCTTTGAGAGTCTCTCAAAAGAAAGTACAAAGTGAATGACGCTGGCGCAAAGAAATTTGTCGTCACGGGCTTTCATGAGTACATGATGACTGATGGGAAGAGTGTTATCGAGCAGGTTGAGGAACTCCAACTCATATACCATAGGCTTGAGGTCGAGGGACTAGTTATCAACGAACCTTTCCAAGTGGCATTAATGATTGAGAAACTGCCACCTTCTTGGAAAGAGTTTCAAAACTACCTGAAACACAAGCAAAAGGCTATGACCTTGGAGGGACTCATTGAGAGGCTCAATATTGAGCAAAGCAACCGCCGATCCAGAAGGAAAGGCGACGGCGGAGCAGGCAACGCGGTTGCCAAGGCCCATGTGGTTGAGGACGTTGTGTCTAAGCGGAAACGCTTTGACAGCGGAGTCGGTGCCTCTCTCAAGAAGAAATTCATGGGATTCTGCTTTATGTGCAACAAACCGGGCCATCATGCCGCGGATTGTAAGATGCGCACCAAAAAGCCCAACCCCCCCCCCCCCCCCCCAAAGAGGAAGTTCCAAGGGAAAGGGAGGAAGAGGGCACCTGCTCAGGCAAATGTGGCTGAGGGAGGAGATGATGCTGGACAAGACTACATGCACCTGAGTGCTGTGGTCTCGGAGGTGAACCTGGTGGGGAGCAACCCAAAGGAATGGTGGCTGGACACAGGCGCCACTAGTCACATCTGTGCCAGCAAGTGGATGTTCAAGACCTATACGGCCATGGACAATGAGAGCTGCTTTATGGGGAACTCGGCTACTTCCAGGGTGGAAGGAAAAGGAACCGTACTGCTGAAGATGACATCGGGAAAGGAGCTCACACTGAATGGCATGCTCCATGTGCCGGAAATTCGCAAGAATCTGTTTTCTGTGTCTGTTATGGTGAACAAAGGATTTAAACTTGTATTTGAATCTGCTAAAATTGTAATCACCTTAAATGGAATGTATGTAGGTCGTGACTATATGACAAACGGCATGTTTAAATTAAATGTTGGTACTCCGGCTCCTAAAGCTGAGTCTGCTATTGTGGGTACTAAGGCTGAGGCCAGTACCAAGAATAATGTAACCGTTAATGTTGCCCAAGTGGCCAATAAAACTTCATTTGCTTATTCTTGCGATTCATTTAATTTATGGCATGGTAGATTAGATCATGTGAATGCTAATTCTATGAAGAAATTAATATCACTGAATCTACTAACTAATTTTGCATTTGATAAACAACATAAATGTGAGGTTTGTGTTGAAGCAAAATTAACCAAGTCTTCGTATCAACATATTGAACGAAGTACTGAACCTCTCGGTCTAATACACACGGATGTATGCGACTTAAAGTTTATACAAACGCGAGGAGGGAAAAAGTATTTCATCACGTTTATAGATGACTGTACGAGATACTTCTACGTCTACTTAATGAGAAGTAAAGACGAAGCGGTAGAGAAATTCGCTCTTTATAAGACCGAAGTAGAAAATCAACTCAATAAAAAGATTAAAATGTTGAGGAGTGATAGAGGCGGTGAATACGAGGCACCGTTTGCACAGATATGCGCAGAAAGTGGCATTGTACATCAAACCACAGCCCCATACTCTCCGGAGCAGAATGGGGTTGCCAAGCGTAAGAATAGAACGCTCAAGGAAATGATGAATGCCATGTTAATAAGTTTTGGGTTACCCCAGAACATGTGGGGGGAAGCGCTGCTTTCCGCCAACTATGTATTGAACAAGCTACCGCATAAGAAGCGTGATAAACCACCTTATGAACTATGGAAAGGCCATCGGCCGAGCTATAAATTCTTAAGGGTTTGGGGCTGTCTAGCGAATGTCCTTGTCTTGCTTCCGAAAAGAACGAGAATAGGGCCAAAGACGGTAGACTGTGTGTTCATATGTTATGCACAAAACAGTAGTGCTTATCGTTTTCTCGTGCACAAGTCGGATAATCCCGATGTGCATGTAGATACTATTATCGAAGCTCGAGAAGCTTCTTTCTTTGAGGAGATCTTTCCCCGCAAGTCTTCCATTACTATAGAGACTGAGGAGTCAAACAGTGAGGAAAATATGGGGGCAAGTGAACCGTTGGAGGAAGAAGAAGAAGAGCCTCGACGTAGTAAAAAGGCTAGAAAGGAAACGACTTTCGGTCCAGATTTTGTAACCTTCATGATAGAAGGCGAACCGGTGACATTCAAACAATCAATGTCATCCCCGGAAGCCCAATATTGGGAGGAGGCGATCAACAAGGAGGTTGAATCAATATTACAAAATCACACTTGGGAACTAGTGGATTTACCACCCGGGTGTAAGCCACTAGGACACAAGTGGATCTTCAAGAGGAAGAGAAAGCTCGATGGAACGATCGAGAAATACAAGGCGAGGCTTGTAGTAAAAGGCTTTAGACAAACCGAAGGTGTCGACTACTTCGACACCTATGCTCCTGTCTCCAGGAAGACGTCAATCCGGATAGTCATTGCTCTCGCAGCACTGTTCGATCTGGAAATACATCAAATGGATGTTAAAACGGCGTTCTTGAATGGTGAGCTGGAATAGGAAATTTACATGGAACAACCGGAAGGGTTTGTGGTTCCAGGTAAAACTCACAAGGTGTGTAAACTTGTGAAGTCCTTGTATGGACTTAAACAAGCACCTAAACAATGGCACGAAAAATTCGATAGAGTGATGCTATCAAACGGTTTTCGAATAAACGAATGTGACAAATGCGTCTACGTGAAAGGTAATGAAAAGGACTACGTGGTAGTCTGCCTCTACGTAGATGACATGATAATAATAGGGAGTATTGATAACATCAACTCCACTAAGAAAATGTTGTCACAAAAATTCGATATGAAAGACTTGGGTGTCGCTGATGTTATACTTGGTATGAAAATTACCAAGACATCAGACGGATATGCGCTATCTGAAACTCACTATGTCAAGCAGATGCTTCACAAATTTGATAAAGATAGTAGAGCTACATCCAGAACTCCGATAGAGATCTCAACCACCCTGAAAAAGAATTTTGGGGAGAGTGTGAGACAATTGGAATACTCTTGAATAATAGGCAGTCTGATGTACGTCATGAACTGTACTAGACCAGACATAGCCAACTCAGTGAGTAGATTGAGTAGGTATACCAGTAATCCCAATGAGGAACACTGGAAGGCCATCATGAGACTTCTCAGATACATGAGATACACAGCCGACCGAGGGTTGCATTATACCAGATATCCAGCTGTACTGGAAGGGTATTCTGATGCGAACTGGATCTCGGATTCCAATAGTACACGATCCACTAGCGGATATGTGTTCGTGATGGGAGAAGCAGCCGTGTCATGGAGATCATTCAAGCAGACCTGCATAGCCAGATCAACTATGGAATCCGAGTTCATAGCTTTGGATCTAGCAACAGAAGAGGCTGACTGGCTGAGAAGCTTTCTGGAAGGAATTCCAATGTGGCCGAAACCTGTCCCTGCAATAAGCATGCACTGCGATAGTCAGTCGGCTATTGGGCGGGCGCAGGATCATATGTATAATGGAAAGTCCCGACATATTCGTCGGAGACATAAATCCGTAAGAGAATTGTTAGCTAACGGTGTGGTGTCATTAGATTTTGTGAGATCTAAAGACAATATAGCGGATCCATTTACAAAAGGCTTAACTCAGGTAGGAGTTGAAGTTTCATCGAGGGGAATGGGGTTGAAGCCCATCAAACTGGAAACCTCCTCAGAGGCAACCCAACCCGAACTGGATTCTCCAGCCTCGGGTTCAACGGGAAAACCGAACTATGGGGGTGACCGAACAAAGCACTCGGGAACTTAAGTTTCCAGCCCATTTCTAGGATGAAAGAGTGATAGACCTAGACCATCTTAAGGGTGAGCATGAGGCTCTTAATGAAAAAAAGTATCTCGAAGGTCGAGAGGGGTGAGTCAGGACACCCTTGACTTGAAATCACCTATGACGAGTGTGTATGGCCGATACTATGTGATGAGCCATGGGCTAAATCGCTAGAGCACTCGGTTGAATTTTACCAAGGCAGTCCACGGCCAAATATGGACAACAACCAAAGGTCTTAGTAAGTGGTGTAGAGAGGACACTGTGTGCGCATTACCCTGGTATGCACAAACGCTAAAGGGTTAAAGGCTTAAAGGCTACCCAATAGTAGCATATCAGATTTTACGTCACTACGGCAGGTTCAAGGCGCGCGCTACCTGTCCTTATACAGTGAACTCTTGCGGTTCTCTTGTATGCATTTAGGAGCATTTTTATTTTCAGCCAATTGCATTCATGTGGGGGATTGTTGGAAAAAACATGTGAAAACATGGGTGTTTCCGAATGGTCACTGGACCAACTTCGAGTCATTATTTCATGTAACAGTGCTGAGTTGTTTATACCGTACTCAACGTGGTTGAGTAGCCCGTGTGACGAGCTTCGTAACGGTATATCACATGACCTATTCGGAGAATGAGTGTGAATACAAAGTGGCTTCAAAGTTGGTGCCTCGAAAGCTCAAATCTGGAAAACCGAAATGGTAAAGGAAAACCATTTAGTATAATCCCATATTGGAAGATTAAGAGTTAATTTTACAATATATATACCATACCAACCCATGTAGTTATTAAACTAACATGTCCACATACACCTAAGAGTATTAGTGTGTACCACACACGCGCGCTCGCTCGTGTCTCGTGTCTCGGGTCTCGGGCTTGGGCTTGGGCTTGGGATTTGGGATTTGGGTCCAAACCCGAATAGGGAGTATTGTATAAAATACAAAGCAGTCCCTAGAGTTTCCAGCAACAGAAACGCTCCAGCAATGAATGAGATTAAATGCTGCGGTTTCAGAATTAATTGAGCAGATTCTGGGGGTGTAACTCCCAGAATTGATGACCAACATTTATGGCTGCGGTTTCATTAGAGGCTATAAAAGGCAGCCCTCCCCCTCTCATTTCAACACACCAGAATACACACAACTCACAGCATAAGCATACATATATAGAGAGAGAACCGCACCACCAACAGCTCGACCTGTGGTTCGGTGCCGGTTTCCATACGAGCCACTCTGAGATAGAAGTTGTACCTTGGGAACAAAGTCCCGAAACCAGAAACCTTTAAAGGTGGTTCGGGAAATATTTTTTAAGGGAAACTGCTCAGCAGTTGCCTTTTCTTTTCATTTATGTTATTTATTTTTCAGTCATTTACTTTCTGTTCATTTCACTTCAGTACCGTTTCCTTTCTGTAATTTACTTTTCTGTACTGTTTCTTTTCTGTATTTACATTTCAGTACTGTTTACTTTCGGTTTTTTCTATTCTGTAATTTATTTTCAGTTCTGTAATTTCCAGTATTTACAAAACCAGTCCGGCAGTTTTTTATTTGTTAAAAACCTGTCCGGCAGTTTTTATTTGTTAAAACCAGTCCAGTTTGTTTTTTGTTCAAAAACCAGTCCGGCAGTTTGTTTAACAAACCAGTCCGGCAGTTTGTTAAAACCAGTCCGGCAGTTTATTTAAAACCAGTCCGGCAGTTTCTTTGTTAAACCAGTCCGGCAGTTTCTTTATAACAGTCCAACAGTTTGTTTATTTGTTGAGTCAGGAATTGTAATTTATATTCCAATTGTGAGAAATAAAATTGTTATTTCCATTGCGTTCTTGTCTTCTTTATTTTATTGTCCTTTCATTTATTGTATTCGAAATAGTAACAAAACCAACAATAGGGTGTGAAATCTCTTAATCGTTTTTAATAAGATTTTAAGAAAAAAGAAAAAAATTTATCTTCTTGGTTGTTCAGATAATTTACCTAGCCACCTACAAGCTTTTTGAAGTTTGTTTTCTACTTAGAAGCGCACCAAATTGTTTAGTGATATATATGTGTGAAATCGCCTCACAACCGACCCGATCCCGCCACCCATCCCGGTCCCGCCACAATCCCGTCCCGAAACAACCCCAATCCGACTTCGTCGGGTATTTCCAGTCTCGACTTTTTTGGGATCGGGTGTAAAATGTGATACTCGTGGGTATCCGACCCGACAAATTATTTAATGTTTAAATTTACGCACACCTACATATAGATTAAGTATTATATTAACCTAATCAGTATGCATATATAACAACGCTATTACTATTATTGTTTTGCTTATGATGGTTGAACTTAAAGCCATGTGGTTATGCCTTATTGTTTTCTAATTTCTTAGGTTTCATCGTATGTGTTGAGTGTTTTTCTACAAAGTTTAGGAATTTAAGTTGTTATTTTTATGAGAAACTGAAGAAATATATTTTCATTAATATCACTTATTCTATTTTTTGTAACTTCTGTTTGTTTACTATGCATATATATATATATTCATTTATCTTTGGTACTTGTCTGGTACTCCATGTTGACTTTTTAAACTTTACCGATGGTAGAAAGTTAAAAAGCATGTCTAATTTATTTTAACTTATGAATATACGTAGTCTAAAAGATGTAAGTAAGTAAAAGATGAGCAAAGTAGCAATTAAGTAATGAAATGTAAATTATGTACTTACATTTTGAAAGAATAATTATTTACTTTTTGGTATTCTTTTTCTGTGTTGATACAAAATTTCGCTATTATCCCAGACCGACCCGTCGGTTATCCAAAGCATCAGCTATCCGAATTATCGGGACCCGATCTTTTAGGGGTCGGGATCGGAAAGGGAAATTGATTCCCGACACCAATCGAGTCGGGATTCAGATTAAAGGTTTTCGGGTCGGGTTCCGACCTGATTCCACCCCTACCCTTCACTAAGACTTCGATGACTGTAGATCCAGAAATTTAAAATGAAAACTTGAGACAAGACTATAAGGAAAGCAAATAGCAGAACAAATTAATTTAAGCAAACAATATATAAGCTTCAAATTATGAATGTTCTTCGTGCCTTAATGATTTGAATGTTAATAGCTTGCACCTATACTGAAATCTCTCTATCTTGCGGCTAAAAAGGCTATATACTAAGCATCCAGAATTTTAAAAGCCATCGTCTAGTCAGTTTGTTATCTAAATCTGAATGCATGGCTAACAGCAAATAGAAACATTAATCCATTTTAGCAAGAAAATCATCATATTTGATCAATTTGGTATTCGAATACAGGATGCCTGAGATTTCAACACCACTACTGAACTACACCATTCTACGAGTGGTTAGAGCCTGATTGGAAAATAGCTCCAAAAGTATCGAGTCCATTGCAAGAGATAAAGTTGTGATAACAAGTAATTTTTATCATAACGCGGAATTGACTGTTGATATCATAGCAAACACTGAAACGGACAAACCTTTATCATCTGGAAAAACACAACCACAACAACTCAAGCTTATTGTGTCTACTTTGAATGCGCCATAAAAAATGAAGTGTAAGTTTAGGAAAGAAATGAATAGCCAATAAATAGAGGTGATATAGTTTTAATGGATAGCAAATTGAGCTTCAAAGAGTTTGGGAAAAGCATGACCGTCCCAATTTAACTTCATAGGCTTAAAAGAGTGATACTAATTACTCTAGATTAAAAAAAATGAGCCAAATAACTTTAAAAAAACAATTGAGATTTTCATATAAAGATCTACACCTATTAGATCTCATATACCTTACCATTAAAATATATACCCTCGCTCGTAACCCGACATTTCAAGTATACAACGAGCGGATATAATGAACGGGTGGAGCTGAGACCTAATATAGATGACTCATTATAATACCATATTAGAGCCCATATACCTTACCATTAAAAGAACTCTTAATGGTAAGGATGATAAATATTTATAAACCACATTTCTGGGTTTTTTTAATTTTTTGTGGTTTTTTTTTGAGTTTTTTCCATTTTTTTATTTTTTTGTCAACGCCGGTCAACGTATTAAATATAGCACTCCGAAATTCTCAAACCCCTTTCGCAAATATAGATTTCGAAGAATCAGAATGATGAATAATGTAACATGTACATCTAAATACATAAGCAAACCCAAATCATTTTCTATCTTGATTGTCTCCTACCATAACGCAAAAAAAAAACTGAAACTGTGTAATATATTGATTATTTCATTACCAATTTACGCATTTAATAGTAAGTATAATAGTAAAGATATAATAGTTTTTATTTTTATTTTTAAGTAAAGGAAAAAGTTCATTTCAAATATGAGTGAAAACACTTCACTCGTGATATGTACAAAGAAAATCAGAAATAAAGTTGGAGAGACTGTCTCAACATACAAAAACAAACTACTACAAGCAAATATAGTAAAACACTGAATATAAAATAAAATGATGCAAAATAATTGGTCCAAACAAAATATTCAACCAAAACACTCCATTTTCATCTGCATCTATAACAGACTTTAGAGTTTTACACCCAGACAAGACACTATCCTTCCATTTGGTTTTCACTCTTTGACCTTAGTGACCATAGAATGTTTTTGATTTCCCAAATTCCACTTGTTTTTATTCTTTGCTTCAAAATTTGAATAAGTTATATACTCATCCGACGAGGAGTTCTCATTTTCAATAAAATATGAAGAGTAAAGTTTGTAATTTCCTATCAAATCCTATATAGTATTGTTAAATGGAACAATTTTTTGGCTAATAGGTAGGACCTTTGTAACATGTTCACTATCCTTATGTTTCTTTCTTTCTATTTTTCCTTCTTTTTTCTATTCCTTCCAGTTTTGATTACTCAGTAGTTGGAGCTTCTATAGAAGTTTGATTTGGTATAAAAGGTTTGTCATTTGGGGAGAGAACAGAATGGCCATCAGAGTCACTCACATTTGCTTTTGAAACCAATACACTTTCATCATTTACCTCCCTCATAGGTACAATATTTTTCACGATATTTTCAACAACTTTGTCAACAACATTATCAACCTGCATATTTAAGATAAAAATGTGTTCAACCACATTAGCAAGTCCTTTGTTCTTTATAGTTTCTCCCTCATCAGCTGCAGTGCTTTTTGGCTCAATTTGTTCACCAAAATGCTCCGCTCCTCTTTTAGGTTCAAAAACTTCATTTAATATCTCTTACTCATTAGTTTCTAGAGTTTTTTGAATCTCAACCTCCTCATCACTATCAACTTCTATCCATTTCCCATTCACTTTTCTTTAAATTTTTTTAGTGTTAGAACTTTCCCAATGACGTTCTTACTAGGTGGCTTTCTTTTATACTCATTTTGCAAAATTATTAACAATCTTGTTAACATTAATCTCATTTTCCTTTGTTAGAACTTTGGTCTCTTGCCGTGCTTTTCCTTTTTGAGCCATAAATTCGTCACCCTTCTTGATATTACCCTCATTATCTTTATCAGTATGCTCAGGATAACTTCTGTGCACATAGAAAACATTCCCTTGTAGTGAGCATTTTACACAAAATTTAGGAGATTTCTCATATTTTACTCTCTGCCAATAACCATAAACATCTTTCAAAGAAGACCCTATCCATATCCTATCAACTCTTGGTTTCAACAAATCCATTTCAACGTACACCCTTGCATAATTGGGTCTAATATGAGTTAATGTGGCAATATCAGTATCTAAAAACTCTCCCAAAGATTGGATAATAGTTTTAAGGTAAGATAAAACACCGAATTTCAAAGGGAGCATGGGAAGTTTTACCCACACAGGAGCTATAGAGGACTCCTTATGAAGTGAAAAATCACTTGTGCATTTAAATAGTCTAAATAGAGTCCCCTCCATTTCCCTAGAGTTTCTAGTCCATATTTTTCTATGATTCTCTGTGTTAAGAGTTTTAATCAATATGTGTCTGTAATCAATAAGCCCCACAATAGGCATGTAACATCCCGTATTTTTATAAGTGGTTTTATTTATGATTTATATTATCCAAAAACGTTTTATACAAATTTTACCAAAAACCGGTCACTCGACTAATTTTTAGCCAAACCCAAAACTCTTCCGAAAAACTTTATTTTAAAAACATGTTACTAATTTTATCAATAAAAATGACCCAATAGTTTTGTTTCTAAAAATTGGTTATTTTTGTGCAGTAAAGTAATATATTTGATTAAGAGTTAACTTTTAGAATTTTAAGGACCAAATAGTTCGCTTCCACAAACTTTCTCAAAACAGTTTTTATCTATTCAATTTAGCCCACTTTTTCAAAAGAGAAAACCTAAAACAAGAGAGAAAAGAGAGAAAAAGAGAGAAACCAAAGCTTAGGAAGGAGAAGAAGAACCACGTTAATGGATTCTTACCGGAAGTATCTCCTCTACACGTTAAGGTAACGGGGTTATCCATTGCGACTAGACGAGGGTGCATGTTAGGATTATGTCATGCGTTTATTATAAATTGGGGGTTTTTGCCTTTTATCTTAATTATGTTCTTAGATTGTTAATTGGGTTTTATTTTTTGCAATTTTAATTCCATTAATTGAATTGTAGAAGTTGAGACTTGAGATATATTAATTTCGGATTAATGAGTATATTGATGGGTTTACGTGTGTTTATGCGTTGTATATGTTTATTAAAGTTGTTGGTAGAATTGGGTAAAATATTGTTGAATAAATATGAGTTTTAGATTGCGCATATAAGGTGTTTGCTAAAATGTCCGAATAGGATTTTATGTTAATTGAGCTTGTTTGGTTAGTTGTGAATCTAGCACCTATAATTATGGGTTATGTTGAATTACGTTTGATTGACGTATGAGAATGTGATATTTGCGTGTATTTATATTATTGGTCGAGGCCGTATGAGAATTTGATATTTGTGTGGATTTATATTATTGGCCGAGACCTTGTGATTTAGTTGTAGTGGCAATGGTCTTTGTCTCTCCCTAATTCCGGGGACAGAAGACGGCCGAGGGGATAGGGAATGACTCGTCTTACGGACTGAGGCGAGTGGCGTGAGAGGTCTCAGTGTGCACTATATTTAATTTATTGTTAGCAATGGTCTATGTCTCTCCCTAATTCCGGGGACATAAGACAGCCGAAGGGATAGGGAATGACTCGTCTTACGGACTGGGACGAGTGGCGTGAGAGGTCCAAGTGCGCACTATAAATTTATTTTTATGTTAGCAATGGTCTCTGTCTCTCCCTAATTTCGGGGACAGAAGACGGCCGAAGGGATAGAGAATGACCTACCTTACGGACTGGGATAGGTGGCGTGAGAGGTCCATGTATGCTATTGTTGTGAGTTGAAGTTATTTAATTTATCTCGTTGTAGGATGTTATTATATTTCTTTTTATATGTTGTTTATCGTAGTTGTTTGTGGGTTCTTGCATTTATGGGATGGGGTGACGGTATTTTGTGATGTCGTCCCGTCTATTTATGTGCGTGGGTCTCACCGCTACAATTTTGTCTTTCAGGTACCACTTAGGTTGGTATGTTTGGATAAGAGTTGTTGCAATGCGACATCATGGGTTTGGGGCTTTCGCTTTCTTTTCACTTAGATTATATTTTGAGATTGTAGCTTTTGGACAATTTACATTCGTTTATTTTATCTCGTCTTGTAGCCGCGTTTGGCAAACACTTTTATTTAATTGATTAATTGTTACTTTAGCTCGCAAGTGTTTTCTTTTAAAATTTTAATTTTGTACCAACAGGTTTCACTTTCCTTTTATTTAAAAAGGTCATGCCTCGATATCCGTTTTTATGGATTTTGGGGCGTGACAAGGCATCTTTTTGGGTCCCCAATTCTTTGCTATATGTTCTATGATGTTCTCAATTTTGGGTCTCCCTTGTAAGGGTACAATAGTTAAGAGATGACTTTTAAGTAAAATAGAAGAATATTTCTAAGTAAAAGATTCTGTACTTAATTTATTACATTCTCTATCTATTGTTAGAATGAAGAAACATTAAGGTTTGAACTAGCTTGAATGTAGATAGGTAATTTATAGTTAGAAGATGAAATGATCGTGGATGAGGTGTCCTTAGACACAGGGCGGAGGCTTTTGTGTGCTAAGGGGTGCGTCTGCGAGTCCACAACTTGCATAATGTTTTTTTTTCTATAAAGAAATTTGAGAAAATATAGAAAACACTGTGTCTTGCAACCTTGTAAATTTGTGTTTTGTATTTATCAACAACACAATTGTAATTCTTGTTCCGCCGATGCTTAGCCATTATTGAAAGCAAATTGTATTTACCTTCTCATGCTTTTATAAGGAAAATAACATATGTCTTTGCTGAAAAGTGTGCTCTATTGGAAGGATTACTTGTATGTTTGCGGTTGGATCATAGTTCATATCCTTAGTGGGATGTAACTCAAGAGTTAGTAGCTATATGGTGGAAAAAAATTCAATGCCTAATCTCGTGTTAGTTGAAGTTCGGAATAACATTTGCAGTCTAATGTATGTGACTGCTGTTAGGTATTAGATGCTAGGTCATAAGAAACATTCCTTATTGTTATTGTAGCGGGAAAATAAATTTTGACATTATTTACACGTGAAGTGATTACTAATCTAAATTATCTAATGACAGTTTTTTATCATATTGTTGTTTAATGCAGATATTTGCAACTTCAATTGCAACGGAGAACAACAACTCAGTTTGGACGAGATTCGTTGAAATCAATTTTAGATAATATATTATTCGTATATCTAGTTTATATTTTGCTGAGTATATATGGAATTAAAAAAAGTGATACATAAAGTAATATACTTAAAATGATATTCGCTAATGTTTAAATAAAGATGCAAAACTATAAGGAAATACAAATAACGATGATCATGAAGTTAAGTAATCGAGAGCATCGATGTTATTTCAAGATAAGAAAGCAAATATATTGAGTACTAGATAAGAATATATTGTTCAAAAATATATTTTGTTTGTTATAGATAATCTGTAATTATGCTAGAAATTTAGGGTATGATAATCCTGGATAACTTCGAAGAATCGTGTTCGTACACTTTCCGAACAAAGTATTTCGACCCTATTATTGCCTGGGTTCACGAAATCTTTGTGGGGATAATTCTTGAAGAACAATCTGTTTCTGGCAAGGAGAATAGATTAGGAAATGTAGAGAGAATTTTCTTATATGTTTCTGTCTTTGAAACCGAGGCCAAATGACTTCTTATATAGGAGATCAATAATTGAAATTGAAAGCAAGCAACTGTTCGGAAAGGAAGCAACTGTTCGGAAAGGAAGCAACTGTCCGGAAAGGAAGCAACTGTTCGGAAAGGAAGCAACTGTCCGGAAAGGAAGCAACTGTTCGGAAAGGAAGCAACTGTCCGGAAAGGAAGCAACTGTTCGGAAAAAATTTTGCTCGGGGCGCTGCCCCGCACCCCGCCCGCTGTCCTGGCAGCGGGACCCCAGCCAGGGGCTCTCGCCCCTTGGACCCCGCTAGGGGCTCTGCCCCTTGGAACCCCGTTTCAATTATTCATATTCAATTATACGTTGGCTCGACGAGCGTGCACTCCACACTTCCCTAACTCGTTTCCGAGTTTAACGCATTATTGCATCGCCCTATAATAAATCACATTACTACTAAAATACATTGATGATACTAAAATCACCAACAAATTATGGAAATACAGATTGTACCGTAGTGTATATATATATATACGCATATATATAATATGTGAGCATAATCAGCATAAGGTACTTTGTAATAAGTGTGTGAAAAATGTTTAAAAAGAAAATATAAATCGCTATACTCATATATAGACGAGAGATGAAAAGATAAAATACAATAAATGATTTGAAGGTGGGATGCAAATATTGGAATCAATTGTTGAATGAAAATAATAAGAGTAGATTGTTAATATATATAGAGATTAACACACTTATGACAGAGTTATAGAGTGATTATAAGTTCGTTGAGTCAGTAACGATTAATTTGTTATAATATAATTAATTTGGGTGAGTGACCCGGAGATGTATAAACTAAGTTTAGGCCCAACTGCGTTAACAAATACAATGAGTTCAATTTTACTTTTTAGTTATTGGGTTTTGCCAGATTCGTTGAGTTGCAGCAGAAGAATACGACTGAGTTGCAACATCGTCTCGTAACTTGGGATATATTTATTTCAGTTGGCAAGGGCCACATCATGTTTATTAGAGAACAAGATTCAGTAGCTCACACTTTGCCTTAGGATGAGCTAACTGAGTAATTACTTGTACATATTTTGCTGAAATAGAGTTTCCTTTGATCACCTTAATTTGCAGGATCAAAGATAGACATATTACATGTTGGTTGTTTCGAATGGATTAATAACGTATGAAGGTATACGTGTCAGACGATAGCTCTGAACGATGAGATTAAGTAGTAATAAATTAGAATTTTATTATTGGTAGACCATTTTAGTTTTATGTGGAGAAATAAAGACTTGTTTTGGTCTAAAGATCCTTTTGCTAAACCAAACGTTCTCGCGTGTTTCCAACTACTTCACTTATTATTCATACAAAGGAATGACAAATAATTTTCAACATTATTTTTTCTGCCCGGACGGTCTTCATTCTAAGTCTCCACGGCATCTGTGGATTGCCAAGCATCCTCTAGAATATTTGTTACGCTCAGTTCTTCCGCCTTTAGCAAGGTTAGACCCCGAATTTTTAGGGTTGGCCCCTCCAGTTGCGAGTTTGCCTATGTCTATGACTGGTGTCTTTTCTGTAGCATCGTTATAAGACACAAGTGAAAACAAGAGGAGAAGACCCAAACAAAAAACAACTTTAGTCTTATTTGTTGCCATGGTTCACGAAATTTTGTAGGAAGTAATTCTTTTTTTATTTCGTGATAAAATTCTAGACTTTGATCCTCTGAATTTATAAGCAATAGGAGGCATGGAACTGCTAATTCTCAGATGGTCTACAATGCATTACTAATTTAAGATCTTGTATGTGAGGCTATGCATGGGGGGTGTTCCTAATAAGGCGTACGAATATATAGGCTTTGAACTAAGATATAACTAACTTATTCACAATACAACCAAGCCCGAAACTAGGGGGGAAAACTTATCTATTGTCTTACCATATGCTTTAATTAGTTCTTATTTATAGCAAAAGATAAAGACAATTTCAACATCATCAGAAATGAAAACACATGCAATCCCTTGCATCTCTTTTTTGATTATTTGTCTTATTTGCTCAAGTAGTTACGCATATGAATTCAGAGCTACCGCCATTATTTTTATATCTAACCTGGTTCCCGGAGGTATAAGCGTTCAGTGCAAATCAAAAAATGATGATACGGGAATGCAAACACTCCCTAAAAATGGACAATTCAACTTTTCATTTATCGTGAACCCTTTTGGAAGGACGCTCTACTTTTGTCATTGGTATTGGGGTGCAAAACAACAAGTTTTTGATGCTTATAATAACTCGATTGAGAAACATTGTGATAGAGATGGACACGGCCATGGCAAATGCTATTGGCAATCGAGAACCGATGGTTTCTATTTTTCTCAATTCAATAGTACTTGGGATAAGAAATATGATTGGAATTGATGTATATGTCGATGGAATAAAATACATTGATATTATAACTTGGTTGTAAAAGTTAGAAAAAAAATATAAAGTCTATTTCTAGTTCTTATTTATAGTATTTTTCGCTTCCAAAGTTAATGGCAAATAACTTCTTTTAGTAAGAATTTGAGTCCTCTCCTAACCGACTATGTTTACGTACTATTCCAAAACGACCTACAATGTTATTCTTGAATTTGTAGTTGTTTTGACCCCAGTTAATTTTCTTGGTCCTACTATGGAGTTTGATTATGTCGAGTAGTTTGACAATTTAATGAGGCTAGCAGTCAAGGAGATTGAATTTTTTCTTATAATTAATAACCCAAATTTTGGAGTTTTAAGCTAAACTAATTCGCAGGTGTCAATAGTGATGACAATTTTGCGGGTTTCAACCCGACCTGACCCATCGCGGGTCGGGTAAAAATGCAATTATATTCGGGTCGGGTGTTAATTGGTAAAAGTGCAACTTAAGACTCTCTCTCTCATCTCTCTCATATAAATTAAACTCTCTCTTTTATATTATTTTTATATTATAGTTCTAAATCAAATAATTTTTTAATTTAACTAACAAATTTTATTTGAAATTTTTGACATTTATGAGATTTATTTTTTAAAAGTAAAAAAAATTAAAAACGGGTCAAATGGATAAATGTGCAACTTTGTTCTCGGATCGGATCGGGTTGAAACCCGCAAAATTGTCATTTCTAGACGTCAGAGATCAAATCCTAATGATGAGCGTAATAAGTTATCATCCAAATATAGTTCAGAGTTTGATTTTGCCTCAGCAGACTTTATTTGAAGACCTCTATTTTGCCATCTAATGTAATCATTTATTAAATTAGAAACAACGGACTTACCCAAAAACCTATATTTAATTTGCATCTATTACAAATTTGCAATATAGTTGCACAAAGCTCATTTGCTATAAGCTTCATCAGAGCATTGTAAGAATTTATATTGTGGCCATAATTTCCAAGTTCTTTTGACATCAAATCTGTTCATGTTTCACTGTTTTCAGTAGCAACAATCTTATAACACCATGTCTCTACCTGCTATGTCATTGAATATTTTAAAGTAAAATTAGAAATAACCATGAGCATATTTTTAAGTTGGACATAATCTTTTCATTAACATGTTACCGCTCAAAACTATTTCCCCCCCTGTAACTGTAGTTACGAAGATATGTTTGTGCATTGGATCACCTAAATATATACGTGTTGATATTTCGAGCAATCTATTTCTCCTCCAAATTTTGCATCCAGGACATGAGTTATAAGTTAAAAGGGTGATTAAATTGAAAAAGTGAAGCCGAAAGTACAAAAATGACAGTTAGATTGAAATTTTCCATAACTAAAATTTGAAGTTTTCATGTTCAATCCCCTGCCCAACTTCTTACAATCTCAGCCACCGACCAATTGCATTATCATATATATTGTCGCTCATATGCACCTCTAGCTTCACTGTCATCTTATGGTCCTCCCCGACGCATCAAAATCTATTGAGTAAAATGTAATCAGCTTTCGATCGAGGAAGTTACACAAGATAATAATTATTGAGTAAAATGATGTAAAAACGGAAAAAACACCCTTCGATGTTTCAACTTTGGTTATGAAATAAATCCCTCACCGAACACCACAATTCACACAAGCTTGTTGTACTCGTTGCAAAATACAACATATGGTTACATTGAATCAAACTCTGAACCATATTTCGATGACAACTTATTACGTACGCAATTTTCAGAACAATTGATCGACTCTTCTTAATCCGTATATGATTATAGTCTTTAGAAGTATGATTATATTTTATCGAACAAATCAAGTACGTTGATCCTATTAGTACGCGTGTGCTATTATGAATATTATCTTCCAAATGCTACTTCTGTAAAACGAAACTGCTATCTTTCCTTGTTCATATGCTCTTAACAATCGCACAAAACACCAAAAGGAAGTAAAGCAAAAAGTATCCCTCAAAATAATGCATGTTCTTAAACAATTAGTGTTGGGATCTTTGGCGAGCCTGATTTTCTTCCCAAGCTCGACTTATATAGTTATTCGCGTCGGCTCCGATCTTCCAAGGTTGTTGACGTAGGTGGTATCTGCTTCGTCGTCGGGGTGCTCTCTAAGCCTGCACAAGAAACGAACAGGGGCCCGGGGTTGGTACCAGGTTTTCTCTCTCCGACGATCAAGTCAGTATCGATACAGACTGAAGTTAGGAATATAGTTAAGGATGAGGGATTGGTCCAGTTACAAGTCGTGGCGTCAGGTGTCACGATTGATATTCTGATTGTTCGGGTTGTTTTAGCTTTATCTCTCCTCTCTGTGTTTTTTGTGTCCCCCTCTAATTGGTATTAGTGGGGGTATTTATAGTCTGATCAGAGGTGTTATTAGCCCTTGGATCACTGCACTATCTAATAAAGATCCAACGGCTCCAGGTCATTTATGACTCTGACAATGGCACTGTTCATCATCCGGGGCCCACAGGGCTGGCCTGTGATTGGGCCACGTCGATGAAATACGTAAAGGGTCCCCCAAGGGAGCAGCAACATTAATTGGGGAAGTGTGCTCAACAAGCTTCTTCGGACCGGCCTAGACACGGTCCGGCCCCTCAAGATCCGGGGTGACGCGTCACCCGTGGTTGACAGGCCCGGATCGCCTGCTGTGAAGTTGATATCGGTCCGGATGAGGGGGTGCCGACATCCCCTCGCCAACAGCTCCCTGTCCGGAGTCGTCGTTAAGTACGAGGTCTTCAGGGATCTATAGTCGTTACGGGGGCTCCGGGCATAGTGTTCTTGTGCTCGACGATGTGGAGACGCCTCGGAGTAGTCCGGCACGTGTTCTCGTGTGCTAGAATTTTTTGACACATGGAGCACGCCCATCATGCATTTATGAGGCGCCGACTCTGTCTTTTCGATTCCATCAATGCTATCTGTTGAACATAGAGTTCAATAATGATTTTGATTATTACTTTGATTATGCGTTTAATGATTTTACGATTTCGATGATATAATGCTTGTCTTGTCCAAAAATAGAAAACGTATATTTCAGGTCTTTAAATGATAGAGCATTCGATAATGAAGCCATAGGTTCAAGCGGAACCAAAATCGGAGCTAAAACGAAGGAGTTATGAGCATTCGAAGATTTACGGGACCAGGATTACAGTCGACCGATCGACTGGACAAAAACGACCGATCGTTTTTGATCCAATTTCTTCCAGTGAGTCCAGTATAAAAACGACCGATCGTTTTCAGGAAACGACCGATCGTTTTCTGTAAAACGACCGATCGACTGTAGAAAACGACCGATCGTTTTCTGCAGTTTTCGAAAACAGCTTTTCAGCTTATTCTGGAAAATAGCTGTTAAAACGCTCAACGGTCATAACCCAGAAAAACAGACTTTGCTGTTATTTAAACCTCCTAAAATCTCTCTCCAAACTCACCAAGCTTAACCATCATCATCCTTAAAACCTCTCTCAATTAAAAACCCTAATATCACCATTTTGGTGTATATATATTCGAGAAAGAGGAAAATCAAATAGAAAGAGATTCAAGCGCGATCTTCATCAACAACTCACCAATTAGCTTTTTAAGAAGCAATTAGAATAGTGAGTGTAGTTACATTTTTGTAACAAAATTTGTATCGAGTATTTTATAAACTCAATTTTTGTAAGCGAGTGATCGGGTAGAGGCTTTGTAAGCAAGTGAAGCTTAAAAGCTCTAGGTCTTTTCATTCGGGTACTCATAAATTGAGGGGGAGTCGTAGACTCGTAGACGTGTTCTCTTGCACTTGTATCAAGAGTAGGAACCCCGGGTAGAGGGTGAGCCAATCGGTCGATTGAGCTCGATAGGGTTTGTAAAATCCGAAAGAAGAATTATAGTGAATTACTCGGTAGTACCGAGGAGAGGACGTAGGCCGTTTGCCGAACCTCTATAAATCTTGGTGTCATCTTCTTTCCCTAAACTTTTACTTTACGCAACTTATTTTATTGCTTATTTTCTTGTTTGCGTTAAGTAATTTTAGCAATTCTTTAACTCTTGTTATAACGCTTAAGCTTAGAATTGCATTAGTTGGGTGGTTAGTTGTTTAGAATTTTAATTAGGCGAAAATCGCCAAAACCTTATTCACCCCCCCCCCTCTAAGGTTAGCACGCGGGCCAACACTATCAATGCTAAAACGGCTGGTGAGTGACACTTGGCAGTTGTCCTCTATTTGCTATACACGTGTACTGCGTCGATTGAGTGGTAGCATTTATTCGTGGGAGTTCGTGTAATGAACCGCTGCTGTCTTTTCACCTTCTGGTAAATGTCTTTTCATCTTCTGGTTGGGGTCTATAAATACCCTCAGTGAAATCTCATTTTCACTTTCTCACTCTCTTACTAAAATTTTTACACAGCAGACCGTTCTCTCTCTTCCTTCACACTTCATACCTAGCCAATTTCATTAAACAACTAACTGGCATGGTAATCAAACACGGAGCCGGAAAAGGCCCGATGGTTGCCCCAAAGCCACGACGCCTAGAGGTAATGGCAAACGCCTTGCCATTCCGGGCGATGGTCATCGATCCGGCCATATCCGTGGCGGTAAATGACAACAGCATAATGGTCAGGCAGCACGGGGCTGACCTGGACGAGTTCCGTCAGCTGTGCGGCATAGGGGAGGAGTTGCGACTTCGGACCTGTGCGACCGCTGACGAGGTGAACGGGATCGTCTCCGATCCTAAGAGTATGGTAACCCTCTCCCTTTCTACTCTTCTATACGGGGGCACCCACCTCCCCATACCAGAGCTATTGGCGGAGCTCTGCGCCTGGACGTAGACCCTTCCGTGCCAATGGCCGCTGCAGGCGCATCGCATCTGCGCCGGAATTGAGGCATTAAGTTTCGTATTGGGCCCGGACATCCCGGAGCCACTGGGGCTTAAAGAGCTCTTAGCCTGCTACGAATTCTTGCAGACCGAGCCGACCTCTCAATCCAAGAGCCGGCAGCCCTACCTGAGGTGCCGGTCCCACAATCAGCTGATCACGGGTCACTCTGATTCGAATCGGGGTTACACACAAGACGTGGTCGTGGTGGAGGGCCCTTGGCTCAGCCGTGACGATCTGATCTTTCCGCTCAGGGCGGGAAGGGTGCTGAGCAATAAGGAAAATAAATTTACCGTGTCCGCTAAGCTCAGGGGCCTCGGTGACCCCAACGTAGAGGCGTTGGAGGTGGCCCTAAATTGGTGGGGTCGAGACGGGACCGATGTGGGGGCCCGAGACGCGGAGCATCTCTTGATCTGTGGTTCCCCCACCTCCTGCAAGGGGAACAGCTTTAAATGGCCCCACAGGACCTTCTGTCCCGTGGGGTACTCCAGGGAAAGGTGGGAGAAGGAGAAGGGACTGGAGTCAACCCTCCCTCCCAAGGTCGTTGAGGATGCTGAGGCCTCTGTGGAGCCTGCAGCTAAGAAGGCGTCGAAGCCGAAGCTGAAGACAGGCAGCAAGGTGAAGGCGGTGACGGCGACCTCCGCTCCTGCATTGGCCGGCCCTCGTTCGCGCCTGCATCCGCCGGGGTTCATACTGAGACCCGGTCGGACGGTACCGTCCTCCACTTCAGGGTGGGGCCAGACGGTACCCGTGCTTACATAGACCAACATGAGAAACCTCTGCCAGAGGTTCTTCCCCTGAGGTCTAGGGAGCCCGAGGTAGTGAGCCCTCCTCGCTTGGAGGATAGCCCTGCTGAGGCCGAACCCACCGACCCGGGCTTGGGCACCTCGCGGACCAGGGTAAGTTTGCCCCTTTTCTGTTTTTATGCCTTCAGTTTTACACTTGGCTAAATTTTTGCGAATCTTTCTAACTTCCAACTTATTCGGTCTTTGCAGGTGGTCCTCTCCGATGAAGAGGAGGCGGTGGAGGAAAATGCTGAGGAAGAGGAGGTTGTAGAGCCCGAGGCCGTCGAGGAGGAGGTCGTCGAGGCGGGGGATGAGGAGGTGGTAGAGGTGGCTCCTGCTGATGCTAAGGCAAAGGCCTTAGAGAGGTTGGGGGGCTTGTTGGGGCAGGCGAGGCGAGAACGAGCCGCTCGAAAGGCCGAAGCCGACAAGAGGAAGAGGGAGGAGGCGAAGGCTCCTCGTGAGTCAAAGAAGGCCCGGACCGGGGAATCTGAGATGAGGGAGGATGCTGCACCCATCCTTGAGCCTGGGGAGCCGGAGGTCGTCGCCGAAGAGCGAGAGATGCCAACTACCCATGCGAAGGGTCTATTGCCTAGAGCTTCGGGCTCAAGCTCAGGTCCTGGTTCCCCGTCATCAAGAATGCCTATTCAGACCCCGGAGGAGGTCAAGGCGACGACTGGGGTCCGGAGCATCATGGAGGGCCATCCCTCAGCTGGCCTGCTGGCTCTGGCCGCGCTTCAGCAGCAGACCGTCGAGGCCGACCATCGCGGCCGCGACCTTGCTTCTGCCATGAAGTCGGCCATGGCGATGATCCCACAGGTAAAATGTTGTTTTCATTGTGCCATTCTTGAGTGTTCTTTGTTTATTTCTTAAGTTTTTTGCTAAGTGTTCCTCTTCTTTTGTAGGCCTACTTAACGATGAACCAGTATGTCTATCAGCAAGGGCAACTGGTGAGGTCGTGGATGTCGAAGGCCGAGGCCAGTGCTAAGCAGGCCGAAGATGCTATGCAGAAGGCGGAGGGGGCCCGTATAAGGGCAGAGAAGGCCGAGGGCCTCGTTGATACCTTGGAAGCTCGGCGAGCTGAGGCCGCGAAGGCAGGTGCTGAGGCCGAGGAGCGTGAACAAGCTGCGGTTGCAGCTCTGAAGGAGGCTGAGGCAAGCTTGGCCGACAAGGTGAAGGCCGCGGTTGAGGCCGCTGAGGCAGGGATGGCTGATAAGGTGAAGGCTGCGGTTCAAGCCGCCGAGGCGGAGACGAGCGCTGCCTTGGAACTATCAACACAGAGGGACTTTAATTCCTTCTATGTTGATGGCTGGTCTGAGGCAGCGGCTTTCATGAGGGCGGGACCGGATCATCCGGTGTGGAACATGGAAAACATCATGGTTCCCGTTCCCTCTGCTCCCATTCCCGAGGTGGTCCCCTTAACCCCTCGAGCCCTTACGGATGATGAAGTTGTTGATGATGAGGGGGCGGCCTAGGGGTTTTTCTTTGTTTGTTTGTTTTTTTTTTTTTTTTTTTAGTATGTAATAGCTCCTCATGAAATGAAATGGAAAACAATTTTGGCCTTTGGACTTGTGTTTATTTCTGTTTCTTTTTATGTATGTGCTCCCAATGAGTGGGCCCTTATGCTTCGGCGTTGGGACACTCATTTTACATAACTCACCATTTGAATAAACACTTCTTCAAATACAAATGAATATAAGCCGGGGTGACATGTAGGCTCGGGTGTTCTGAAACACTTGCACAATTTAACTGAACTGAAAAATTCAAATAAGTATAACCGGGGTGCCGTATAGGCTCGGGTGTTCTGAAACACTTGTAGAATTTTAAATGAACTGAAAAATTCAAATAAATATAGCCGGGGTGCCGTATAGGCTCGGGTGTTCTGAAACACTTGTAGAATTTTAAATGAACTGAAAAATTCAAATAAATATAACCGGGGTGCCGTATAGGCTCGGGTGTTCTGAAACACTTGTAGAATTTTAAATGAACTGAAAAATTCAAATAAATATAACCGGGGTGCCGTATAGGCTCGGGTGTTCTGAAACACTTGTAGAATTTAAATGAACTGAAAAATTCAAATAAATATAACCGGGGTGCCGTATAGGCTCGGGTGTTCTGAAACACTTGTAGAATTTTAAATGAACTGAAAAATTCAAATAAATATAGCCGGGGTGCCGTATAGGCTCGGGTGTTCTGAAACACTTGTAGAATTTTAAATGAACTGAAAAATTCAAATAAATATAGCCGGGGTGCCGTATAGGCTCGGGTGTTCTGAAACACTTGTAGAATTTTAAATGAACTGAAAAATTCAAATAAATATAGCCGGGGTGCCGTATAGGCTCGGGTGTTCTGAAACACTTGTAGAATTTTAAATGAACTGAAAAATTCAAATAAATATAGCCGGGGTGCCGTATAGGCTCGGGTGTTCTGAAACACTTGTAAAATTTTAAATGAACTGAAAAAATTCAAGACGGGGCGATTTCGGAATAACAACAGTTTTATTCATAAAGCCCTTAGGCACATTTACACCATATTCTTCTTTACATCAAAACGCAAAAGTCGAGCCCTATTGATAGTACTTCCTTAGGTTATTGACGTTCCAAGGTCGATCTATCGGGACGTCGTTGGGGAGTCGACCCAACAGGTAGGCCCCGTTGCCTGCCGTACCGAGGATTCGATAGGGGCCTTCCCAGTTGGGGCCTAGCTTTCCGTCGGACTGTACCCTAGTGTTGTTGTTCACTTTCCGCAGCACTAGGTCTTCGTCTTGGAAACGTCTGGCGTTCACTCTTTTGTTATAGGAACGTCCCAGCTCGTTCTTGTATTCGGCGTTACGGATGGCCGCCACTTCCCTTCCTTCTTCAGCATATTCGAGCTCGAGCCCCATCATCTTTTCGTTCAGTCCGTTCTCCACCATGTCGGTTCTGAGCGAGGGGAGCCCGATTTCTAACGGGATGACAGCTTCCATCCCGTAGGTTAGGCTATAGGGCGTTTGTTGGGTGCCCCGTCTCCTTGTCGTTCGGTAGGCCCAAAGGACGTGCTGCAGCTCATCAGCCCATCGTCCTTTGGACTCGTCTAGCCTCTTTTTTATTCCGTCGAGGACGGTCTTATTCGACACTTCGGCTTGGCCGTTGCTTTGGGGATACGAAGGGGTGGAATAATAGCTTCGGATGTGGTACTTCGCGTACATTGCCTTTAACTTAGCCCCGGTGAACTGGCCCCCATTATCAGCTACTATAGAGTAGGGGATTCCGAATCTCGTGATCACATCCCTCCAGAGGAACCTGATCACCTCGGCCTCCGTTATCTTTGCTAATGCTATGGCTTCTACCCACTTCGAGAAGTAGTCGGTGACCATGAGGAGGAATTTTTTGCCTCCCGGGGCCCGAGGGAACGGTCCGACGATGTCCATGCCCCATTGGGCGAAGGGCCAAGGCGAAGTCACGCTGCTCATCTTTTGGGCCGGGGCTCTAGGTATGGGGGCGTATTTCTGGCACTTCTCACATTTGAGCACGAAGGTTTTAGAATCCTTTTGCATGAGGGGCCACCAATATCCATGAGTTAAGGCACGGTTGGCTAGCGACCTGCCCCCAGTGTGGCTCCCACACGTGCCTTCGTGCATCTCCTCCATGACTTTTACCACCATATCAGGGTGGACACAGAGGAGATAGGGCCCGGAGAACGATCTCTTATAAAGTTTATCGTTGGGGGCTAGCCAGAACCCTAATGCCTTTCTTTTTATTTTTTCAGCCTCCTTCTTATCGTCAGGAAGGTCGCCGGAGCGATGGTATTCGACTATGGGGTCCATCCAGCTTAGCTCCGGCGGAAGGTCGGTCACCATGTTAACGCTTGCCCTAGCATCGATGCTAGGAGAAGGGACGTACTCTATGGTGATGACTCGCTCCTTTTTATCGCTCATAGCCGAGGCCAGGGTCGCTAGTGCATCGGCGTGGGTGTTCTCGTTTCTATTGATGTTGACGATTTCCCGATACTCGAAGCTCTGGAGTATTTCGGAGGCGATGGCCACGTACTTTGCCATCCTTTCGTCCTTTGTTTGGAATTCACCACTGATCTGGCTACTGACTAATTGGGAATCAGTATGCACCAGTATCTTCTTGATGCCGAGGCTTCGGGCCATTTTCAAACCAGCTATCACGGCTTCGTACTCCGCCTCGTTATTGGTGGCGCGGAAGCCAAGTTGGATTGACTTCTCGATTATATCACCCTGTGGGGATTGGAGTACCACCCCGAGGCCAGATCCCTTTTTATTGGCGGCTCCGTCGGCGTGCAAGGTCCATCTTCCTTGGGCACGTTCCTCAATGCCGGGGGACGTCGTCGTTCCGGTGAATTCTGCCACAAAGTCGGCCAAGGCCTGCCCCTTGACAGAGGTTCGCGGCTCGTACCGGATGTCATACGCGTTCAGGTGGCAAGCCCACTTCGTCATACGTCGAGACAGGTCTCCCTTCTGGAGTATTTCCCGAACGGGCTGATCCGTGTACACAACGATACTGTGTGCCGAGAAGTAATGGGCCAGTTTTCGCGATGCCATAACGAGTGCCAGGATGAGCTTTTCTAGAGGCATATACCTAGCCTCGGCGTCGAGGAGGGTTTTGCTCACGTAATAGATTGGCCTTTGCTCCCTGCCGACCTCTTTGATGAGAACGGCGCTAACCGCTATCTCAGACACGGCTAGATACAGGGCAAGGACGTCGCCGGTGTCCGGCTTGGCCAGAAGAGGTGCGCTTCCGAGGTAGTTCGCCAGCTCCTCGAACGCATTCCGGCATTCGTCATTCCATTCGAACTTCTTCTGAGCCTTTAGAGCCGTGAAGAATGGCTTGCATCGATCTCCGAACCGAGCAATAAACCGGTTGAGGGCAGCGGCCATTCCGGCCAGCTTTTGTACATCCTTCCTCTTTTCACGGGTTCTCAAGTTTTTCAAGGCAGAGATTTGGGCCGGATTCGCCTCTATACCGCGATGGGTCACCATGAACCCTAGGAACTTTCCGGCACCAACTCCGAAGGCGCACTTAGAGGCGTTCAGCTTCAGATCATGCCTTCGTATCGTTTCGAACACCTCTCTCAGGTCGGACAGATGGTCGTCCTCCTGGGCGCTTTTTACTACCATGTCGTCGATATAGACCTCCATGCTCCGGCCTATGCTCTTAGCGAATATCTTGGTGGCCATTCTCTGATATGTCGCCCCGGCGTTCTTAAGCCCAAAGGGCATCACCTTGTAGCAGTAATTCCCCCTTGGGGTTATGAAGGCGGTTTTTTCTTGGTCAGCCTCCGACATGGGTATTTGGTGATAGCCGGAGCAGGCGTCCAGGAAGCTCATTCTGGCGGCTCCGGCAGTGGAGTCCACTATCTGATCAATTTTAGGCAGAGGGAAGGGATCTTTAGGACAGGCCCGGTTAAGGCTCGTGTAATCGATGCAGACACGCAGCTTTCCGTTTTTTTTAGGGACCACCACGGGGTTAGCGAGCCATCTAGGATAAAAGATTTCCCTGATGGCTCCAGCTAGCAGAAGCTTTTGTACTTCCTCGTTTATGGCATCGGCATGCTCTGGACTAACGCGGCGCCCCTTCTGCATCACAGGCTTCGCACCCGGGTTGACGTTCAACTTATGGCAGGCGAGATCGGGACTGATACCCGGCATTTCGCATGGGGACCATGCGAAGTTATCGAGGTATTCGAGCAGTAGCTTAACGAGACCTGAAACCTCGGACTCGCTCAGCCCCGCGCCCACCATAAAAAAGTGGTCCTCGTCGTACCCCGGGATCTGGACCTTCAGCAATTCTCCTTCTACCTTTTCTTCGGCTTCCGGACCCATCTTCTTGTTCAGTTCTCGCAGCAGCTTGGGATCCTCGGCTTCTATGTTCATAGCACTCTGGGCCGGAACCGGTTTATTGCCGGAGTATACGGCCATGGCACAGCTTCTCGAGACCTTTTGGTTTCCCGATATGGTCTCGACTCCATTTGCAGTGGGGTACTTGACCTTTTGGTGTAGAGTGGAGGAGACGCCTTCTATCTCATGAAGCCACGCGCGCCCCAGAATGATGTTGTAAACGGAGGGGACGTCCACCACCGTGAACTCCACGCTCATAACCTTGGTTCCTGTCTTAACAGGCAAGGTTATGTTCCCTCTGGGCTGAACAGCCTCAGAGTTGAATCCGTACAGAGGGGGGGGGGGGTTGGTATCTAGCTGCCCCTCCGTCAGCCCCATCTTTTGGTAGAGGTCTCCAAATAGAATATTCACCGATGCCCCCTGATCAACGAGGATGCGTCCTACTGAACAATGGCCCACTTGGGCCGTGATGACAAGGGCGTCGTAGTGGGGCATGTCTACCCCCACTAGGTCGAAGTCGGTGAAGCTTAGATCCGGCTTGGTACCTTGCTTGCACCTCTTTCGGGGTTTCGAGCTTTCGGCGAGGCAGACGTGCTTTTTCATCGTGGCCTCGCGTGCCTCGGTTCTCTCCGCCCCATTTGGCTTCGGCTTCTTTGGTCCAGAATGGATAACCTGGCAAGTCATCACCGGTGGGGGGAGGTCTGGTTGCCTTTCGTCGTCCCCTTCTCGGTCTCGATCGGGGTCCCTTCGCATCTTGACGTATTTCTCCATCAAGCCGTCCCGGACCCATCCTTCTAGCCTTGCTTTTAGACCATGACACTCATTGGTATAGTGGCCGCGGCCTCTGTGATAGTCGCAAAATTTGTCATTAGGTCCCCGGGCCGGTTCGTTCCTGAGCGGGGGAGGCCAGGAAAAGAACGGCTCGTTCTCGATCTCAAAAAGCAGGTCGGTCAATGGTAGGCGGAATGTGGTGGAGTAGGCATTTCCTGGGTTCGACGGGCCAGCCCGACGGGTATCCTCCCTTCTACGCTTAGGGGCCGGTTGCTGGCTCTCCACCGTTCGAGGTCTCCCCAACCTTTCCGCTATGGGGCGATCTCGTCGGGTGCTCCTCGAGACGGCTCCTCCCCGAGGCTGCTCGATGCTGGCGACTGAACGCGTCGCTCCGGCAGATCTCATGTCTTTCTCGATATCGACATGCTGTTTGATTAGTGATCGGAGCTGGGAAACTGAGCCGGGAGGGGTTGCTATCATTTCGTTGCGGATCCTGCTTCCCACGATCATGTTCTGCCTGAAAGCAGCTATAGCTGTAGAATCGGGGCATTCGGCACACTCAGCGTGCTTCTGCCAGAACCGATTATCGTAGCTCTCGAGGGTCTCTTTGGGTTGGGTCTTCACTTGGTACAGCTGCTCCGGTTGGGCAGCTCTTTCCTTCAAGTTGATGAACCGGTGTGCAAAATCGTAGGCCAGATCATCCCAACAGTGGATGGAGTTGGCAGGCAGAGACTGGAACCATTTACTTGCGAGCCTCCCCAGGTTGGCGGGGAAGCATTTACACATAAGGCGATCGAGGTGGGACCAGTGGTTCATCTGGTATCGATAGTGCCGGAGGTGGGCTTCCGGGTCAGAATCCACGTTGAACACTTGGAGAACGGGGGCAGTAAAATTTCCGGGGGGCGCACTGTACTCTATCTCATCTGAGAACGGGGTACTGCGGGTGGAGGCAACGATTTTTAGCGCTGCCTCGTCCGCGACTTCATCTCGGCCAGTGCGACGCCCCCGCCTCCTTCTCCGGGGAGGCCTTTCAGTCCGAGCATGACTCGAAGCGGGCCGCGAATCGTGACTATCACCGGGTCGACTGATTCGCGAGTGTACGCTTTGGTCGTTTATACGGCGCGAACTCCCCTCGTGGGAATGCCTTGACTCCTCTCCCCTAGCCGGCTCCTCAGGAACCTCTAGGGGGGGTCGTCTTGAGGGTCCCAGCCACGACATCACGCTCTTGGTGGGGATGCGAACGGGCTCTGGCTGCTCTACGCCACGAGAGACGGGTCCGGGCTCAGACGCCATCATAGAGGCTATCAACGCCTTTTGAGCCGCCAAGGCGATGAGTTCCTTCTCATGGATCTCTAGCATCATGCGAGTCAGCTCGTCGCGCGACCGGGGCGTCCCCTGGACCGCATTGAGTGGAGTGGGCTGCCCCTCAGGCGCAGTTCCCGGCGTGCCGAAAGAGAGGGCCCTCGGCATTCCAAATCCTGGGGCATTCCGTGGGGGAGGGCTCTCGTACTGTTCATTATCTGTCATCGTTCCTTGGAAACGGATTGTCGGAGCTAGCGCGCTACGACTTCCCACAGACGGCGCCAATTGGCGAGCCTGATTTTCTTCCCAAGCTCGGCTTATATAGTTATTTGCGTCGGCTCCGATCTTCCAAGGTTGTTGACGTAGGTGGTATCTGCTTCGTCGTCGGGGTGCTCTCTAAGCCTGCACAAGAAACGAACAGGGGCCCGGGGTTGGTACCAGGTTTTCCCTCTCCGACGATCAAGTCAGTATCGATACAGACTGAAGTTAGGAATATAGTTAAGGATGAGGGATTGGTCCAGTTACAAGTCGTGGCGTCAGGTGTCACGATTGATATTCTGATGGTTCGGGTTGTTTTAGCTTTATCTCTCCTCTCTGTGTTTTTTGTGTCACCCTCTAATTGGTATTAGTGGGGGTATTTATAGTCTGATCAGAGGTGTTATTAGCCCTTGGATCACTGCACTATCTAATAAAGATCCAACGGCTCCAGGTCATTTATGACTCTGACAATGGCACTGTTCATCATCCGGGGCCCACAGGGCTGGCCTGTGATTGGGCCACGTCGATGAAATACGTAAAGGGTCCCCCAAGGGAGCAGCAGCATTAATTGGGGAAGTGTGCTCAACAAGCTTCTTCGGACCGGCCTAGACACGGTCCGGCCCCTCAAGATCTGGGGTGACGCGTCACCCGTGGTTGACAGGCCCGGATCGCCTGCTGTGGAGTTGATATCGGTCCGGATGAGGGGGTGCCGACATCCCCTCGCCAATCTTCACAAGTTAGATTTTCGTATTCCGTAAGTTGCAAGCCCATTGTTTAGATTGTATGAAAATCTGAAAAAAGGAGTTTTTACATAGTGGATACATTGAAACCAAATCTAATGCTTTGAACATATTGGGTGAGTAGACTAGTGATTTGAAATTATCCTTTAGTAAGAAAAATAAACGATAAAATATTCTTTAGCCCGACAAATAAAATATCAACCATCTGAAGTCTGTGATGTGGTATTTTTTTTTTTTTATTTCTTTTGAGATTGCCATTTTTTCTTAGTAAGACACGTCGATGTTCTATTGCATGTACTCCGATTATTTCATTTCATTTTATAGGTGAATGTGCGATCATGCTAGTAATGTATTTGGTCACTACATGCTTGAATTGTACTCAAAAGCGGGGAACAAATCCACCTTAAAAATTGAATTATAAACATTCCCGATGCTTACTTCAGATACGTACTACCAACCTTAAAATTGTGCCTAAATTGTGCCAGTTGAGGAAAATTTTGTTTGTCTCTTTCCGAAAACTATCAAGAAACATCAAAGTCAGGCGGTATAAATTTGTCCACATATCTACCATAACTTAAGACGATAAAGATCTCATGCATAGTTAATGTTAATGTTGCTAAAATCCAAAATACTAACTCCGAACGACACCTATTAAAAGCGTGACATATAAGACATTTAATGTTGTATGTTAGCCGATAAATAGTGGCTGCATATAATTTCAAATTCCTCATCCTATACACTCTTATGCTTAACAAAATGAAGCCAAAAAGTTTCATTCTAACAAGTTTTTTGTTCTGCGTTCTTCTTCTGATCACCACTTCAGCAGTTAGAGCTGAGACCAATGAAGGTGACTTATAAAGTATATATAAACAGTTTCTTAGTAAAGTATATATAAACAGTTTCTTAGTATGGTTAGCACGAAAAAATGATTATAATATATAAGATCTATGAGTATTTAGTTTTAAAATTCCACCACATGTGCTTTTTATGGTCTATAGCACACGTGTTTGATGATTTTGAAGAAATTTTCATGGTTGTTATGTCTTAGCACACGTAATTGTTGGTGTTGAAGAAAAAAATTCGTCCTATGTGGTTTTATGGCTTATTGTACTCACTTGTGTTGATTTTGAATACTTTTTGCTTCAATGTTGTTTTTATGGCCTTAGTAAGGGCACACGCATTTATTGATTTTGACAACTTTTTTCTCACATGTGATTTTTGTGGCTTATATTACACAATTTAGTTAATTTTGACGACTTTTTTTACTCTCATGTGGTTTTATGACCTATAATACACTATTTTGTTGATTTTGAATGCATTTTACTCTCATGTGATTTTATGGCCTATAATACACGATTTTATTAATTTTAAATAATTTTTTTATCTCATGCGATTTTTATTGCGTATAGCATATGCATTTGTTGATTTTGAATAATTTTTCATTCGTATGGTGTTTATGTTCTATAGTACACGATTTGTTTGATGTTTAAGAATTTTTCATCACATGTGATTTTTATTGCATAAGCAGTGAAATTCGGTCATGCCATTAAACAGTCCCATTATAGGACGAACCTTTACCTAACTACTCATTAAATATTAATCATGTTTTACATGATAGGCATCCCTGAAAACAAAATTAATACTTCTTCGGTATGAGTGCAGATATTCTGCTGGCCCGTGCGGCTAAATCTTATAAGGGGGTGAATAAGATTTTAGGTGTTTTTGGTCTAATTAAAAATTAGTGCAACTAACAACCCACCTAACGCAATTCTAAGATTAAGCGTTTAACAAAAGTTAATGAAATGTTAGAATTAATATACGCTAGCGAGAGAATAAGCAATAATAATAAGGAATGCGTAAAGTAAAGATTAGGAAAAGAAATTGACACCACGATATATAGAGGTTCGGCAAAACCCGCATACGTCCTCTTCTCGGTATTTGTGCTACCGAGTGTTTCACTTGTTCTTTTCAATTTTACAATTCCTATCGAGCTAATCAAACGATTTGCTCACCCTCTATCCGAGGTTCCTACTCTTGATACAAGTGCAAGTGAACACGTTTACGAGTTAACGACTCCCCCTCAATCTATGAGTACCCAAGTGTTTAACCTAGAACTTTTAACCAACACTTTGGCTTAAAAGCTTTTACCCAAACACTCACTCACAAATGAGCTTATAATTTGCTCTTTACAAATTTATCGAAAATAAAACAACACTCATAATTTGATTGCTTCTAAATAAGCTAATTTGTGATATTTGATGATGTTCGATCTTGGTTTGAGCTTGTATCGCTTTCTCTTCAATTTTCCTCTTTTCGAGCTTTTTCTCAACAATGGAGAATTTGGGTGTTTTTAGATAGAGAGAGAATGAAAGATTGATTGGTTGTGTTTGGATAGTGATTGGGGTGTGTTTTTAAGAACCAAAAAGACCATTGGTCCATAGATGACCGTTGCATTATGGTCTATGTGTTTAACCATTGGTTTTAAGCAAATTTCCCATTTATCCAAAAAGTTTAAAAGCTATTTTCGAATTCTGCAGAAAAACGATCGGTCGTTTTTATCATGAACTCACTGGAATATTTTGGACCGAAAACGATTGGTCGTTTTGGTCATTTCGATTGGTCGTTTTTCAGACGACCTCACTGGAACATTTTGGACAAAAAACGATCGATCGTTTTGTCCAAAACGATCGGTCGTTTTTTCTGACAATTTCTCGGTTTTCTCTTCATACTTCGAATGCTCGTAACTTCTTCGTTTTAGCTCCGATTTTGATTCCGCTTGAACCGTTGGCTTCGTTTTTCAGTACTCTATCATTCTGACGTCCTGAAATATACATTTTCTCTTTTCCAAACAAAGCATTATATCATCGAAATAGAAAAATCGTAAAATCATTAAAACATAATCAAACTTATAATCAAAATCAATTATTGAACCGATGGTTCAACATATTCTAACTCTATTCTCTATCCTCTTTCGTGCTTCATTGCTTATTTTTACTCAAATTTTAAATTTTTATAACTTTTTCCGCAAATTTATAAGATTTTATATTATATTGTATTCAAATATTAAAATATTTTGACATAATATTATTTTACACATTTTTTATAAAATTTAACATTTAATTTACACTAATTTATATATTTATTTTAAAATAAATTGTTTATGTATTTTCTTTTAAAAATAATTATTGGAATATATATTGATACATGTTTTATAGTTATTGTACAATTTTTTTCAAGTTTTTTATAATTTTTTTGGGGATAAAATAAGAAATGAGACACAGAATGGGTATAGAATAAGTGGTAAAAGATTTGGACTTCTTCGTTATCTTTTACTGGTCCATTATTCTATTTTTAGAAGTTTCCATTTAATTCTACACTTTTGTAAATTAGTAAATACTTTATTATGCATTTATATTTTTACCCTTGTCTAAGCAACTCTTAAAATTTTAGTTATAAACATAATAAGAGTGTGCTTAGTAAAAACATGCAAAATAAGATGTTATAATGATGTCTCTTAAGGTTGGGTGGCTTTCAATACAGGACTAATAAACTAGGCTTAAATAATATCATTTCAAACAATCGCACATTATATTGACGAGTCATGGCAGAGAAATTGCATGTTGCTTGAAAAGCAATGCGAATAGACCATGATACCCGACCCCAAGACGTAACATCCATGAGGTACAATGCAAACAAACCAAAAGAAAACCGTCGGTGTCCGAACCACCGGTATCAATTACGCTACAAGAACAAGAATGGATCCTTCTGGTAGCATGAGAACTTTTATAAGAAACAGTTACATTATTATTCTTAACAGAAAAGCAATAAAGCATTACAACCACTGGAATATTATACATTGGAAAATGGACAACATATTAGTAAAAGCTAAAATTAACTCTATAGCAATACTATGAGTAAGCTAATCAACTTCTGAATACATCCTCTAATATTATTTCTGTTGGTGAAGTAGCTACCAGCCTATCAACCAACAAATCGCAGCCAATCAGTTAAGAAGGATACCAATTGCGATGATCTGGGAACAAGCCGATGCCACATATTTATTCAAACACTATTTTCTTTACTAAACTATAAAAACTTAAAAAGTAAAATAATTACTGCACAAATCTTCCTAGGCAGGCCGATTCCAAGGGTATAGGCATGTGTCTCCCGATAATAATGTTAAAAATCCCCAATTTTTTATATTACATTTACAAAATGCAATTTATGATACTACTTTATCTAGGAAATAGTTATTATCATGGCGTTCAACAACTAAATCTTTTTTGTAATCAGCCCTGCCTCATTTTTATTCTCCACCACGGCATCTATCCTTTTTGAGACATTTACGTTTAGTTGGAGGCCTCTTTACATCTCTCCACGACCGTCCTTCGGGTTCCTCTTCGAGCTTGCTATAGTCTATTTCGTTACCTGAATAAGCATCTACCTCATAAGATAAGACTGCGAACAAGAGGAGAGTAACCAAACCGAAAACGATCATACTTTTTACCCCTGCCATAGTTTTCCAAATTATTCCTAAACGACTTCTTGGTATATGAGATTATTATTCCGGATTGTAGACTACATTTTTATAGACGTAGAGATATGCTATTTTATTGCAAAATTTGTTTAGTTTTTAGTATTTTGGTGGCTTAATATGATTTACTAATTTTAGAGCTTTATTTGTGACGTTAGGGATTGTGCCTAATAAAAAGGCGCTAACGGTTGGATAATTAAACGTATCAGGTTGAATACCAATTATGGGACACTAGATTTTTTGTGAATATTAATTCAAATAATGATAAGCTAATCATAAGCGACGATGTTCAAAAACAACAACCTTACTCTATAATTAATGAGCTCATGCAACCACCTTATTCAAAATTTCTAATTATTATATATATCATTTTATTATAATAAGTCAACACAACTTAAATGAGACTGTCCAATTTAGACATTTTTTTTTCAAAAATACCCCTATATTTTTTTATTAATTACAATAATACCATGCTCATATAAAAAAATGAAAAACTATAATAAAAAATAACAACTAATAACACTATGTGTCTCTATTTAACAACCAAATATTCTTTTAATTCTTATACTATTTTTTTTTGTATTATCCACGTATTTGTATCATAACTACACTTATTTTTTATATTTTAATTGCATTGTATTAACATTGTGTGTTTTTGTAGTATTTTATAATGTTTCAGGAATACATGGACTTGATTGAAGTATTCAGTAAATTATAGGACAGTTTGTGATACTTTGACCAGATGTGTTATCTTATAGAATACATAAGACCAATTTGTAAATACTGTAAACTATTGCTATATATAGTCTAGGGGACTAAATAGCATAGTATCTTTTCCTTTTCAATCTCTCTCTCTCTATAAATACGATATACTCTTCTTCTGTGTATAAACAAGATCATCAAGTTATCTTGATGATCATAATATTTCCAGTTTCTATACATTCTACATATTGCGGGTCACATTGCGCGTCATACACGTAATGCGTGAGACACGATTACTAGTATATATATATATATATATATATATAATATGGAGGATGGGCACCAGACTCTCCCATTTGGGAAGTTAGCAAAACTCCCCCTCTGTTTTCGCGATTCGAAATGATTTATTTCGAATCTGTTTGTTAAAATAAAATCTGTAATATTTTAACTTTTATATATATATATATATATTTTTTGACCGTACTAAACTATAAATTGTCAAATAAACAATTAAACACGAAAAAATGTATAAAACTTGAAATTTTACAGATTTTTTTTAACAAACAGTTTCAAAATAAAATAATATGTTAATACAAAAAAATATTTTCAAAAAATCATTTCGAATCGTGAAAATGAAGGGAAAGTTTTGCTAACTCCTCACCGAAATGGGAGAATCGGTGCTCCTCTTCTCATATATGCGCCTAATCATAAGTTCATAACCCCAATCCTTTCCAAAACAAAGGCCTCGTTTTTATTTTATATGTCTGAATTATTGGCTTATTTTACATTTTAAAATTGAATTTGAACAAAGGTTTTTATTATTTATATACCCCCGTTTGATGGTATTGCAAGCCAAATGATGTTTCTTTATTGCAACAATAATTCATTTCACGACTTAGGTAATCTAAATACGTTTTAAAACACCAAACACGCCTATTGATCATGAACAAAAAGAGTAATCATATATTATATTCTCGTTGGTGGACTTGACAATATATGCATGGTTCGAGTCCTGTTAATGGTGATAGGGTGTGAAATCTCTTAAGCGTCTTTAATAATATTTTAAAAAAGGAAAAAAAATTATTTTCTCGGTTGTTCAGATAATTTACCTAGCCACCTACAAGCCTTTTGAAGTTTGTTTTCTACTTAGAAGCGCACCAAATTGTTTAGTGATATATGTGTGTTAAATCGCCTCACAACCGACTTTCACAATCTATGACATTTTCTAAAGAGTAAAGAGTACCCTTCACTAGGGCTAGGAAAAAATGCCGATACCCGACCCGATCCCGTCGTCCCGGTCCCGCCACAATCCCGTCCCAAAACAATCCCAATCCGACTCGTCGGGTATTTCCAGTCCTGACTTTTTTGGGATCGGGTGGACTTTTTTGGGATCGGATGTAAAATATGATACTCGTAGGTAACCGACCCGACAAATTATTTAATGTTTAAATTTACACACACCTACATATAGATTAAGTATTATATTAACCTAATCAGTATGCATATATAATAATGCTATTACTATTAAAAGATGAGCAAAGTAGCAATTAAGTAATGAAATGTAAATTATGTACTCTTTTTCTGTGTTGATACAAAATTTCGATATTATCTCATTCCGACCCGTCGGGTATCCGAAGTATCAGGTATCCGAATTATCGGGACCCGATTTTTTCAGGATCAGGATCGGAAAGGGAAATTAATTTCAGACACCAATCGGGTCGGAATTCAGATTAAAGGTTTTCGGGTCGGGTCCCGACCCGATGCCACCCCTACCCTTCACTAAGACTTCGACGACTGTAGATCCAGAAATTTAAAATGAAAACTTGAGACAACACTATAAGGAAAGCAAATAGCATAACAAATTAATTTAAGCAAACAATATATAAGCTTCAAATTATGAATGTTCTTCATGCCTTAATGATTTGAATGTTAATAGCTTGCACCTATACTGGAATCTCTTTATCTTGTGGCTAAAAAGGCGATATACTAAGCATCCAGAATTTTAAAAGCCATCGTCTAGTCGGTTTGTTATCTAAATCCAAATGCATGACTAACAGCAAATAGCAACATTAATCCATTTTAGCAAGAAAATCATCATATTTGATCAATTTGGTATTCGAATACAGGATGCTTAAGATTTCAACACCACTACTGAAGTACACCATTCTACGAGTGGTTAGAGCCTGATTGGAAAATAGCTCCAAAAGTATCGAGTCCATTGCAAGAGATAAAGTTGTGATAACAAGCAATTTTTATCATAACGCAGAATTGACTGTTGATATCATAACAAACACTGAAGCGGACATACCTTTATCATCTCGAAAAACGCAACCACAACAACTCAACCTTATTGTATCTACTTTGAATGCACCATAAAAAATGAAGTGTAAGTTGAGGAAAGAAATGAATACTCAATAAATAGAGGTGATTTAGTTTTAATGGATAGCAAATTCAGCTTCAAAGAGTTTGGGAAAAGCATGACCATCCCAATTTAACTTCATATGCTTAAAAGAGTGATATACTAATTGCTACAAATTAAAAAAAAACGAGCCAAATAACTTTAAAAAAACAATTGAGATTTTCATATAAAGATCTACACCTATTAGATCTCATATATCTTACCATTAAAATACCCTCGCTCATAACCCGATATTTCAAGTGTACAACGAGCGGATAGAATGAACGGGTGGAGGTGATGCCTAATATAGATGACTCGCTCTGATACCATAGTAGAGCTCATATACCTTACCATTAAAAAAACTCTTAATGATAAGGATGATAAATATTTATAAACCACATTTCTGGGTTTTTTAAATTTTTTGTGGATTTTTTAAATTTTTATTATTATTTTTTGAGTTTTTTCTAAAAAAAATTATTTATTTTATTTTTTGGTCAACGTATTAAATATAGCACTACGAAATTCTCAAACCCCTCTCGCAAATATAGATTTCTAAGAATCAGAATGATGAATAACGTAACATGTACATCTAAATACATAAGCAAAGCCAAATCATTTTCTATCTTGATTGTCTCAAACCATAACGCAAAAAAAAAAAGACTGAAACTGTGTAATGTATTGATTCGTTCATTACCAATTTACGCATTTAATAGTAAGTAGAATAGTAAAGATATAATAGTTTTTTTTTTAAGTAAAGGAAAAGTTCATTTCAAATATGAGTGAAAACACTTCACTCGTGATATGTACAAATGAAATCGGAAATAAAGTTAGAGAGACTGTCTCAACATACAAAAATAAACTACTACAAGCAAATATAGTAAAACACTTAATATAAAATAAAATGATGCAAGATAATTGGTCCAAACAAAATATTCAACCAAAACACTCCATCTTCATCTGCATCTATATGCATCTATACCAGACTTTAGAGTTTTACACCCAGACAAGACACTATCCTACCATTTGATTTTCACTCTTTGACCTTAGTGACCATAGAATGTTTTTGATTTCACAAGTTTTACTTGTTTTTATTCTTTGCTTCAAAATCTGAATAAGTTCTATACTCATCCGACGAGGAGTTATCATTTTCAATAAAATATGAAGAGTCAAGTTTGTAATCTCCTATCAAATCCTATATAGTATTGTTAAATGGAACAATTTTTTGGCTACTAGGTAGGACCTTTTTAACATGTTCACTATCCTTATGTTTCTTTCTTTCTATTTTTCCTTCTTTTTTCTATTCCTTCCAGTTTTGATTACTCAGTAGTTGGAGCTTCTATAGAAGTTTGATTTGGTATAAAAGGTTTGTCATTTGGGGAGAGAACAGAATGGCCATCAGAGTCACTCACATTTGCTTTTGAAACCAATACACTTTCATCATTTACCTCCCTCATAGGTACAATATTTTTCACGATATTTCAAACAACATTGTCAACAAATTTGTCAACAACATTATCAACCTGCATATTTAAGATAAAAATCTGTTCAACCACATTAGCAAGTCCTTTGTTGTTTACAATTTCTCCCTCATTAGCTGCAGTGCTTTTTGGCTCAATTTGTTCACCAAAATGCTCCGCTACTCTTTCAGGTTCAAAAATTTCATTTAATATCTTTTACTCATTAGTTTCAAGAGTTTTTTGAATCTCAACCTCCTCATCACTATCAACTTCTATCCATTTCCCATTCACTTATCTTGAAATTTTTTTAGTGTTAGAACTTTCCCAATGACGTTCTTACTAGGTGGCTTTCTTTTATACTCATGTCTAACAACAGGTTTTTTTGTAAAATTATTAACAATGTTGTTAATATTAATCTCATTTTCCTTTGTTAGAACTTTGGTCTCTTGCTGTGCTTTTCCTTTTTGAGCCATAAATTTGTCACCCTTCTTGATATTACCCTCATTATCTTTATCAGTATGCTCAGGATAACTTCTGCACACATAGAAAACATTCCCTTGCAGTGAGCATTTTACACAAAATTTAGGAGATTTCTCATATTTTACTCTCTGCCAATAACCATAAACATCTTTCAAAGAAGACCCTATCCATATCCTATCAACTCTTGGTTTCAACAAATCCATTTCAACGTACACCCTTGCATAATTGGGTCTAACATGAGTTAATGTGGCAATATCAGTATCTAAAAACTCTCCCAAAGATTGGATAATAGCTTTAAGGTAAGATAAAACACTGAATTTCAAAGGGAGCATGGGAAGTTTTACCCACACATGAGCTATAGAGGACTCCTTATGAAGTGAAAAATCACTTGTACATTTAAATAGTCTAAATAGAGTCCCCTCCATTTCCCTAGAGTTTCTAGTCCATATTTTTCTATGATTCTCTGTGTTAAGAGTTTTAATCAATATGTGCCTGTAATCAATAAGCCCCACAATAGGCATCTTTTTGGGTCCCCAATTCTTTGCTATATGTTCTATGATGTTCTCAATTTTGGGTCTCCCTTGTAAGGGTACAATAGTTAAGAGATGACTTTTAAGTAAAATAGAAGAATATTTCTAAGTAAAAGATTCTGTACTTAATTTATTACATTCTCTATCTATTGTTAGAATGAAGAAACATTAAGGTTTGAACTAGCTTGAATGTAGATAGGTAATTTATAGTTAGAAGATGAAATGATCGTGGATGAGGTGTCCTTAGACACAGGGCGGAGGCTTTTGTGTGCTAAGGGGTGCGTCTGCGAGTCCACAACTTGCATAATGTTTTTTTTCTATAAAGAAATTTGAGAAAATATAGAAAACACTGTGTCTTGCAACCTTGTAAATTTGTGTTTTGTATTTATCAACAACATAATTGTAATTCTTGTTCCGCCGATGCTTAGCCATTATTGAAAGCAAATTGTATTTACCTTCTCATGCTTTTATAAGGAAAATAACATATGTCTTTGCTGAAAAGTGTGCTCTATTGGAAGGATTACTTGTATGTTTGCGGTTGGATCATAGTTCATATCCTTAGTGGGATGTAACTCAAGAGTTAGTAGCTAAATGGTGGGAAAAAATTCAATGCCTAATCTCGTGTTAGTTGAAGTTCGGAATAACATTTGCAGTCTAATGTATGTGACTGCTGTTAGGTATTAGATGCTAGGTCATAAGAAACATTCCTTATTGTTATTGTAGCGGGAAAATAAATTTTGACATTATTTACACGTGAAGTGATTACTAATCTAAATTATCTAATGACAGTTTTTTATCATATTGTTGTTTAATGCAGATATTTGCAACTTCAATTGCAACCGAGAACAACAACTCAGTTTGGACGAGATTAGTTGAAATCAATTTTAGATAATATATTATTCGTATATCTAGTTTATTTTTTGCTGAGTATATATGGAATTAAAAAAAGTGCCACATAAAGTAATATACTTAAAATGATATTCGCTAATGTTTAAATAAAGATGCAAAACTATAAGGAAATACAAATAACGATGATCATGAAGTTAAGTAATCGAGAACATCGACGTTATTTCAAGATAAGAAAGCAAAGATATTGAGTACTAGATAAGAATATATTGTTCAAAAATATATTTTGTTTGTTATAGATAATCTGTAATTATGGAAATACAGATTGTACCGTAGTGTATATATATATATATATATATATATATATATATATATATAATATGTGAGCATAATCAGCATAAGGTACTTTGTAATAAGTGTGTGAAAAATGTTTAAAAAGGAAATATAAATCGCTATACTCATATATAGACGAGAGCTGAAAAGATAAAATACAATAAATGATTTGAAGGTGGGATGCAAATATTGGAATCAATTGTTGAATGAAAATAATAAGAGTAGATTGTTAATATATATAGAGATTAACACACTTATGACAGAGTTATAGAGTGATTATAAGTTCGTTGAGTCAGTAACGATTAATTTGTTATAATATAATTAATTTGGGTGAGTGACCCGGAGATGTATAAACTAAGTTTAGGCCCAACTGCGTTAACAAATACAATGAGTTCAATTTTACTTTTTAGTTATTGGGTTTTGCCAGATTCGTTGAGTTGCAGCAGAAGAATACGACTGAGTTGCAACATCGTCTCGTAACTTGGGATATATTTATTTCAGTTGGCAAGGGCCACATCATGTTTATTAGAGAACAAGATTCAGTAGCTCACACTTTGCCTTAGGATGAGCTAACTGAGTAATTACTTGTACATATTTTGCTGAAATAGAGTTTCCTTTGATCACCTTAATTTGCAGGATCAAAGATAGACATATTACATGTTGGTTGTTTCGAATGGATTAATAACGTATGAAGGTATACGTGTCAGACGATAGCTCTGAACGATGAGATTAAGTAGTAATAAATTAGAATTTTATTATTGGTAGACCATTTTAGTTTTATGTGGAGAAATAAAGACTTGTTTTGGTCTAAAGATCCTTTTGCTAAACCAAACGTTCTCGCGTGTTTCCAACTACTTCACTTATTATTCATACAAAGGAATGACAAATAATTTTCAACATTATTTTTTCTGCCCGGACGGTCTTCATTCTAAGTCTCCACGGCATCTGTGGATTGCCAAGCATCCTCTAGAATATTTGTTACGCTCAGTTCTTCCGCCTTTAGCAAGGTTAGACCCCGAATTTTTAGGGTTGGCCCCTCCAGTTGCGAGTTTGCCTATGTCTATGACTGGTGTCTTTTCTGTAGCATCGTTATAAGACACAAGTGAAAACAAGAGGAGAAGACCCAAACAAAAAACAACTTTAGTCTTATTTGTTGCCATGGTTCACGAAATTTTGTAGGAAGTAATTCTTTTTTTATTTCGTGATAAAATTCTAGACTTTGATCCTCTGAATTTATAAGCAATAGGAGGCATGGAACTGCTAATTCTCAGATGGTCTACAATGCATTACTAATTTAAGATCTTGTATGTGAGGCTATGCATGGGGGGTGTTCCTAATAAGGCGTACGAATATATAGGCTTTGAACTAAGATATAACTAACTTATTCACAATACAACTAAGCCCGAAACTAGGGGGAAAAACTTATCTATTGTCTTACCATATGCTTTAATTAGTTCTTATTTATACCATTTTTCGCTTCCAAAGGTAATGGCAAATAACTTCTTTTAGTAAGAATTTGAGTCCTCTCCTAACCGACTGTGTTTACTATTCCAAAACGATCTACAATGTTACTCTTGAATTTGTAGTTGTTTTGACCCCAGTTAATTTTTTTGGTCCTACTATGGGGTTTCATTGTGTCGAGTAGTTTTACAATTTAACGAGGCTAGCAGTCAAGCAGACTTGAATTTTTTCTTATAATTAATAACTCTTATTTTGGAGTTTTGAGCTAAACTGATTCGCAGGCGTCAATAGGAATGGTAATTTTGCGGGTTTCAACCCGACCCGACCCATCGCGGGTCGGGTAAAGATGCATTTCTATTCGGGTCGGGTGTTAATGGGTAAAAGTGCAACTTAAGAATCTTTCTCTGCTCTCTCTCATATAAATTAAACTCTTGTTTTTATATTATTTTTATAGTATAATTCTAAATCAAATGATTTTTTAATCTAACTAACAAATTTTATTTTAAATTTTTGACATTTATGAGATATATTTTTTAAAAATAAAAATAAAAAATAAAAACGGGTCAAATGGGTCGAGTCGGGTCAAATAAGTAAATGTGCAACTTTCTCCCCGGGTTGGATCGGATTGAAATCCGCAAAATTGTCATCCCTATACGTCAGAGATCAAATCCTGATGATGAGCGTAATAAGTTATCATCCAAACATAGTTTAGAGTTTGATTTTGCCTCAGCAGACTTTATTTGAAGACCTCTGTTTTGCCTTCCAATGTAATCATTTATTAAATTAGAAACAATGGACTTACCCAAAAACCTCTATTTAATTTGCATCTATAACAAATTTGCAATATAGTTGCACAGAGCTCATGTGCTATAAGCTTCATCAGAGCATTGTAATAATTTATATTGTGGCCATAATTTCCAAGTTCTTTTGACATCAAATCTGTTCATGTTTCAATGTTTTCAGTAGCAACAATCTTATAACACCATGTCTCTACCTGCTATGTCATTGAACATTTTAAAGTAAAATTAGAAATAACCATGAGCATATTTTTAAGTTGGACATAATCTGAAATTCCTATCCGCTGTTCTAATTGCAGTTTTGCAGTTAGGTTACAAGTGAGGTTGCAACCACAGTTGGAACCAAGTGTATTGAATGGACAGAAAGTTAAATGTACTTAAAATGAATCACAAGCACATTTAACAACGGAGTTCACCTAACTAGGCTACGTCTCCGGGGCACTTACCCAGATTATGATATTATAAAAGCTTACAATATAGGACTCAAGTCTTAATGAAAAACTCTCAAAATCCCTCTAGGTTTTTCTGCCTATCTCTATATTGCTCCTACTCTATAACTATCACGTATAAATCAATGGCATCCCACCATTGTTTTCTTTTAAAAAGCTCACAGTGTATTCTCTCAAGAATGAGTTCTTTATAATTCAGAACACACACTTTTTACAAGCTTAAGTTACTAAGTATATAAACAAGTAAAAACAATCTTCTATATTCAATATCTTTTTGATTGTTTTTGTCTTGGTTGATTGGCTTCAATCTTTCCAAGCCTTACGAGATTCTTCAGCATGGATTGACTCCAATCATCTTTGATAAATACCTATTTAGTAACAAGCTTGAAAGTAAGAGTTAATCTTTTCCTTTGAAAGGAAACATATAAAGATAAGATCTTTTAAAGATAATATCTTTTCATAAACATATGAAACATTCAACTCCATATTACATTCAATCTTTTAAACGTGTTATACTATTTTTGATAAGGAACAAAGATTGAAACAAGTGATAAAGATTTGTATAAGAATAAAGATATAGAATTGTTAATTTAAAGGAAACATAACTAATCTCTTTATATCTTTTAGGAAATCTTTCCTTACCACTTTGATATTCTCAATAAACGCATTTTAGACCTTTAGAATAATATGAGAATATATCCTGCATAACTTTAAACAAATAATAATCATTAAACAATAGGTACGCAGATTTACAGAACTAGACAGTGTACTACTGAGCAGCAGGTTGGAACTGTGGTTGCAACTAAGGTTGCAACTGGTACTTGAAACCACCCACGCTGTCTAAGCAGGTTGGAACTAAGGTTGCAACTCAGGTTGCAACATTGCTTAGAACCTGTTAACACTTGTCTCAGTAGGTTGTAACTTAGGTTGCAACATTGCTTGAAACCTGTTAACAACGTCTTAGTATTTCAAAACAGTTAAGATTTATTTAGTAAAAACCAATAGACAATAAACAATATTTAGACCAGAAATCTGGTCCTAACAATCTCCCCCTTTGTCATTGGTTTTGACAAATCAATTAAGTTTATATTTCATCCCAACCACCTGCAGATTCAATATCAGTAAGCTCCCCCTGTATGTTAGAATTGCAGGCATTTTAAATAAGCACAATCATTCACACATTCAATTTTAAAAACATCCATACTTCAAACTTGAAATTGCAGAAATTTAAAGGCCAAAAACATGGCACAACAATGTCTTAGTACAGCAATTGAAATAGTAATTAAAGACAGCAGCATTGAGTCTTGAAATTGAATGAAACTGAACAACAAAAAAAACATAAACTGAACATGAACATAAACTTCACTCCCCCTATTTGTCAGCAACCATTGGAATCAGTCACGAGGTATATCAGAATGTGGAGCTCTTTCTCGGAGAGGATGGTCTCTAACCACTTCTTCATCTTTTTCTTCACTGCTTATGGAGAAACAATCATCACTATCATCAGCATCCTCACTCTCAATAAGATTCACCAGCAGCTTATTGATTTGATAATCATCAGCATCCAATTCAGCTCTCCTTTCTTGATTATAAGCCAGCTTCTGTAGTAAGTACCACTTTACTCCTTTCTTCTTGTCTGAGGGAGCAGTAGAAGTTTCTTCTTCTTTTTCTTTGCCTTTCTCACCAGAAATGTCATTAACATGCCCTTCTTTTAACAGCTTAGCAGAAATGTATAGGGCAGGTGGACAATCAGTGGAGGGTTCAATCAAGATATTAATAGGAGAATCTCTGTTCAAGGAATTAGCTTGGCCTAGAATGATGCTAGATATTAGGCAGGGGAAAGGAAGCAGAATGGAAGTAGAATCTGTGTCACTGAAATCTCTTATGAGATTGAAGACATGATGTCCAAAGTTGATAGGCCTGGAAGACATGATTTTATAGAGAAAAGTGGCCATATCTTTGCTTACTTTGGAAGGCTGTTTGGTTGGAGTCCAGTTAAACCTGGCTATTTTATGCAAAACAGCTGCACATAGAGTGAGAGAGGATGTTTTGATGGAATTTTCATCAAATCTATTGTTCTTTCCAGTTAGAACCAAAGCAATAACCTCCATGTCATAATTAACATCTTCAACAGAAGAATTTGGTGTATCTAGGAAATCATTGATAAGTTTTGGGGTAAAATCCAAAGTATGACCTCTCAGAAAAACTCTCCCATAAGCAGGATTTCCCTCTTCAAACACAATGCTACTTAGATTAGCATAGAATTCTTTAACAACAGCAGGGAGAAAGGAATCAGCATAAGTAATTGTTTTTCCTAAACCAACAGCATGCAACAGCTTTTCAACATACACTTGAATGTGTGGATAACTTACCAAATTAAGCTTTCTTTCACAGTGTATTTCTTTACTAGAAAAAGCCCTAAATCTCCTATAAGTTCTTCTACTCCAGAACTTAGGATCAACTTCATTGAATCTTTGAACATACTCAAACTTAGCAATAATGGGATCATTAACAGTATTCCTCCTAGCACGCTTTTTAGTCCTATGTGTCTTAGGAGAAGAGGACTCACTTACCTTAGCTTTAGAGCTATGACTGGTGGGGGATTTGGATATGAAATCCCTTAGAGTACAATCATCATCAGAACTGGGGTTATTAGACATGGTTTCAACTGGGGGTTGTAACCGTACTTAGAACTTCGTATGTTTGGGCGAACAGAAAAGCTAAGAGCTTATTTAGAAGAAGGAGAGAGAGAGTAATTGTGGTAATTGTGATTGATTTGGTATAAACAAACAATTTATAGAAATAACAATAAAGTCCATATCTTTTTGTAATTGGAAAGAGATACATGCAAATCAATTATAAAACAGATTTAGCCAAAAATTAGGAAGTTTCTTATCAACAAAATTTTGAAAAATAAATCATACTAAGATCACGAAAGAAACAGTTGGCATTAAGATAAATCCAGCAGTTAATACAGATAAACATTCCTTGTTAAAACAGATTGATCCAAAATTCGAAAATTCAGGAGTTGAAGCTAGTAAGGAAATTTGAATTGATTCAAGATAAAGATAGCAATTTAGACAGATATGTAAACAAAACAAAAAACGGAAATCTAGCAATTTACCCAAGAAAATATGTTTATCATTGAATAGCCTTAATAAAGATTAGATTTTAGAAGCTTATAATGAGCAAATCCGTTTTCATCTCTACACAAAAACTAGTTTGATGACCTCAGCAAGGAAAGAGTATAAGTGATGTCAAAAATAACAAGACTTTGTCTTGGCAGTTATGGAATAGACTGAGGTTTCAACTGATGTTGCAACTGAGCTTGCAACCAGTATTTTTAACACGAGGTTTCAACTGGAGTTGTAACTGAACTTCCAACCAGCTATTGAGAGCAGGAGGTTCCAACTGATGTTGCAACTAAACTAGCAACCAGCTTAAAAGAAATTGCACTTCGTGCTTGCAACTCTATTACCAGAGAGGTTTTCAAGGACAAGTTACCTCACATCTGTTTTTGAGACACCAAAAAGCGGCTTTTTCAAAATTAAAACATCATAGCTCAATTAAGACTTAACCTTAGAAATAAAAATTATTGAAGGTACTCAATACAGACATATTTAGCAAGAATATTCAATTAGATTGATAATGACATACCCCTATGTTACTTCTAAATGATTCAAACTTATTTGTATCAAGGGGTTTTGTGAAAATATCTGCTAATTGTCTTTCAGTTGAAACATGTTCTAAAATTAAGCTCTTTTCTTCAACTAGTTCTCTAATAAAATGATGCCTTAGATCAATATGTTTAGTTCTGGAATGTTGAACTGGATTTTTAGCTAAATCTATAGCACTTTTGTTATCACAAAACAAAGTTAAAATTTCTTGTTTAACATTATAATCAGTTAACATCTGTTTCATCCAAATAAGTTGAGTGCATCCACTTCCAGCTGCAACATATTCTGCCTCAGCAGTAGATAAAGATATGCAATTTTGCTTTTTACTGAACCAAGAAACAAGGTTGTTTCCAAAATAAAAACAACCACCAGAAGTACTCTTTCTATCATCTATGTTTCCTGCCCAATCAGCATCACAGTAGCCACTTAGAAAATGGTTTGTATCTTTAGAATACCATAGCCCTAGGTGAAGTGTTCCTTTTACATATCTTAGAATTCTCTTGACAGCTAGAAGATGAGGTTCTAAAGGATTTGCCTGATATCTGGCACAAACTCCTACACTTAAGCAAAGGTCTGGTCTACTAGCAGTTAAATACAGCAAACTTCCAATCATGGATCTATAAAGACTTGGACAAATACTTTTTCCCTTATCATTTTTTGACAGTTTAAGAGTGGTACTCATAGGAGTTCTCTTCTCTTTACTCTCATTCAGACCAAACTTCTTAACAAGATTGTCTGCATACTTACTTTGGCATAAAAAAAATGCCTTTTTCATTCTGTTTAACGTGCAATCCTAGAAAGTAAGTTAATTCACCTCCACCACTCATTTCAAATTCATTCTTCATATCAGAAATGAATTCTTCTATTCTTTTATTAGAAGTAGAGCCAAAAACAATGTCATCAACATAGATTTGAGCAATTATTATGTCCTTTGTGGTTTTCTTAGTAAACAGAGTTTTATCAACTCCCCCTCTGTTAAAACCTTTTTCAATTAAGTACTTGGTTAATCTATCATACCAAGCTCTAGGAGCTTGTTTTAGACCATACAAGTCCTTTTTCAACAAGTAGACATATGCAGGAAAATTAGGATCTTCAAATCCTTTAGGTTGACAGACATAAACTTCTTCATTAATCACACCATTTAGAAAAGCACTCTTTATGTCAAGTTGAAACAATTTAAAATCATACAGACATGCAAGAGAAAGTAGCATTCTAATGGATTCAATTCTAGCTACAGGAGCAAAAGTTTCATCAAAGTCAATTCCCTCAATTTGTGTATAACTCTGAGCTACCAATCTAGCTTTATTCCTGATGATCACTCAATCCTCATCACTTTTATTTCTAAAAATCCATTTAGTCCCTATAACATTTTTATTAGAAGGTCTGGGTACTAAAGTCCATACATCATTTCTCTCAAATTGATGCAACTCATCTTGCATAGCTAAAATCCATTCACTATCTTCTAAAGCTTCTTTTATATTCTTAGGTTCTAACTGAGAAATATAACAAGCAAAGTGAACAACATTATTTCTTTTACCTCTGGTTTTCATACCTGAAGCAACTTCTCCTATGACATTGTCAAGAGAGTGATTTTTCCGAGTCCTTACATAGCGTGGCTTGCTTGTTGTTGGCATAGAAGATCCTTCTTCTTCTGATTCTGTTGAATTCTGAGTTTCAACCTCGGTTCCAACCTCAGTTCCAACCTCAGTTCCAATCTCGGTTGTAACTTCAGTTGCAACTGGACTTCCAACCACTATGGGACTGCTTGTTTGCTGAACTTTTTCTTTCTCTTTTTCTTCAATCTCAGCTTGTTCATCATCACCTGTACTCTCATCAACAGTTTTTAGGTCATCAAATAACACGTTATAAGATTCCATAACACAGTTTGTTCTTTGATTAAAGACCCTAAATGCTCTACTGTTCTGAGCATAACCAAGAAAGATCCCTTTATCACTTTTAGAGTCAAATTTACCAAGATGCTCTCTATCTCTGAGAATATAACAAACACACCCAAAGACTTGAAAATATTTAACATTGGGTTTTCTACCTTTCCATATTTCATAAGCTGTCATGGAAGTGCCTTTAGTAATGTAAACTCTATTAACTATATGACAGGTAGTATTAACAGCTTCAGCCCAAAATTTGTTGGCAAGTTTCTTAGAGTTAAGCATGACTCTAGCCATTTCTTGAATGGTTCTATTTTTCCTTTCAACTATGCCATTTTGCTGTGGAGTCTTAGGAGCAGAGAACTCATGACTTATACCTAAGGAGTTGCAGAATTCTCTAAACTTACTGTTCTCAAATTCTGTTCCATGATCACTTCTAACCCTAGCAATATTACCACTGGTTGAACCTTTTTCAAGTTGAAGTTTTAAGCACAAAGTTTTGAACAGTTCAAAAGTTTCAGTCTTATCCTTTAAGAACACTACCCAAGAGTATCTAGAGAAGTCATCTACAACTACCAGAATGTACTTCTTACCACCTATACTAGCAGTTTGCATAGGCCCCATCAAGTCAATATGAAGAAGTTCTAGGACTCTCTTAGTGTAGATTTGACTTATACTTTTGTGAATACTTTTGGTTTGTTTACCTATAGCACAGTCACCACAGACACTTTGAGTTTTAGCACTTAGTTTAGGAATTCCTCTTATCAATTCATTTTTAACAAGCTTATCTAAAGTTTTGTAATTCACATGCCCAAGCCTTTTATGCCAAATATCCACATTATTAGTAATGGCTTGATTACACCTACTTTGAGGCAATTCTTTTTCAGCTTTTTCAAACACATAGCAGCTGTTGGTTGATCTAACTCCAGTCATGATTAAATCATTGCTAAGATTAGTAATTAGACACCTTTCTTTGTCAAATTTAACAATCATTTTGTTATCACAGAGTTGACTGATACTAATAAGATTAGCTTTTATACCATCTACAAGAAAAACATCCTCAATAACAGGCATTCCAGGTCTGTTTAAGGTACCTTTACCAACAATTTTACCTGTATCTCCACCTCCAAACACAACAGTGTTTCCAGTAAGAATGGTGACATTTTTTAAGAGACTTGCAGTACCTGTCATGTGCTTAGAGCAACCACTGTCAAAATACCAATCATTAGAGGTAACAGCATTCAAGGAGTTAATGACAGCTTTGTTGTTAGCAATTAAGGTAGCTTTTTCTTTAACTTTCCAGACCCAGTTCAAATTTTTATTGACAGAATCCAACCAAGTTTTCTGAGAAATATACTTTCTGTTTCTTTTTAAATAACACTGGATTTCAGAATGACCAGGTTTCTTGCAGAAATTACACAGCTTCAACCTAAAGTTATTTTTATCCCTAAAGCTATTCAGTTTATTCATGGTTGCAACTTTGGTTATAACTGAACTTCCAACCTTCTCTACAAAAACCTGAGTTTTGTTCCTGGTTGCAAATCTGGTTGCAACTGAGCTTCTAACCTTATTGTCAAAATCATGAGTTTTAGCTCTAGCAACAGCTTCAATAAAGGTAGTTTTTCCTGTACTTTTACCACCAAAGTAACCTAGACCACTGATATCTTTAGATCCTCTAGAATATGACAGCATGTCATCTAATTTATCTGAAGAGGAAGCATTCAGCAGTTTTATTTTCTTTTTAGTTTCAGTAAGTTCAGCCAGTTGTAAGTTAAGCTTTTCAGTAAGACTTTTAACCTCATACTTTAGATTAACATTAAGTTTGCTTATGATCAAGGATTGTTTACTCAGACATTTATACTTTTCATACAGAACAATATATTGCTGAGTGATGCTTTCATCAGAAGGTTCTTCCTCATCACTGCTATAGGTTTCAAGAGCAGTTGTAACTATGGTTGAAACATGCTCACAGTCACTTTCATAAGTAGGTTCTTTTTCAGTGATTACTCCCATAAAATTAACAAAGTTAGAATCATCCTCTTCATCACTGTTGCTCTCAGAATCGCTATCACTATGAGTGGTTATATAAGCATTTTTGTTTCTTTTTAAAGTATTAGCACACTCAGCCTGAATATGACCAAAACCTCTACATTCTCTACACTGAATTTCTTTAGGCTTGTAATCTTTGTTATCCTTCTCTTTAGAATTCCACTTTCCTGTAGAGTTATTATTGAACCTAGATTCTGTCTTGAATTGGTTATCCCTTTTCTGAAAGTTTTTAGAAGAACCAGTATCATCCTCCTTTTTCTTATAAAACTTCTTGTAAACCTTTTTAGCAAAGAAAGCTAGCTGTTCTTCATCACTTATTTTATCACAGACATTAGGTTCAGATTTCTTAGCCTGAAATGCTATTCCCTTTTCTGGTCTTTTATGTTTAAAGAATTTAAGCTCATGAGTGCTAAGATTTCCTATAAGTTCTTCAAGTTTAAGATTATCTAAGTCTGTTGATTCTTCAATAGCAGTAACCTTAATTTCAAACCTTTCTGGGAGTGACCTAAGAGTTTTCTTAACAAGTTTAGCATCACTGTATTTTTCACCTAAGGTTCCAGCTTGATGAGCAATGTGGCAGATTTTACCATTAAATTGTTCAACGTTTTCATCTTCCTCCATTCTTAAGTTTTCAAATTGAGTAGTTAACTGTTGAAGTTTGAAAGCTTTTACTTTAACAGTTCCTTCAAAAGTAACTTGCAAAATATCTCATGCCTCCTTGGCAGTTTCACAATGAGAAATGTACCTGAATACACTGAGAGTTACACCAGCAAAAATCAAGTTTATGGCTGTTGAGTTGGCACTTGATTTTCTGTCTTCATCATCAGACCATCTGTCTTCAGGTATAAACACCAGTTCTCCTTCACTATCAATGGCAGTTGGAGCCTCTCATCCATACATCACAGTTTTTCATGCATGCTCATTCTGCTGTTTGATGAAGGACCTCATTCTGATTTTCCATACTCCATAGTTTACTCCTCGTTCAAGCAATGGAGGTTTTTTGAAAGCATTTCCTTCCCTCATTAAGTCCATTTTTACTAGAACACAGGATCCACACTAAGTAAGATCTAGTGTGAAGCTCTGATACCAATTGAAATTCCTATCCGCTGTTCTAGTTGCAGTTTTACAGTTAGGTTCCAAGTGAGGTTGCAACCACAGTTGGAACCAAGTGTATTGAATGGACAGAAAGTTAAATGTACTTAAAGTGAATCACAAGCACATTTAACAACGAAGTTCACCTAACTAGGCTACGTCTCCGGGGCACTTACCCAGATTATGATATTATAAAAGCTTACAATATAGGACTCAAGTCTTAATGAAAAACTCTCAGAATCCCTCTAGGTTTTTCTGCCTATCTCTATATTGCTCCTACTCTATAACTATCACGTATAAATCAATGGCATCCCACCATTGTTTTCTTTTAAAAAGCTCACAGTGTATTCTCTCAAGAATGAGTTCTTTATAATTCAGAACGCACACTTTTTACAAGCTTAAGTTACTAAGTATATAAATAAGTAAAAACAATCTTCTATCTTCAATATCTTTTTGATTGCTTTTGTCTTGGTTGATTGGCTTCAATCTTTCCAAGCCTTACGAGATTCTTCAGCATGGATTGACTCCAATCATCTTTGATAAATACCTATTTAGTAACAAGCTTGAAAGTAGGAGTTAATCTTTTCCTTTGAAAGGAAACATATAAAGATAAGATCTTTTAAAGATAATATCTTTTCATAAACATATGAAACATTCAACTCCATATTACATTCAATCTTTTAAACGTGTTATACTATTTTTGATAAGGAACAAAAATTGAAACAAGTGATAAAGATTTGTATAAGAATAAAGATATAGAATTGTTAATTTAAAGGAAACATAACTAATCTCTTTATATCTTTTAGGAAATCTTTTCTTACCACTTTGATATTCTCAATAAACGCATTTTAGACCTTTAGAATAATATGAGAATATATCCTGCATAACTTTAAACAAATAATAATCATTAAAGAATAGGTACGCAGATTTACAGAACTAGACAGTGTACTGCTGAGCAGCAGGTTGGAACTGTGATTGCAACTAAGGTTGCAACTGGTACTTGAAACCACCCACGCTGTCTAAGCAGGTTGGAACTAAGGTTGCAACTCAGGTTGCAACATTGCTTAGAACCTGTTAACACTTGTCTCAGTAGGTTGTAACTTAGGTTGTAACATTGCTTGAAACCTGTTAACAACGTCTTAGTATTTCAAAACAGTTAGGATTTATTTAGTAAAAACCAATAGACAATAAACAATATTTAGACCAGAAATCTGGTCCTAACATAATCTTTTCATTAACATGTTACCGCTCAAAACTATTTCCCCCCCTGTAACTGTAGTTACGAAGATATGTTTGTGCATTGGATCACCTAAATATATACGTGTTGGTATTTCGAGCAATCTATTTCTCCTCCAAATTTTGCATCCAGGACATGAGTTATAAGTTAAAAGGGTGATTAAATTGAAAAAGTGAAGCTGAAAGTACAAAAATGACAGTTAGATTGAAGTTTTCCATAACTAAAATTTGAAGTTTTCATGTTCAATCCCCTGCCCAACTTCTTACAATCTCAGCCACCGACCAATTGCATTATCATATATATTGTCGCTCATATGCACCTCTAGCTTCACTGTCATCTCCTGGTCCTCCCCGACGCATCAAAATCTATCGAGTAAAATGTAATCAGCTTTCGATCGAGGAAGTTACACAAGATAATAATTATTGAGTAAAATAATGTAAAAACGGAAAAAACACCCTTCGATGTTTCAACTTTGGCACGGCTTTTAAGCTCGTCAACCAAATGCAGTCCAGCTGTAAAGCTTATAAGCTGCAACCAAACCTAGCTTGTTTCTGACAAAGTGGAAAATGGTTAAGTTATTTAAGCCCAAAGCAAGTTTAATCGCACATTAAATTATAGCAAGTTCTCCCTTCCTATTGTTTATCAACTGCAAGATGACAACTTATTACGTACGCAATTTTCAGAACAATTGATCGACTCTTCTTAATCCGTATATGATTATAGTCTTTAGAAGTATGATTATATTTTATCGAACAAATCAAGTACGTTGATCCTATTAGTACGCGTGTGCTATTATGAATATTATCTTCCAAATGCTACTTCTGTAAAACGAAACTGCTATCTTTCCTTGTTCATATGCTCTTAACAATCGCACAAAACACCAAAAGGAAGTAAAGCAAAAAGTATCCCTCAAAATAATGCATGTTCTTAAACAATTAGTGTTGGGATCTTCACAAGTTAGATTTTCGTATTCCGTAAGTTGCAAGCCCATTGTTTAGATTGTATGAAAATCTGAAAAAAGGAGTTTTTACAAAGTGGATACATTGAAACCAAATCTAATGCTTTGAACATATTGGGTGAGTAGACTAGTGATTTGAAATTATCCTTTAGTAAGAAAAATAAACGATAAAATATTCTTTAGCCCGACAAATAAAATATCAACCATCTGAAGTCTGTGATGTGGTATTTTTTTTTTCTTTTTCTTTTGAGATTGCCATTTTTTCTTAGTAAGACACGTCGATGTTCTATTGCATGTACTCCGATTATTTCATTTTATTTTATAGGTGAATGTGCGATCATGCTAGTAATGTATTTGGTCACTACATGCTTGAATTGTACTCAAAAGCGGGGAACAAATCCACCTTAAAAATTGAATTATAAACATTCCCGATGCTTACTTCAGATACTACCAACCTTAAAATTGTGCCTAAATTGTGCCAGTTGAGGAAAATTTTGTTTGTCTCTTTCCGAAAACTATCAAGAAACATCAAAGTCAGGCGGTATAAATTTGTCCACATATCTACCATAACTCAAGACGATAAAGATCTCATGCATAGTTAATGTTGCTAAAATCCAAAATACTAACTCCGAACGACACCTATTAAAAGCGTGATATGTAAGACATTTAATGTTGTATGTTAGCCTATAAATAGTGGCTGCATATAATTTCAAATTCCTCATCCTATACACTCTTATGCTTAACAAAATGAAGCCAAAAAGTTTCATTCTAACAAGTTTTTTGTTCTGCGTTCTTCTTCTGATCATCACTTCAGCAGTTAGAGCTGAGACCAATGAAGGTGACTTATAAAGTATATATAAACAGTTTCTTAGTATGGTTAGCACGAAAAAATGATTATAATAAGATCTATGAGTATTTAGTTTTAAAATTCCCTTTCTACTTAAAGGGATCTTTGCATTTAAAACCGTGAAGTGACTTCAAATCTTGAAGCTGAATGACAACGAATATTCTATAAATCGTATCCGCTAATGTGACTGCATTTGCTTTGTATAGCATCATTCTGAACTCCACACAGTACAGATATTCCTTTTTAAAATTGTACCACCTTTATGCATTCACATGCATCTCATATTCTCATACATGAATACACTATCTTGATATGATTTCTAGGTAGATGCTGGTAAAGAAAATATCCATGCATTTAGATTATGTTTTTTGTTATATTTAGTAAACCATTCAATTTAAGGTAATTGGCCGTCATTTTCCTGAATCTATGTGCAGTGGATGAAGCAAAGGACCAAAACCAGGTCGGGAGAAACCGTCGTTGCAAGTATGGCTGCTGTGGTGGCTACTCCAACTTCGGAGGGTGCAGATTTTGTTGTGCCAGTGCTGATGAAGCGGTTGCTCATTCAGTAGAATTGCAACCGGAAGAGAGCTTACTACGTAAGTATATTATATAGGACAATGCTAGAAACGAGGTATAATATGTCTGGTCATTTCCAGGGCAAAATACTTGAAAATGTATAATTTTTATCTTCTTTATCATTGCACAATTTGATAATATTAGAACTGTTTTCTATACTGGTAGGTAACAATTAAGTCACCCCAATAGAGTTCCAGAGACTTAGTTGGGTTTTGGAAATTTTTGGTATCTCACTGATGAAGGGAATCCTTGACACTTTAAGACCGTACGTCTTACTTGCTTTTTGAATATAAATCAGAGAATTTGGCTTGCCGACTTAACAGCGAAGTACTTTTGGCCTTTTGATTTAAGAAAACAAAACATTCAAGTTGCTTAAACATTTTTATTAGCTTTTAGAAAGTCGGGTTGCTTATAAAAATAGACCAAACGATGTTTATCCTTGTCCAAATTCAAGATAGCAAATCATAAACATAGTGGACTTTGTTATCTTTTAGAATTAATTGTTGATGAACAGAAGTATCCGAAACTTATAGAAAATAACGGGAAAAACTTATTACAATTGTTTATAGTCTATGTTTTTTTGTGTTCATCTATGCAGCCGAGGCGGTAGAAGAAAGTAATTACGGTGGAGGTAGCAGTGGAGGCGGCCAAGGTGGCGGTGGTGGATATGGCGGTACTGGTGGAAAAGGTGGAGGTCAAGGAGGTAGTGGTGGTGGAAGAGGAGGGGGACAAGGTGGCGGTAGCGGAGGAAGAGGAGGTGGCCAAGGCGGTAGTAGTGGTGGAGGATACGGTGGTGGTGGAGGCAGCCAGGGTGGTGGTAGTGGCGGAAAAGGAGGAGGTCAAGGAGGTAGTGGTGGTGGAAGAGGAGGTGGGCAAGGCGGTGGTAGTGGCGGTCAAGGAGGTGGTAGTGGCGGTAAGGGAGGTGGCAGCAGCAGCGGTGGAGGATACGGTGGCGGCGGAAGCGGTGGAAAAGGTGGTGGGGGCCAAGGTGGTGGCAGCAGCGGTAAGGGAGGTGGGCAAGGTGGTGGAAAGGGCGGAGGCCAAGGAAGTGGACACGGAGGTGGACAAGGTGGGGGTAGTGGTGGCAAGGGAGGAGGTCAAGGAGGAAGCGGTGGAGGATACGGCGGCGGTGGTAGTGGTGGCAAGGGAGGCAGGCAAGGTGGCGGAAGTGGAGGAGGACAAGGGGGTGGTAGCGGTGGAAAGGGAGGAGGTCAAGGAAGTGGACACAGAGGAGGTGGACATGGTGGTGGTAGTGGTGGTAAGGGAGGAGGTCAAGGGGGAAGTGGTGGAAGCGGTGGAGGATACGGCGGCGGTGGTAGTGGTGGCAAAGGAGGCGGGCAAGGTGGAGGAAGTGGAGGTGGACAAGGTGGTGGTGGCGGTGGAAAGGGAGGTGGTCAAGGTGGTGGTAGCGGCGGAAGAGGAGGCGGCCAAGGTGGTGGGCATAGTGGTGGTGGGAGTGGTGGAGGATACGGTGGTGGTGGTGGAAGCGGTGGCATAGGAGGCGGCCAAGGTGGTGGTGGTAGTGGTAGGGGAGGAGGTCAAGGTGGCGGACAGGGTGGCAGTGGCGGCGGCAGAGGAGGTGGACATGGCGGTGGGGGAAGTGGTGGAGGTTATGGCGGTGGCGGAAGTGGTGGGAGAGGCGGCGGTCAAGGTGGTGGTAGTGGCGGCAAGGGAGGCAGTCAAGGGGGCAGGCGTGGTGGTGGAGGAGGACAAAGTGGCGGTGGATATGGTGGTGGTGGAGGCCACGAAGGTGGTGGTGGCGGCGGCCATGGTGGTGTGGAGGCTAACAACATACAAGGCAGCCTTTGAGACCTAGTTGATTCAAGTTATGCAAGTTTGTAAAATATCAGTATACTTTTATGGGTTAGAAGCACTGAATAAGTTTTCTGTTCCAAGTATGTAGAGTTTGGTTGTATGAAAACATGCCAGTTTTATTAAACACAAGTTTTTTTTTATTACATTGCAATTGTATGATTTTATCGGTTTCTATATCAACTATAAAGTAAGTAGTGTCATACTCTGAAGGCACTAGTTTATCAAGTCGTGAATGACATTCTCGTAAGACGGTTTAGTATTGCTATATAAAATCTTTCAATTACTATAAACAATTTACGATGTTTTAAACCATTAAATTGACACCATTGCATAAAATGATGGTAACGTGGAGAAATAATGCAAGTAAATAAATGATAAAAAGAATTTTAATAGCTTGTTTAACTCTAAAAATCCGGATTTTCGTAGAAAAATACCGTGGTAAAGAAAAGTGAGTTATCCCACATCGCTTAGATATGTAGTACCTGTATGGTATGGTATATAAGGTAAAAGTATCCTCTTTACAATCATCAAGGCATTTTAAAGTCGTGCGGCCCAAAAAGCGATGACGAAATCGGGGTAAAGCGGACAGTATTGATGGTAGTAAGCAGATGGTGGTGGTTTGGTCGGAGGACCTGGTCGTTACAATTGGTATCACAGCCAGGTTTTAGCCGATGTGGGCACTGACAACCCCGGAAAGACGGCGTGCCCGATGAGGACGTCGTGCTTGAAGGGGGAAAGAGTGTAAAAAGCCGAATTTTCGTAGAAAAATATCGTGGTAAAGAGAAGTGAGCTATCACACATCCCTTAGATATGTAGTACTTCCTTCTTACAATCATCAAGACATTTTAAAGTTGTGCGGTCCGAGAAACGATGACGAAATCGAGCCAAAACGGACATTATTGGTGGTAGTAAGCAGATGGTGGCGATCTGGTCGGAAGACCGGGTCGTTACAAAGAACCCGGATTTTCGTAGAAAAATACCGGTGTAAAGAGAAAGTATTATCCCACATCGCCTAGATATGTGAGTACTTATATGGTATATAAACTAAAAAAGCCCTCCTTACTATCACTAAGGTCTTTTAAATCCGTGCGGCCCGAGAAGCGAGAACGAAATCGGACCAAAACGGACAGTATTGGTGGTAGTACGCAGATGGTGGCGGTCTGGTCGGAGGACCGGGTCGTTACATTAACGGCCCAACTATAAGGGGCGATAAGCGAGTTGTTGTAGGCGTAGAGGTGAAGGTGGCAAGTTTATCCGCGGTGGAGGTGCAAGCGTCGTGTTGTTAGCTATGTATCCACCAGCCAGGACGATCACTTATGAACCAATAGACTATTTGGGTTACAAGAACACCCCAACTTGACTAGTTGTTCCCTCCTAAACAACAATCACCCTTATATAAGGCTTTATTTCTACATGTTACCATTAAACATGTTATAAAATATCATCATTTGTTCCGCCTAGCTAAGGCTTAATTTCTAAGTATCATATTTAATATTAAAAAAAAAGTCTATATGTAGTAAAATGAGGTTCTCCCCATGGTTATCAAGGGATTGCAACTACTTTTTCTCAATACGACACCATACTAATAGTATATGGTGCCTTATTGAGAAAATATAGTTGCAAAAAAAACTTAAATTAGTTTCTTAAAGAGAGAAGACACCGATCAAGTAATTGAAAGTCTAGTTATATGGTCCCGTGGTTGTGTTCGTCCACATGGCCAGTGTTAAGTTTCGAAAGTCACATATCGTTATCACGGCGAAACATCTTTTACTTTGTTTCATTTAGTGATAAAAGATTTTTTATTTTATTAAAAGGAGACTAACAAGGATCGACCCAGCGTACTACCAAAAAAGTAGCAATAATTAAGTATTATTCATGAAAGTAACATATTTACCATACACTTACATTTGTTAGATAATGAATTCTAGGGCTGGGTTCGGTCCGATCCGGTTCGGTTTTTGATAAAACCGAAACTGAAACCGAACATATTTTTCGGTTCGCTTTTTTTCGGTTTCGGTCTTTTTATTTTTTGGACCGAATCGGACCGGTTTTTTCGGTCCAGTTTCGGTTTTTTACAGGTTTTTTCGTTCTTTTTCGGTTTTATTGAAAACCGAAACCGACCCGAAAAATTTTCGGTTTTTCGGTTTCGGTTTTTTTCGGTTCGGCTCGGTTTTTTCGGGTTTTCACCGTGCGCTAATGAATTCTATATAAAATTAATAAATCGGTGTTTTAATATAACAAGTTGAATGTGTACAGAGTAATGGATAACGAGTCCTACAATTACCAAACCATTCATGTCTTAATTATTTTATTGTGCAGACTAATGCATCGAGTGTACAGTTTTTGCAGCACAAAGTGAAAGATTAACGAGTCCTACCATTACCATTATTTTAGAGGATAAGGCTAATTCGAGATAACGGATGTTAGGTAGTGTTGTTGAGTTGCTAAAGTTATCGAGTTGAGTTTGTGGGATGATCGAATGACTGTTTTAGTTCGGGGGCTATTGGATGCTTCAAGTAACGTTGACAAAAGGAGTATCTAAGTCGCATGTAGGCTCATGAAGCCTATTTGACGGCGTTTGCACGAAATTGTATCATATTAACAATTTGGCATGAAAATATTTAAAAGTAAAACATATCATCGTTGAAATGAAAGTTGTCTAATGTTATTCGCACAACTATTATATAATTTTATGATTAATCATTGCGACGAGTTAGATTTATTTTTTCTAAATGTTAGGCTTTACACGTATTTTATTTTATTATTTAAATATTCAATCCGTGTTTAAATAAGTGTCAACTGCAAAACTACGTGCAATTTTGATTGGATTCATATTAAATTTACGGAAGTCAAAAATTTCAAAATTTAATCAATTATTTAAAAAGTTAAACTTCATGAGTAGTTTTGTAAAAATCCATTTAGACAATTTAACTACAAATTTTTGCCACCCGTTTAGAAAAATTTCTAAATTAACACAATCTCTCTGCCACCCGTTTTCTGCTCTAATACAAGCACTGATTACCCTGAAATCAAGGTGAATTTTTTTAATATATAAAAAACAAATAAAATTTTCCTTTTTTTTTTTGTCTTTACCATCATCCTTTATTGTTCAAACAACAATCACCTCATCTCTCATTCACGTAAATTAAAATTACCCAACAATTAAAATTTTGGATTTTCATTTGTTTTGACATTTTTTGGACTTTTAGTTGCTTCAATTAAATTGGGTGTTGTTCAAAATCTGATCTTTTTTTTGATGATTCACAAATATCAATGATCTCAAGGTAACTTTCTCCTAAAGAACCGTATTTTCACCTTTTGTGATTTGTATTTCTAGCATTACCATTCAATTGTTACATTTCATTATCATGTTGTTTTATTTTTATTTTTTAAATGTTTGAACTTGTCCTGCTGTAGCTAAATTGTTTTTTTAATGGTTGACTTTTGGAACTTTTGTTACAATAAGCCTGTTCTAAAGAGAAAAAAATCTCTGATTTCACCTTTTGCTTTTAAGTCTAGTATATTCCCATTAAAAGTTATCTTTTTTTTGGAATTTGTTAGTTTAAATCCATTTCCATTATCTCTTGTTTCACAGGTACCCGTATATCTCAAAGAAGCCACATTTCAGCTTTTGATATTATAAAAATTTGATCTTAACCAAAGTATATAATATTTGATTTAGGAAATTAGATCTGTATGATGTATGGAACCTTGAGCAGAAGAGAATTAGCCCTAGAATTCCAAGCACAAATCCCCATTTTAAGGCCTAGCATTCACGCTAGAAGGGCGAATCTAACCGTTAAGTTCCAAGATATATACGGGTTCACGGTTGAAGGCAATGTCGATGACGTAAACATATTGAACGAGGTTAGGGAGAAAGTGAGGCAACAGGGTAGAGTTTGGTGGGCATTAGAGGCTAGTAAAGGGGCTAATTGGTATTTACAGACTCATGTTTCGTCGACACTAAAGACATCTCTTAAATTTTCGGCTTTGACGAATGCGGTTACCCTTAAGAGGCTTATTAGGAAGGGTATACCCCCGGTTTTACGGCCCAAGGTGTGGTTTTCGTTATCTGGGGCAGCCAAGAAGAAATCAACTGTGCCCGAGAGTTATTATAACGATTTGATCATAGCCGTTGAGGGTAAGGTTACACCTGCGACGAGACAGATAGATCAAGTAAGTTGCTTTTCTAATAGATATCTATCCATGTTACACTATGCTTAGTGTAGGATTTTGTTTTCGGAATTTTTATTGTGGTTTGAGATTCAAGGTATAGAACCCCAATGAGACTTGAATAGTTGGGTATTTTGTTAGGCGGGGATAGTACATGAGTACCATGTTTCGTCTGGAAGCACCATATATTTTGGGTGGTGTCATGTTTTTTGTTGGGAAATTAATATCAAAACATGATATTATAAATGTTGCGAGTAAACCATTATCATAGATATTGAAACTGGATACAGTATGTCAGGCGAAAGGTTTTGTTGTGAGAATAGGTCATGGGTCTGTTTGGTTGCCGGATGATTTGAAATCCACATGGATTTGTAGTTTGATCCATTGTTTTAAAAAGCTCGTTACAAAGTGTAAGCTCAATAAAAACTCGATTCAGTTTTTTAAGAAGCAGAAAAAGAAAGCTTTTTCTGCTTTTTAGCATAGCTCTTACAAAATCGCTTTAACTAAGCTTTCACTTTTTAAAACACTGGTTTGAACATTTGTGTATTTTTTAAGTTTTTGAAGTCAATGATACTCATTATCTGGAATCCAAATTGGTATTGTCTTGGGCTTTGATGTGCGATTGAAATGACTAATGAAACTATCATGATTTGAGATTCTCAAGTTGTAGGTTTCACTCCATTACTCTATGGATTTATTTGACATCGTTGTATGATCTCTTATGTTTCATTTTTTTTGTTCCAGGATCTACCACGAACTTTTCCTGGTCACGCATATTTGGACACTCCAGAGGGTCATGCTGCCCTTAGACGCATTCTAGTTGGTTATTCTTTCCGTGATTGCGACGTTGGTTACTGTCAGGTAAAGTTTGTTGATTCATATATAACTTTAAGATCTATTGGGAGAATAAAACCGATAGTGATATAACCTTTTGACATCATTAAAGGCATGTTGGTATGGACATCAGATAAATTGGTAAAGCCACTGGGCGAGAGACTGAACATTCTAGGAAAAATTTGATTACCTTCCTACAAATTATTTCTGAGTGTTAATTGCAGTTTTGTACACTAAAGTATTATCATATTTCGGCTTTTATAAACCAACCTACAAAATTGTTCACTGCTTAAGAAAGAAAAAGATAGGAAGATGTGACTAAATCCGAAAAAGTGTGTTAGAGTTATCTACAACATGATAGAATAGTGTATAAGTTAATTAGTTTCATAGAAGCCTAATATCCCAACCCACAATATCCTTTACATTTTAAATCCTAGGTTTACTAAAACAATGAGAAATGTAATTTTAGTATACTTAATGCTAATTTTTGTTGGTTGTTGCATTAAACTGAGATTTGATGATGCGGTAGTATTAGCAAACTTTAAATTTACCCTTATTTCTTATATTGCGATTCTAAACACTGCCAAATAGGTGTATATCACATGAAATATTGGTACCAAAACAGCTTTTGAATAATTCTCATGGATTCTGCCTAGTTTTGGATAGTTGGGAGTTTTTATGTGAAAACTTAAAATGAAAGCAAAGACGACGACTATAGCCGAAAATTTCGATAATGTATCTAAACAGATTAATGCTCACTTAAAATAATATTTGTTGGTGTTATAGGGCCTAAACTACGTAGCTGCTTTGTTGCTGCTTGTTATGAAAACGGAAGAAGATGCATTTTGGATGCTATCTGTTCTCTTGGAAAATGTCTTAGTACACGACTGCTATACGACAAATTTATCAGGTTGCCACGTAGAGCAAAGGGTTTTTAAAGATCTTTTCAACAAGAAATGCCAAAGGTATTCTGGCTAATGCATCTGGTTTCATATAGGGACTGTTTGCTTGAACAAATGATTCTCTAGTTTTTCAGCTATTGAAAAATGAACATACCTAGTAGCATTATTTCTGGAGACCTTTCTGGATGTGTTTTTATAGTAATTTTTGTTAAGTTGTAAACTCCGTAGAACCAATAGTCACACTCACTTAAATGAACAGCTAATTTAGTGTAGAGATACTCTTCTTAGACCAGACACCTCTTCGGGAAACTTAAGAAAGCTGCTTTCAAAATAAGGCCTTATCTTCCTATTTCGGATTCCTTTCTTTTTCTTTGTTGTTGAAGTGGGGAAAACTGTAAATTGCAGGATAGCAGCTCATTTGGATTCTATAGAGTTTGATGTCTCCCTTGTGACTACCGAGTGGTTCCTATGCCTTTTCTCCAAGAGCTTGCCTTCGGAGGTTGCAACAACTTCCTCTTCTCTCTCTCTTTTTCACACGCACATCAAAACAACCTTGCACACTCACCCTCTTCAAACCTACTTACTTACTCATTTTTTCTCTTTTCGGTATTGAAATGTCATTGTTAGACGACTTTGAGGGTCTGGGATGTGCTCTTTTACGAGGGAGCAAAGGTGCTATTCCATGCAGCTTTGGCTATATTCAAGGTGAGCATGGCACTCTGTTATTTCAGTTGGGTTTTAATGTTTTAAGACAGTCGTCAATTATGTAAAAGTATTCAACATGATATACTGAAAACAATATTTTCTCAATCTAGTGCAGTGCAGTCAATCTGGTACCCAACTCACATTTACAATTTTACACCGAGTTAATTTCCATTTAAAATAAACGATTCAGAAACCCCCGTGGGAGTTAAAAGTACTAAAATGTGAGGTGAGGTACAAATGACTGGCGATATACTAAACTGAAGAATAAGTTGTTGTGTATCATGGCAAATTAATTTTGTGTCCTCCGTCACACAACTGGAATTACTCTCTCTGAGCGTAATAAAAACCTTAATTAATGGATAATTCTAGAACACCACTTTATTATGTTTATCTTCTCAAGCTTTCCCTAATAGTAAAAGGTGTGCTTTCTTATGGTACAGATGAAGGAAGAGGAGTTGGTATTGACTCATCAAGTTGGAGATGTAATTAACATTTTGCAGAAAACCACCCATCACCTCTTTGACCCCGATGACTTATTGACGGTACCACCAGGAACTCTCTCATTTTACATTTCTGGATCACGTTTATCACCCAATCGTAGCTAGGAAAGAGGATTCAATTGTAGCTTTAGAACTCAATTCAAAATGTTATGAAGTTAGATATTAATTAAACCAGTGTTAGAGTTAAAACAAAGATGTGACGGATGTAAAATTTTACTAATATGTAAAACTTGAAACCTTGATTTAAAAAAAGATTAGTGGGTAAACGAAATAGAGTGAATATCAAATACTTGACGTTTTAGGTACTTTTTGCGGAAGTGTAATTTTTCAAAAGAGATTATTAACAAGCATGTATATAGAGCGTCAAACACTTGTGATGCAAGATCATCGACCTTTTCCTTAATTAATAGATTAGTACAGAGGGTCTAGTCTCGTAAAAGACTGTATACTTTTTGTACTTCATTCTCATTTAACTTTGCAAATAAATACATGTATTCTCAATAGGTAGGCTTATCTTCACTTTATATATTGTAATAAACATATTCTAAGCTGAAACAAATGAGGGGAATATTTTGCTCTTCCGAACATCTTTTTTCATTGTGTGCTCACATTCTTAAGCTTTCTCTTTATTTTCTTTATAAGGTCGCTTTCGATAAGATAGGGTCTATGACAACAACCACCATATCAAAGGAAAGGAAAAAGCAGGAACCGGCAGTTATGGCTGAGCTTGATCTGAGAGTTAAACGGCTTAATTCTCTCAAGGAAGATGATGGAACCTGAGATTTGTTAAAAGATAAATCTTTTCTTGGCACAAAACATTAAACTGTAATATATTGAATTGGAATGGAAAATGCGTCTCATCTTCTAATTGGGTAAGACTTGCGAGAGAAGGGGAGGGAGATGTGAAGAAAAGACAACTTGTTATGTTGTAGATGATATATATCATGTAAAATTTTGAAATGTTGCAAATTACAACATGATGTGTCTGATGAATGATGACAGTTGAATTGACAAATAAAACATGCCTGTTATTTTACCTTTGGTAGTATGTAATATGTATCTTATCTTGGGCAATGATATTTAATTGATATCTGTCAAGTGTCAATATATGTGGATTTTATTACTGTAGTAGTCCCCATAGATACAAGAATGATTCTGTTTGTTCTTATACCTTCGATTGAAACATTACTGGACCTCATGACATGAAACGGTTGTCCCTGTTATAGAGTAAAGTCATTCTGGGTGGTAAAAGTCGTATATAATAACCAACTGTGGTATTATTTGCTATTACTGATACTGGCTCCAATTATGGCCAAGATAGTACTTCAATATAAGTAACATACTCAATAATAGATTAAATCCGTCGTTCTGAACCAATTTGGAGATGCAATCCGTTGTTCTCCAAGTTTTTTTATCTTTTGTGTTTCAACTGATTAACTGAAAGTCTGAAACTAAAGGAACCCAATTGAATTAGGTTAAAACCACAGTCCATTAGTCAAATTCACCGTACATAGGGTAAATTATAGTTTAGTGACCTGAGTTTTGGCCAATTTTAGGATAAGTGACATAAGTTTTTGTAATTTCGGTTTTGTGACCTAAGTTTAACTTTGTTAGAAATTTAGTTACCTGTCATCCTATTTTTCGAAAAAAAAAACATATTTATTGCTAAAAGGACTAAAATACCCTCAGATTTTACTCTTTTAGTTAACAGACGTGAGGGCACGTGATAACACGTGTAACGTATTCCGTCACTGAATTGACGCAAGGTCACTAAAACAATACAAAAGTTAAACTTAGTTTACAAAACCGAAATTGCAAAAACTTAGATCATTTATCCTAAAATTGGCCAAAACCCAGATCACTAAACCATAATTTACCCCATACATACTCCAAACTTGTTGTATGTTAATCTGTTGTTGACCTGACTTTCTCAATCTTAATATGTAAGGTGCATCTTTTTGAAAAATATTTAAGCAAGGTTTATGAAATGACTGCAAAAGCAAACAGTAAATCAGCCAAGTTCATTTAATCATTTTTTTATTTTTATTTTTTTGATAAATGAAAACCTCGTAACATTAAGATAATTCTGTCTCAATACACGCCCATAAGAGATCAGGCAAAACATACGAAAGCGAAATCGCAACATTATCTCTCTCAAAAATAGCTAAGCAATTGACTGCACCGTTAGTGCATCTCGGTCCCAAGTAAAACTCCAGTTCTTGCCATCCTTTACGAGACATCTTTGCTTTTCATGTTCTATATTTTGCAGATCATTGGATTGCATGGCATTGTTCGTTTTTTGCAGATCATCTTTGCTTTTCATCACCTAAAATGACTTTCAGTCTATAACAGAATCGAACATTAGTATTTGGCTGTAGAAGCTTAAAGCCTAAAATGACTTCTAGCCTTCAGAGAGTAGAAGCTTAAAACTGTAGTTTCTCCTCAAGGTCAGCACTTCTGGAAAAGAGAAGGAACTACACTGACTGAGGTGTTGTTTGTTTGAAACTTTTATTCTCGCCTTTTGTAAAACTTGGACAACATTTGTTGACCAACTTATTACAATTTGGCTTGAAACAGCTAGAAAAGTTAGCATGGATGAACCTAGTTATTTCCTTCCCATGTAAAATATGCTGCTTATTTGCTTGAAAGCTGCAAAATGTACTGGAGCCAACTATCGACAAGACAACAAATATTATGGTCGTTACATATGCCCACACAGCAATATAATTACAGATATGAATACATCTTCCTCTCATTTTCTCCAAAAGGGTAAACGATCCGAAACACCTAGACAATGAGATAATTACATAAGGAAAGTCTACAAAAACATTTTCCTTAACATAAAAAAGTAGAATAAACGATGAACTTCTTCGTTTACGTTTTCATTCATTATTTGTTTCTTCCTCGTTTTCTTTCACGGGAGAGAGAGGGGTGGTAGGTTCTTCTGAAGATTCATCAGTGGAATTATTTTCAAGACTATGTGGTAATGGCGCTTGTTTAGTCCCATTTTGCTGTAGGCTCCAGTACATTATGCTTGCTGTTAAAGTTAACATCATCTTCTGATTCACCTACAAAAAGTATATAGAATAAGAAGATAACAACAAAATGGATAATGCTGATATGGATTTCTTTATTTTTGGAAGTTTATTTCGCAATAATACTCATATGCTTTTCTTGATTATGTCCCTTACCTCGATTATGTCCTCGGGAAGCAAGAAAATGGAACACCCGAGTTTTCGAGCAACACTTATTATATAAGTCGCATTCAACTTTTTATCCTCATCTGCACCAACATACATATATGTCAAAGTAGATCAGTTACGTTTTTTTCAATATAAAAAAATATACCATATAGCTAAAATCACAATGTTAAATTATGAGATATCATATCCATAAAATCTTTATAAAAAAGAAAAGGAGCATCCTTTTTAGTTTTCCTTTTTTATTCCAACAATCTCAGGTTCCCCTCTTGTTTTTGCTCAAAATGAAAATAGATGGATTTTTCAAAATTCCGTTGCTTCATATTTCTTGGATTTCTTTTCAACGAAACAACAGAGACCTGTGAGACTTATTTCATATGAGGATAGTTCCAGGATAGACCAAATGTACTAGATCTAATTAAGAGTACAGTTTCAATAATACTAACCAAGTTATATTTTATGAAAATCATACCAGTTTCACCCTTAGTAACAACACTCCAGTTGACAACCCTCGATTCGACTGCACCAAGGAGTTCTAAAAAGAAGATTCCGTTGGAAAGGCTCTTATCCTGTGCAAAAGTGCCAGAAATCACTTAAAGTAAAGAATATAGATCAATATGATTGTCTATTATATTTTGCTTAATTGAAAACGATCAGTGACCTTAAAGCTGTCCATTTGAGATGTTTTCCCGGAACTCTTCACTTTATCATTTGCCCAGCTTAAAATGTCACTATCCGATATCTCCTTCTCTCTTGAACGTGATTTCAAATTCCTCAGGAGTTGAAGCATCGTAAACCTCATCAACTGCCAAAGAAACGCTGAAAAGAACAAGTTGAAAAATGAAACAATAAATAAATAAACGGAATAAAGTTGTGTTGTTTTTTTCAGTTTTCTTATTCACTAACCTAGAATGAGTTTTTTGTTTCCTTGCACTATATCATTTCCGGCTACATTTACGAGAGAGAATTTTAAATCCTTTCCAATTCCTATAACTTGGTTGCAATTTTCGACTTTCCTAAAAGGCATCTTAATGGGAGGTTTTGACGCTTGCTTCCAATTTACTGAACCCGGTGAAACTTTGTCGAGTACTTCAAGGAGAACCCATCTGGAAAAATACGCCAAAAACATTATTATTATCGGAGTTGAATACAAACATTTAATTAAATTTTCCCAAGTACCAACTCTAGATTTTAGTAGAAGTAGTAATTTATGACACCATGTCATGGCCCTTCAATTCTCAGAAACATTTTTAAATCCTAAGTTATAGAAAGATATAAATCAAAAAAGTAAATAGATGTGCATGCATGACCTTCCTAAAGATAGGGGTTTGGCTTAAATTTTAGCCCTCTTTGCCACTGAAGGGAAATGGTGAAGTATAATGTAAAGGTTAGTAAAGATTAGATGGTGCAGTTAATTTATAAGGAATTGTAAGTTGTTACTGCTACCAAATTGACGAAAATGCAAAAAAGCAAATGAAAACAAAACTTTGAAGGATGACGAATAACATAAAAAGCGGGAAACGACGAACGGAATTTTACCCAGGTTTGACATCCTCAAACAAATTATTTATATATGATTCAATGCCAAGACTGTTTATCCAGAGCCGGAAGCATCTTTCTTCTCTAGAAGTTTCCGTATCATCTGTCATCATCTCAGCGTACGACATTTTTTGGGTATCTGCAGTTAGTCCATTTCTGCATCAAAAAGGTTCAAGGGTTAGTTTCTTTTTAAGGGAAACTGAGTATTTAGTACAATTCGCTCACCAATCTATTCAGGAAACTTGATTTTCATATTAACCTACCATTTTCTTTCATTATTACACTTTTTATTAATTACGCTCTCTTGAATAACATTACCTATAAATCTATTATTAATTTTGTGCACCAAATACATTTTCATGATCACTTTTGTACACTATTCTATAAATTTATTATCACTTTCCTCAAGACTAATTGGAAGTGTACAAATCAAATAAAATGCCATAAGTCACTTTCTTCGTATACAGGGACATAATTTGGTTTCAGATTAGAGATAAAAATATAAAGTCTGATCTGCCCTACAAGTGATGTTTAATTTACAATCAACAACTATGCAAATTCTGATACTAACCTTTGGTGGAAAATTTGAGCAACAAATGCAAGATTTAGATTAGTCGACCCCTCGACGATGTCTTTTGGGGTCACGTATTTTTTGCAATCTAATTTCTCCGCATGTTCAATGACCAACTTTGCTCTTTCAGTAGGGTCCTTGGTATCCAGCTCATTCACAGTACCATGTTCTGGAGCAAGAACGTTAAGTAAGTGAGCGTATGCCTCTCCATCCTGCACGCGAATTAATCCATATTGTCACTTTTAAAATTATAGATAAGCTTAGGCACTGTAAAAGAAAAAAGGCAAAAATAAAACAGTGTAGGTGTGTGTGGTCAGTCAAAATTGCAAGAACACATAACCTGTCGCTAAAAGGACAACAAGTGGACAAATAGTACAAAACTATTAGTCAAGAACTGGTTTAAGTTCATGAAAGTATTCAGTGGTGAAAAAATGCAAAACATTTATGATATGGAGTGATTTTTTTCTCACCTTCAGATCCGATGAAAAGTTTGTAACCTGCTTCGTATATCCTGATTTCTTAAGTTGAAAGTTCATCCATTTCAGTAAAACCTTCTCAGGGGCTAAGCCCATTAGTTCCTCGACATCCTGAAAAAAATATAATCGCCTTCCATTAATCATATTAATAGAACAGTTTCATTTTTAATGGATGTTAAATCTGAGAATAAAATATTATCAACAACCACTGACCTTGCTGTCCTCTACCAATTCTACAAGCTGAGGAGTTTTCTTTAGATTGAGATCAGCTAAAAGTTGAATCTGAAAGAAGAGTATAGGGGCTTAATAGGTAACAATAAATTAAACATTCTTACAAGAAAGTGAATAATGGCAAAGATAGCCATACCTTAATTATTTGGGAGATCAGCCCCATAACCAGATGAGGCTACACAACCAAGCAAAAACTAAAATTAATAGAAATATCAAATAATTCTGAATTAACAGTATCCAAAGATTGCATTTAATTTTGAAGAAGAAACTAACATACTCTTGCTTCGGCCAAGTCTTGGGTGCCTATATTAACTACGGTGCACCCAATAGCTTTTGCAGAGTTCAGACAAAGAGTGTGATTTTCATTTCTTTCCCATGGGTTAACATCTGATTTCGTGTTTATAGCTCTTTCGTCTATTGTATTCGGAACAGCAATATTAATGAGCTTACTGCAATATAACAAATGAAATTTCACCAAATAAAAAAATAATAATTAATTTCATTTTGCAGATGTCATGTCTCGAGAATATTTGAACACACACTTGAACATAAATTTGAGGATTCTTCAAAATAAAAACATTGAACCTCTTTCGTTGCAGCTTTTAAGCATATAAAATGTATTTTCTGAGGTTAAAAAAGAAAAAGTTTGAGTTATCCAGTTTACAGCTATTAGCTGTAAGACCAGAAAACAAAAAATCTCAGATTTTACACTGATCAACAATTGTAGGCTGCAGCCAATCAAGGGGATTGCAATAGTTAAAATAACTTAAGAACCATTTTAGAAACATACACATACAAGCAGTTTTAGTTTTAATACTCTTTCAATCACATATAATAAAAAAAATATGATGTAGAAAAAATGAATATACGTATGTATATATAGTATATACCAAAGGAGAACACCACCCTTCACAAGATCAAACAAAGCATTGGTGTCAGGGTCTAGAGGGAGATGTTGCTTCAAGAATGGATCTTCTCCCAAAAACCTGTTTACGTGATTAACATAAGACGCCTTCTCGGATTCGCTAATCGTGTGACGAAGGGTGGTTGTAGTAGCTTTGAGAAACGAAGTAGAGTTTTTAAATTTATTTCCGCCTCTTTTCGTTTTTGCTCTTGATAGTAAATTTTGATATTTCTGCACATGACAAAATCATCCCCAAGGGTCATTTTCTTTGAGATACTTGAACCTTATTTCAAAAATAGAATATATTCAGAAACTACCAAATGTTCAAAACCATTAATATTACGAGGAAGTACATACGATGTTATGAGAAAGCAAACGTAACTATTTTTAGACAAGCTTATTATAAGCTCCAGCGTTCGCCATGTGTATATATACTGTATACAGACATACAGAAAAGGAAACGGAAACGGATCCAATTTGAATGGTGTGTGCATCTAGATTGTGTTTTGAAGATGGGAACCGATAAACTTGGACCGTTGCTGAGACCAATATCTAGATTGACGGCCAAAATTTCTCTATGTAATCATAATTTAAGTCACTTTTCTTGGGACAGCCAGCATTTTCAAACAAATAAAGAAATAAAGTAAAGAACATGAATGGTGGAAAAGAAAGACAAGCTACCACTTAAGATCATAGAAACTCACCCGGAGAAATGATTCGAAGTCAACTTCTTGACTCATATCAGAAGACATCTCTACCAAGATGGTCCTAATTTGTGCCTCATCGAAAACTTCATTCACACCCTTTAAGTCTTTCATCATTGGTGGTAAATCCTCCAAAGTAACTTTTCCAGACTTTCTTGATGAAAGAAACTACGTACAACAAAGACAACTTCATGTTTACCAATGCTTTCTTTAAGATTTTGGTTTTATTATAACTTCTATAGCTAAATTAAAACGAAGTAAGAAGTTCAAATTACGTACTTTGGCTTTAAGGCCACGGAGCTCGACTTGTGTAAATTGGCTTTGAAGCCATGGATCGGAAACAACAACACCAACAAAACTCATTTTCTTTGTATCTCTGTTGAAGCCAACGTTGGGAAAAGAAACACGTTTAAAAAACCAAACATCATACAATAATGACGTAGTAACAAAAGCAAGGTTCTAAGCATTAATTTTTTATCAGGGATAATTATTGTTTACTACACCAACATATTAGTGGTTAAAAATATACATACCCACCTTACAAGTTTAATAATTTACATACTCACCTATAACAAATTCACCAATCAACACATTCCGCTTAACTTATGTTAACTTTTTAACCGTTTTTTGGTCATGTGCGATGTTTGTTTTACCCTTAAATCATAATTGGAAGTGGTTACGTGATCACACGTGGCCAAACTTCTCTTAAAAAGTTAACATAAATCAAATAAAACGTGTTAATTGATAGATCTGTTATAGTGAATGCAAATTGAGTATGCAAATTGTTAATCTTGTAACGTGAGTATGCAAATTAAACAATAGGTTGGTGTACTAAACAATAATTTTCCCTTTTTATAAATAAGGATCAAAACCACAGAGTTGAAGCAAATTAAATGTGGTTGCTTCCCTACTAAGAAGCTCAGAAAAAACTTCTTGATACCTCGGTACAGAGATCAGACTCACGGGATCCTATGCTAGTAGGTCGGTTAAGACTTGAGTACTTAAGCCCATTTAGCGTAGCTCTAATGAATGTTTCTTCTTATACCAAATTGCATTTTATGTTTTGTATTTCATTATGAATGTAGTAAATTGTGGTTTAGTTATATTTGGTCTTCCACATATTGCCTTTTCCCAAATTTAGTTGCTTATAAGTAGGCCTGCTTGGATAAACAAACTAACCAGGGTTTCTTTAATCTGTTGAACATTGTATAATTTACATCAATAGATATCAAAAGCAGAACTTAAAGTTTCTAGAAATATCTCCTTGATATCTCGCGTAAAATGTCACTTTTTCCTTTCAGAAATCTTACGGCACCAGATAACAAATGGATTCAAAAGAAATGCAAGTAAATTAAACAGTGCATCTTTCTTTTTTTTTTTCCGGAAAACTTTTGTGCATATTTTTTTTTCTTTTCTTGACGATCAAATTAGAATATAAAATTGGTTATAGCTAATAGGTAAGTAATTCCTTTTTTCAATCATATGATCAATCAAAATGAGGCATAATCTAATAAGCAAGAAAATACGAACATCATAAGAGAGAGGAAAACGAACCTTGAGAAAATGATTTACTTTCAGGTTAAAATTGAATGCAAAATCATTTCTTCTTTGTTTTTCATTGACCTTCAACCAGAAGAAGAAAATATGAAGAAAGTGGTTTGTGGTGTGAAGATGGAGAGAGAAAGAGTGAAGGGAGGAAAAGAGAGAAAAATGTGTTGCCTTTGAGAACCTGCGAATACTCAGGGTTTCAAAACAATGCAAACTACAAACTAGATTCTATCTATAGACAGACTCTATACACATTTGTACATTAATACAGTAATAATTAAGTATGTAACAAATGATTAACTTGCTAAAGCTCTGCCATGTGTTATAAAGGGGTAAATTACCTTTTCATACCCAAAATTTGAGAAAATGTATGCAACTCACAATGCCATTTACATTTATGAAACGGACCGTTCATGAAAATTTTCATTTTCAGAAATGCTCGGTTCATATTCGTTTCGTTTCAAAATGAAACGAACATGAAAAATACGAGAGATCGATCGTTTGTTAAACAAGACGATAATAAGTAAAGCTCCTTTCAATCCCTTGGTGACATGGCAACTGTATACCAATAAATCGGTATATGCTACTCAGCTATGTCACATGGATATGGTTACGGGTGTCGGATACGACACAACACAGACACAACGAACGTTATTTTGTAAAAATTACGACACGACATGGTTCTGAGTCTCTAATTAATAAAGTATAAATAGATTATTTATATAAGTTTATATATATTTAATTTATCAAAAAAGGAAAATTTTATAGATATATTAATTATAATAGACAAATCTAAGTAAGGGTTATAATTTTTATCTCAAATGTTTTGTAAAAATTTGAGATAAAAGCAAGGTTTCAAAAAGCGCTAGGCGGGCATGAGACGGAGAGGTGCCGCCTAGCTGCCTAGACGGGAAAATGGCTTTTGAATGTTTTTACATGTTTTTCTTGGATTTTCATGCAACATACATGTTTTAAATAGTATTATCATGATTTAAATCAAGTATTTAAAGTCGATTAGCTTAACGATATACCATAGCAAAACAATAAATATTAGGATAATAATGTTCGTGCAGTTTAACATAAGTAAAAAAATATCATTAAAGTGTCTCAAACACTAACTTAAAAAGAAAATGCAAATATAATCTAAAATCAACAAGGTATCAAAACAAAATATTGGTATTAGTTTAGAAGCCTAATCATTTTCAGGCTCGTCGTATACTTGCAGAGGCTGCGATAAAAAAAAAAAAGGTTTATGATATGTTTTACTTTATTTTATTGCTCTCTCTATATTTTTTCTAACCTATTCTAACATATTCTAACATTTTGACCCATTAGAATTTGGGTTGACCCAATTTAAGAATTATTTAAAAACATCTAGCAAAATTCGGGGCGGCGAGGCATCGCTAGGCGGCCGCCTCAGTCGATTTTTAAAACAGTGGATAAAAGTGAAAATTTTAAAAGTTGGAGTACTTTCTTATAGAACAATTTGTGTTTCTCTGTCTTTGAAGTGTTCACGATGTTTCACAAAGTGTGCAAGGCGTCAATGTACACGTGGTAAACATGTCAATAAGTCAACACAAGAATTTAAATATCCGACACGTGTTGGACTGTGTCGGACACGAGTATTTTTGTCTTTTTTCAAGTGTCTGTGCATCATATCTACTCGGTATGTAGTTGAAACCAGGTATTAACTATGTTGAACTATTATTCAACTGAAACATTTTATGTAATTCTTCATAAACACGGATCCAACTTATGTGAACAAAATCAACTCCGTATGCAAAATAAAATCTCTCAATTACTGTAATTAAGAAGATCTATACAACATACATTAACAAAGCAAAAAGGATATATAAATAGAGAGTAGTTTTACAACAGAGCAACCCAATAGACTCATACTACATATGTGATCCAAAGAATAGCATAACCAACCAAAACCAAATAAATAAAATGTTATACTCTCATGCAAAACAAACATAAATTAAGTACCCCTAGTAACCCTCTTACATCAACATTACAATCCCACAAAACACGGCTAGAAAGAGTTGACTCCAAACACTGAAACCCGAGATCCTGAAAGAACCTGAATCTGAAGGCGAGGATATAGAAGCAGCTGCTCCTTTACCCTTACCCTTGCCATCGGCTACTGTATCAGCAGCTGGCGCAACATCTGGTGCTGGAGCTGGCGCTGGCATAGGAGGAATATCTGTCCCAAAAATAGCCTCTGGGAGGAGCACTTGGTCAACCTGGTAAATCGCCACTGGATCAGTGGACCAAACCGCACTAGACACTTTAGTGCGTGTCCACCCAGTGTTTAATTTAACCGTACCTGAATTATCTGTAAAATTGACAGAATATGCACCACCGGCAAAAGTTGTAACTTGGCTAAGTTGGGGGAAGTCGGCGAGGCTATAGTAATGTGGCAAGGCATGGAAGAGGCATAAGGACTTGAGTTGCTCTTGTGTGAGGTTAGAGAGCGACGGGTTTTTTAGAGAGGCGAAGGCTTGGTCTTTAGGGACGAATAGTGTTAGCCCTTCTTCGGTATTGTTCGCTTGGTTTTGGAAGGTTTCAAGTGTTTTTGTTGTTTGGAGTAAATTAAGGAACTTGTGGAATGGGCCTGCAACAGTAAGGAGCTTGGTTAGGTTTACGAATTCGGCTGAAGGAGCGGGTGCTGGTGTAGGGGTTAGGATGGGGGGTGAGGATTTTTGGGCATATGTTAACGGAGAAAATAAAAGGGCTAATGTGGTGATAATGGTGAAAATTGAAGTGAACTCCATTGTTGTGCACTCTCCAAACTCCTACAAAATAGTATGGAAAATCATAATTAAATCATATAAAGGAAAGGAAAGGGAAATCAGATCACCAGTTACGTTATCGCTTTTAACCACCGGCTTATTTGGCAACAACTTTTAAGCAAATAAGTCGAGCACAAGGCTACAATATTTCTGATTTAAGTTGGTCAGCAAAAAAAGATACAACTTACAAACGTATAATTAAATTTGACACCAAAGAAGTCCTTTTGAAATCACTTGCAGATTGCCATAATGAAACTGTATTTGGAAAATCTACCCGGTACATAATAGATTGGGGCATTATCGGCGTGTTTGCCCACAAAACGAATCTAAGGGTGTAAGTCGAATGTGGTTAATATTAAGAAGATCTGGTTCATAGGGGTAAAGTGTAAAAGCCAATAGTTAAAACAAACAATTTGAAACAAAACAAGAGTCCCATAATTTTAATGTGTGCATTGTTTAAGGCTTAGGAGAATATCGTCCTATACAAACAAATCGCAATCAACAACTAAAACACAAACGAACGGAAAAATGAACCTTTAAAATTTATGAATTTCCAGTGCAAACCTGAGAACAACCATATAGAAAATCACATGAAGGTTTATTTCACTGAAGATTTATAGCAAATTAGCTGCCTTTTTTTTAGATTACAGCTTAAAACTTCAAACTTTTAATGAAGCATTTCCAAATAAACTAAGTATTAAGCTAGTCACCCAAATGCAATTGAACTAAAAAGCAAACAAGCAAAAATGCATAGAAACTTACTAGATCTAAAACTTTTAATATAATAAAAATAATAAATTCAGATCTGCAAATGAAATGCACCAAAAAAGATGAACATTAAGGAGGAAAATGTGAAATAACCAAAAACCATTATGCTCCTACTAAATCAGTAGAATAGTACTCCAAATTCTACTTCCTTTTTAATAATTTCCACACAATAAGAGCTCAGATTTCAGTAAAATCCTAATACAGAAACCAGATCATAAATTCATAGTCCCTCTTTTTATAAGCATCACATATTTTAATAAAATCACTATACTAAATGTGGATATTAAAGAGACTACATCTTGAACAAAATATAAAAAAAAAAAGGACCCATTACTCAAAAATGCTAAAGAAACAGCCTTAGATACAGTGTTAGAGAAATAGATGGTTTATCAGATAAAATAAAGAAAAATGTGAGTTAAAACACTGACCTGAGCAAAAGGAAGTTAGAGAGAGAGAGAGAGAGAGTGGTGAGTAATGAGTGCTAATACAAGAGTGTGAGTAGTGTATATAAAGACTGTTTTATTCAAATAATTACTACTATAAGCAACTACTAGTATAGAATATTTGAGTTTGATGTGTTATTGATTAGCTGGTGTAGAGTTTCTTAAATTAATGTTTTTTTAATTAGGGAGAGTAAATAAGTACGAATTAAAATAATCTAAATCAACTCTCATTTTCATAAAATTTTGAAATTTTTTCATGTATTTTACAGAAAAATTGACGATTATAGTCTTTCACCACCCTAATAATTATAAAAAAAATATAAATATGCAATTAAGCCCCACCACACACATTCAAATCCTGGTTCCGCCACTCTTGAAATGATGAATTTATAAGTAAGAGTTGGTGCAAATAACTAAAATAAGAAAGCTGTAAATTACAGCAAAGAGATGTGTTAAGTTGTTTTTGGAAGCATTTACAAACTATTCATTCTGTTTAAAAAATTTACAATCAAGGGTTGGTGAATAAATTACACTTATAATCCTCATAGTTTAGACTAGAATGCATTATGGTCCCCACTCCCCTTGGTTGTCTTCTTGGTTGTCTTCGGGAGGGAAAAAAAACTCGAGGATAGCAGCTTAATAAAACCGAGTTTTATGGAAAAAAACACCATGGAGTTTTTACAACACTTGTTATTTAGTTCTCGACGTAAGAAACCGCATGCACTAGGATGGTCGAGATCGTGTTATGAGGTCTGTAAGTATGTATATGGATTCTTAAACATGATTATTGCATCTATTTAGGCTATTTTTTTGAGTTTCTTGTGATTCCATTTCTTTTTGTTACTGTTTCCGCAATCCCTGGTCTTCAGATGCCTGGTAGCATTTTAATTTTGGGGTTTTATAGGTTTATTATATCAAACTATCTACTTTTAACGATTTGGTTATACGCTTTTCAAATATTTCAATTTGGATATAACACTATAATAACTTTTCAATTTAGGTAGCACCGTCTAAATTAATTACGAAATCATGTCACGAGACATTTGACAAACGTTAATTTGAGAATGTAATTTGACAGCACAAAAATATGTCATCCTAGAAAAACGTTTCTCTCAATTTCACACATAACAAAAATTTGGATTATGTGCTATTTTTGTTATGTGTGAAATTGGAGATTTTTTTTCTAGGATGACATATTTTTGTGTAAAATTGTCAAATTACGCTTTCAAATTAACATTTGTTAAATGTCACGTGACATAATTTCGTGATTAATTTAGACGATGACACCGAAATTGAAAAGTTATTATAGTGTGATACTCAAATTAATAAATTTCGTGATTAACGGAACTATAGTTTTGAGTACTAATTCTATTTTTTCCCTTTTTTATTTTATTTTTATAGATTATATACTGAGCAAGAGTCTTGCACATGGGTATTTTACTAACCGTGTAAGGTGATTTAATGTTTAAGTACACCCTTGTGTTAATCTTTATAAACTTTGGTTGTGTTTGTTTTAAATGGCAATTTGCTTATTAAGACTTTTGAGTACTTTAAACTAGAATATGTGTTGATTTTATTTTTTATTGAGTCAGCTTTTAGTGACTAACTATTAGGATTCAATTAATTTCTATTCATCGTTTTCTCTAAATTGAAATATACATGATTTTGTTAAATACTTATATAATTGTTGTAATAAATATAAAAAATTTAAACTTAATTTTGAGAGTTTTTTATTGTAATTTTTGTAACAATAATTTGACTAGTTTAGAAAATAAAGGCTTATATAGTAACTTATAATTATTACTTTTTATATAGTGATTTATACTAAATGTAGTGATGTTTACTTACAAAAACATTATATTATTTTGAAAACGGTTGCCGAAAACAAAATTTAATAGGTTGCTGAAATGCTCTATTTACAAATCAAACTATTGTAAAACGTGACCCCGGTCATATAGACCCTCCGCCTCTGGTCTATTGGTGCGAGTCGGAACCCAAAAAAATTATTATATAATAGAGATTATTACTTTATCAAAAAATTAATTTACAAATATTAATTACACATGTTAATACACATGCCCAGGCCCGGCTAATCCTGCATTTACTGCTTGAATATAATAATAAATAAAAAATCATAGTTTTATACATATATATATGCTGTTGATTTGTTTTCACCGAACAAAGTTTTGAAGTATAAATGTGGTGAGGAAAAACATATTGTTTTGGTATTTGTTTTTAAAATCAAGTAATTGAAAAGGACATGATACAATGAGAATTTGGGGCTTGTTGCCATCAAATTAAACAAAGCACAAATAGGCAACCGCTTAATGATTTGGCAAGCATATATACATCTCATTGTCACCGACACAAATAGCCTTCAAATAAAATACCCTTGTTGTTAAATCAATGTAAAGCATAAATCTCAGGAGAAGAAAATGACATAAACTACCGAACAAATAATTGTGTTGTCAAAATTAAATTACAATGATTTACCGTTGTTCTCTTTTAACATATAAACTTACAGTCTAAATTAATATGTAGAATGTGTAAGTAGACCCAACCCATCATGTAAAAAAGTCAATTTAAGAAAATGAATAAATGTAGATCGATTGATCCAAACAAATGGGTGGGGTTTTGTCTTTTCTATATACTATAATTTTTGGGTTGATATAACAATTCATTTGCAAGCTGTGCATTATGTAGTCGAATTTTGTTCGATAATTCAGAATATAGGCTTGTTAGCTCAAAAACGGACGGAATGTTTTAGATGTTGTTAATTAATTAGTAATAAACGACTAACACGGTTATATCTAGCACGAGTTCATATATGACACTTGAATTTAACACGAGCAAAAAACTAGAGATTTTTTTTCTTCATATAATTGTCCTCATCTTTGTGTAAATTTTGAGTGTCATATTATATTATGTAAACAAAATTTCTATCTTTGTACAGAATTGTGGGGTGATTTGCTGTAAATGCATCCGTGAAATAATTACTGCTTATTCAAAATTATTTAGATGAAAAAAACTTATTCTCAAGATTGCAGCCTTGCCGGTACAGTTCTCTCCTGAAGGAAAATTTCGTAGTTGATTCGTCCAAACAAACTGGAAATATTATAGTTTAATTTGTCAAATGAGTGACATGTTGCAGGGGTAAGTAAACACATGAGATTTATCGAAAAAATTGTGATTTTATGTAATATTGAAAATTTGCTGAAAGACTAGCTTCACTTACCAAATAAAAATAGCTTCTCATCACAGCGTTCATATTCTTAGGCTGTTTGGTTGCATATACTTTTACATTAAAATAGTATTTTGTTTAGATTACACTGTATTTTCTATTTCTTTTGTTGGTAAAATTAGAAATTTATGGTTTGTTTTTTTGCTCATATGTTTTAGTATATTCTGTCACTAGAACCTCTGGTTAAGTAAAGCACCAAACTAAATTTTCTTCGTCAAAATATGCACACAATGACACACAAATCCTTCTGGCAATCTGTCTTGTTTTAATTATAAGAAGGTGCCATGTCAATTTCTTACCCAACTATGGTTAGCATTAACGTTTTTATATATTTATGTGTGTGTGTAACTTACCTTTAAAGGCATATATGTGTTTCGCTATTTTGGACGAAATGCAAAAAAAAAAAAAAAAAAAAAAGAATTATTTTGTTGTTTCTCATGTTCGTCCTAATACCTAATTACACTTTAGAAGACGTTTATCATGATGTATTTTTTAATAGTCTTCTTTTGACAAATGACCACTCTTACGATATTTGTAGAAGCGAAAACACTGTAGTCAAACATTAGATCCATTTAACTAGCAAGTTGATACTTAATTATGTATGGTCAAATTCTATAAAGCAAAGACTAATAGTTTTCAGTAAACAGAGGATTGATTAAGCTTATATTATTTGAAGGAGATCCATTTATTTCGTTAGCAATTATTTGGACAGATTTGGAATACCGTTCTTTAATAATTGAATTCTTTAATAATTAGATTTAGAATATTAATCTTTTCTGTGGCAGATTCTTATTATGGACCTCGAAAATCTTATTCTAAATGTAATCGGTATCAATTGAGAACGACTCGATATATATATTTCCACCTAACATTTTCGCAATTTGGAATACACCAATGACTGTTTTCACAATTTCTAATATTTTCTATCTCAAATAAGAAGAATATATTATATGATCTTGATTCAGCAGTGTGCGTTGTTTCAGACATATTTAACCCTTCTTTTATATTTAGAGAAAGTGAAATTACTTTTATCGTCACATCTTAGATTTCTTCTCCTTTGTTATAGTTCGGTTCAAAGATTTTACCAAGAAATGGCTTAATGTTGTTATAAACTCGTAAAGCAGATAATAGTAAGTACTAATTAAGTTGTAACAGAAACTAATGGGGCACAATAATTACTTTATTAACCATAGTCAATATAGACTATAGAGCAATAACTACACTATTACATTCTGTAAAAGCATACTACACCCACCAACAACAAACCATGCCATTTTTTTCCGGCATGAACGAGGGTGCGAAAACTGAAAATACTAATTAGTACTTGAACCCATTAGAGCTAGCTAGCCTAGTTGGTCAGTACTATAATCTGAAACATAAGGCTATACAGTCGATTTTCTCTAAACAACAATTCTGTAAAAAAAAGTGCTAGACAAAATCCACGTTTTAGCCGAGCAAGTCCCGAGACATGTGATGGCAGCATGACAGGTGGATCGACAATGCTTATCTATACTGACTGAGTATTTGTAGCACAAATGTCTGGGTTCCTGAAGCCACCTAGAGTTGGACGAATGTTACGGCAAGTAGAAGTGGTCTTTCCCCCACCGTTATGGAGCTTGAGGTCGATATCGCTGATCTCTACATTCTGGCAAGGTTTAGCCTTGCTACAAGATAGAAGAACCGACTCTGGGGTTGCGGAAGTTCCTCTAATGTTCTTGATGTGCACATTGCTAATCTGGAGCATAGAGTTTTGCTGCGAAACGGGAAAGTAAAACCTTTCAATGGAATGCTCAAATCTGAATTTAAAATTACCATGACGATTTTTTTACTTTGAGTGCTAGTATTGTGAATTCATACCGAAAATTTCTTGAAAGTTTTCTTTAGAAACTATGGGATGAGAGATTAATTATGTATGAGTAACACACTTCCTATTATTTGCACAAACACAAATTCTTGTTATGTTCTTTTAAATCAAGCAATGCTTCTACTACTACTTTATGTTATGTGCTAACAAAGGATGTCAATATTATGGTTCTGGTAACAGAAGTTAATACTGCTGAAACTGTTTTGCAAATATGTGTTATGGTTTGTTTGCTTGAATTAAGAATTTAAGGCTTTAAGGCTTTAAGAAAATAAAAATTACTTTCCAAATCAAGGTAAAATCTATGAGGATCAATCTTAAGCTTTTATCTGTTCAGTCAAAAAAGCAAAAACCAAACAACAGTTTAAGAGATGCCAGCAAAAATGCAAAAAACGTGAAGTTAACAAGTTCCCACCAATCAATGCGAGAAGCCTGTACTGACGCAACTTTTGTTAGTCTTTAAAATTATTCTTACCAAAGAATACATGTCTTACAAGATGCATTTGGGTTGCATAATTGCATTATTTTCAAGGATATAAATAGGTAGTGAGAGGAGGATAACCACACCTCCATGTTTATATTTAAATATAAATCAAGTATCCGTGTATTATATTTTTCGGTAACCAGGCCTCCATATCCTTGTATTTATATTTTTTTTGGAAACTTTTTCTACCTTGGATTATATTTATGAATTAAATGGTAAAACTGTAGGGAGATCGATACTTACGTTGGCATCACATTGGTTATGAGGGCAATAACCTTGATCTATCAACACAGGTTGACTAACATTGCTCATGGTAATATCCTCGAAATGCACATCGGAAAGTGTACAAGAATAACCCTTAGGGGTATTCGGCCACGACTTAATCCTTACACCAAACATTGTATTAGTTAGAGTGCATTTCTTGAAGTAGACGCCAGTAACATCCTTTTCTCCGTTATAGTTTCCAAGGCTTCCGATACTGAACCCATGGCCTGGCCCACAGTTCGTATTTTCAACTCGCAGTTGTTGTATTTCATCGCCAATAGAGATACAGTCGTCACCTGTTTTTATGTCTGAATTCAATACCTTGATATCTGTTGAACGGCCAATGTGGATACCGTCCGTGTTGAGGCTTGTCTCGGGTGCAGAGATGGTGAAGTGATCGAAGATTAGGTTCTTGCAGTTGATTACGTTCACGTGGAAACCCTTGCTGTCTTTAGAAGTGACATGGTGGACCAATGAATTGGTAACTTGGAAGAATCTCAAGTTCTGGTTACAAGCCAAAATCATACCGTTATTACAGTGGTGGCTAAGCTTAACCATAAAGTAAATGATGTGTTACTCCCCCAATTTCTAGAGGCCTCCTATTTCAAGATTTTCATAGTACAGCATTATAAAATGGTCCCTATTTTATAAAAGATCAACAGATATCAAGGTATTGAAGCATTGGTAAAAGATCAAAGGCTCATAGCCTCATTCTGATAAAAGAGGACCCCATTTTGATAAAAGAATCATATATAAAAACAAATTAGTTTCCTTCTCTTTTTTTTCCTAGATACGGTTTGTTTTAAACAAAGATGGTCAAGCAGAAAAACTGATAATTAATAATAGCTTTACAGTACTTACAATGGGAAACATAAAACAATTTCTTTTATATGCGCAATTATTTCTTTTCCATGCAGTCAGGCCTTGGCCGTCAAACACTCCGCCACCTGTGATGGTGAGGCTATCAATATTGGTGAATGTGATCCAACCATTAGCATTGGCGTTTCCACGTCCGAACTTCATATTGTCAGGGTCTGGAGCTGACTGAACAGTGCCTATGAGCCTAACCTCTAAAGGAGCCTTGCATGGCCCAGCAACGTCCACCACGCTCATGTAAAATTTCCCTTGCGGGATTAGTATCACGCTTGGGGTAGTTGCTGCACATGCGAGTTTCCAAGCACCCATAAAACCCTAGATTGAAAGAACATAAAGCCAATAGTAAGTACATAGACACTGCTCTCTTGTTGACATTTTAACCTTTAACAGTATGTTTCCAAAAATAACAAATGAGGGAGAAAGAACAATAAAAGTATTAAAGGGTATTCACCTCTAACAACTTTACTTTTTCTGCCTAACTTTACTTTTTCTATGCTCGTTGTAACTTAAGGTTTTTTCGATATAAAAGAAAAACTGAATGATTAATGTTCTAATTCATAACGGACATGTAATATTTTTAGCTACCTTCATTATCATGTACGAAAAATGATTGTATAGAACGACCTCATTTGTAAGGTGTTTGGGGCCTCATAAAGTTTTGAGACGCCTCTGGAATTCAAATCTAACTCCCAAACACTAAAAATACAATTATTCATAGCGTAATGTGCAACTAATTTAAATCTAACTAGGGGAAACTATGAGACAAAAGTCCTTGATAACTTTTCCAGGCGAAACATGGATTTGCTGTAGATTCTTAAGTTACGATCTTGATCATTTGATATCAAAATAGACTCCTATATTAACCTAATATAGCCTCTCTCTTTTTTTAAAGAAAAACTCAGTGTTGTGAAACCAGCTTGGTATAATTTTATATTTAGCAGTCAAAAGTCTACAGTTGCAAAAGTATGGTGCATTTCAATTTTCTTTTTATTATATAAGAGGAAACTGCACTTTTTGTTATTTTCTAATAAAATTACTCTTCTCATAACACAGAAACATTTGTAAGAGATAAAGGTGTTCATATATACCTGACCAACATCACTTTTGCTACCATATTTTGTTACATCAAAGATAGTAGCTGCTGTACTTTGAGAAAATAATAACAGCAGGGTTACTGCAAAAACACTCAAATCCATAACCATTTTCCTCTATTTTTTTATTTTTGTACAAGTTTCTTTATTTATACACTAAAAGTTATTAAAAAGAATGATGCATTGAAACTTCTGTAAGGCGCCATATTTATAGACGTGGTATAGAGGAATGTAACACCATAAGTTTCAGTACCTCTAGTAATTTTGAGGTTGTTATTTTCATTTGAGCATCATCAAACTAACAATTCAATCTTTGAACCACTAATCTACCTCTGAAGTGTTTTAAAATAGGCTAATAATAGCATCGTAAATGTAGAACCACGTACTAGAGTGACAAAATAGGCTAAATAATAGCATCGTGGATGTCAAACCAGTAGATTATCCATGAAAAATGTTATCTTAATTTATACTAATAATAGATTGTAAAACCAGATGTAGATAGATTTCACGACCCACTAGAGTTTTGATTAACTATTTCTCGGATAGAGTTTATATCTAACCTGACCTTTTTTCTATATATAGCATACTAAATACTAGTAGCATTGTTAGGTAGGCTCTAACTTTTTTTATTATCATTCATTGCTATTTTAGAACCGAATTTCTCCTCTATATTCTCAAAACGATTAAGCTTGTAAACAGCGGCGGAACAGAACTAAATGTATGGGATTGTCAAAATAATTAATAGCAGCATATAATATTTTTCAAAGTATAAACACGGAGATGACGGATTTTTTTATACCTTTTTTTACCATCTTTTTTTATTTTTTAACATTGGTTTCTTAATTAAAATGTATTTGATTTCTTTTTCTTTTTTCCTTTTCGTTCAATTTTGACAATTACGACTTTTTTTTCAAACTCGCTAAAAAACCCACAACACTAATGTCACGTGGAGTCATGTCTCGAAAGTTTCAGCGTTTCAAAATTAATTAAAAAATAAATAAAATAGAAAACAAAATAATACAAAAAAGTAAAATTAAGAATCAAAAGTAAAATGATTAAGACACGAACGTAAAAAAATATAAAAACTGAAAAAACTAAACTTATATTAAATACTAGATATATACGAACAATCAAATATCTATTATATAATTTCATTGTACTCACTTCACTTAATTAAAATACAAACCACCAAAAGTTTTTAAATTTTTTTTTTTACACTCACCACTATCTGTTGTTCTAATTATTATTATTTTTTACAATTTTTTCAAGATTTGTGTTACGTGTCAACATGATAAGTTGGTGTAAATTGTCTTTTATTATCACTCGTCTATATGTTAGTTTTTAAGTATTACTTATATATTATCATCACATACAAAATCATAATATGTTATTACACTAACAATATATATTTTTGAGAGGGGTTGCTAAAAAAAATATTTAAGTGGTTGAAAAAATATTTTATATTTAGATTATTTTTAAAAACACTAGTAAAATAAAAATAAAATTGTGTGGCTATCGTGGCATCCCCTGGTCACATGGTTGTTCCACCCCTGCGTATAACATACCCCTTTACTTGCAAAAAATAAATTGAAATTAGGGAAAATCATTGATTAGTACATAAAAATATATTTGATTTTCGAAATCTCGAATTCTCATGTTTCGTTTAAAATTTGATAAATATAATGTGGCATCATGTAGAATTAAATTAAAAAAACAAAGAGTACAAAGAAATAGGATCGTATAACATATGTAGTAAAATCATGTAGCATATGTATTAATTTTTAAAAGTGTTTTAGGATCCGAGTTTTTGATAATTAATTAGTATTTATATGTACATTTTAATTAAGTGTCATACTATATATGTGGCACATTCATATGAAAAATGACACTTGTCTCAAGAGTCATGGAGTCTACGTCAAGAATTTTTTTACTTAAGTGAGATAGTAAAATAAAATATAAACGATTTTTATTAGAATTTGTCATGCTTTGGGGTAAAAGTAAGAAAATAAGATTGTTTTCGGTCTTATTTTATTTTTAATTTCTAACAAGGATGGTATAATATGAACATTTTATTTGAGTTTCCATTTCTCCTATCAAAACTTCTAAGAAATATCACCTACTTTATATTTCCTTTAAAACTTCCCCCACATGTATTCAAGAATTTTCCTTGATTTTCCTAAGTACTAAATTCTATCATAATCTTACATGTGATTTTGTTGCTGAATGCCCCCCCAGAATGTGTTTATAACACGTAAAGAGATTTTCCAGGCGTAGGAGAGCAATTATAGTAAATAATCTGAGTAAGGTCCAATGATCGAATCAATAGTGGATTTAATTTTAGATTCAATTTTTGAAAGTCTGCCAAAGTAGCCCAAAATTGGTCTCAAGTCCAAAGTGGCCGAAACTTGGCTAAAGTGGTCAAGGCCAAGGTTGGCTAAAATTGGCCAAAGCAAACCGAAATTGGTCACGGCCAAGGAAAAAGTGGCCCAAAGTGACCAAAGAATTGGCCCTAAAGCCAAAGTTTTGCCACGACAAAGGCAAAATGGGCCAAAATGACCCTTATTGTTTTTTTGATCTACAATGGGATGAAACAGAGTGAGTTGGAGGTGTGTACCTTTAAATATTGCTAATTAAGAAAATATACCACTTAACAACAAACTAATTGGGATTAGTATCAGAATGGATTAAGTGTGTTAAGCCCTTTGGCTATATGCACATGTGGTGGTTCTACATGTTGTACTTGCAACTTTATAGATGCTATAGTTGCTAGAGAGTATAGGAAGATTAAAATAATTTTTTTAATGTGATTAACTGATAAATTTGTTACTGTGAGAAGCCAAGTTCTCCTAACTAGACCCCTACTTACTTTAAATAACATTTATCAAATGGTGCTACAAGGAAAAAAAAGCAACAAAATTTAGCTAACCATTCTGTTCTTGTTGATATCATTAGCTCTTACCACACAACATTCTGCTCCTAGATCACCCTATTACAACAACTAAAAAAGACTAATGAAGTGTTCTCACTATATATGGTTTTACCAATCACACTAATGACAAATGCTATAGATTGCATGTTTAGGCTACTGGTTGAAAACCAAAACTAGGGTATTCTCTCCAAGGCTACAAGCTCACCAACCCTTTCTAGAGCCTACTTTTACTGGTGATTTTGGTACTTCTGGTTATACTGATATGAGAAATGTTTATTCTGATTTTATTGATACGAGAAATGGTTATTCTGGTTTGAGGCCAACTTATTCTCATGATTCATATCAAGCTTCTTCTAGTAACAATTGTATGGGTTTATTGCCTTCTCCATAAATTGTTCATAATGTGATATCTATTGACAATAATGGAATGAATAATGGGTTCTAAAGCTAGCTTCTCTAACCTCTCCTATACTGGCATGTGAGGTATATCTATTTCTTATAACTATTCTCTTTCTTCAAATACAAACAATATACTACTTGGATCATAGATACATGTGCTATAGAGCATATGATCAATTGTGTTCATTACTTTCATAATATTACACAAACTTTATCATTTAATGTCAGTCTTCCTAATGGACAACAAGCTCAAGTCACTCATATTGGTTTTGTACTCTTTTCTACAGGGATTACTTTTCAAAATGTGTTTTGTGTTCCCACATTTGGTTTCAATCTTATTTCTACTAGTAAACTAGTACAACAATCTTCTTGTTTCCTAACCCTTACTTCTAATAAATGTATCATACATGACCAGGTCTCTTTGCAGATGATTGGAACTGATAAAGAAAAATAAGGCCTTTATTTTCTCTTACCTTACGGTTTGTTCTCATTTTGTTGTGAATAATGCAACTAGTCCTTATAAAAATTTGTCTATCACTAAGAATGATATTTTCCACTTTAGACTTGGCCACCCTTCTTTTAATGTTCTTAATAGACCGAAACCTTACATTTCTTCATTATTTGTACCACTTAACAAATCTTCCTGTGATGTATGTCATTTTGCAGAGTATCATAAATCTTTTTTTCCTCTTAGTATACCTGTTTCTTTATGTCCTTTTGATTTGATACACTGTGATTTAATGAAGTTTTAAACATTTACAGTTCAGCGCTTACAGTTCAGAAATTAACAAATCAGCCGCTAAATGAATGAAAATGTCAAAATAACCTTTTTTCATTTATTTTTTTAAAACGCACATTTTCAAATAAGGATTAACATGACAACATGGATTAACATGACTAAATGAACAGAAGGGTTCTAGCTTTCCTTGCCATTTATTAGATGAGATGAGAAAAGATAAGGAATTCATAACAAAGCATTTTGCAAGTCACAAATCCTCGTTCCCGTCACCGAACTCTCCTTACACTCGGGATGATTTTTTTCTTCTTAATCCAAATTTTAGCATGGAAACTTCCAAAAGAAGCATGTATGAAAAGTTTTTTTCAGAAATAAATACACAGCTATCTACACCAATGTTTTAAAAATCGCGCTATATAGCGCGAAATAGCGATTTTTGGAAAAAAAAAAGCAACGAAAAACCACTATTTGGCTGGAATTGCGCTAAAATTGCGTTAAAGGGGACCAAAAGCGCAAAAAAGCCCGAAATTCTGGACCAAAAGCGTAAATAGTGAGGTAGGAAAAAAAACAGCGAATCTAAATAATTAATATATATTGTGTAATTTTCATAAAAGTGTATGCAGTCTAGATGGTTGTGACATTGCATTATTTTTCAGCAGACACAAGTTCGAAACTCACCTACAACAATTTTTTTTTTTTCATATTTAGGCAAAAGAAAAGTACACCGCAAAGCGCTATGTAGAAACACAATTTGCGCTTTTAGCGTTTCTCTCAAAAAAACGCTACGCTAACACTATTTAAAACATTGATCTACACATGGGTTTTTCAGAAATAAATACACAGCTATATACACACGGTTTTTTCAGAAACATTTCTGATTTTGTCTTTAAGAAAATTAACAGGGTATACGACATCCACGGTCCACACATTGATTACCTGCTAGTTAAATAACCAGTTCTCCCTGTAAATTCATCAACAAGGAAGAAATAATACTGTTGAATGGATGATCATTTAACTGAATATTTGTTTGCTCAGCAGATAATCCAAGGCAATAGACAACAATGACAAAATATAGAGTTAGTTGATGATATAATTGCGTGCAATGATGCGATTACAGATTTACAGTTCAATATTTCGTTCAGTTTGCGGCAAAAAATTGGAGGCAACTCATAGATGAGCTCTTCTGGAGTCTGACAATAGCCAATGCACGATTATATGGTTTTCGAAAAGGTTAGAAAGACTCACATTTTTAAAATGGTTTCAATTCAGAAAATGCTATTTCTGTGCAAAACTCAAACGGTCACTGTCAATCTTATCTGATCTGATAACCATGGTTCGGCCATTCCTTTCTTCATTCTAGTTGATTGACTCTTTCTCCATAAATTTTTGAACCTGCCTTTTCCGTGCAGCATCCTTGGTCCTGTCCTTCAGTGTCGTCAGCAATATGATTTTAAGATATGGAAAAGTTTCGCTGCCAGGATGATCATTATTCATCGCATTTCGAGACTTGGCCACAAGGTAAACACATTAATTGATTAATCAATAAATAAATGCATATATCATTATATATATATATATACAGACACACGCACATATTTTCTCTGAATATTGGTTAGTTTTGTGTTGAGGGTTATAAAGACCTGAATGTTGTGGCCATGGCGCTTTAGTGTCACTGCTCTGTTTGCACTTGACTACTTGAGGCAGAGGAACTTCGGGCTCAATCACCCAAGGCGGGCGTGGAGGGTTCATGGTAGGGCGGATTAAATGGGTCAGAAGATGCTGATGTTGCATGCTGAAAACATATATTTCATATTTGTATGTTTAAAGTTTCTGGTACGATTTGATATTTGTATGGGGGGCTTTCAAAGTTTTTCCATCTAATGGTAAAATTGTGATAAAAATGTCAATGGCGGGTCATTGGTGCATTTTTTTTTTTTTTGAGGAAGTGTATATTAATGTGGGTTTTCCTCACCATTAAATTAAAAAAAAAAAAGGCTTGAAACAAATGGCCGAAGGCTACAAATAAGCATACGGATAGTTAGCGAATGAAGGGCCTAGCTCCCAGACAACACTTGTAAATCTATTTCTATCATGTTATGCAAATTTGAATCTATTCAAGCTATTAATAACTAGAATTTTGATTTCTTCGACAATTCTCCCCAGTGAAGATATGGTATATCGATAGTTTATAGCGCTACCTTTCATGCCAAATACAATAAACCAACGGGTAGGGTAACTGTTGAACGATGTTCATCTAATCGATTGTTTTAATAATAACAAAATTTGTAAAACATAATAAAAGCTCGTTTTACATACTAATCATTTATCTAGCTTGTTAAAGGTTCGAAATGATAGATTACGTAAATACGAAGCCAACGGTTCAAGCGCAACCTTAATCGGACTCATAACGAAGAAGTTACGAGCATTCGAAGAATAACGAGAAAACCGAGAAACTGCCAGAAAAAACGACCGATCGTTTTGGACAAACGACCGATCGTTTTTGATCCATATTCTTCCAGTGAGGTCGTCTGAAAAACGACCGATCGAAATGGCAGAAACGACCGATCGTTTCTGGTCCAAAATGTTCCAGTGAGTTCATGATAAAAACGACCGATCGTTTTTCAGAAAACGATCGATCGTTTTCTGGAGAAATTCAAAAAGTGCTTTTTGACTTATTCTGGAAAATTGGGCAACTACTAAAAACCATTGGATAAAAGCATAACACTTCATACAACGGTAACAAGACCTATAATCCTTCAAATAGCCCCCAAATTTCTTGTTTGAACTCACCCCAATTTACACAATAATTAAGTTATCAAATTCAAGATCATACTCAAAGCTTATACTTTAATTCTCTCACTTGTATTCATAAATATTCTTGAGTGTAATATTATTGTAATCTTATAAACACCAAGATATTATTTGTTAGTGAGTGATTCATTTCAAATTCAAACTTGTAAGAGTGAATTATAAACTCATTTGTGAGCGAGTGATCGGGTAGAAGCTTTGTAAGCAAGTGTAGCTTAAAAGTTCTAGGTCTTTTCATTCGGGATACTCATAGAGTGAGGGGGAGATTAATCGGTCGATTAGCTCGTTAGGGTGTAATCTTGGGAACAAGATTCTAGTGAAACACTCGGTAGTGTGAATACCGAGGAGAGGAGTAGGCGCGTTTTACCGAACCTCTATAACTCTTGTGTTATTTCTTTTTCCTTGAACTTTTACTTTCCGCACTCATTTATTGCTTATTTTGTTTGCTTGGTTAGCTTAAAATAGCATTAAATAGTCAACACAAGTGTTTAGTTATAAAATTCTACTAATTAGCGTAGTTAATAGCTCAAAGTTTTTATTCCGCGAAAATCGTACGTAAACCTTATTCACCCCCCCCCCTCTAAGGTTTAGACACTTACGGACCAACAATTGGTATCAGAGCCTAGCTCTTCTATTTGCAAAATCTAACGATTTTTTAGTTTAAAGATCCGATATGTCTTCGTACGTCGACTCAAAATCCATAACTAGGCCCCCGTTCTTTGACGGTACAAACTATCCCTATTGGAGAGATCTCATGAATATTTTCTTTGTGGTTATGAAATAGACCAATGGATTAGTATTAGTAAAGGCTATAAAACGCCTAGGTTTCTGGCTTAGATAAACTCGTAGAAGAACTCGATACGGATGAACGCCATGCTTTTTCTCTAAATGATAGAGCTATGACTTCTTTCACTTGTGCTCTCTCGCCTAGTGAATATGATAAGATTTCCGGTTGTGATACCACTAAGCAAATGTGGGATAAGCTAGCTATTATGCACGAGGGAACTAGTCAAGTTAAGGACTCTAAAATTAGCATGCTTATTCATGATTATGAACTTTTTAAAGTTGACGATGACGAGTCTATTGCCTCTATGTACACTCGTTTTACTAAAATTACTAATGATCTTAAAAGACTTGAAAAAGTGTATTCTAGCAAGAAGATGGTGACAAAGATCCTACAAAGTCTTCCGAGAAAATGGGAATCAAAAGTGACGGCTATACAAGAAGCCAAGGACATGAACACTCTCTCTCTCGACAACCTCATAGGATCCTTGAGCACTCATGAACTAGACATGACAACTCAAAAATAAAAGGATGACTCGAAAAAGAAGAAAGGCATCGCCTTCAAAAGTACAACGAATGGCAATGGCGAAAACGATTCCTCTAGTGAGGATGATGAAATGGCACTCTTCGCCAAACGCTACAACAAGTTCCTAAGTTGGAAAAAGAAGGGCGGACAACGATTTAGGAAAAAGGAATATAAGGGAGAGCCTTCCGACAAATCGAACAAGAAAGACGAAATCATTTGCTATAAATGTCACAAACCTGGCCATATGCAAACATAAAGGTAAATCGTCAAATACTTCAATTATTTCTAACGATTTCGTTTGTTATGCTTGTGGCAAGGAAGGACACATGGCGAGAGATTGCGTCAAGAATCGCAAGAGCAAAGGCAAGAAGAAAATATCCGTTTCAAGCTCTAGCGATAGCTCCGACCAAGATGAAGTCGCTCATCTTGGTTGCTATATGGCCATGAAAGACAACCATGAACAAAACCTGTCATCCTCAAACGAAAGTGACAACGATGAGGTAAAAGATTTATCCCATGATGAATTAATTCACATGTGTGGAATTTATTCCGAAAAATTTCCTAAGCTTATAGAGAAGGTTAAAACTCTTAAAAGGATAAATTCTTCTCTCAATAAAGAAATAAGATCCTTGAAAAGAGATGACATTGAACACGAGTCTAGTCCGAAATCGTCATTTTCTTTACATGGTGTAGGTGACGAAAAGGAAGACTTGAAAGATAAAAACAATGATCTCATTATTCAAAACGAGTCTTTACAAACCGAGATCAACTTTCTTAAAAAAGAGATGTCTAGACTTACTAAAACTCTTTCAAAACCATCTTCCTTAGATTGCGACTTATTAGAAAATTTTGAAGAGTTAAAGGATGCTTTCGATAAAGTTAAAAGCAAAAACAAGGTTTTGAGTTCTCATGCTTTTAACTTAAATGACAAGGTCAAGCTTTTAGAAACCAAGAATGACACTTTGAAAACTAAAAACAAAGAGCTTGTCGTTTCCATTGAAAAACTTGATTTAACAATTTCAAAGTTTTCTAAAGGTAAAACCATTTTAGATAACATTTTGAGTTGTCAAAAAGATTTCAATGACAAAAGTGGTTTAGGTTATGATTGCATTAGTTCTAATACAAACAAAACCCACTTCGTCAAAGCCTCTAACATTTCTAAAACTCCTACCCCGCCTAAACAAGAGCTTGTTTTTACCAAAGGGAGTACTTCCAAGATTTTTCAAAAATCTTTTAATGAAAGAAAAGGTTTAGGCTTTCAAACCAAATTGGATACTCCGAAAAACCTTCCCAAAACTTGGTATAACTCTCGTTATGCGAAAAAGTTTATGCATTGTGTACATTGTAGTAAAAATGAGCATATTTCTTCTAGATGTACTTATCGTTTTCGTGTTAGTAGAAGCGATTTGAAATGGGTAGTAAAGACCCAAGTCACTAACAATGTCGGACCCAAAAGAAATTGGGGAGAAAAAGACAAATCTCGTGTTGTAGGTATCTTCATCCAAAAGGAGAAAATCAACAAGTGGTTGACAACAAAGTCGTGGAAGTCCATAAAATCGACTCCACCATAAAAAATGAAGTACCATTGATCGACAAAGGTGGAAGGCATACCAACAAATGGTACCACTTATTTGGACTTGGAAACGCTCAATGCAAATGCCATTAGAGAGCGGACTCAATAGCGCATATTCGGTATACTCTACCCTATAATATTTACATATATGTGATTAGTTGGGGCATATGCATCATATAACATTTTTCATGTTTTGGTTTTTCTTTGAAAACCCTCCACATTACCCCGTATTTTTTTATTGCATTTTGATAATGTCAAAGGGGGAGAAAAATGATATTTCGAGTAATGCGTCTTGTTAAAATGGAGGAGATATTTTTCTTGTAAAATCATCATTATTTTGTCATAATCAAAATGGGGGAGATTGTTGAACCATGGGTTCAATAATTGATTTTGATTATAAGTTTGATTATGTTTTAATGATTTTACGATTTCTCTATTTCGATGATATAATGCCTTGTATTTTACAAAAAGATAAAATGTATATTTTAGGACGTCAGAAAGATAGAGCATTCGATAACGAAGCCACAGGTTCAAGCGGAACCAGAATCGGAGCTAAAACGAAGAAATTACAAGCATTCGAAGTAAAGCGGGAATGCTGAATATTGCCAGAAAACGACCGATCGTCTGGACAAAAACGACCGATCATTTTTGGTCAAATTTCATCCAGTGAGGTCGTTATAAAAATGACCGGTCGACTGTAGAAAACGACCGATCGAATGCAGAAAACGACAAGATCGTTGTTTTTAGTTTTCAACGATTCATTCTCGGTTTCTAAAACCTTGACCTTGTCATTTAAGTTAAAAGCATGAGAACTCAAAACCTTGTTTTTGCTTTTAACTTTATCGAAAGCATCCTTTAACTCTTCAAAATTTTCTAATAAATCACAATCTAAAGAAGATGGTTTTGAAAGAGTTTTAGTAAGTCTAGAGACTTCACATTTAAGAAAATTGATCTCGGTTTGTAAAGACTCGTTTTGAATAATGAGATCATTGTTTTTTTCTTTCAAGTCTTCCTTTTCGTCATCTATATCACTTAAAGAAAATGACGATGTTGGAATAGACTCATTTTCAATTTTATCTCTTTTTAAAGATCTTATTTCTTCATTGAGAGAAGAATTTATCTTTTTAAGAGATTTGACCTTCTCTACAAGCTTAGGAAATTTTTCGGAATAAATTCCACACATATGAATAAGTTCATCATAAGAGAATTCTTTTACCTCATTGTTGTCACTTTCGCTTGAGTGGTCACTTTCGCTTGAAGACGATTTGTTGGGCTCATTGTTGTCTTCCATGGCCATATAGCAACCGAGATGCGCGACTTCACCTTGGTCGGAGCTTCACCTTGGTCGGAGCTATCGCTAGAGCTTGAATCGAATATCTTCTTCTTGTCTTTGCTCTTGCGATTCTTTAGGCAATCTCTCGCCATGTGTCCTTCCTTGCCACATGTATAGCAAACAAAATCGTTAGAATAAATTGAATTATTTGACGATTTACCTTTATGTTTGCGGTGGTCTTTTAGCTTGAGTATTTCCTTGACGATTCGAATGATTTGCATTGAATTTTCGTCGTCATTGGATAGCTCATTGCTTTCGTCACAAGTCGTTCCTTTGAAGGCTATCTCCCTCCTTTTTGATATTGGCTTGTGACTATTGAGGGTGATTTCGTGAGTGAGGAGAGAGCCCGTCAATGCATCAAGAGTGTAGGTGTTCATATCGTGCGCCTCTTGAATTGCGGTGACCTTCGGTTCCCATTCCTTTGGCAAGCTTCGAATCACCTTTGAAACCATTTCCTTACAAGACAAATACTTACCAAGAGATGTTAATCCATTAGTAATAGTTGTAAATCTAGCAAGCATATCGGAAATAGTTTCTCCCTCGCTCATCTTAAAGAGTTCGTAGTCATGAACTAAAAGTTGGAGTTTGCAATCCTTAACTTGGTTAGTTCCCTCGTGCATAACTACTAACTTATCCCACATACCCTTAGCGGTTTTACAAGCGGAAATCTTGTTGTACTCGTTAGGAGAAACGGCACAAACAATAGCATACATCGCTTTGGCGTTTGTAGAGTAGGCTTCTAGTTGAGTATTATCTAGGTCTTCTACGGGGATTGGGTTCTCGCTATTTTCGGATGTAGGTGCGGAATATCCTACTTTTATAGTCATCCAAAGTCTAACATTAGAGCTTTGTAAAAACATGCTCATCCTATCCTTCCAATATGAATAATTTAGTCCATCAAAATATGGAGGTGTATTGGGTGATGAAGCTATGCCGGATGCGAAATTAAGAATATTAGCCATCGGGATCTTAACTCTAGAATCGTTAGATTCCTATATGCAAGAGCCTCGGCTCTGATACCAATTGTTGGCCCGTGTGCTAACCTTAGAGGGGGGGGGGGTGAATAAGGTTTGTGGCGATTTTCGCCTAATTAAAAATTCTAAACAACTAACACCCAACTTATGCAAATTCTAAACTTAAGCGTTTAATATACTTAATGAAATGCTAGAAATCATAAACGCAAGCAAGAATATAAGCAATAATAAAGTTGCGGAAAGTAAAAGTTTAGGGAAAGAAGATGACACCAAGATTTATAGAGGTTCGGCAAACGGCCTACGTCCTCTCCTCGGTACTACCGAGTAATTCACTATAATACTTCTTTCGGATTTTACAAACCCTATCGAGCTCAATCGACCGATTGACTCACCCTCTACCCGGGGTTCCTACTCTTGATACAAGTGCAAGAGTACACGTCTACGACTCCCCCTCAATTTATGAGTACCCGAATGAAAAACCTAGAGCTTTTAAGCTTCACTTGCTTACAAAGCCTCTACCCGATCACTCGCTCACAAAAATTGAGTTTATAAAATACTCGATACAATTTTTGTTACAAAACGTAACTACACTCACTATTCTAATTGCTTCTTAATAAGCTAATTGGTGAGTTGTTGATGATGATCGAACTTGAATCTCTTTCTCTTTGATTTTCCTCTTTCTCGAATATATATGCACCAAAATGGTGATATTTAGGGTTTTTAATTGAGAGAGGTTTTAGGATGATTGATAGTATAATTGGTGAATATGGGAGAGAGATTGAAGTGGTATATATATGCCAAACAGTCTGTTTTTCTGGGTTATGACCGTTGGCAGTGGTTGAGGGTTTTAACAGGTATTTTTCAGAATAAGCTGAAAAGCTGTTTTCGAAAACTGCAGAAAACGATCGGTCGTTTTCTACAGTCGATCGGTCGTTTTCCAGAAAACGATCGGTCGTTTCTGAAAAAACGATCGGTCGTTTTTTCGACCTGCTCACTGGAAGAAATCTGTACAAAAACGATCGGTCGTTTTTGTTCAGTCGATCGGTCGACTGTTCTTCTGGCAGTTTTTCCGGTCTTCTTCGAAAGCCCATAACTTCTTCGTTTTAGCTCCGATTCTGGTTCCGCTTGAACCTGTGGCTTCGTTTTTCCGAGCTCTATCTTTCTGGCGTTCTGCAATTTACAAATTCTCTTTTTAGAAAAAACAAGCATTATATCATCGAAATAGAGAAATCGTAAAATCATTAAAAACATAATCAAAGTTATAATCAAAATCAATTATTGAACCCCATGGTTCAACAGAATGCAGAAAACGACCGATCGTTTTCTGCAGATTTCAAAAACAGCTTTTCAGCTTATTCTGAGAAATTGGTTAAAACCAATGGATAAAAGCATAACACCTCATACAACGGTCACAAGGCCATTTATCCTTCAAATACCTCCCAATTTCATTGTTTTGATATAACCAAGACATACAATTCATCATCCTTCAACCTCTCTCAATCAAAACCCAAAATATCACCATTTTGGTGAAAATATTCGAAAAAGAGGGAAATTGAAGAGAAAGTGAATACAAGCTCAAACCAAGATCGAACAACATCAAAATCACAAATTAGCTTATTTAGAAGCAATCAAATTATGAGAGTTGTTTTAATTTCAACAATTTTGTAAAGAGCGTTTTATAAGCTCATTTGTGAGTGAGTGTTTGGGTAGAAACTTTTAAGCCAAAGTGTTGGTTAAAAGTTATAGGTTAAACACCTGGTTACTCATAGAGTGAGGGGTAGTCGTTGACTCGTAGACGTGTTTGGTTGCACTTGTATCAAGAGTAGGAACCTCGGGTAGAGGGTGAGCGAATCGATTGATGAGCTCGGTAGGATTTGTAAAATCGGAAAGAACCAGATTTTTAATGAAATACTCGGTAGCGTGAATACCGATGAGAGGACGTAGGCCGTTTTGCCGAACCTCTATAAATCGTGGTGTCAATTTCTTTCCTTAACTTTTACTTTCCGCAACTTATATTATTGCTTATTTTCTTGTTTGCGTTTAGGACTTCTACCATTTCATTAACGTTATTAAACGCTTAAGTTTAGAATTGTAAATAGTTGGGTTGTTAGTCGCACTTAATTTTAATTAGGTGAAAAACGCCAAAAAATTTATTTACCCCCTCTAAGATTTACCAGCACGGGCCAACATAAAGCTTATGAAAACTATATAAAACTTGTCCATGGATTCGATCTAGGTCATTTACTCAGGCCCCTTCAAGACCTCCGTGTGCTTTAGAAACATGTTTGAAGAGCGGTCAATTAGACCTGCAACTATTGCAACTTCTCCCTCTTCAGTTCACCTCATAAACCTTAATCTCTTTATCCTGAATTTTGAATTCAGGAAAATTAAATAAGCTTTATTAACTATAGCCACGGTTCATAGTAGTGATAAGCTCAATAACAATTTTTCTACTTTTCTTTTGGGATTCGTGGCCGACACCTTTAATTAGCGGACACTTAAGATGAGGAATGGAGTTGTTAAGGGTTCACAATAAACTTTAGCAACTAAAATTTCGATATGTGCCATTCGATTTGAATTCAACTGCTATATATAATTCTTACGAGTTAAAAACAAAAATAAAAACTCTACCCAAGCTTGACAATTGGATTTGACGGACCACGATACAACTTTAATAGCAACTCCTTTCTCCCTAAGAAACTGACTCATTCGGTGTTGTGATTGTAATTAGTATTCCTCTAAATACCTCAAATATCATATATTAGTCCACTTCAAGAAAATGTAAGGATAGTAACAAACACTATGCAGGTATTCTGATTGCAAAATAAGTGTATTTAAATTTAGCAAAGTGTTGTAACAAAATTTGTTGTTGTTGCTGCTATTATATTTCTAATTCAAGCGACACGCATTCTAATGGTGACATTAATTTTATAGGGACCGTGATACTATTATCATATAAAGGAAAAATAAATAAATAATATGAATCTCAATATAATTAAGATAAAGGCATATGATATTGATATAACATACTCAATATAATTAAGTTGAAATTTCCATTATCAATAGAATTTCACAATATAATCATAGAATATATAGCAAATATTATTAAGATTTAATAGCATGCATTAATTATTGATTCATTGAAAATGTGATGATCATGACAATTTAACTACACACATTAATGCTATTACGTGTATGTAATCATGTATACATTTATCATGTAATTAGCTCCCACCAATATCCAATATATTCTTCTTTTTTAACGAAGTCAAACCATAATCAAATGCAGATATTTTGACTTTTTATTTCAGAATTTTCTAAAATCTTTTTTGGTTGTTGTACAACAATTATTTATATTCTCATTGAGTTTGAAATTTGGAAATATTAACGTTGGCCTATTTTAATTATTTTATTGCGAATCATTATTGATTTTTTTGGATGCCAAAAATATTAGATGCTTCCTATTTTTACAAAAAAATGCAAAAAAATCAACTATATGTATTAATATATTTAAAGAAAATTAATTTGTACCCAATTAATATTAGGTACCATGGTGGATATAAAATTACTAATTGATCAATATTGGAAATAGATCAGATTAACAATGGACCCATATATGATATTATATACTTATTAGGGGTGTTAAAAAAAACCGCAAACCCGTATATATATACTTATCAGGGATGATATGTATAACTTTCATAACAAAAGACTTGTATATTTTAAGTTAAATGAACTGATAGCAAGTTATAATATATTTGCTCATAGTACGTAATAAATAAAATTTACTAATAGGTTTTTTTTTTGTTTTTTTTTATGTTTTAATACTGTACTTAACATGGGAGTGTAAAAAGTACGAAGTTACATATCAATTTAAGTACGAAAAATACCAAAAAGTCCTGCTCTTTATACTAAACATCCAAAAATATACCTAGAAATTTATTTATGCTAAAAAAACGTAGCTTCTCAATTTAATTAGAACTTTTTTTCTTCTGTTTTATTACTTTTCCCTCACTCACTCTTGTTGTTTTCTCTCTGGATATCAACTATCGATATCTTCATATTCAGTGATGAGTATGATAAAAATATACCTTCTAAATTCGCGTTTTTTTTTCAAATTTTTTTTGGTTATGGTGTACTTTTAAAATTTTAAGATTTATTTTTGAGATTTATACTTAATCGAATTATATCATATTTGGGGTTTTTGTGACTTCTGATGGTGTTGTTTCGACCATCTGAATTTCATATCTTGAACAGTTGAAATTTTAGTCGGATTAGGGCTATTGATTTTTATTTTTATTTTTTAAATTGTAAGTGACCAATAGATGCGACGAGTATATAATGTTAAACGTCCTTACTTCATAAAACAAGAGGGCAGATGCAGCCACATATTTATACTTATATCCAAACATAAATCAGTTGTCGTCTATCCTTTCTCAGCCTTCTGTAACAGTGATCATATACATCGTTATCTCATCACATATGTGCTTTTTATGGTTTTATATAATAACTAAAAATCTAAAAAAGTACACACTTAGTATATACAATCCAACTCACATTTCATAATACGGTAGTACCCAAAAGCCCCATTTTAAGATATATATGACTGTTTCGGTCACTGACAAATCTTCTTTCATTAAAGTCGTGGCCACCACCAGCCACCCCCTGGGTCCGCCCCTGGTCGCGTAAGCAAAAAGTTACTTTCTAAATGACACACACACACACACACACACACACACACACACACACACACACACACACACACACACACACACACACACACACACACACACACACACACACACACACACACACACACACACACACACACACACACACACACACACACACACACACACACACACACACACACACACACACACACACACACACACACACACACACATATATATATCATGTTAAATTTAGCAATTGATTACATAGTACATTAGAAATGATAACTTTAGCTAGCAATATTTCATATTTTATGTATTAAATGTACTCAATGTACGATAAATGCTACCCCCTTCGTCCCATTTTATAAGTCCTACGCAAACCACGTATAATTTTTACCGGCTTTTAACATGTAATTAAATTGTCGAAACGAAAATTTTCAATTTTTTTATACACAGTTCAAATGTTAAATTATATGTTAGAATTTTAAAAAAAATTATTTCGACAATTTGGATATAAATTATTACCGGTCAAAATTATGCGTTGTTTCGTATAGGACTTGTAACGTGGGACGATAGAAACGAAAAAAATAACAAAGTAAAAATATATTTTCCATGGCAAATCCTTTACTAGTTTGAATATTGTATTTGAAATAAATTTGCGACATTCTTGTTAAATTATTATTTATATAATTTAATTAAATTTAATATGATAATCTCATATAAGAAGATGGTATATGTATATGATATATTAAAAAAATTCTAAACCAAACAGAATAATAAAACTAGTTAGCAATTGGTAATAAAAATATTTAGACTTTGACAGTGTTATTTAATAATAAAACTCATTTGGTAGCTAATTTATGGAAGTAACTAATTTTGAAATTTAAGACAAAATATATTCAGAAAATTAAGATAATATAATTAATTTGTGCCTTCAATTTTGGAAGAGTTACAAAAAATGAAGCTAATAAAAGCACTCCAATACCAGCGAATCAATTAGATAACAAACGAATTCAATGCACCTAGCAACTTAATTGACGCATCACCTTCTAAGTGTAAACTGTAATGTTAATTGTACAAACAATTTTAGCTACTGTTTGCCAGCATGACACTTAGGGTATACTATCAAAGTCTAGGCATGTATATAAATGGAACCAAATCTGTTGAACCAAGCCAAACCGATCAAAAACCAAACCAACCCGATTAATAATTGGTTTGGTTTAAAATTTGATAAACCGATTTAATTGATTTTTTTTACGGTTTATGTGGTTTTCAAACCAAACCGAACCGAACCGATTATTTTTATTCATATATAAATAATATAATTATTTATATATATACATTAATAAGTTGAGATATGATATTTTACTTATTATTTGAAGTTATTAATAATATATTTTATTAAATCATTTATAAATTTACTTGTTATTTGATTTAAAGTTGCAAATGAAATATAAGCGAAAATTTTACGAAATTAGTGTAATTTTGAATATTGTGTTTTTTATTTGTTAAAATTCAAACCGAACCAAACCGATTATGTTTGGTTTGGTTTAGTTCCGAGGATTTTTTTGGATCAAAACCGAATCGAACCGATTATTTTTAATTGGTTTGGTTCGTATTTTACTAAAAAAAAAAAGAAATTAATAATAATAAAATAAATAAAAAATAAATAACACTCAATAACAGCTAATGAGTTATGCTAGGGTTGAGTTAACTGATGCAGTGTGGTTGCTCTTATTACAGAATATTAGTATATTATAAAAACGGGAAAGGCGGCTACATATCCAAAAATAAACCATCTCTCTCTCTCTCTCTCTCTCTCTCTCTCTCCTCTGAAACACCGATCATATTTCCTATTTTATGTCATCTGCCTGCTTGATTACCTTTTCATTTTGTATATAATAATAATAATAATATTAAAAAAAACACTTATTACTTACAGCCCAATTCACATTTCAATATTTAAAAGACATGCACAAGGTTTCTGCATATCCTGGTACAATCTTTCTCTATTAATAATTTTCTGTGATATTTATAAACTTCATATCAAAAACTAATCTAGATTTAACTGTCTATAAGTCTTACAAGAGTTGGAGTTAAATATATAATCCATCAGTCTACAAGAAATTCTGATCATATTGTCTTACAAGAGTTGGAGTTAGATTTCTTATTGTGTTAGATATCCATTTAGGATTTATCTGGAAGAAAAGGTGGAGACCTCCTGATTGCTTAAATGATTTGTGTGACAAATCCAGAAGATCGGTATTCATCGCATTTCGTAAAATAGTTACAAGGTAACACACTAATTTAATTAATAAATTCATTTGTATAATACTATTTTTGATCTGTGATCAGTTTCATGTGGAGGGTTGTTAATAAATGAAAATTAGTATTTCTAGATTGAAACCAAGTTTATCAAATTGCAGTCTTAAATCTGGCAGCAATCGTTGTTTTAAAAAATTAGGCTTGTCTTGACTTGTGTGAATTGCGTAAGACTAGTGAATTGAAGCAATATTGCATGAAGAATGTAAATCATTTGTTCTACAAAAAGCTGCATACGTATGTTTTAATACTCATTAAAAGCACACAACTCTTATGTGTGTAGTTGTCGCAGTGTCTGTATAGATTGTTTCTTTACTTATTTGGCTAATTGATTGTTTTGACTGATTCAAGTATTGATGTGTTAACTCCACATACACTCCGATTATGCGTGGCTGTGACCAAAAAATGACACATCAAGCTAATTAGTTAAAAGAATGATGTAGTAACTCTCCAAAGGTCTCACCCCCACCCCCACCCCCCACCCCTCTCTCTCTCTCGCTCCACACACTCTCTCTGTATATACATGTATCTATATGTATGTATGTATGTTTAGGAGGTTAAAGATTCCTTTTTTTTTGGGATTAGGATTACAAAGGAAGATGCAAGTTTTGGTCAATTATGGTTTTTGGCTATTGTACTTTCGGTTTTGTTTTTTGTTCTTCACACCCGAATAGCTGATTGTCTTGAACATATTAACACTTGATTGCTATTAATCACGCCGAATCTAAGGCGTAATTCCAGAGTGTGAACATTTATTCGTGTAAAGAAACTTCCTTCTTAGACTCTTTCAACTCGTAAGTGCTCTTAATTAGGATCCACCAGATGTAATAAGACTTTTAAATCAACTGTAGATGCTTCTATGTAAGTACGGTGGTATACGTTTTCTCAATCAGTTATCTCAATCGTCAACTTTTTCAGCAAACCCCTCAATCCATTCCAGGTCTTAATAAGCAACTAAAGTACAGTATTTTCTTATAGTTCTTTAAGCCTATTTCATAGAGCGTTATAGTATTTTTTTTATAAATGGGAACGTAAGTTGTCTCGGACAAAAAATGGAGGGAAATAAGTTCAAATTTTAACTTCTCTCCTACAACAACAAGTGCTTCATACGCTCTGAGGAAACACTACTTTAGTATTCTTCATCCCTATGAACAAGATTAGTTCTTTAAGCAGCAAAGTCCTCAGACCATTGAAAGTACAGACCATTGAAAGTACCATCCAAGGTATATAATCAGATCTTTCCTTCGTATCCTAATTTTTCAATAAATATTGTGTTCTCATTTGCATTTTTTTTCTTAGCACTTTCTTTGATGGCATTTGCACTCATATTAGTGTCTTCCATTCCCGGTCTGAAAATGTAGTATATTAACCTTCTCCATCAAGTTGATAATTTTGTTGTTGTATAAGGGATTTTGCTAACACCAGTGTTGCAATGTACTTATTCCTCTCAAATTAGCCTTTGTATTGTAGTGGTACATTGCATTTAAATGTACGAATGTATGCATAGTTTTATTCAGGAGTTTTCGAAGATTCAACATAGATAGATTGTGGTAATGTTAGCTTGTGACTACATGTTGGAGTTGGTGCTTGTTGAGTTACATATCCATGAGCATACATTTCTTGTTTCAATGCACAATGACACAGAATGATCTTTTGTTACACAAGGAAACAAATGAACCATTCTTATAATTTCCTTAACTGCACGACTTTAAAAGAATGCATGTCTTTCGGCTACTTCTGGAAAATTTGTATGTCTTCTAAAGTTCCAAACCAAACAAGCCCTTTGACGTTTTTTTTCATTTATCTACATTTACAGGTAGAAGCAAAAAAGGCTGTTCCTAGGGATGATCAGCAAATCATAAACAGAAACATCCAGCATTCATGGATCTCCAAACCTCGTCCGCACAACAACAACAACAAAAAATTGTAAGTGGTGTACCATCGACTATCACAGAAAGCGACTTCAAATCCTACTTTGAGCAATTTGGTAATATTTCCGATCTTGGTGACCTTTATCCCACTTGGTTTTTGGGTAAGCTTTAATATATTTTTTTTCTTCGACATGCTTATCTGTCAGATTGAAATTTGTTGGATGTAATTTTATCTCATGCTCTGTAAATTTTCTGTAGAAGAGACATTGGAGATCAAAATTTCCGGGGAATGTATTGTGCAGTTCTCAAACTCAAGTAAGTAGTTTTCACCTAATGTTTCGACTTTAGAAGACTTTGCTTTCCATTTTCCCTCAGACTCGTAATTTTGTTTTCATTATATAGCAAAACAATTGTCTGTGCTGGTATTGTTCGAGTTTTTGGGAAGGAAATGACGGCGATTCCTCTGGTTGCAGATAGCACTGGAAGAAAGGTAATATTTCATGCCCTTGTTTTCCCATATAAGACGTAGAAGTAATTTTAATTTTTCTCTTCTTCAAACTGTCCCAGTTAATAAACAACATATGGAGAATCCAAATTAATACTGCTTGCATATGTTGGCATGAATGCTGTTGATTTTTAAATTAGTAGTTTATATATATCTAACATAATTTTTAGGAAATTGGTCTTGCTACTGAAAGTTGGAATCTTAGATTAATTGAATAGTCTATATAAGGGGTATTTGCATATTTCTCCTTAAGCGTTTACTAGAAAATGATTCACAGATTTTAGTCTTTTCATGCTGAAAATCGCATTCTGCAGGAATATCCGAGTGCTTTTCTCTTGTCTGGAATCGCTGCTTCGAAATCTTAATGTGAAGAAGCTTGTGCTGCAAGCTGCAGAAGAGGAGTCTTTTTGGATAAATTTTTTTAAATTTAGCAATATTTTTAAGGAGGTATGTGCTGTAGTTTTGATTTTTTAATAATGAATTCAATTTACTGTCGTAGACCTTCAACTGAGAAAAGAATAAGCCCCTTTTATATGCATATTTATTGCTACAGCTGCAGAACTACCAGAAGAATTATCAATTTGTGGTCTTTCAGAGGATGGTGCTTCAGAAGACTTTAATGGGATCTTGAAGATGGCTTTCTTTTGTGTTGGATGTTGAAAAACAGAAGCAACTTCTTTAAACTAATTAAATTGGAATAGGAAAACTCCTTCAATAGAAGTTTATTTATTTTTTAGTGTTTCTTACGCCATACGCTAACAAACCAAATGTTTTGGTTAAGGGGTTTACAGAAATAGCTGAATTGTGTTTCATGAGAAATTCTTTTTCTCTTTGTCTAGTGTCTTTTTGACAAACTATTGAACAGAACCTTTGAGTTGAAAAAGAAAATTCAAGGGTTTGGTCATTATAATTGCGGTTGTCTTTTGAAATATATCGAGGTTTTTATTGGTTGTATCATGTATGATGTATATGACTGTATCCCTTGGCAATTTTTTTTGTATCTTGTTTCTTTATTAGTTTTGACTTAAGTTACTCTTTCAGCAACAAAACGAGAAAGAATATATGATTCAAACCTTGTGGTTTGTATGATTCGAACCTTGTGGGTTGTACAACTTATAGTAATAACCTTGTTTGAACCCTACATCTCATGTCATCATTGTGAAAGGAACTGAAATTTTGCTCATGTTGGCCGATCAAATGTGCGTCCCATGAATGGTCTAGATGTAATTAAGTTTACTTCGTTTACGTCTTACGTCCCTATTGCATGGTTTGAAGAACCTACAATACTTCCTCTGAACGGCTGCTCTAACACTAAGATTCATAATTAGCGTTTAATTTAAGATCAACTACTTTCATCCATGTTGACCATGTGGGTTGCAATCTCAACTACTATGTGCTTGTTTAATGGTATCATTTAAGTTTTTACATATTTTAGAAAATTTTACTTATAGTAAAAATAGTGTTTGGCGGTCTTTTAGAAAGTTTACTTATATCAAGATAAAAGACTCAAAAGGATACTTATAAATAAGTATAATCTTTCTTACTTTTGACATAAAAGTAAATTGTATTACTGTAGATTTAATTTTATACCCGTCTCCTTTATATCTATCTTCATACTATGAAATATCAAATTCGAATGTCATTATATCTTGTGGGTAGTATAGAAAAAAAATATGCTAAATCTAAGAAATGAAGCCATTATCAAGTAGATAACGTGATTTTATATAAGAAGATGGTAAATCATTTACTACGATAGATCTGATGTAAACAAACTATTAAGTAATAATTTTTTTAAAGCAAAATTCGGGCTGTTGTTTATAAAGGAGATAAAAAAGCATGGATTGGATTTATTTCTTACTATATTGAAGGCCATCCATTTATTTGCATTCTGTGATTTCGGAATTATTCAAATTTGTCAACTTCATGATTTAAATTCGCTAATCAACTTAGTATGAGAGTGAAGAACCTAACATATTAGGAGGGGCGGGCACGGAGCGAATTAGTACGGATTGGTCTCAATCCTAATCCGTCCCGTAAAATAAATGGCGGGACGGATTGAGACGGATTAGTAAAATTCAAATCCCAACCTAACCCAACCCAACCCATTATAATTAAAACCCCAACCCAACCCAACCCATTATCAAGCGGGGCGGATTGGGTGCGGGTTGTTTCTTGAATTTTCATTTTAGTCATTAATTTTTTATTATTTCGCATAATTTACCTAAATATTTTTTAAAAAATAAATCTTTCAAATAGAAATATAAACTAAAAGCCAACCAAAATACATTTAGAATGTTCGGAACAAGTAACAAAGCTAAAACAAAACAAAACAAAACAAAACAAATTGTTCTTCATCAACATAATCAAAATCAGAAAACTACATAAGACAATATATCAATCGAATCATTAAGCTTAAGTTTGGACAATCCAAAGATTTTTTGTCTATATATGTAATTTTTATTAAATCAATACTATTATAATATAGAAACTCTCAAATTTCTGCAAGTATTAGACAATATATCAATCAAATTATTAAGCTTAAGTCACTTTACATATGGTGTACACATAAAACATATAAGATGATGTTGTTAAGTCTTTCGTGATGAATATTTAATTTGGGCAGAACATGAGTTTGTCAGACGATAAAAGAAATGGAGAGAATGTTTTATATTTATTTCAAAAAAAAATACTGTTTTATATTTTTTAATTAATTGATTTGATCACAACCATTGAAAATCAAAGAATATGAAGAATGAAACTTATCATTTTCAGAGAGAGAGAGGAGCACAGAACCGGAGAGATGAGGAAAAATGGAAAGTGAAGAGATGAACAAGAATGGAAAGTGAATAGTTTATTTGTAACTGAAGAGTTTATTTTGAACATTGGGAAACGAAGAGTTGGACAGCTTATTAAAAAAGATCTTGAGAAAATTTATATATATATATATATATATATATATATATATATATGCGGATTGAAACGGGTTGGGGTGGATTAACTCGCGGTTTGGAAACCCCAACCCACGAATTTTTTTACGGATTGGGGCGGGGCGGATTTAACTTTTTTTGACACCCAACCCGCCCCAATCCGCCCCAATCCACACGGATTGGGTTACGGGGCGGGTTTACGGATTTTTTGCCCACCCCTAGATATTACTATTTATTCAATTAGTTAGTAATACACTAAATATACAATAATAATAAGGGTATAAAATATCTGTAAAAAAAAATACTCAAGTTTTACCCAACAACATTTATTTTTACAGAGTTTACCAAACAACATTTAATTAATTAAAAGTAATATTTCTCCCTTAATATTTGATATTGATATTTGATATTTTAGATAAGGGAGAAGTATTACTTTTAGGGTCATAATAATTCAAAAAAAAACCTAAAAAAGTATATTTTGGAAGTTACAGATTTGGAGTTCTTTGAAATTTTTATTAGGTTTGGTGAATTAATTTTATTATAGGAAACAAATGTGCAAATTAAATGCAAGGAATCATTAATTTCATAATTATCTGGATAGATGAGTAATTGATGAGAGATGTTGAAGTATACACAATGGGGGATTCTTTTTTACATACCCTAATTACTTACCACTATAACAGACGTGGGATTGGGAATCCCACGTCTACGTGGCGCTGGAATTTTTTTATTTTTTATTTTCTTTCTTCCTTTTCTTTCTGTGATTTAGTTTTTTTTTTATTTGGTTTTCGTATATAAAAAAATTCTTCAATTTTATCCAAAAACTTTTCCAATTTTATCAAAAAAAAACTCTAACCATCCACTATCAAAATACTTCATATATCAAATTAATATATTTTTTTATTAAATCAATATCACTTTACCACTACAATTATCCCCAATTTTACCAAAAAAAACAAACCTCACAATCTACCAAAAAAAAACTTCCTCAATTTTACCAAAAAAAAACTCTAACCATCAACCATCAACAATCAAACTCCTTCGTATATCAAATTAATATATTTTTTTTCTCAAATCAAAATCACTCTACCACTATATTTATCCTCAATTTTACCCTAAAAAAAACATATCCCAATTTACCAAAATAAAACCTCCCCCAATTTTACATATCTCAATTTTATAAAATTGGGGGAGGTTTTATTTTCGTAAATTGGGATATGTTTTTTTTAGGGTAAAATTGAGGATAAATATAGTGGTAGAGTGATTTTGATTTGAGAAAAAAAATATATTAATTTGATATACGAAGGAGTTTGATATATTAATTTGATATACGAAGGAGTTTGATGGTTGATGGTTAGGGTTTTTTTTAGGTAAAATTGGATAAGTTTTTTTTTTTTTGTAGATTGGGAGTTTTTTTTTTTTTGGTAAAATTGGGAATAATTGTAATGGTAAAGTGATGTTGATTTAATAAAAAAATATATTAATTTGATATATGAAGTATTTTGATGGTGGATGGTTAGAGTTTTTTTTTTTGATAAAATTGGAGAAATTTTTGGATAAAATTGGAGAATTTTTTGATATACGAAAACGAAATAAAAAAAAACTAAATCACAGAAAATAAAATAAAAAAAAAATTTGCAGTGCCACGTAGACGTGGGATTCCCAATCCCACGTATGGTAAAGTGATATTGATTTAATAAAAAAATATATTAATTTGATATATGAAGTATTTTGATAGTGGATGGTTAGAGTTTTTTTTTTGATAAAATTGGGGAAGTTTTTGGATAAAATTGAAGAATTTTTTGATATACGAAAACGAAATAAAAAAAAACTAAATCACAGAAAAGAAAGAAAAAAAAAAAAATTCCAACGCCACGTAGACGTGGGATTCCCAATCCCACGTCTGTTATAGTGGTAAGTAATTAGGGTATGTAAAAAAGAATTCCCCATACACAATACTACATAACATAGTATAGACGAGAGAGAAAATAGTTTTAGATTTTATAGTCCATTTTAAGTTATCCGTGGAATTAAACTATAAAAATCCGGCGGCTGAAAAAACACACATTTATGATAAATGTGTAAAAACGCAGTTAGAGGCTTCTATTCCAATTGACATATACTCTTGCACATACTTGATAAAATTCACTAATGCACGTTTATATACATTGATGTAACGGCTCTCACTGAGTCTTTGCTGTAATAGTTTATGTCAAATAGTCTCGGAAATTAGGGATTTTTTCCTAATAACTTGTAGATGTTGTTATTTGATGACGAGATAATTTAGGATACGGAGATTTTGAATTTCATCATGAAATTCACTAATGCACATTTATATACATTGATGTAACGGCGGATGCAGCGTATGTGACTCTGAGTCAAGGTGATTCAGAGTCCACAGTCATTGGATATTGCTACAGTTAAAATATGAAATGTACTGTAGCAATATCCAATAGCTGTGGACTCTGAGTCACTCTGACTCAGAGTCACATACGTTGGTTCCTGTAACGGCTCTCATTGAGTCTTTACTGTAATAGTTTATGTCAAATAGTCTCATGAATTAAGGATTGTTTCCTAATAACTTGTAGACGTTGTTATTGACAATATAATTTAGGATACGGAGATTTTGAATTTCAATGGGAGATAATCTAGGATATGGAGTAATATCTAACTAGATGGGAGTAACTTAAGAGTATAATAGGCATGTTTATCTAGTAGTATAAAATTATGACTAAAAATGAATTCACTAAATAAGTTAGCAGTATAAGACTAGAACATAACCTAACTTTGCCTATTATGAAACTCCAAAAGCGGCTACAATTTACATATTCCAAAAAGAAACCATCTCTCTCCTCTCCTCTCCTCTCCTCTCCTCTCCTTTCCTCTCCTCTCCTCTGTAACAGCAAGTCAGCGACTATATATATTATATTTATAATTAGTAATTATATATATATATATATATATATATACACCTCGCTATCTCATCTCATCTCATCTGCTTGCTTAATTACCGTTTTATATAATAATAATAATAATAATAATAATAATAATAAATAAATAAAAACTTATTAGAGAGATGCACAAGGTTTCTGCATATCTTGGTACAATCTCTCTCTCTCTCTCTCTATTATTATTATTATTACTTATTATTATAATCTGTGTACTTATATATATATATATATGTATGTATGTATGTATATCAACAACTAATCTAGCCTTTTCTGTCTTATAGTCGATCAAATATATTGTCTTCTATTAATAATTCTTATCTAAATTGTTTTTATTTATTGTGTTAGATATCCATTTAGGGTTTATCTGGAAGAAAAAGCGAAGACCACCTGATTACTTTAATGATGTGTGTGACAATTCGGACCGATCACTATTCATCGCATTTCGTAATTTGGTTACTAGGTAACACGCTAATTAATTACTAGTACTATACATGCATGTGTATACAGGGCAACCCTAGAGTTATTAGCACCTTAGTTCGGGTTTTTTTTTTGCGCCCTAGTTTTTTTTTTCCTGTCATATTAAAATAATAATTACCATTTATCAGGGGGCGGAGATCTACGCTATGCTCAAGGAATGTAATATGGACCCGAACGAAGCTGTTAACCACCTCCTTTCTCAAGGTTTCTCTCTCTATATTTATAGTATGTATCTATACGTGTGTGTATATCATTGTCGCAGTGTCTGTATAGATTGCTATTTTACTTGTTAGAGTAGTTGATTATTTCGGCTAAATTTTAAGAAGTAACATAGTATTAAATTAGATTAGTAAAGAGATGATATATGAACTTATCTTCTATGTATGTATGAACACCCTATCAAAGCTGTTAACCGCCTCTCTCTCTATATATACACACACACACACATATATATATATATGCACTGTAGAGATTTTGGACTAATTTTGAAGTATTCATGTATTAACTTCGTATACACTCCGGTTATGTGCGACAGTGACCAAAAGATGATACATCAAACTGATTTGGTAAAAAGATGATATATTAACGTTCCCTCTTTATATATGTATGTATAGTTGTTGCATGTAGAGATTGTTTTTTTTTTTTACTTAATTAGACTCATTGATTGTTTCGGCTAATTTATTAAGTAGTGATACATTAAACTAGTTTAGTAAAAAGATAATATATGAACTCACTTTATATATATATATGTATGTATAGGCGCTAATGAAGTTGTTAACCACCTCATTTCCTAAGGTCCACACGCCCTCTCTCTCTATATATGTATGTGTGTTTGTGTGTGTGTATCTTTGTCACGGTTTCTGTAGATTGTTTTTTTATTGGGCTAATTGATTGTTTCGACTGATTTTGAGTAATTATACATTAAACTAGATTAGTTAAAAAGATGATACATTAACTCTCCCTCTATATATGTGTATTTATCGTGTCGCGGTTTCTGTATAGATTGTTTTTTAATTTTGCTAATTGATTGTTTCGACTAATTTTAGGTATTGATATGTTAACTCCACATACAGTCCAATATGATACATCAAGCTAGTTTAGTAGAAAGATGATATATTAACTCTCCCTCTAATCTATCAATTTACATATGCATGTAAATGTGTGTATGTGTGTATTGTTGTCGCAGTGCCTGTATAGATTGTTTTCTTTACTTATTAGAATCTTTGATTGTTTCGGCTGAATTTTAAGTATTGATACATTGAACTAGATTAGTGAAAAAATGAAATATGAACTCACCCTCCATACGCACATATTTATATATGTATGTGTGTGTTTGTGTTTGTAGTTGTCGCAGTGTCTGTATAGATTGTTTCTTTACTTATTTGGCTAATTGATTGTTTTGACTGATTCAAGTATTGATGTGTTAACTCCACATACACTCCGATTATGCGTGGCTGTGACCAAAAGATGATACATCAAGCTAATTTGTTAAAAGGATGATGTAGTAAATCTCTGAAGGTTCCCCCCCCCCCCCCGCCCTTCCTTCTTTTTATATATGTGTGTATAGTGTGTGTATTGATTGTTTCGACTAGTTTTGATATGTTATACAGTGTGGTGCAATTTTTTACTTATTAGAATAATTGATTGTTTTGGCCAATTTTTTACTTAGTATTGTGAAATCTCAAATATGTAAAATCGGCTGGTGTTTATTCATGGAGGCTTCTTAGTGGCAGGAGTGCAAGAAGAAATCAAGTTTTATAAAGACTGTCAAGAAATCGTCACAAGAAGGATTGTAGATCCATTTAGAGCATCTTCACATTGCAAAATGGTAGATCCATTGCAAAACGTTAGTTCAAACAAGGAACAAACATATATAAGAAGAAATCAAGTTTTATAAAGACTGTCAAGAAATCGTCACAAGTAAGCGAATTTTAAATGGTTAGTTTTTTCTTGTTACTATTGTCTATTTCCTTTGGATTAATACCCAATTGGTAACATGTACTAATTTAACAATCGTTATCCTGTACTTTTAAAAATAAGCACACGTGTATATTTATTATGCATATGTGAATGTATTTTTTTAGGTAAAAATATTAATATTTATTATGTATATATGCATACATATTTTTAGGTACACATGTATATTTATTATGTATATATGAATGATTTTTTTTAGGTACAAATGTATACAATATTTATTATGTATATATGCATGTATTTTGTTTAGATAAAAATGTATATATGGATGTATATATATGTTTATATATACAAGTTTAGTATATTTTAGATGGTTTTTATTTTTTATATTTTTAGTATTCAATTAAGAGTATTTTTTTGTATAACTCATTAGTTGGCTAAATATGATATCGTTTACTTTATAATTCCACTTTAACAACATCAGAGAAAGTATATATCGACATTCTTCGAAAACCACAACAGATGGTGCCTCTGCGTTTTGCATAAACGTTACTTCTTTTTTGTAATGTGGATATTACTTTCTCGGTATCATAGAGATAAGAGATCTCCTAAGACTAAAACCTGTTTATTCAACGTGTTACTGTTTTTTCCCCCCTATATATCATTGCCTGTGAAATTTCATGTATGGGTGGATTATACACTTTAGCAAACTTATATTTAGTTTAACGCTCAGTACCTCTTAAATCAATACTAGAAATACAAAATCTGAGTATTATGCTTTTAATTAAAACTGATATTTTCTAGCTCTTGTATTATATTATAAACCCATACCTCATCGATGCAGTTGTTTGATGTCAATTTCGCAAACTGAGAACATTTTGATGAAAGAAGATACAAGTTATTGGCGGTTCATTAAAATAAATAATATGTTTAACGACATTACATAGATTGCATTGGTAAATACATATACGTGAAACATATGCACGAGTGATGCTATGATGCTTCCCTTAGGCCTCAAAGTCGCGACCCATATTTAGCAGAAATGCCCGGATCCTCCACAGTCTCGTCAAATCCAATGGCTCTCAACACATCTGCGCGTAAAATCTTTCTAATATGAGCATACACCTGTCCGTCCCACCTTCTCTTAACCAACTCCTCCCCCAATTTGACTGCAGCTTCAATTGTTGCCTCGGCACCTTCGTATGATGCATCAACGATTCCCATCTCAACTGCCACATCAGCCTTCAACTTCTTAGCCGCCAATGCCACGTCACGTACAGCTGCTGGTGATTTAACCTTTTTGAAAGAAACAGAAAGTTTCAGACGTTATGTACCAGTTTACCACAAATCTAAGACGTGCAAAACACAGCTTGTTAGCACATTTTAGTTTTCTACTTTTCTATTACTGCTAATGAAATTGAAACAGACCCACTCACTCATTTCTTGGAGATATTTTTTACTATCTTTCTGGGGAGATTGCATTTTAAGTGTTGCTTATGTTATTAACATACTACCATCTTTTTCTCTTAAAAACAAATCTCCTTAATTATCATCTCATATATGGTCAACCACCTACATATGACCACCTTAAAATCATTGGTTGTCTCTGCTATGCTAGTTCTTTACTTAGAAACAAAACTAAATTTGACTCTAAAGCCAAAAAATGTGTACTCATTGTTTATGGTACAAGTTACAAATGGTTATAAACTTCTAGACATAGAGACTAATATAATTTTTTTTTTATCTAGAGATGTCATTGTTTATGAGGACATTTTTCTTTTTCATTCTTCTCCTAATTGTTTCGAGTTTGTTCCCTCTTCTTCAACTCCACTTAATACAACTTTCCCCCAACATATTTCTTCTAGAACCATTAAACAACCTTCCTATCTTAAGGATTATCATTGTTCTTTTAAGTCACCAAAGTATTACTTTGTCTCATGCTACTAACTACTAATGCTACTTAAAAACCTTTTAAGTAGGCTATCATAAACCCTTTATGGAAAGAAGCTATAGTTGGAGAGATCAAAACCCTAGAAAAATAATAATACATGGAGCTTAACTAATTTGCCTCCAAACAAGAAACTTATAGGTTGCAAATAGATTTTTAGAATAAAATACAAGTCTGTTGGTATAATAGAAAAATATAAGATCCGACAGGTAGTTAAAGGGTATAAAATCAAGCACTGTAGTTTCCTCAAAAACTATTTTTATTTAGATTTTGAAGAATTTTATCAAAAATGATCTGATTTTGTTGCATCGACATGTTCCTTATAAATTTCTCCAAATTTTGAAAAACCATTTTATTTCTCATATAAAAGAAACTAAATTGTTACTCAAATTTTGTCTATCATCACCGGTGTTTTAAATAGCGTTATCGCTACCGTAGCGTTTTTTCGAGAGAAACGCTAAAAGCGCAAATAGCGTTGCTACATAGCGCTTTGCGGTGTATTTTTTTTTTTGCCTAAATACATATAAATATAACATTAAATTCAAAACATCTAACAAAAATTAACTAAATATATATAAAAAATTGTAACTAATAATCACAAAATGATTATACTTGAGATGCCAGAGTATTTATTTTGTTTGCAAGAGTTTTGGGGTTTGATTCCCTTTAATCTCCAATAATTTCATTAAAATTGACCAAAAAAATAAAAAATAAATTTTTTTTTGGACTGCACCCGCTATAGCGTAAATAGCGTTCCTATAGCGCGATTTTAGCGTTTTTCCATCCAAATAGCTGTTTATCATAGCGTTTTTCGGCCGAAAAACGCTATTTCGCGAAATATAGCGCGATTTTTAAAACAATGATCATCACTACTTCACTTTCTATCACAAGTATATATATTTAATAAAAAAATAAGATAAAAAACTAATATAAAATAAAAACAAAAAAGTGAATTAAGTAAGCTGAATTACTGTATAAAATATGAAGTGGTCATTTAAAATGGAAAAAGTGATGTTTTTATTCAAACTATGAGGAATATGTAAGGAACTTATAGTGGTTGCTCTAAGCGGCTTGAAGGTATTGATTATGAAGCAATTTATTCTCTTGTTGCAAAAATGACAACCGTGAGATGTTTTCTTGTTGTTGGTGCTATCTGGAAATGGAATCTTGTACAACTTGGTGTTAATAATGCATTTCTCCATTAAGATCTTAATTAAAAAGTATGTATGATGCCACCACCAGATTTCTTTGAACTTAATTATCATTTATACTGCAAGTTAAATAAGTCATTATATGGTCTCAAACAGGCTTAAAGGCAGTGGTTCTCTAAGGTTAGTGTTGCTCTTATTAGATTTGATTTTACCAAGTCTCATGATGATCACTCCTTGTTCACTATGAATACAACTTCTGGTTAAATGGTTTTGTTAGTCTATGTTGATGATATTTTGATTGGTAGTGGTAGTGATGATCCGATAAATTCAGTAAAAGATTTCTTTCATAAGAAATTTCACTTAAAATACCTTGGGCCTCTCAAATATTTTCTTGGTCTAGAGATAGTAAGATCTCAAAAAGGAATTCATTTATGTCAAATGAAATATATACTTGAACTGCTTGAAGAAGCTGACTATTTGGCTTCTAAACCAATCTCTTTTCCGGTGGATTCTAAGACCAAATTGAAGGTTAATGATGGTGAATTGCTTAGTGATGGTGGTGCTTCTTATAGGAGGTTAATTGGTAGATTATTGTACCTTACAATAATAAGACCTGATACCGGTTATAGTGTCGATGTTTTAAGCCGATTTTTATCAGCTACTAAAATATTTAGATATTTGAAAGCAAATCCATCAAAAGGTTTATTTTTATCATGTTCTGCACTCTTGCAACTTGAATCATTTTTATGATTCTGATTGGGCAGCATGCCCTAGTGAAGATTAGTTACTGGATTTTGTGTATATTTAGGTGATAAGTCTCATTTCTTGGAACAACAAAAACCAACCAATTGTATCTACAAGTTTAGCTAAAGCTGAATACAGAGAAATGTCTTACTCTATTTGTGAGCTTGTTTGGTTGAATCAGTTATATTACTGGATTTTGATGCTAAAAATGATGGTACAATTCCTTTATTTTCTAGTAGTAAGCCTCTTATAGCCTTGGCAATGAATCCAGTCAAGCATGAGAGGTCTAAACATATAAAAGTTGATTGCCCCACTTCATTAGAGACAAGATTAAATAAGGTTTTTTGCATCCTTTTTATGTTTCTACATCAAATCAAATAGGTGATATTGTAACATCCCGGATTTTTATAAATGATTTTATTTATGATTTAATCTATCCAAAAACGTTTTATACTAATTTTTAGCCAAAAACCGAAACTCTTCCGAAAAACTTTATTTTTAAAAAAACCCGTTACTAATTTTATAAATAAAAAGGACCCAATAGATTTGTTTCTAAAGATTTGTCATTTTTTAGTAGTAAAATAATAGTTTTGATCATGAGTTAACTTTTAGAACTTTGGGGACCAAATAGTTCGCTTTCCCAAACTCTCTCAAAGCAGTTTCACGTAAACCACTTTTCAGCCCACTTTCAAAACAGAAAACCAAAAACAAAGAGAGAAAAGAGAGATTCCAAAGCTTAGGAAGAAGAAGAAGAAATCACTTTAACGTATTTTTACCGGAAGCATCTTCTCTACGAACTAAGGTAACGGGGGTTATCCATTGCGACTAGACGAGGGTGGATGTTAGGGTTAGATCTTTTGTTTTTAAAATTTGGGGGTTTTCTTTTATCTCATATATATATATATTCTATTAAATTGTTAATTGAGTTTTATTTGTTGCACTTTTAATTCACTTATTTGAATTTGAGAATTGGGAATTTAGATACATGAATTTCGAGTTAATGAGAACATAGATGGGTTTGTGTGTTTTTATGAGTTATGTGTTATTATAGTTGATAAAATTGGGTAAAATTTATGTTGAATAAAGATGAGTTGTAGTTTATGCATACAAGGTGTTTGTTAAAATGCCTGAATGAGATTTTATGTTGTTGGACTTGTTTGGCTAGTTGTGATTCTAGTACCGATGCTTATGTGATTTTGTTGGGAATTGTGTTAATTGAATGGTTTAATATTATTGGTCGAGGCCTTGTGATTTAGTTATTGGCAATGGTCTATGTCTCTTCCTATACCGGGGACATAAGACGAGCCGAGAGGTATAGGGAATGACTCGTCTTACGGACTGGGGCGAGTGGCGTGAAGAGGTCCAAGTGCGCACTTTAAATATTTATTTGTTGGCAATGGTCTATGTCTCTCCCTATACCGGGGCATAAGACGAGCCGAGGGGTATAGGGAATGACCTACCTTACGAACTGGGGTAGGTGGCGTGAGAGGTCCATGTGTGTTATTTTATATGTTGGCAATGGTCTATGTCTCTCCCTATACCGGGGACATAAGACGAGGCGAGGGGTATAGAGAATGACCTATCTTACGGACTGGGGTAGGTGGCGTGAGAGGTCCATGTGTGTTATATATGTGTGTTGGAGTTACTTAATTTATTCGTTATATGTTGCTATTACATTCCTTTTGTTACGTTGTTATTGTAGTTGTTTGTGAGTTCTTGTATTTATTTGATGGAGTGACGGTATCATGAGGTGTCGCCCCGTCTATGTATCTGCGTGGGACTCACCGTTACAATTTTGTCTTTCAGGTATAACTTAGGTTGAGACGTTTGGATAGGAGCATTAGCGATGCATCACATGGGTTCGGGGCTTTCGCTTTCTTTTTACTTGGACCATTTTTGAGGTTGTAGCCTACGGGCAAATTACATTCGTTTAGTATTATTTTTATAAATTTGTTAAAACAATCTGGTCTTGTAGCCGCGTTTGGCAAACATTTTATTTCATTCGTTTAATTGTTCATTTAGCTCGCAAGTTATTTTTCTTTAAAAATTCAATTTTGTACCAACAAGTTCTTTTTCTTTTTGTTCAAAAGGTTACGCGTTGATATCCGTTTTTGGGATTTCGGGACGTGACAGATATTTTTACTATACGCCACTTGGTGAAGTTCCTTTTTCTACATCTTTTTTATGTTTCTACATTAAATCAAACAGGTGATATTTTTACTAAGCTATTTGGTGAAGTTCATTTTCAGTTTCTCTTGACCAAAATGGGTGTTCTTAGTATCCAGAGGCCATCTTGAGGGAGGGGTGTTGATATATACATTTAGATCATTTGCGTTAGTTTTATTATCCAGTATAGTGAATTGTAATTTGGTTATGATATTTGTGTACCTAGTTTGTAATTAGTATTAGCTACCATGATAAATACAGTTGTAACACAGAAATTCGATAACAAAATAATAATAGAAGCAGTTATTTTTTGCTTGCTATGTGAGTTAATCTCTGCTACTTCTACCGTGCTATTTTCACTTTTGAGTGTTAAACACGGCATATGTATATTAGAATTTATCAAAATTATGTGTTTACTTTTAGTTGTTACGATATGATCATAATAATTAGTACAGTATATGTAATGTGTCGGTGTTTTTTGTTAGGTTTCAAAACTCTGAAACTGTGTGAAAGATGGAAGGTTCTTCGGATATGAAAGATACGTCGCTGTGTGAGAGCATATTGTTAGTCCGTTGGTGACCTCGGAGCTCCTCATTGGCTGTAGAAATTGTATTACTGTGATCCCCGGTGAACCACCGGTTATTTATTGTTTTTATGTATATTAAGGGATAACAAAGATGATTGGGTCTGTTTGGTTGTAGGTCTTACTCCGGTTTATCAGCCTTTTCATTTGTAAATTGCAGACTTGCAGTGCATATGCAACTCCATCTAAAAAACTTTTCTTTTTTTGGTTTTATCGCTAGAAATAACAATAAGATTCAAGATTGATAATAGCAAATCTTAGATGTTTTTTTCATTGCAGCCTTAAAGTTCAGGTTATTAATCAATTTCTTGACCTAAAGAGAAATATTTTGGGGATTTCCGTTGCAAATTTAATTTCAGCTTCTTAGCTTTTTTGTTTACTAGTTGTGGTGTTTATGCATGTTCATCCTAAAAAACTGTATTTTTAGTTTTATGGGTTGAAAAGGTTATAAATCTCAAGTCCGATAAAAGCAGGTGTTCTAGCAATGTCTGGTTTGCAAATTTAGTTTCTTTATCTGGGTTGTTGGATAAGCGTTAAGTTGAATAGACGTACATTTTTTATTAACTTCAAAACTCCAGCTTATTTGCTTAAACTTTGCAACTAATCAAGCCATACTCTAGAAAGCTTGAGACTGCTTCCAAACAAGTCTGTTTGAACTAATTTTTTTGCTTGAGTTTGATCTTGATAAATGTGTCTGAATAGGTTCAAATCAGGTCGCACTCTTTTCACATTCAACTACGTGTTAGGTAGCTCAGGCTCCCTTTCTAGCAAAAACCAATAACAAAAACTACATGTATCAAATGCCAAGAATGCGTCCTTGTTAATCGTCTACACGTTTAAGCAAATGAGATGACTCTTTTTAAGTCTCGAAAGGTTACAGGGATCATAAATCTTAAACCATGAATGCAATCCAGCAAGGTAAAAAGCGGCAATCAAAAGGCCTTAAAGTAGCATTTTCTAAAAGCTATCAACAAATCTAACAGAAAATAAGAAAGACAAGTAAAAAACGAGCATAAACGAGGAAATTAATTAATCTTATAACCTCTCGCATCATCTCAAACATGAAAAGAAGATATCTCAAGTTCTAGCTCCGATTTGATCGTCTGCAAAACACATACAAAGTTACACCATAATAAAGTTTTTTTCTACTTCCACGCACACGAAGACACCAAATCTCGGTTCATCCAACCGAGATACAACGCCCCATCCCTCTCCTCGAGCCTATATCTCTCGCTATAATTTTCCAACAAAGTCTTAATCGTCGAATTCACCAACGAGCTCAATGGGTAAGGTGTAAACCCCGCCATTTTAAATCTCGATTTCCACTTCCCAAGAAGTTCATGCCTCTCAACCCTTTCGGTCCCCTCACAAGCTATCACGTTCACAACCTCCCTCGCAATACAATGTTGTTCAACGTTTATACGCTCCTTATGATCCCTCGGTAGTGTCACGTCTATAGATTCGTACATAGCTGTGTAATAATCCAATGCCTCCACAAACCGAGGGAAAAACGGTGACGTGTTCACATTACACTCTTGCTCGATTAAGGTCACCACTTTCGGGTTAACACTCTTTATAAGCCTCAAGATCCGATCCCTATGGTTTTGAGTGCCCACACTCTCGTCAGGCATGTGGTGTAACACGAACGGGAAATTTACAGAAATAGCCTCGTTGGGACGGATCCCGAGGTTTTCCAAGCGGACTTCGGAATTAGGCACGTCCACGGGAGTGAACTCAAAGGGGACCTTGCAAGACTCGGCCAGCCGAGACAGCCTTTGTCCGACGATACTTAGTCCTCCACCACGTGCGAATGCTGACGTGGCGTCATCTATGCCCGTTATACGTATGCGAGGGGGGCCACCAGGCCGAGCTGCGAAAGCCTGTATCAGAGTCACCCATTGACTACCCTGTGCAACCTGGAACAATAGAAACAAGCTCATTTAATTTTAGACAAAATAATAATAATAAGCCTGTGTTTTATTCTAGTTTTTCAAATTATAGCATATTGTCCCCATATATTATGGCTAACTATCGTTTTAAGGGAATTACTAAGTTTCCGAATTAGTGTAACAAACTACTAAGTTTCTGAATTTTGACATTAATTTATACAAAATAAAAATTAGTTCAAACTTTGTAAAAGTTGAACTTAAAAGCAATAGATGTATACTAATTGTTCAATTACGTTGGTTAGCTTCACCAATTAAAAATTTGACACTTATTACAGCAATGTTAATATTTAAATTTTTAGTACTTGTTAATTTGGATAAATTGGTATACTAGATTAGCTTCTCAATCATGAAATGTTGATAGGCTGGTTAAGAACGTTTAACATTTTGTAGATTGGTTACAGATAGTGAATTTTAATTCCCCTTTACAGAAAAGGAATTCCTGGTGGAGCAACTGACCTGGAAATCGATGATGTGGACGTTATTCTCGTTCTTCATCGCTTCGGCAATAGCACCATTAGCGGACATGTAACCGAATTTGAAATAAGGGCAAACCTCATATAAAATATGCATATATGATAAAAGCTCAACGCTCTCGGGATCTTTACACCTCAACGATTTGTATATTAAACTCCCCGACGAAGACAATCTCGCGACAAGCCCTTCTAACACGTATGCTCCTAGTCGTTGGATCGGTTCTCCAGAAACCGATACCATCTGGCGTAGCTCGGAAATTAAGCATTGGGTGGCGAAAGCATCATTTCTTGAAATAGCTCTCGCACAAGAAATGAGGGCGGACTTGAGGTCTCCTTTCGGAATCTCTCTCTCCATAATCTCTCTCCAGTTGTCGATCTCGGGGGTGGATATAGCTCCGTCTAAAATGTTCTCATAGCTATCGACGATATCAGAATCGGGTCCCAGCATGGCGGTTTCGAGCTCACGAAGTTTGTGACGAAATTCATCACTGCCGTCGGATAAGCATGATTCGGTTTTGGAGGAGCTTTGCTCATTTTCGGGTGAGAAATCAATACATGGCGACGAGGAGTCTAAGGTGCAAAATATTTTATTAACATTTTTGTTGCATGTTTGATGGTCTAAAGTTTGAAACTGGGGCTTTGAATAAGGATCGGACTCTTGAACCGGATGATGATATAATGTGTTTGACATCTGTCGTTGGTTTTCTCGAAGGAATGCTATCTGTAATTCAAAAAAAGAGACGATATAAGAATGAATCAAAAAAGTTGTTCTCACTCGAAAATACGAGTAAAGTAGTTTATAAGGAGATATGTCTGAATTTTCAAGGAGAAAACCATATGAAAGGCAAAATAATAAGGCAACTTTGAAAAAAAAAGCAATAAAATGCCAATTCTCTAGTTTAGTTACCTTCTTCGAAGTACTCCTATTTAGGTACCATTTTGTAAGTGTGTAGTTGAAGGAGTATGTTTTTTGGGAAAATTGAACCAAGTACCATAGTTAATTAGCCAATAACAAATTAATTACCGAATTTAAACCCTATTTGGCTCCATACTCGTGAGTTATATTTTTTGGGAAAATTGAACCAAGTACCATACTTAATTAGCCAGTAACAAATTAATTAGCCAAATTTAAACCCTGTTTGGCTCCATACCCGTGAGTCTACCCGGTAAAATGTCTTTTAGTTGACAAAATCAAGAAAACTCTACTACGCAGTTAGTTTTGGTAGTTTGAATTATTAGAAATCATAAAAAATAAGTAAAACCTATATTAGTTATATGTAAATAGTGTATTTAAATGTGTTACAACTTCAACCATGGAGCATCTTTAATTTCCTTTAGTGAGAATACTTAATTCATATAAATTTAAAATTTTAATTAAAGTAATGTTAAGTTAACTGGATTACTAGACAATCACATATGCAAACAAAGTTTTTTCACCTTAAAAAGTACTTATAAGCATACTAGTTCATCAAACTTAAACAAGTGTTGTTTCTTCTTATAAACTTAAAGAATTAGTTTCCAAGTTGAACTTTTGTAGCAGCTTTAACCATGTATTCAGACATACTTGAGGCGGGGGAGAATAAGAACACGTTTGATTGCAACTTTTAAGCTCACTTTTCTTGCTTTGTTACTTGTAAGTTAGGTAATTTGGATCGAATTTATATCGTATAGTATTATTTAGGCTAAAGCTTGTTAAACTTTTTTAGCTTGTTCACAACCTCTAAAAAACTAAACAACTAACTGAACAAACAAATCGAGAAAATAGTTTCAAAAAAAAAGTGAGAAAATAATTCTCATGCCTTTTCACCACAAAGCAAAATTAAACTTCTATATATTTTAGTCTAGAAAAAGAGCAAAATGCAAGAGCACTTGTAAATGTTTTGTAATGTAAAGAAAAAAATACGAGTAGCTCAAAACCAAATAAACACACTCAACAGTCTTGGGACTTCTCACACATAAGTAACAATATAAATTCTAATAAATAAAACCAGTAACTTCAGGGTGTTAGATTGCATTTTCTTTTGGTAACATTTTAGTATTTACTTATAAATTGTGATGAATCATTGAATTTGGTTGTTAAGCTCAAAAGCACAGCTTTTTCCCTAGACTACAAAAGTTGTTTCCAATTCTGAAAAAAGCCAACTATTTCTTTTGCTCCAAATCAGTACCCAAACAAGACAGAAACATCAAAATTAAATAAACAAATCAAAAAAAGTGAGAAAATAATTCTCATGCCTTTTCACCACAAAGAAAAACTTCTATATTTTTAAGTTTGGGAAAAGAACAAAATGCAAGACCGCTTGTAAAGAAAAAAATAACATAAGTAACAATTAAATTAATTCTATTACTCCTGTAATGAATAAATAAAACCAGTAACATGTTCTTTTGGGTTACATTTTCTTTTGGTAACATTTTAGTATTTACATATAAACTGTGATGAATTTGGTTGTTAAAGCTCAAAGGCACAACTTTTTCCCTAAACTGAATAAGTTCAAAATTTTCACCTAAACTAAACAATTTATTTCCAACCCTCAAATAAGCAAACTATTTTTTTAACTCAAAATAAGGACAGAAACATCAAAACTAAATAAACAAATTTAAAAAAAAATGAGGCATAGAGGTCACCTTTTAGAGAGATCTAGAAACAACCCATTATTAGAAAATCGATTTCATTCCACTTCATCAGCTGATTAGCCTTTGTTATATTTGCATATAATTAAGAAAAAGTAGAATAAGTAAAAGAAGTGAAAAAGAGATTGAAGTATAAAATAATTGAGAGTAGTATAATTTTGTGAACAGAATATTAGGAAATTAATGGCAGAGACTGAGTAGTTGCTGAGATAAAGAGAAATGATGGCAGAGTACTCTGTAAAGTGAGAAAACAACTGTAGATTATTATAAAAAAAAACAGAGCATCTTAAAATATTGGCTTTTAGTTTGGAGTTATTTACTTAGATTGCCACTGGCATTTCAACTGTTACTTTGTCAATTTATTTATTTTTACAAAAAAAAAAAGAGAAAAACAGTGTTACTTGTCGGACTAATACGTAGTTCAACATTTACTCAAAGTATGCTGTAAAAATACTTTGACAGTTTTCATGTCTTGTTTCACATATAGTATAAGTTAATGTAACATTGCTCCAAAATATGTCTCAAAAATAGATTATTCAATTCTATAAAAAAAAAAAAACGTTCAGAAAGATACTTTAATTTCATGTAAAATTGGTATAAGAAAATGGTTAATGTTTTGGGATACAATCTAACAATATGGTCAATCTTATTTGAAAAGCACACCTATTAAAATATATATTATATTACATTTGAAATGTGTAGATCTCCGTTTTTTATAAGTTAGTCTACCATTATATTATTTTAAGAGAAAAAACTTAGTGTTTGTCCCCTCATATATTACGAAAAAAAATTCATATATGGTATGAAAAAAATTATATAGAATATCGATGTTATTTAACTTTTCGGCTTCTGTCACTGGTTATTTTTATTTATAATTTTTTTTGATGATTTAATTATTATTTTTAAATTAGTAACCTCATTCACTAGTAGTCCTTAATTATACTCCTATTTGTCAAATTTTGTAAAACCTTTTCTTTTATCAAAATTAAATCGTTTAACAAAAATAAAAGGTTAATGATTCATTGCACTTTATTGGAAAAAATGCTTTAATGTAAAAGCCACTTATTTTAATGAATAAATTTCAAATATAGTAAATGAAGCAAACCTACTTTTCTTTGGAAAAACAAAATTCAACAATATAATCGCTTATAACAATATATATGGTCCATGTATATTTGAATAATAAGAATCATTTGAAATAGTCATCTGATTTTTCAATGTACAAAAGAGTAGGGGTGGACACGGGGCGGATTGGTCGCAATCCTAACCCGTCCCGTAAAATAAATGGCGGGACGGATTGAGGCGGATTAGTGAAATTCAAATCCCAACCCAACCCAACCCAACTTATTATAATTAAAACCCCAACCCGATCCAACCCAACCCATTATCAAGCGGGGCGGATTGGGTGCGGGTTGTTTCTTAAATTTTCATTTTAGTCATTAATTTTTCATTATTTCGCATAATTTACCTAAATATTTAAAAAAAAAATATCTTTCAAATAGAAATATAAACTAAAAGTCAATCAAAATACGTTTAGAATGTTCGGAACAAGTAACAAAGCTAAAACAAAACACGTTCAATAGTTACAGATTTCGTAATAAATTTATATAAATTCATATTTGGCTATACTTCAATTACAAATAAAGTTTTTAAAAATAAATTAACCACCCATACTACCTAGACCCAGATTAAAAATTCCTTCTTTTTGTAAGTACGAGATAATACATTGAATTTATATGACAATATATCAATCGAATCATTAAGCTTAAGTTTGGACAATCCAAAGATTTTTTGTCTATATATATAATTTTTCTTAAATCAATACTATTATAATATAGAAACTCTTATTAAAAAAGATATTGAGAAAATTTATATATATATATATATATATATATATATATATATATATGCGGATTGAAACCGGTTGGGGTGGATTAACCCGCGGTTTGGAAACCCTAACCCAACCCACGAATTTTTTTACGGATTGGGACGGGGCGGATTTAACTTTTTTTAACACCCAAACCGCCCCAATCCGCCCCAATCCGCACGGATTGGGTTACGGGACGGGTTTGCGGATTTTTTGCCCAACCCTACAAAAGAGTTCTAAAAAATAAATCATTAATAAAAGAAAATTATTTTAAAAAAAATGAAATATGCCTACACGAGGATAAAGGAGATAGATTGATAAAAAATAAAAATAAAAAAATCTTGCACGTTAGCATAACTCAAAAGGAACTACAGAAATACACAACACACCCTCCAAGAAAAACTACATAAATACACCCAAGTTTCATGCAAATTAAACTATATTGGAAAACCCCTTAAATCAAGTTTTTAACAGCCTTGACCCTCGATTAAAGTATTTAACTCATAAATTGGAAATTAAGAACGAAAAGTATACATGAAATTAATAACTGAACTTAAACCAAAAAAATATTCCATTCTTATAATTACTACCTTTCTTATTATGTACGAAGGTTAAAGAATTACAGCTGAATGGATAAAGTATGTAATTTTGGACCCAAGTGAGCTGTTTACTAAATTTGGTATCAAGTCTTTAAGGAAAATAAAAAGTGGGGTCATATAGTTGAAGTTTCTTAGTTTAAAAATGAACTCTTATGGGCCCACACGCTTATGAAAACAGCTTTTAATTTAACGATAAGGGTAGATGACGTGGGAATAAAGAAATGAATGCACACACACTCATAACCCACTTTTCCACTCCACTCGATCAAATTCAAGTATAATTTGTCACCCTTCCGAATTTAGATTTGCCTCCTCTAACCCACTTATATTCAAATAATCAGACGTTACAAAACTAAACACAGTTTTTATGACCGTATAAATAATTAGGGACACCTCTTCCCCTTTCAAATTACCATTTTACACACAAAATTTTGCAATTAATAATTCTATCCCATAACAATAAAAATCTAAATGAATTGATTTTTTTTAAAGATTAGAATTGATTTAACTCTTTTCTTTTGTGATCTAACCTGTCTCTCAATTTTTTCTTTTTATATTCCAAATAGAGTAAATAATTATTGTTATTTTGTATGGATGAAGCTCATAGGAGCTGACTAATTAACAACGATATGTTAGCTAATTTTATGTCTATTCCGGCTAGAGGTTCGGTATATATTACGTTGTTATTAATTATATCTTTACAAGCGATAGAATAGTTTGATTAATTGATCGACTTGGTAAGTAAGAATTTTATGCCCATTTTTTATATTACATGTATATAAATGGCTCCAAATATTTCACCTATCTAGTGTTTTAAAAAGTGTCTGCGGATCTGATCGTTTCGGTTATAGAGAAAAATTCCTCTACAAACTAAAACAATTTAAGTAATATGTTCGTTTTGAAATAAAATACTCCAATTAGCTATTTGATGTTTGCTTGTTATTTTTATATATCTAAATATAAGTTAAAAGAATGTTGATTTCGTTTCGTGTTTTCCCCCAATAAACAACAATCAAATGTACCAGAGTGAACGAAATCGACATGATTGGTTTGGAACTTAACTGTTCAATTTCGATAATTATTTTGTTCCATAACAAACTGGATCAAACATAATGTTTTTTAATTGCTTTGGTTTGTATTTTTCTTTAAGCGTGCGCCTTTTAAAAGGCTAGATAAGGTGAAATACTTTAGTGTATAATCGTCTAGAAACAATATAATCTTATGTCAATTCAAATTATTAATCACATAGCATAATCACACAATATTCCACCATCGAATATGTTTTTGGAATCAATACTACTTCAAATTTAGAAAACAACTACGTATACAATTATAAGGCCCCACGTTCTTATCTCTTAGAAGTTATGGCCGTTGGTTTAATTTGTTAATTTATCCTCTGCCTCAACATAAAGTTTATACTAATTTTTCTCTTTAACATCTTTCAATTATTCTTGAAACAATAAAAATAGGAAAAATGCCTAATAAGTTGTAATTTTTGAAATTATTTCCCAGTAGGCCACACATAAATTCAACTTTACTAATAGAAGTTTTCATTAACATCATCAAACTAATTAGCAAAATCAATTATGTAACATTAAGACCGAATCTAGTTTCATAACTGAAAACAATCGCATTTTTCTCTTTATCTCAAGATTATATTATATAATGGAGAGCATGTATGAACATCAACAAAAACATCAAATTTGACATCGCGATCTCCACCCCTCTAATTCAATGGCTGTGATTAAAAGTTTGAAGTCAAAATAGTAAATTAACAAATATAATCTAACTATAGTTAACTATTAACCCTTTATTCTCATCTGCCATAAAATTTTGAAAATTCCTCTATATCATACTATTATCTCATCTATCACGTCTACTTTTTGTGAAATTAAGCAACTTTCAACTTTTCATTCAATTTCAATATAATTCGTTTCTACAAATTTCAATTGTTTTAAAACTCTGATTTTCTCTACATTAACTTGGAAAAAAATCTGATTTTTTTCTAACAGAGTTCGGTTTTTCTACCGATGATTACATTCGATCTCAATTCCCAAAATATTAATAAGGGAAAATTATTGTTTATTACACCAACTTATTAATAGTTAAAAATTTGCATACTCACGTATAAGAGATCTATTAATCAACACACTTTAATTGATTTATGTTAATTTTTTAAGAGAAGTTTGGTCGTGTGATCAACCACTTCTACTTATGATTTAAGAGTAAAACAAACATCGCACATGACCAAAAAATCTGTTAAAAAATTAGCATAAGTTACCTAGAGTGTGTTGATTGATGAATATATTATATGTGAGTATGTAATTATTAAACTTGTAAAATAAGTATACAGATTATTAACCACAAATAGATTGTCTAAGTAAATAATAATTATTCCTATTAATAATTCAAAACAAACAATAACATGTGGTTCATAAAAAGCCAAGTAAAACAAAAAGGCCAAATTTAGTATAAATTTAGTATTTTTTTTAGTGATATAGCCTTGTATGTTAAAATAAGGAATTGTAATATATACTTGATCCATTCTCATTTAATTGTGTTGGAAAAACATGTGAAAAACATGGGTGTTTCTGAATGGTCGCTGGACCAACTTCGGGTCATTTTTTCATGTGACATCGCTAAGTTGTTTATACCATACTCAACGTGGTTGAGTAGCCCGTGTGACGGGCTTCGCAACGGTATATCGCATGACCTATTTGGAGAATGGGTGTGAATACAAAGTGGCTTCAAAGTTGGTACCTCGCAAGCTCAAATCTGGAAAATCTGGAAAACCGAAATGGTAATGGAAAACCATTTAGTATAATCCCATATTGGAAGATTGAGAGTCAATTTTACAATATATATACCATACCAACCCATGTAGTTATTAAACTAACATGTCCACATACACCTAAGAGTATTAGTGTGTACCACACTCGCGCTCGCTCGGGTCCCGGGTCGCGGGCTTGGGCTTGGGCTTGGGCTTGAGATTTGGGGAATGTCTCGGGTCTTGGGTCCAAACCCGAATAGGGATTTTTGTATAAAATACAAAAGGAGTCCCTAGAGTTTCCAGCAAAGAGAAACGTCAGCAATGAATGAAATTAAATGCTGCGGTTTCAGGAATTAAGTGAGCGGATTCTGGGGGTGTAACTCCCAGAATTGATGACCAACATTTATGGCTGCGGTTTCAGTAGAGCCTATAAAAGGCAGCCATCCCCCTCTCATTTCAATACACCAGAACACACAACACAGCATAAGCATCATATATAGAGAGAGAACCGCACCACCAACAGCTCGACCTGTGGTTCGGTGCCGGTTTCCATACGAGCCACTCTGAGATAGAAGTTGTACCTTGGGAACAAAGTCCCGAAACCAGAAACCTTTAAAGGTGGTTCGGGAAATATTGTTTAAGGAAAACTGCTCAGCAGTTGCCTCTTCTTTTAATTTCTGTTATTTATTTTTCAGTCCTTTATTATTCTGTCTATTTAATTTCAGTACTGTTTCCTTTTTGTATTTACTTTCCAGTACCTTTAGTTTCTGTAATTTACATTTCAGTCTTTCCTATTCTGTAATTTACTTTCCTGTAATTTAATTTCCAGTATTTACATAACAGTCCGGGCAGTTTTTTATTTGTTAAAACAGTCTGGCAGTTTGTTTTATTTACAAAACAGTCCGACAGATTTTTATTTGTTAAAACCAGTCCGGCAGTTTGTTTAAAACCAGTCCGGCAGTTTTTTATTTGTTAAAACAGTCCGGCAGTTTGTTTAAAACCAGTCCGGCAGTTTTTTATTTGTTAAAACAGTCCGGCAGTTTGTTTAAAACCAGTCCGGCAGTTTTTTATTTGTTAAAACAGTCCGGCAGTTTGTTTAAAACAGTCCGGCAGTTTTTTTATTTGTTAAAACAGTCCGGCAGTTTGTTTTATTTACAAAACAATCCGGCAGTTTTTTATTTGTTGAAAACAGTCCGGCAGTTTATTTTATTTCCAAAACAGTCTGGCAGTTTGTTTATTTGCGAAACCAGTCCAGCAGTTTATTTTAATTCTGTACGAGTCAGGAATTGTAATTAATATTCCAATTGTGAGAAATAAATTGTTATTTCCATTGCGTTCCTGTCTTCTTTATTTTATTGTCCTTTCTTTTATCGTATTCGAAATAGTACCAAAACCAACAATCTTAAACAATATCATTTTTTGGTTTTTCTATTTTCGAAATAAGAAAGGACTTTTCTTTTTTATTTTTTGTTGACGTCTCGGTTTTATTCTCGCAAAATCATTGCTAGTTTACTAGAAATTGAAATTTGCACATAGAATAAATCCGAATTGGTTTTAATCTTTTATTCTAGAATACTATAAAGAATTCTTAGTGAAATCAAAAGTGATTTGATTTTCACGCTAGAATATCTTTTATTGTTTTATTCTTTTGAAGCAATCTAATTAAGTTATAATTAGTATTTGCGATTAAGAATTTTAGTTTTCTTGCGAGAAACTAAACGGTTTTAATTTGTCATTTCAGATGACTAATGAGGATCAAATACCCATCGTTTCTTCGGAAAACGTGCAGGGCGCACTTGTGATTGGCAGTAGCCATAACAATGCGAGCGCTGTGAGTGGGGGGGCTCAGGCTGAGGCTGAGGCCGAAGCTGCTGCGGCAAAGGCTGCGGCCGACGCCGCTGCGGCAGAGGCCGATGCTATGGCTGCGGCTGCGCCCGCAGCACAGGCTGCTGCTAAGGCTGCGGCCAAGGCAGCGCTTGTGGCTGCGGCCAGGGCAAAGGGCAAGGCTCCGGCAACGCCGTCTATTCCAATGTTGCCAACCTCTCAACTGGAGAGACCGGAAAAGTTTAGGGGCAACAACTTCAAACGTTGGCAGCAAAAGATGCTGTTTTATTTAACTGCCCTTAATCTGACTCGGTTTCTTAAGGAGTCTGCACCCGTCCTAAGCGAGGACGAAGAGGACGTGCAGACAGTTTCGGCGGTAGAAGCGTGGAAACACGGCGACTACCTATGCCGGAACTACATCCTGTGTGCTCTGGATGACACTCTCTTCAGTGTATTCGAGCCCAAGGCTTCTGCAAAGGAGCTTTGGGAGTCTCTCGAAAGAAAGTACAAAGTGAATAACGCTGGCGCAAAAAAATTTGTCGTCACGGACTTTCACGAGTACATGATGACTGATGGGAAGAGTGTTATCGAGCAGGTTGAGGAACTCCAACTCATATACCATAGGCTTGAGGTTGAGGGGCTAGTTATCAACGAACCTTTCCAAGTGGCATTAATGATTGAGAAACTGCCACCTTCTTGGAAAGAGTTTCAAAACTACCTGAAACACAAGCGAAAGGCTATGACCTTGGAGGGACTCATTGAGAGGCTCAATGTTGAGCAAAGCAACCGTCGATCCGGAAGAAAAGGCGGTGGCGGAGCAGGCAACGCGGTTGCCAAGGCCCATGTGGTTGAGAACGCTATGTCTAAGCGGAAACGCTTTGACGGCGTAGTCGGTGCTTCTCTCCAGAAGAAATTCATGGGAGATTGCTTTGTGTGCAACAAACCAGGCCATCGTGCCGTGGATTGTAAGATGCGCATCGACAAGCCCAAACCCCCTCCCCCAAAGAAGAAGTTCCAAGGGAAAGGGAGGAAGAGGGCACCTGCTCAGGCTAATGTGGCTGAAGGAGGAGATGATGCTGGACAAGACTACATTCACCTGAGTGCTGTGGTCTCGGAGGTGAACCTGGTGGGGAGCAACCCAAAGGAATGGTGGCTGGACACAGGCGCCACTAGTCACATATGTGCCAACAAGTGGATGTTCAAGACCTATACGGCCGTGGACAATGAGAACTGCTTCATGGGGAACTCGGCTACTTCCAGGGTGGAAGGAAAAGGAACCGTGCTGCTGAAGATGACATCGGGAAAGGAGCTCACACTGAATGGCGTGCTCCATGTGCCGGAAATCCGCAAGAATCTGGTTTCCGGGTCTGTTATGGTGAACAAAGGATTTAAACTTGTATTTGAATCTGCTAAAATTGTAATCACCCTTAATGGAATGTATGTAGGCCGTGGCTATATGACCAACGACATGTTTAAATTAAATGTTGGTACTCCGGCACCTAAGGCCGAGTCTGCTATTGTGGGTACTAATGCTGAGGCAAGTACCAAGAATAATGTAACCGTTAATGTTGCCCAAGTGGCTAATAAAACGTCTTTTGCTTATTCTTGCGATTCATTTAATTTATGGCATGGTAGATTAGGCCATGTGAATTCTAATTCTATGAAGAAATTAATATCACTGAATCTACTACCTAATTTTGTATTTGATAAACAACATAAATGTGAGGTTTGTGTTGAAGCAAAATTAACAAAGTCTTCGTATCAACATATTGAACGAAGTACTGAACCTCTCGGTCTAATACACACGGATGTATGCGACTTAAAGTTTATACAAACGCGAGGAGGGAAAAATTATTTCATCACGTTTATAGATGACTGTACTAGATACTGCTATGTCTACTTAATGAGAAGTAAAGACGAAGCGGTAGAGAAATTCGCTCTTTATAAGACCGAAGTAGAAAATCAACTCAATAAAAAGATTAAAATGTTGAGGAGTGATAGAGGCGGTGAATACGAGGCACCGTTTGCGCAGATATGCGCAGAAAGTGGCATTGTACATCAAACCACAGCCCCCTACTCTCCGGAGCAGAATGGGGTTGCCGAGAGTAAGAATAGAACGCTCAAGGAAATGATGAATGCTATGCTAATAAGTTCTGGGTTACCCCAGAACATGTGGGGGGAAGCGCTGCTTTCCGCCAACTATGTATTGAGCAAGCTACCAGATAAGAAACGTGATAAACCACCTTATGAACTATGGAAAGGCCATCGGCCGAGCTATAAATTCTTAAGGGTTTGGGGTTGTCTCGCGAAGGTCCTTGTTTCACTTCCAAAAAGAATGAGAATAGGGCCGAAGACGGTAGATTGTGTGTTCATAGGATATGCACACAATAGTAATGCTTATCGTTTTCTCATGCACAAGTCGGATAATCCCGACGTGCATGTAGATACTATCATCGAAGCTCGAGAAGCTTCTTTCTTCGAGGAGATCTTTCCCCGCAAGTCTTCCATAACTGTAGAGACTGAGGAGTCAAACAGTGAGGAAAATGTGGGGGCAAGTGAACCGTTGGAGGAAGAAGAAGAAGAGCCTCGACGTAGTAAAAGGGCTAGAAAGGAAACGACTTTCGGTCCAGATTTTGTAACCTTCATGATAGAAGGCGAACCGGCGACATTCAAACAAGCAATGTCATCCCCGGAAGCCCAATATTGGGAGGAAGCGATCAACAATGAGGTTGAATCAATATTAAAAAATCACACTTGGGAACTAGTGGATCTAGCACCCGGGTGTAAGCCACTAGGACACAAGTGGATCTTCAAGAGGAAGAGAAAGCTCGATGGAACAATCGAGAAATACAAGGCTAGGCTTGTAGTGAAAGGTTTTAGACAAACCGAAGGTGTCGACTATTTCGACACCTATGCTTCTGTCTCCAGGAAGACGTCAATCCGGATAGTCATTGCTCTCGCAGCACTGTTCGATCTAGAAATACATCAAATGGATGTTAAAACGGCGTTCTTGAATGGTGAGTTGGAAGAGGAAATTTACATGGAACAACCGGAAGGGTTTGTGGTTCCAGGTAAAGCTCACAAGGTGTGTAAACTTGTGAAGTCCTTGTATGGACTTAAACAAGCACCTAAACAATGGCACGAAAAATTTGATAGAGTGATGCTATCAAACGGTTTTCGGATAAACGAATGTGACAAATGCGTCTACCTAAAAGGAAATGAAAAGGACTACGTGGTAGTCTGCCTCTACATAGATGACATGATTATAATAGGGAGTATTGATAACATCAACTCCACTAAGAGAATGCTGTCACAAAAGTTCGAGATGAAGGACTTGGGTGTCGCTGATGTAATACTTGGTATGAAAATTACCAAGACATCAGACGGATATGCGCTATCTCAAACTCACTATATCAAGCAGATGCTTGAAAAATTTGATAAAGATAGTAGAGCTACATCCAGAACTCCGATAGAGATCTCAACCACCCTGAAAAAGAATTTTGGGGAGAGTGTGAGACAATTGGAATATTCTCGAATAATAAGCAGTCTGATGTACGTCATGAACTGTATTAGACCAGACATAGCCAACTCAGTGAGTAGACTGAGTAGGTACACCAGTAATCCCAATGAGGAACACTGGAAGGCCATCATGAGACTTCTCAGATACATGAGATACACAGTAGACCGAGGGTTGCATTATACCAGATATCCAGCTGTACTGGAAGGGTATTCTGATGCAAACTGGATCTCGGATTCCAACAGTACACGATCCACTAGCGGATATGTGTTCGTGATGGGAGGAGCAGCTGTCTCATGGAGATCATCCAAGCAGACGTGCATAGCTAGATCAACTATGGAATCCGAGTTCATAGCATTGGATCTAGCAACAGAAGAGGCTGATTGGCTGAGAAGCTTTCTGGAAGGAATTCCAATGTGGCCGAAACCTGTCCCAGCTATAAGCATGCACTGCGATAGTCAGTCGGCTATTGGACGGGCGCAGGATCATATGCATAATGGAAAGTCCTGACATATTCGTCGGAGACATAAATCCGTAAGAGAATTGTTAGCTAACGGTGTGGTGTCATTAGATTTTGTGAGATCTAAAAACAATATAGCGGATCCATTTACAAAAGGCTTGACTCAGGTAGGAGTTGAAGTTTCATCGAGGGGAATGGGGTTGAAGCCCATCAAACTGGAAACCTCCTCAGAGGCAACCCAACCGGAACTGGATTCTCCAGCGTCGGGTTCAACGGGAAAACCGAACTGTGGGGGTGACCGAACAAAGCACTCGGGAACTTAAGTTCCCAGCCCATTTCTAGGATGAAAGAGTGATAGACCTAGACCATCTTAAGGGTGAGCATGAGGCTCTTAATGAAAACAAGTATCTCGAAGGTCGAGAGGGGTGACTCAGGACACCCTTGACTTGAAATCACCTATGACGAGTGTGTATGGCCGATACTATGTGATGAGACATGGGCTAAATCACTAGAGCACTCGGTTGAATTTTGCCAAGGCAGTCCACGGCCAAATATGGACAACAACCAAAGGGCTTAGTAAGTGGTGTAGAGAGGACACTGTGTGCGCATTACCCTGGTATGCACAAACGCTAAAGGGTTCAAGGCTTAAAGGCTACCCAATAGTAGCATATCAGATTTTACGTCACTACGGCAGGTTCAAAGCGCGCGCTACCTGTCCTTATACAGTGAACTCTTGCGGTTCTCTCGTATGCATTTAGGAGCATTTTTATTTTCAGCCAATTGCATTCATGTGGGGGATTGTTGGAAAAACATGTGAAAAACATGGGTGTTTCCGAATGGTCGCTGGACCAACTTCGGGTCATTTTTTCATGCGAAAACGCTAAGTTGTTTATACCATACTCAACGTGGTTGAGTAGCCCGTGTGACGGGCTTCGCAACGGTATATCGCATGACCTATTTGGAGAATGGGTGTGAATACAAAGTGGCTTCAAAGTTGGTACCTCGCAAGCTCAAGAGTATTAGTGTGTACCACACACGCACGCTCGCTCGTGTCTCGGGTCTCGGGTCTCGGGTCGCGGGCTTGGGCTTGGGCTTGGGCTTGGGATTTGGGGAATGTCTCGGGTCTTGGGTCCAAACCCGAATAGGGATTTTTGTATAAAATACAAAAGGAGTCCCTAGAGTTTCCAGCAAAGAGAAACGTCAGCAATGAATGAAATTAAATGCTGCGGTTTCAGGGTTTCAGTAGAGCCTATAAAAGGCAGCCATCCCCCTCTCATTTCAATACACCAGAACACACAACACAGCATAAGCATCATATAGAGAGAGAGAACCGCACCACCAACAGCTCGACCTGTGGTTCGGTGCCGGTTTCCATACGAGCCACTCTGAGATAGAAGTTGTACCTTGGGAACAAAGTACCGAAACCAGAAACCATTAAAGGTGGTTCGGGAAATATTGTTTAAGGGAAACTGCTCAGCAGTTGCCTCTTCTTTTAATTTCTGTTATTTATTTTTCAGTCCTTTATTATTCTGTCTATTTAATTTCAGTACTGTTTCCTTTTTGTATTTACTTTCCAGTACCTTTAGTTTCTGTAATTTACATTCCAGTCTTTCCTATTCTGTAATTTACTTTCCTGTAATTTAATTTCCAGTATTTACATAACAGTCCGGGCAGTTTTTTATTTGTTAAAACAGTCCGGAAGTTTGTTTTATTTACAAAACAGTCCGGCAGTTTATTTTATTTACAAAACAGTCCGGCAGTTTTTTATTTGTTAAAAACAGTCCGGCAGTTTGTTTAAAACCAGTCCAGCAGTTTTTTATTTGTTAAAACAGTCCGGCAGTTTGTTTAAAACAGTCTGGCAGTTTTTTTATTTGTTAAAACAGTCCGGCAGTTTGTTTTATTTACAAAACAGTCTGGCAGTTTTTTATTTGTTGAAAACAGTCCGGCAGTTTATTTTATTTCCAAAACAGTCCGGCAGTTTGTTTATTTGCGAAACCAGTCCAGCAGTTTATTTTAATTCTGTACGAGTCAGGAATTGTAATTAATATTCCAATTGTGAGAAATAAATTGTTATTTCCATTGCGTTCCTGTCTTCTTTATTTTATTGTCCTTTCTTTTATCGTATTCGAAATAGTACCAAAACCAACAATCTTAAACAATATCATTTTTTGGTTTTTCTATTTTCGAAATAAGAAAGGACTTTTCTTTTTTATTTTTTGTTGACGTCTCGGTTTTATTCTCGCAAAATCATTGCTAGTTTACTAGAAATTGAAATTTGCACATAGAATAAATCCGAATTGGTTTTAATCTTTTATTCTAGAATACTATAAAGAATTCTTAGTGAAATCAAAAGTGATTTGATTTTCACGCTAGAATATCTTTTATTGTTTTATTCTTTTGAAGCAATCTAATTAAGTTATAATTAGTATTTGCGATTAAGAATTTTAGTTTTCTTGCGAGAAACTAAACGGTTTTAATTTGTCATTTCAGATGACTAATGAGGATCAAATACCCATCGTTTCTTCGGAAAACGTGCAGGGCGCACTTGTGATTGGCAGTAGCCATAACAATGCGAGCGCTGCGAGTGGGGGGCTCAGGCTCAGGCCGAAACTGCTACGGCAAAGGCCGATGCTATGGCTGCGGCTGCGGCCGCGGCCAAGGCAGCGCTTGTGGCTGCGGCCAGGGCAAAGGGCAAGGTTCAATGACGTTTAATTAAGATGTGTACCTTGCAAGACTTTGAATCTGTAATTTAAAATGCGGAAAACCATGTGTTACATGACATAAGTACAGAGTTTGGGAGACATGCACTTGATATACTGGAATATGATAATTGAGTGACCCTATCACACCCTACACATTATTAGTATACTCGGATTGCCTATACTGGAATCTAAGCTACTCAAATTAATGGAGAAATGGACCACTATGCAGAAATCGCTTACATGCCTAAGATTTAAGAAGGTGCAACTTCCAAAAAGAATTTTCAAAAAGCTTGTTATTATTTGTGCAAATCTGTTCTTGTAAAATTTCTATTCCTAGCCTGCACGTTCTCATCTTTCTTCCAATCGGATATTTAAAAACCAACGAATTTCTAGCACTCCTTAAAGAATACCTCCGAGGATACGAGGATCATAAGTCCCGAGATGGAAAGAGAGGGAACACAGGGAAGTGAAGAAGGTTCTATTTCTCTTTCTTTCTCTCCATGCATGCCTATTGCATACTAGTAATCGAGCCTCACGTGTTGCGTGTGCGGCGCGTAATGCAATAAAAATATAGAAAATATGTATAGTTATGATATAAATATGTGGATAATACAAAAAAAAACATAATTTAAGATTTAAAAAAATGTTTTATTATTAAAGAGGGATAAATAGTTTTTTTAGTTTTTTTTTTAATATTTTTATGGAAGTATGATATTATTGTAATTAATATAAAGGTGAAAGGTATTTTTGAAAAAAAAAAATGGCTAAATTGGGCAGACTCATTTGACTTGAGTTGACTTATTATAATAGAATGATTAATTAGACTAAGTTCATCGATCGATTTATATAAAAAAGTTCTACAAACTGAAACGTTGTAGTTTTCCCACAAATTAAGAGGAAAATAGTTATTGTAGCTGATCTTAGTGATTTTAACTAATACATTAAAATTTCTATACAGGTATATCGTTGTAACCACGAGAAATTATTACTGTACGTATATAGGTTATTCTTGAATAGAAATTACATATAAAAAATATATTTTTAAAAAAATTAGATTAATAAACATGATATAAGATACATGTACAACATTCATATCAAGAAAACTTGAAATCTTGAAAATTTTAGTTTTAATATTCTTTGAAAACAAATACATGTATATAAGAGTGTGTAACCATTCAAATGGATCCGAATAATTATAGTATATAAACAAAATGTGTCATGCGAAGAAGGCCCATGCGTGCCAATATCAATATTGAGTTGCAAGATTTGTTCATGTGTACAAACTATTACGTAAGTACGAGTTATAAGATGTGATATATAGTAACGAAAATATTAATTTATCGTCATAAACAAATTAATATATGTATTTACATCATCTTAAACTTAATGAAATGATATATATATATATATATATATATATATATATATATATATATATATATATATATATATATATATATATATTATTGGTCCGTAGGTGTCTAAACCTTAGAGGGGGGATGAATAAGGTTTTCGTACGTTTTCGCGGAATTAAATCTATGTGTTATTAACTAATCAAATTAGTAGTTTTCATAACTTAAACAATTTCGTTAACAAATAATTGCTAATTTACTCTATTCAAGCAATGAATATAAGCAATAAATAATTTGCGAAAAGTAAAAGTTGAGGGAAAAGAAATAACGCAAGATTTATAGAGGTTCGGCAAAACGCGCCTACGTCCTCTCCTCGGTAGTTTCACTTCCGAGTGTTTCACTAAAATCTCGTTCCAAGTTTACAACCTAACGAGCTTAATCACCCGATTAAGCTCCCCCTCACTTTATGAGTATCCCGAATGAAAAGCCTAGAACTTTTAAGCTACACTTGCTTGAAAAGCTTCTACCCGATCACTCGCTCACAAATGAGTTTATAAAATACTCTTTTACAAGATTGAATTTGAATGGATCACTCACTTAACAAACAATATCTCGAAGTTTATAAGATTACAATAGTAATAACCTCGAGAATATTTTATAGATACAAGTGAGACAATTTAGTAGTATAAGCTTATAAGATCTTTGAATTTTTGAAAGCTTGAGATTGTGTAATTGTTAGGTGATCTTCCACAATGGATTTGGGGCCTTTTGTAGAGTGAAAAAGGTTCAACAATTAATGCATGACCGTTGGCAGTCGCTGAGTAGATTAGCTGCTAGTTTTCAGCAGTTCGTCCAATTTTCAGGATAAGCTGAAAAGCTGGAATTTTGAAATACTATAGAAACTATCGGTCGTTTCTGAAAAAAGATCGGTCGTTTTTCTTGTTCTGGCAATGTTTCGGTTTTCTCGACAAACTTTGAAAGCTCGTAATTAGTTCGTTTCAATTCCGATTGAGGTTCCGCTTGAACCGTTGGCTTCGTATTAACGTAATCTATCATTTGAACCTTTAACATACTAGATAAATTGATTAGTACGCAAAACGAGCTTTTATTATGTTTTACAAATTTTGTTATCATTAAAATAATCGATTTGAAGAACATCGTTCAACAATCTCTCCCTTTTTGATGATGACAAAATATTGACTATAACATACTATAAGCTCTCTTTGCTTAAACAAGTATAATCAGGATGTGTAGATGACGATTTACTTGGATAAAGGTTTTAGAGGAAAAGCAAGTAAATGTCATAACATCCGATTTAAAACGAGGTAAAACAAGGCTAAAAAGATTAAGGATTAGGAACGATCAAATGTATGCAAAAAATTGGCCATAGTTTTGCCTAAAAACGGTCAATCGCCACAAATGAAAAACAATATAAATAACCCCATCAACTAGCAATAAATGCGCACCAAGTGCAATAGCATCAAATAAGATAACAAAGCATATCTAGAATTGCAATCACACAATGTCATAAAATTTAACGAGAATGATAAATAGCATCATAAGACGATTCATAACATAAACATGCTACTTATTACATCAAAAACAAACGAAGTTCGTAGAACGGAAAAGAAATACAACGAAAAAACAAAAGAGAGGTATTTCTCCCCCTTTGACATCATCAAAAACAATGAAATATCCGCCTAGTCGCGGTGAGAGGTCGCATCATCCTCTTCGTCTTCGTTGTCGTCGTGGGGCCCGGCAAGGTCGGGAAAATAGCCGTGGAATTGCGCCCTTTGCTCGGCACTTTCGCGATCAAGTTGGTCGAGCTCTTCTTGACCCGGTTGCAAGAAGCGAAACATTCGACGAGTCATTTGTGCATTCCGATATTGATTGATGTAGAGATCATCATAGAACTTATCGGAGCGCGGGACACGAGAGGAAGATCCCACTTGAGCTTTCCCTTGACGTCGAGAGGAGGTAGGAATATTGGTGGGAGGGATGGAATCAGAGGAGATAGCTAAATCCTCATGAGAAGCACGCGGTGTGGGCTTAGGGCCGACATACTCTTCCTCTTCGGGGGTAAGAAGAGCATAGTCGGGGCCGGACACCCGCTTTCCGGACCAAGTTATGGACTTGTTGGAATTATGGAATTTAATGGACATTTGGGAAAGATAGGAAGTGTCCCAAATATGTTTGTCCTTGTTTTTGAACAAAGTTCCACCGGGAACGAGATTTAGGTCCTTTAAGATGGCCGAAATCAAGGCACCGTAAGGTAGCCCATTCTTAGACTTCGTTTTGAGCGAATCCATCTTAAAGTAGATGAGGGTCGCGAAGTCAAGTTTGACTCGGCGATGGATGCACCCGAGAAGAAAGATGTACTCATTGGTAACATCCGTGAAATTGGAGGTATGAGGGAGGACTATGTGAGAGAGGATGTGGTAGGCTAGTTTGTTTCGGAAGAGAAGGCCATGGGCTTTGTTGGAGCGATTGTTATGGACGGGATGAATTTTTTTGTCTTTGAGATCGTTGAAGTTTTCGATCTCGAGAGTCTCACAAAGTTCCTCACTAGACTCATGGACACCGTCGCTATCTAGGCATAATAGATTTCGTAGACGGTCTATACCGTAAATGAACGGTTGGCCATTAAATGATGAACGCAAGCGGAGTGCGTCATCATGATCCCTATCAAGAGCTAGGTTGTGATAGAATTCATAATCGTTTTCTTTGTAAAATGGCTCTTTTAGAGTAAGAATAGTATCGAGTTTGTGAAAACTTAAATCTAGAATAAGAGCGGGAAAACGTTCACGGAATAGAGGCATGTCTAGAGTGAAGTTATACAATATACCTCGTTTATCCATCGAAGGTGGATAGAGAGGAGGAAGAGGCACCGGGAGCGGTGGAGGAGCCGGTGCGCCGAGCGCGAGGAATAGCCGGGCGGCGAGGGGGCAGAGGCACGATCTCGTCCTCATGTTCATCGACGAGGTTGAGTGAGGCTCTCTTCGTACGAACCATATTTGGATTAATTATGGATAAAAATAGGGTTTATGAAGAATTTGGGGTGAAAGGGGGCGAATTTTTAGTGAGAGAGAGTTGATTTTGTTTGAGAATGAATTGAATTAGGGTTTGAAGAACGTTTTTTTAAAACAGAGAAACAGAAAAACGATCGGTCGTTTTGTGTTTCGATCGGTCGAATTTGAACCAAAATGTTCCAGTGAGTGCACTTTAAAAACGATCGGTCATTTTTAAGGAATGATCGGTCGTCTGTAGAAAAACGATCGGTCGTTTTTCAGACGATCGATCGACTGTAAAAAGGTTACAGAACTGGAATTTTTTGCACTGTACGACACTGATTTGGCATAAAAAGTATAAAAATACTTAAATATATGTAAAATCAATCAAATATATATATGTATACAAGTATATTTCACATATCAAACATGCCTAATTCTCGTCGAATAAAACAAAATTGTTCCTCGTTAAGGGGTTTTGTAAAAATATCGGCTAATTGCCTATCGGTACTTATATATTCAAGAGTAATATCCCCTTTTTGAACATGATCCCTTAAAAAATGATGACGTAAATTAATATGTTTAGTGCGAGAGTGTTGGATCGGATTTTTCGAAAGATTTATAGCACTAGTATTATCATATAAAATAGGCACACTATCAAACGATAATTCAAAGTCGTTTAGTTGTTGACGCATCCAAAGGATTTGTGCGCAACAACTACCCACGACGACGTATTCCGCCTCCGCCGTAGAAAGCGCAACCGAGTTTTGTTTCTTGCTATGCCAAGAAACTAAGGTGTTTCCTAAGAAATGGCAAGTGCCACTAGTACTCTTTCTATCTAATCGACAACCGGCAAAGTCGGCGTCGGAATAGCCAAGCAATTCAAAAGAAGTATCATGTGGATAAAACAATCCTAAATTGCAAGTACCTACAAGATATCTAAATATGCGCTTAACGGCTATAACATGCGATTCCTTAGGACAAGATTGATACCTAGCACACAAGCAAACACTAAACATGATATCGGGTCTACTTGCGATTAAATATAAGAGGGATCCAATCATACCTCTATAGAGCTTTTGGTCCACGCTTTTACCCGATTCATCCTTGTCTAGCTTTGTTGCCGGACTCATTGGAGTTCCTAGTGGCTTTGCATCGCTTATGTTGAACCTTTTGAGCAAGTCCCTTGTGTATTTGGCTTGATTGACGAAAATTCTGTCTTTTGTTTGTTTGATTTGCAATCCAAGGAAGTAGGTGAGTTCACCCATCATGCTCATCTCGAATTCACCTTGCATACACTTAGAAAACTCCTCGCACATGCGAGCATTAGTAGCACCGAAAATAATATCATCAACATAAATTTGAATTAAAAGCATGTCTTTACCATCCTTTTTAATAAATAGTGTAGTATCCAAAGTACCATGAGAAAAACCCTTTTTAATCAAAAATTTACTAAGTCTTTCATACCAAGCCCGGGGTGCTTATTTTAAACCATAAAGTGCTTTTCGAAGTTTGTAAACATGATCGGGAAACTCGTGATTTTCAAAACCGGGCGGTTGTTTTACATAAACTTCCTCATTTATAAAGCCTTTTAAAAATGCACTTTTAACATCCATTTGAAATAATTTAAAACGTTTAAAAGAAGCATAAGCAAGCAACATTCTAATGGCTTCTAGTCTAGCTACGGGTGCGTAAGTTTCATCGAAATCGATGCCTTCTTCTTGGTTATACCCTTGAGCTACTAGTCTAGCCTTATTTCTAATGACTACCCCGGATTCATCCATCTTATTACGAAATATCCATTTCGTACCTATAATGGTTTTCTCACGCGGTCTAGGTACTAAAGTCCATACGTTACTACGCTCGAATTGATTTAATTCGTCATGCATAGCTAATACCCAACTCTCATCAAGTTCCGCTTCATGAATGTTCTTTGGCTCTAATTGAGACAAGAATGCAAAATGATTAACTATATTTCTTAATGAAGAACGTGTATGCACTCTTTCTTCCGGGTTACCCAAAATTAAATCTTGCGGATGGTGATTGGCAAACCGCTATTTTTGAGGCAAATCCTCATGAATGTGTACGCTAGATTCTAAGTCCGTTTGAAGTCTCTCTATAGTGACTTCTTCAACAACGGGTTCAACCTCTATGCTAGGCGTAGACTCTAATCTAGATGTAACATGATTAGAAGAAGATGCTTTATGAAAAATATCATCATTAATATTATGAACAATTAAAGGCTTATCAATCCCTCATCAAACAAAACATGTACCGACTCTTCCACCAATAAAGTTCTTTTATTAAAAATTCTATAAGCTTTACTCGATATAGCATATCCAATGAAAATTTCTTCATCGGACTTAGCATCGAATTTTCCTAGATTATCCTTACCATTATTATGAACATAGCATTTACAACCGAATGCACGTAAATGAGAAATATTGGGCTTTCGCTCATTCCATAATTCGTAAGGTGTCTTTTTTAATATGGGCCTAATTAAGGCTCTATTTAAAATATAACAAGCGGAATTTACGGCTTCGGCCCAAAAATACTGTGGCAAATTGTTTTCGCAAAGCATGGTCCGTGCCATTTACTCTAGGGTTCTATTCTTCCTCTCAACTACCCCATTTTGTTGGGGCGTACGAGGGGCCGATAAATTATGATCAATACCATTTTCATCACAATAAGTTTGAAATGGAGTGTTCTCAAATTCCTTACCATGATCGGTTCGGATACTTTTGACCATATAACCCTTTCGTGTTTGGAGCTTCTTGCAAATAATAGAGAATTCTCTAAATGCTTCATGCTTATGAGTTAAAAACAATACCCAAGTAAAGCGACTAAAATCGTCAACCATGACGAAAGCATATGCACGCCCGCCAAGACTAAGTGTCCGGGAGGGGCCAACTAAGTCCATATGAATGAGCTCCAAACAACGAGTAGTAGATATAATATTTTTAGACTTAAAAGAAATCTTTGTTTGTTTGCCTAATTGGCAAGCGTGGCAAAGTTTGTCCTTTATATAAGGAGCTTTTGGTAAACCTATTACCAAATCTTTACTAGAAAGTTTAGCAAGTAAATCAAGACTTGCATGACCAAGTCGTCTATGCCACAACCAACCATTGTCGTTGATAGTAACAAGAAACTTAACTTCATTATCCACCGAACTATTCAAATCAATCATATAGACATTATTTTGTCTTTGACCCATGAGAATAGTTTTATTATCGGAAATACAATGAATGATGCAATGCGATTTTCCAAAAATGACTTTGTGACCCAAATCACAAAGTTGACTTATACTTAGCAAGTTATGTTTAAGACCATCAACAAGCAATACATTATCAATAACAACATTTGATGGTTTAGAGATACTACCAATACCAATGATTTTGCCCTTGCTATTATCCCCGAAGGTCACAAAGCCTCCGTCTTTAGGTGCAAGAGTGGTGAATTTTGTTTTGTCTCCCGTGATATGTCTTGAGCATCCACTATCCAAGAACCACTTGTCCTCGTTGATTTTTGACCTCAAGCATACATCCTCGGTATCATCGTCTCTAGCCATGAGACATAGATTTGCGACTTCTTCATTGTCGTTATCGGAGCTATCATCATCGCTCCCCCATGCGGCCAAAAATGCCTTCTTGTTTTCCTTTTTCTTTCCGAACTTGTCCTTTTTCTTCAAGGGACATTCGTTTTGCATATGGCCGGGTTTGTGACATTTATAGCAAATGATTTCGTCCTTTTTGCTCGATTTTTCGGAAGGCTCTCCCTTATACTCCTTTTTTCGAAATCGTTGTCCACCCTTCTTTTTCCAACTTAGGAATTTGTTGTAGCGTTTGGCGAAGAGTGCCATTTCATCATCCTCACTAGAGGAATCATTGTCGCTATCGTCATTTGTTGTACTTTTGAAGGCGATGCCTTTCTTCTTTTTCGAGTCATCCTCATGCTTTCGAGTCGTCATGTCGAGTTCATGAGTGCTTAGGGATCCAATGAGGTTGTCGAGAGAGAGAGTGTTCATGTCCTTGGCTTCTTGTATAGCCGTCACTTTTGATTCCCATTTCCTCGGTAGACTCCTTAGGATCTTGGTCACCATCTCCTTGCTAGAATACACTTTTTCCAATTTTTTAAGATCGTTAGTAATTTTAGTAAAACGAGTGTACATAGAAGCAATAGACTCGTCATCATCAACTTTAAACAATTCATAATCATGAATAAGCATGCTAATTTTAGAGTCCTTAACTTGACTAGTTCTTTCGTGCATAATTGCTAGCTTATCCCACATTTGCTTAGCGGTGTCACAACCGGAAATCTTATCATATTCACTAGGCGAGAGCGCACAAGTGATAGATGTCATAGCCCTACAATTTAGGGAAAAGGCGAGGCGTTCATCGGTGTCTAGTTTCTCTACAAGTTTATCTAGGCCATTTCTCCTAGGCGTTTTATAACCTTTACTAATACTAATCCATTGGTCTATTTCGAAACCACAAAGGAAATTTTTCATGAGATCTCTCCAATAGGGATAGTTGGTACCGTCAAAGAATGGGGGCCTAGTTATGGATTTAGAGTCGGCGTACGAAGACATAGCGGATATTTAAACTATAAAATCGTTAGATATTTGTAAATAAAATAGCTAAGCTCTGATACCAACTATTGGTCCGTAGGTGTCTAAACCTTAGAGGGGGGGTGAATAAGGTTTTCGTACGTTTTTCGCGGAATTAAATCTATGTGTTATTAACTAATCAAATTAGTGGTTTTTATAACTTAAACAATTTCGTTAACAAATAATTGCTAATTTACTCTATGCAAGCAATGAATATAAGCAATAAATAATTTGCGAAAAGTAAAAGTTGAGGGAAAAGAAATAACGCAAGATTTATAGAGGTTCGGCAAAACGCGCCTACGTCCTCTCCTCGGTAGTTTCACTTCCGAGTGTTTCACTAAAATCTCGTTCCAAGGTTACAACCTAACGAGCTTAATCACCCGATTAAGCTCCCCCTCACTTTATGAGTATCCCGAATGAAAAGCCTAGAACTTTTAAGCTACACTTGCTTGAAAAACTTCTACCCGATCACTCGCTCACAAATGAGTTTATAAAATACTCTTTTACAAGATTGAATTTGAATGGATCACTCACTTAACAAACAATATCTCGAAGTTTATAAGATTACAATAGTAATAACCTCGAGAATATTTTATAGATACAAGTGAGACAATTTAGTAGTATAAGCTTGTAAGATCTTTGAATTTTTGAAAGCTTGAGATTGTGTAATTGTTAGGTGATCTTCCACAATGGATTTGGGGCCTTTTGTAGAGTGAAAAAGGTTCAACAATTAATGCATGACCGTTGGCAGTCGCTGAGTAGATTAGCTGCTAGTTTTCAGCAGTTCGCCCAATTTTCAGGATAAGCTGAAAAGCTGGAATTTTGAAATACTATAGAAACGATCGGTCGTTTCTGAAAAACGATCGGTCGTTTTTCTTGTTCTGGCAATGTTTCGGTTTCCTCGACAAACTTTGAAAGCTCGTAATTAGTCCGTTTCAATTCCGATTGAGGTTCCGCTTAAACCGTTGGCTTCGTATTAACGTAATCTATCATTTGAACCTTTAACATACTAGATAAATTGATTAGTACGCAAAACGAGCTTTTATTATGTTTTACAAATTTTGTTATCATTAAAATAATCGATTTGAAGAACATCGTTCAACATATATATAGATATATTTAATTTGAAATGTCAATTTATTACTATAATGAGTTGAATTTATAACTAACGGGATTCTAAAAATTTACGAAATATGACAATAGAGAGTTTATTCTTATTTATAACTGGTTCGAGTTGAAAGCTAGATTTTTTATGTTAATAGAGATGTTATTAATATATAGAGTATTGAAGAGGTTTTACTTTACTTGGTTAATAGTAGTATTACAGTAAAAGTCTAAAAGATCAATATTAATACTTTGATGCTGTGTTGGGTTTCAGATTCAGAGCCGAATTGTTATCAATTTGTTTGTTAAAGCAAGCTATCATTGATAGGTAAAAATACGAATAATGATCCGTACACTATTTACACATTATTTGTCATATTTATAAGGATCGAAACGTAAATATAATAAACTCTTTAATATTTAAATATGTTTTGTTCTCTATCACATAAGATTCATGACGTGTTTAGTATGGTGATAAGTGTAGCAATGGTGTACGTAAATATAACACCTATTGAATGATTTTAAGATATTGTGATATTGATGATCAGAAATCGAGGGCATGTTGTTGGCACCAGGGGCGGACCCAGTGGGTGGTTGGGGGTGGCCGTGGCCACCCCGACGACGATTTTTAATTTTTAATTTTTTTTTTTTATGTGTAATTTAAAATTTTCTAACATATATACATTGATTGTCCGTCTAATTAAACAAAAAAAATTGTTGGTGTAGTGGTAAAATTTGATTTAAGGTAGTAGAATGTTAAGAGTTCAAATCATATTAGTTGATTTTTTCTAAATTTTTTTGTTTTTTACCTTAAAATTATCAAATTTCGTAAATGATATTTTCTCAAACAAGATTATTAATTAATTTATCTCATAGTCGACATATTTTTACACCCCGATCCTTATAAAAAAATCATTCTGGTTCCGTCCCTCTTGACACATCAACTACTTCCGAGACAAGGTCGGTCATCTACAATCACACTAGGAAAAAGCAAAATATAATAAATATTTTCTTGTTCAACCCGATGGTAGCAAAGGAGTGGTGCTTTGAGCCCAAAAATATTTAAATGGCGCATGGTGTCTCCTACAAGGTTAACGTGACAAAATGACAAAAAACATGTTATTGACTAAAGTACTTAAGACTTTCTGATCTGTTGATTCTGAGTTATAAGCCGACCATGTCTCCTTTTTTGGACATTGGCTCCACTTGAACTTAAATAGAGTTGTTGCTTAGATACTAATGTCTATGGCATAGCACACCTAAAAAACTGTAAATTTGACTGAGAAATAATAATAGATTAGCTCAATGCACAAAACATACCATTAAACAAATATAATTATCAAAACATATACTTTCAAGGTACAACTAACTAATTAGCAAATTAAAAAAAATATAAAATGAAAAAAAATTACTATTTTATTTAAAAAACGTACTGTTTGAAAAAAAAATATTTAAAAAAACAAAAAATTGAAAAAAAGTCAAATTTTTTTAAATATTTCTTTTAGAAAAATAACAAAATATGCATACCTAAAGGTATGCGCATTTTTAAAAAATTTTATAAAAAATAATACTTTTTGAAGTGTGCATACCTATAAGTATGCACATTTTTTGAATTGTGCATACCTACAGTTATGCACGCACTTTTTAAAGTTTTTATAAAAAAGAATTTTTTTTATAAAAAAATAAATTTTTTTAAAAAATAATACTTTTTAAAGTGCGCATACCTACAAATATACACTTTTTTTGAAGTTTTTAAAAAAAATTATAAAATAATATTAAAAAAAATAAATATATATATATATATATATATTAATTTGTTATTAATATTTTTGATTTTTGAAATTTGGCTCTTATTAGTGTACATTTTGGGAACAATGTTTGTGATAGTATATTTGATAATTAGGTTGGTAAAGTTGTATATAGCAGTAGTTTCTCATCGTACACCTCATATGCGGGTGTGCGAGAATTTATATGGTTATTCTAGAGCATGTCATTTTATCATCTTCTAACCCACAAATTATCAAGTAACTCAATCAACCAATCAGCTTTGTAAATAAGAAAAAAAATATTAAAACTAATTTGTACCACTGAAAGAAGATTGCTACATCCCATGTACCTAAATTCATTTTCACCGCTTTCCATCCATCTCGATCGGCCAAATGTTCATAAAATATAACCGAACACGGATTGTCTCCATTAAACATTACATAGCAGTACAGAATTGTTGACTGTCAAAGGGTAACTAAATTCTCATGACATGTTTCATGTATGTGTGTGTATCGAGATTAGGCAATATGGCCCAACCAGTTTCTGACTATCATCGTGTAATTCTCAGCCTAATCTCTCTCACTATAACGTCCAACACTTATATTACTTTGTGGCGGTTTACCTGGAAAGCATCGTCATGTGGACTTAACTCTTCACTCTTTCACTAATTTAAATGGTAATAATGGGCTATAATGAATCTGATTCGAGCTAGATGGATGTCCAAGTTCTAATATTGCCATACCTTCCATGATTTATAAGCTACTTTGTATTCTCGCTCTTTTCTGAAGCTTATTGCCTTATTGGTTTCGTTACCGTCACACACATCTTTCCTGTGAATTCAGGTTGTACTCCATGATGCTGCAATCCTTCTATTCATGATTTTCCGGATATTGCGACAATGATTATCATCTAGTACGACATTAACAAGTTTCGCAATGACTTCTTCAGATACATTACATTTCTCAATTGAGCGTTTGATGGGCGTCCTGATCACTTAGGCCGTTGGATCAGTCGAACAATTCCAATTTATTCCCAAACTTCATTAATAACTGCATGTATTTTGTTTGGGTTCTTAAATAAGGTTAAATTTGACCATTCTTTTCTTTGACTACAGAGTGCCCAAGTGGGGTCAACTGCACTCTTTGAAAACTATGGTTGGCTCTTTTCACTTGATCTTATAATATTCCTCCATTCTACTTTTTAAAAATATAATATTCCTCCATTCTTGTGTTGATCTATTTTTATTTGAAAAATATACCTAAGGACAACCAAACGTGCATGCATAAGACTATAAGAGAATGTGCATAAATGATAAATTAAAGACCACCAAAATCTTATGTTCACAAACAATTTGTACATGACCTTCAAAAGAAAGACAATGTGCATAACATGACCAACTAGACAAAACTGGTGTGTTTTTTTTAATCATTAACGGCTCCAAACTTAATTGAAAAGGTCAAATACATGGAACACGACTTCCATGTTAGCTTTATAAAATAAAATTCTGATCAAATGTCAGTATCTGATAAGTTATTTAACGAGTAGTGTAACAAAATGTTCTAGTTATATTTTCGCAAACATTAAAGTCTTATGCTTTTAACTTTGTATAATTTTTTTGTAAATTCGAACATGCCACGAAAATATTCTAGATTAAATAAATCGTAGGATAAATTTTCTGATGCGGCTCAGTTTTATTTTAGGTTCAGATTTCTGATATAAGGTGCAAAATCATGACTGCAATCTTCTTTGGAAGTCGAATGTAAGAAACAAAAAATATCATCTACGGAAAAGGATAAACATTTTTCTTTATTACCGTTTTGGGTCTCTCCTATATATTCACACAAGTTTAGACGATATATAATACTCTCGTTTTCTGGCTATGTTAACGAGACCATAGACCGTCGTTATTTAAGTTAAAAAGACCCACCACATTTTAATAAGATTAATCGGATGTCCAACTGTAGAAAAAATTATTTAATTAAATATATCTACACGGGAAAGAAAATGCCGGAAAGTGAACAATACTATGTGTGGTTCGCCCCTATTGAACGGGATAGGCAACATTGGGGGCCGAACACAAGGTAGTAGTATTAAGTTGTGGCAATATATATGTTCAGAGGAATTGATGAGTCGATTTCCTTGAGACAGTAGACAATAGTAAAAAACAATTGAGCCTATTTGAAGATTTTTTCTGGAAGTTCACTTATATAAATCGGAGATGATCAGTCATTTTATACCATCTCTATGTCTATGAATTTGTTTATCTAGAATTCCGAACTGCTTCGTTTAAAAAATTTATTCACCTTAAACTAAACTATTGATGCATGTTTAACTTGTTACATCCTTATAAGATTAGTAAGTTGTGTCTGACGAAGTGCTTGATTAGATTAAAAGATATATAGAACGTCTTTCCTTGGCTTGTAAGTTGTAATATGAAGGAAAATTTAGATTAAACAAACTCTAGAAGTTTTCTTAAGGTTGTTTGTTGATAAATTATCGAAAAAACCATATTTTGTACATTTGAATCTTGTTAACTCGTTGAGGCAGACAAAATTTTTGGTAAGACGCTTAAGCAGTTTAAATTGAGAAAATATTCGGAAAAAAATATGAGAATTAGAGACTTTGGTTGAGATTGAGAACTTTAGTTATACGTTGAGAAGGCTAGTTTTTATTCATTCCCGTTAAAAACCATTATAAACAAAATAAACAGAGACTTGATACCTAATGTCCAGCTGTAATTAGCCAAACATGACAAACAAAAAAGAAGTAACAAATATATGTCCAATCAAAAGAAAATTAAATCAAAAATAAATAACGTCCTCGATAAAATTCTTACCCTCCTCAAGTCAAGTAACGATTAAAAATATGCGAGTCTCTGATCCGTTCTGGATGTACGAAACCTTTTTCCAAAAAAAAAAATTGCACCCAAGGTCATGCGTACGTGTGTGATTTCTCCACTGTTTGGAGGAAACTCTAATACACTCTTCCAACCCATATACCGAAAGCATTTTCGGATCAACCGAGCCCGATTAATGAAACAGCTCTGAGATATAGGCTCGAAGTCGCATGATCAAATAAACCTGAGATCTTATGTGAACAAAAAAACTAAAGTATTGTCACCATACCCTCCCAAATCCAGTACTCCCTAGCTATACTCCTTTTGTACATCAGGCTTTGCAGTATTATCATAGATTTAGAAATCTATGTCAGCATTCCATAATTTAACCTGAATATCAGTTGAACAACTGACATTTTTGGCAAACACTAGGACATAAGTATACTCGACGAAATCCCAATTGTTGGAAAATGCTAGAAAATATGCAACCTGTCGATCACCCTGAAGGGCCTGAACCCTCTAAATACGACATGCATCTAATATGGTGTTCTGCTGGACAACCAAAGAATCCTCATACCAATCCACTTAATGGACTCCGATACTAACCTTACCCGTTCCTCAACCTTTTTCTAAATACACACTCACCAAATATCTAGTCGAGAGTGAGAAAGAGCGGACTAACCATGATATGCTAGCAAATATCATGATAATGGAGAAACTATTAGCCCCCTAGAGTATTCCCAGCCCAGCCCAAGTTCACCAATCCGAAAAATTTCTGAACAAACTGATAATAATGCTCATACCCCAAAGCTTCTTGTCAAGCACGAGAACGTCCCAACCTGTTCAAATAAAATCCAATCTACCTCCCGATGATCATTTGGATATGTAAGTCTCCAAAATGATGCAGCACAAATAAATCTGAAGACAGTGTTTTAGAAATTAGTAACCAACTCCACAAGTATCCAAATATGTCGATTTTGTTTTTGAACGTTTGTATACATCCCGGCTTCATCTACAAAAAAGATTTACTTGTATTCGATTGATCTTATTTGCTAGCCTAAACTTAAAGCACTGTTTTCCTAAAACATGATGAGATTTCAAGAAGACAACTGGAGCGTATTATGAATTTTAAAAAAAAATACATAACCCCCCCTAACCAAAGCTCGAATCACTAATTCAAATTCAGAAGCTTTCTTTACATCTTAGTTTTTTTTTTTGAGCTACTTCTTTACATTTTAGTTGCATAAGGCCATTTCTTGCCCAAAATCTGAAAAAAACTTAACTTATTTTATACTCATCCAAACAATGAAATTCAAGAACTTGAAGGTTCAAAATCGTGGTGGAACGTGTATCCTCCTCTGTTCCAGTCATGGAATAGATGAAATAAATCAAAAAATGGATTGTTGTTCAAGAATGAAATTCTAGGATTTTATTCTTGGGATAAATACTTTTATGCACACCTCTTCTGGTTGATCTACACCATACTCTAGTCTTGTAAGATGATACACACCAGCTAATCGTCCGCCGGGTGCTACATCATAGTCACATTGGGAACGGAGATAATTGTAACCATATATTCTCAGTTTCTTGATAAATCAGAGACTCGGAGTGAGTTTTCTAAGTAAAACATTTTTATTAAATTATATTCTACTATATAAGTTTTCTGTTTGATTTTACAAGTTGTATTGTTTCAATTTTTGTATGTATTTGGAACTCTGGGACATTCAGGTGCCACAAAACATTTTTATTCCCTAAATAAATAAAAATATTTCCCACCAATTATTTATATATAAAAAAACTCATGTTAGTCCTAATGAACATTTATAGCATTTAAATGCCAAACTAAAAAGACTAAGCCTAACAAATACTTCCTCCATTCCTATTTAATTATTCACTATGAAACTATGCGTAATTTTGATCGGTTTATAACTTGTATCAAAATTGTCGAAATAATTTTTTTTTAAATCTAATCAAGAAATTTAACATTTGAACTATATGATTAATTTTTAAAAAATTTCATTCCGACAATATTGATACAAATTCTTAACCAGTTAAAATTTCATAACGAACCATTAAATAGGAACGAAGTGAGTAGCATCTAAGCCGATATCAGATGGACTTCAACTTGTAAACAAAGAGCAAACAAACTGAGTTCATGACAAGCAACTTTTTCTCATCTCAAAAATGGATCAGGTTATGTATATTATTACGGATTTTCCTTTTTTTTTGTATTGGCCAGCAACAACCCAAATAATCCAAGTGGCAATATTTGTGGCATAAAATCAGTTCACTCTTGTGGCATACAATTAACTAGAGAATTACCCCCACAAAAATCTTTCAAGTCCACGTGGCAGCACATTAGCAACCCTAAAATCACAACAAAATCCAAGCTGCCAACATGAACCAATCACCTCTTCCTGACATGTTTCACACCCTAATCCACAAAACCATTTATAACCTTGCTTCACTCTCACAAGCTTCTTCACACTTATCATTACATAAGAAAACTTGAAAAAAAAAAAGAAGCTTTTGAAATGGCAACATCCGCAATTCAACAATCAGCATTTGCCGGCCAGACGGGATTGAAGGCTCAGAATGAGCTCATCAGGAAGGTCGGAAGCTTCGGTGGTGGCCGTGCTACCATGCGCCGGACTGTCAAAAGTACCTCTCAGAGCATCTGGTAATTACATTTCTACAACATTCACATCTCACTCACCAAATTCTACTTTATCTGTAATTTTGATAAGTTTAGCTTCAAAAATCAACTATATCAAGCTGACAATGAACTCTATACCACTATAAATGTTTACAAATAAAGAATAAATATAACTCTTCGTCAACTAATAAGCAATGGACCCCATTTTAATCATGTGTATGTTATTCCTCAAAATATAAATTTTACATTAAAATATAATGTTAAAATAGTTAATTTTTGATATAAATGATGTTTTGATGAGGCTATAAAATGTACATGACTATCTATATATTAAAAAATTGAATTTTTACTTCCCATATGTTTTTTTTTGGATAAGACTGATGTGAATACTGTTATTGTCACTCTTTATTGCTATCAGATTCATTGTCAAGTTTTATTCTAGGCATGAAGCTTCATTTTGTAATTATCATACATCACTAAGTTGTTACCAATTGTTTCTAAGATCCTTCAACATGCAAAACAACTTTGTTTTCTTGATTGTCAAAAAAATATCAATAATATCAATGATATCTAAGCAAGTATTAACCATCAGTAGTGTCGACGGAACCAGCATTGCAAAATGCAGGGACTGATTTTCTATATAAAAAAATTATACCTTATTTAAACTTATTTTACGGAATGAGGGCTGAAACACTAAAATTTAAATGTTTAATCAAAATACATAGTAAAAATGTATACCTTATATGAAGTTATTTTTTCATCAATTTTTTTATAAAATGGGGATGGTGCACGACTGTCCCTACCTATTTATTTATCTGACCATCACATACCTTAGCTCTGGCGGTAATTAAAAAATTTTGTTTACTGATCAAGCTTTGTGGTTTATTTAAGGTTTTAGACATTGAACCAGTACATTGTATAAACCTTGCAATTTATGATATTTCAGACTTGATATATATATGATCAAGCTCTACAAGTTTTGCATAAGTTCTGAATTACACATTACTTTATGCAGGTACGGTGAGGATCGCCCAAAGTACTTGGGCCCATTTTCTGAGCAAACCCCATCATACCTAACCGGTGAATTCCCTGGTGACTATGGGTGGGACACTGCTGGGCTATCGGCTGATCCTGAGACTTTTGCAAAGAACAGAGAGCTTGAGGTTATCCACTCCAGGTGGGCAATGCTTGGGGCTTTGGGTTGTGTCTTCCCAGAAATCCTTGCTAAAAACGGTGTCAAATTCGGCGAAGCGGTTTGGTTCAAGGCTGGGGCACAGATCTTCTCTGAGGGCGGGCTCGACTATCTTGGAAACCCTAACCTCGTCCATGCTCAGAGCATCCTCGCCATCTGGGCCTGCCAGGTCAGTAATCAGTATCATAATGCCTAGTTTCCGTATGATGTATATGGAGCGTCAAAATATGAATGTATGGAATTGCTATCGTCTTAGGTTAGACACACATCTATAGACCAAACGTTGTAATTTAACACAAACATGCATCATAGGTGTATTTTGAAGAAACGAAACATCATATCTAACGAAAAAAAAGATATTAGTTGCAGCTTTTACGCAAATAAGCTGGATTATTTTAGTATAAGAAAAAAACTACATCCACATTAAAGCTTCTAGCTTCTTCAGGCCAAAATACCAGCACCTTTAAGCTGGTCAACCACATACAGTCCAATAGATAAGCAAAAAACAGGCTTATAAGCTGCAACTAAACAAGGCCTAAAACAACAAAGGAGTAAGTGTTTCTCTTATTTTACATGAATTCCATCAGTACACCGAATATAAGAGTTAAAAGGATGTGATTATTTCTCAGTAACATGCTTAGTTCTACTCATGAAGCTTAAAGCTGCCGGTACCAACTACTAAATATTTTCTACAACTCTTTAACAGGTCGTTCTCATGGGCTTTATCGAGGGGTACCGAGTTGGCGGTGGCCCACTCGGCGAAGGGCTTGATAAGATATACCCAGGTGGGTCATTCGACCCATTGGGCTTAGCCGATGACCCAGAGGCGTTTGCAGAACTCAAGGTGAAAGAGCTGAAAAATGGACGTTTGGCTATGTTTTCGATGTTTGGGTTCTTTGTGCAGGCTATTGTGACGGGAAAAGGACCAGTTGAGAACTTGTATGATCACTTGGCGGACCCTGTGGCCAACAACGCCTGGGCCTTTGCCACTAACTTTGTGCCTGGAAAATGAATATTGTAAATTTCGAGAGTGATCCTACTCGTGTAATGTTAACAAGACAGAAATATTTAACGAGTTTATGTCTGCAATTATGGTTTATCTTGTCTGCTATACACATCTTCATATCCAAGTCTTAAGCTAAAATTTACTCCCCCTTTTACTCATATGCGTTTAAAGCAGCTTGAATGTCGACAAATTCCTAGATCTGATAGTCCAAGACCACAGAATGTGCTTCTTTACCCAATTTTGTAACAACATAAAATACAATAAAGGGTAAAACTACATAATCATTCAACTTGAGAGAGAACAGTTAACCTAGTAAGCAACAAAAATGCTATTTATACGGATCTGCACACAGATATGCTACACGGCATTGCGACTAATAATTATAATTACATGGATCGTTCTCTAACTTCTGCAACTTCGTCCGACCAATCTTCCAGATGCATACATGCTAGATTAAAGAACATAAGCACCAATATGCTCTCTCTCAGGAGGTAACTCAAAGTCTTAATCGTCACAATGTGCTGCAAATTCACCAGTTTTTTCGAAATTTCTTTGGTTCTTAGCACCGTGTAACAAACTCATCAAAATAACTAGTATATCCGCTTAAACAGCATAATTTCTATCATTTTGTTTGATTCTAACAGTTGTCCAGCTGACCAGCTTCTACATAGAATATCAATCAAGGAACTGTAGTGTTCAAGTTCAATAGTCAAGAGCAAGTTTTATTTCATAAAATCTCCAAAGAAAAGGTTATTGTAGACCAGTAACATATAACCCAGCATGATAAGGAGTAATTAGTACCACGATAAACGTTATAAGATTAGGTTTGATTTAGTCTTACGCATATAAATGTAACTACAGTCTTTTAATAGGTATCCCAATCCAGAAATACCAGCAAAGACTCACTAATGTAGGATTAGTACGAATAAGGTTATCTCCACCACTTCATCAAATTGCCCATTCATTTCGTACCTTCATATTTTTGAATTCCATGGTAATCGCATAATTTGAACTCCATTTGATAAAAAAAAAAAAAACGGAAAAAGGAACCTTACTTTATTAAACCCATTAGTCATCAGATTCCAACACAATAAATTCCAAGTATGACATAATATCAAAAACCTCCCTAGCTTCATCTACTTTTTCACATGTAAAGAAACCGTTAATCGATACAGACCATGATTACGAGTCCATCTCGGGGGTTTCATCGAACAACTTCAAAACCAGCTAAATCTTCCTGCTTTTCGCATAACCATCCGACAAAGAGTTCCAAGACACGTTATGTTATAGAGAGGTAACTACAAACGGTTATTTAAGAAGATATATATTGAAATACTGTTAATTGTGACATTAACTAATTACTAACAACCAACGGCTATTTAAGAAATTATATCTTTGTATATTACTTATTTGTTTGCCCCTAAAACTTGAGTTTCTTTCAGAGACTGTACTCAAATAAACTCAAGTGGAAGATTTCACCTCATTGAATTTGGATTTGTATTGCATAAAAAAAACAATCTTAGAGTTAGAGCTAGTTCAATTATAGATAATTAAAACTGAATTTCACTTGGTTGCATGTTAGTAATATTATGAAGAGCAAAGAGCTCAACAAATTTATTATGTATATATCCATCCCAATTTAAAACATGGAGTAATCTCATATGGGCATGTTAATGCAAACAAACAAATCTTCAAACGAAAAAAAAAGTTAATGCAACAAAGGCTAATAGCCACCTGAGGTAGTTTTTGACTTTTTTCCCACTACGGTCAAGAATTTTGGCTGATAATCCCTCCGTTCCAATTTAATTTTTCGTTACGAAACTACGTGCAATTTTGACAGACCAATAACTTGTATTTGTTGTGTGACATATTAGCTCGTTATAGATATATATAGAGATATGTATAGATATAGAGAGATGTATGAGAGAAGCATAACATAGTCTTTCATTAATCAGAATGTATCAATACAAGGGGACTCTAACCTTCTTTATATACTAGAGGTTAGAGTTATACAAGATAGAAAGCCCAACTTAGGCCCACTATGAGTAAGGCCCAATAGTCCAATAATATCTTACAACACTCCCCCTTTGGACGTCTTGAATTCTTCGTCTTCATGCAATCGATCTGAGTCGAGTTCATTCGCAGTGCTAAACACATAAAAACCTTAGGGACGGAAAACCCAGTGTGGGACAAAACCAGTACCTAGGAGAAACTGTGTAGCCGAATGATATAGGCCGAAATATCATGTAAGTAACTAACCACAAAACGGTGTGCCTCATCAAAACCTTGCCAGAGCAAATCCAATGGGAAAATCTCTGATCGAAGGAAAAAGAGTGCAACAATGGTAGTAGTAGGGGATCAACCACAAAACATGTGCCTCATCAAAACCTTGCTAGAGTAAACCCAGTGGGAAAAAATCTCTAGTCGAAGGACAAAAGAGTACACAGTGGTAAGAAGTATACAACAGGATACTCCCCCTAATTTCGGTAATCTTAAGTGAGATAAGATGGGAACGTGTCTCGCTAAAAACCTTGCCAAGGAAAACCCAGTGGGAAAAAACCTTGGTCTAAGGACAAAAAGAGTACACGAGCATGCGACTGGATGCTCTCCCTCACTTGCACACGACAGGGTGCGATGATTTCGACTAAGTAGTAATTAGTGCAATAAGCATTCACCTGGATGCTCCCACTCACTTGCACACGACTGAGTGCAATGATTTCATATTCCAAGAAAGAGTACGAGCATTCGACTAGATGCTTCATTTACTTGCACACGACTGTATGCAAGAAAATATAACGTGGAATAAAACGAGCATTCGACAGGATGCTCTTAAACTTCATATGTGAAGATTTATTTCGATGATAAATGCTAAATAGCATAATGTAGTCATGTCTCTCTTGATCGATAACAACAAGTTGTCTTCTATGACAAATGTTTTATCTGAATCGTGAGACAGAGCATATGTAATTCAAATATGGCTAATACGAGCTCGAAGCCATATACACTCTCTAGTCGTCTCATAGAGCACGAGTAGATCAGAGTGATTCGTTTGGAGTCATTCCAAGACCTTCAAGATATTTCCTTATTCCTAATGGTAAAGACAGACCATGTTAGGAATATCCCTTATGCGGGTCTGATAAGTAACCGGCATCGGTATAACCGAAAAAGGGTTGCGTTAATTCGAGTACCGAAGGGGGTAGGTACACTCGATGACGCAAATGGGATAAGACAAGCCCTCATCCATAGTTACCTTAAGGTAATGGGAAAATGTCTTTTATGCCATTTCGATGGCAGCGTGTTAGTGCGATGCTGTGTCGAGTTATACCATTCACAGCAGACGAGATGTTCGTCCTAGCACATTAGACCAAGTACAATGATGCGCTTATTGTACTTAGATATGAACATCATGGTTCAATATCTCTTCATCGTCTCATCAGGGACGGACTGGGTCTATATCAATGTCTAGTGATCGAAAGATCATGGGAGAATCTGACGACTTAGCGTCATGATGACTAAAACGTCATAACACCTTCTGGGTGTAGTCTGAATCATGGACTTAGATTCAATCTTTACGGGACTCGATCATCAGGCCGAGTCACTACCGTGTCTTCCCAAGATCCTTCATCTCGAAGGCAAATCCAAAAAAATGGATCGCGTAATAAAACACGCAAGGGCATAATACTTGTTCAAGTATCCCAAGGTGATCAAGTACTCACTTAGGCGGGTATACCACATCCGCTCGGATTATATTAATCCATATAGTGAATGTCTCATTTAATTGAGATCGTGTTCCGTGGTCAGGAACTACTTGATTTAAGCACATGAAGTCACACAGGGACATTCATCTATATCTCTTTGTCTAAATCCCCATAGAGATAAAACCGTGACCACATTCATGGCTGCATACTCAGTTTTTCGGAAACTACTAAACTGGTAAAGTAGGGGACTGTTATAATGTTCATTACGAGGAAATCAACCATCTCTTAATCAATTCCAAGGTGTGAGAGAAGCCTTGCGCTACTAGGCGAGCATTCTACAATCTCATTATTCTCATCACCTTTCCTTACGAATAACCAAATAAACGAACTCGTTTAACATTGGTGGTGTTGGAGCTACAGGTCCAAACACACTTTCGCTAAGGAGTCTACTTGGATTGCAAGTTTCCATTAGTCCAGTCTATTCTACGTTGACTTCAGGCAACGATACATGGTTCCTCGTCATAATTTGCTCATATTATCAGTCGTCACCGAATATATGAACAAGTAATCAATGACAGTCTCGTTTCGCTTCAATATCGTCTAAGATATCATGATCGACAGATATTTCGAGATTCTTAGGATGAGGAGGAAATCACACATCTCCTTGATCCTTTATAATCTCATGCGACAAACGAGTTTCAGTTCACCACCTCTGGGGCTGAACGAATTAAGAACCGGTCAACTTCCTCATATCTTAGGAAGGACGACAGACTGACGGCCGACGGCAGCGTCCTTTGCTTGGCGGGTTCGGCCAAAGCAACGTGTTACGACAGGAACACGACGTCCGACAGGGACGTCTATCCTTGCAAGCATTTTGCAGCAGGTATAAATGATCTCGTGACATCTCATAAAGTTATTAAATGCGTCTGGCATTTAGTTAGACTTGAGGGAGTCTATGCACTTACTTATCACTACGTGCAGTTTTGGGGATCAAGCTAAGACTGAGTGGGTTATGCCACGTTACTTCACGTCGTTCCTTATCAACGGTAACGTGCAAATCTCCCCCTAACGACGGGGAGAACAGTCTTAGCGATGTCACTTTCGCATATCATGCGGTAAAGAGATCGCTTGTCAAGGTTACTCTATCAAATGATAGGCAGGAGATTCATAATCGACTTATGTCCCCTTCAGAGGTCCATATTTTGAACGCTAGAGCGGCTCAATCAAAATATTAATTAATCACTCTAAACACGCGTTAATATGAGACTTCTGGCTCATAACCAGTAACCAACTGGTACGCATATGGTGTTTGAGTGTCTATGGGCCTCATAACGGACCAATGCAGCAAAATAGCATAACCCCACACGGAAATATAAATCTTGGTGTGCAAGACCAAGAAATGCGTGCAATCATTTGCAGTCGCATCATCAAACTTTCCGTGAGTCCATTTGGGTCTGAACATAATCGACAGGATGTTCAATTTCAATTTCAATTTCCAAACTCAAGTAATTCAAATCGAAATTTCGATTATTACTCTTCGGAATTATCAAGTCGACTAGACTTTTCAGGATAATCCGGATCATGAGCCATCAACTTAATGATAGGGCTAAAAGTTTGGAAAGTGCTGCATTTATGTGGACAACAATAATCATGTGACCTTATTGTCGATGCATCAACCATAACCATTTATATTTATGGTCCGTCTTATGGTTGGATAAGTCCACAATAACTCCTTCAATTCTTTACAAGAATTCTACGAGTTCATTTCGTGATCTTTACACATACTAGTCTTTCAAAGTGAGCATTAGTGACATTAATTTCGGATTAATCACGAAATATATCCTCAAAGAGAATCCAAATGCGATGCGATTATAAATCAACTATCGTCTTTTGACCCGGGAATATCTCATCCGGTCAATGCCACAATATCAAAATGCTCTTATCAATCGACGACAGGCGAATGATAGTACAGACAATCATGTCTTAGCATCTAAATCATTTATCATTCGACGACAGGCGAAATGATAAGGTAACTTTAAATACTTTAAAGAATGTGGTAGCAACCACTTGAAAGACATTTCAACTCCTCTAAAATACGCTTTTGGTCGTATTGAATGGAGACTATGTAAAGAAATTTTAATTCTTTCATGAGCTATTACCAGATAACGCTGGTTTTCTCGAATATTTTATAACTCAACAAGGTACGGCAGGACCTACATGAGTATAAGACCTCATATTTGACAAATCAATTTGGTTTTACCAAAGATTTCGATTGGAACGACAGGTCCAAAATCGTTGTCACTGAGTACTCTTTTAGGCAAGTAGTTTGTGAAATTATATGGTACACTGTTACCCACTATTTCTAAAAAACCAACTACACCACAAGTATTGCCTAAAATTTCGCAAATTAGGTGAGCCTATTTAGGGAAGATTCATAATTTTTATTTTACACAAGTGTACATGGCAGTAAATAAATACATAGATCGTACCTGCTTGCATGATTAAATAATATAGCAGTAGCATGGTAGTACATATTAGCACAATCTAAATTTTACCAATTTACACTAAGCAATATATTACTCAATATTTAATTATTCTATTGCTATATGTGTAAGTTCTATACATGGTAACTAAATCATTCATGTACGTAATATATTTTATTTACCAATTTACAATATACACGCAATTTCCATACATGGTAATTTTTATTACACTATCAATAGGTATGGCAATTACAGCTTATAAATATCATGGGTAATTTAGATGTACTTTTCAATACATGGTATACGTCAACAATTTTCATTTTAGATAAATTAATCAATTCAGTTTTACAAACATGCAGTTCTGAAATAAGAATATACGATTCTAACATGATCATTGTTAAAATCCAATCAAATCATGCAATTAGAGTTTGTTCTATACAAGAACTGAGTCTAAGATGGGATACACATATTTATGCAGGATTTAATGTTCTTTTAATCTATTCCATAAAACAAAACAAATTAATTCATATTGCACATGTGTTCAACCAAGTAACATATATACCTGTGACGTGAAAATTAATTGTAACATCCACTAGCAAATTTAATCATACATGTGTTCAACATTAGAAGTTCATGATTTATGAATTACCATACAAAACTATTTGCTACGTATTAATATTACACATGTTTCTCAAGTCAATGGTTCTTTTATTTATGGTACAAATTATACAGCTTTGTTTACAAACGTCACTATATATTCAATAGCCGTAAGCATGCAATTTTCAGGTATTAAATAAATTATCTACCGTACTCCATGTATTTTGTAGAAGATCGAAACGAATCCAATAAAAACCGGATAAACCTCAAGGTTTATAGATAACCAATATCCGTGCGTTTACCAAAAATCTCCAATATCCGCGAGCGTATATCCTATTCTCCACGAGCAAAGTGCTGATAACGTGTTGTGTGACATATTAGCTCGTTATAGATATATATGGAGATATGTATAGATATAGAGAGATGTATGAGAGAAACAACAACATAGTCTTTCATTAATCAGAATGTATCAATACAAGGGGACTCTAATACTAGAGGTTAGGGTTATAAAAGATAGAAAGCCCAACTTAGGCCCACTATGAGTAAGGCCCAATAGTCCAATAATATCTTACAACAGTATTAAAATTATCGGAATGAAAATTTTCAAAAGTTGATTATATAGTTCAAATGTTAAAATTTATGATTATATTTATAAAAAAAAATCATTTCGATAATTTTAATACAATTTATAAGGCGGTCAAAATTACACGTAGATTCGTATTGAACAATTAAATGGTAACTGAGGGAGTAATATTAAAGCAAGTTAATGCTGAGAACAAATTCTTTTAAACAGCCAAAAAGGAGATTAACAGCCGGACTATCCGACTGCTCAAGAACAATTTATTTATTAAACCAAAATATCTTGTTTTCCATGTTTTTTTCTATTTACCATCAAATGGTATTAGTAAAATATGGATTGAATATATTGCATGTTGATAAATTATTTTAGTATTTCATAATATTACACATGTGATTCGACCAACTAAATCAGTAGTATGATTTTTGCTAGACAAAAAAGACTAAATGTTGAAACCATTCGGAGATTCATCCGAAACTCTAAACCTTAAAACAGATCAAGTGGCATGACCAATGAAGAAGGGATCATCTACCAGATGACATTACATGACTATGATAATCGGTATATGAAAGGGAGGAAAGCCGAATTTCAATTAATATAAGCACCAAAATGAAAATTCCACGAAATTAGCGTAGAAGACACAATAAGAAAATGTCATGATAACATGATATATTTTGTTGTTATGAGTGTATTTAAATATAGCTACAATATAGCAAGAGTTCCTATAAGGAAGTAAAATTTGATAACGTATATTTTACCATTAACATTTTTTTTCGTGAGATAATAATTGATTGTAAAGAGGTTGTAACAGGAAATGTGAGAGATGGTGAAGATCAACAAAAAATTATAGCAATGCTAAGGGGTGGAAACGGAGAGTTTAGTGGTTTTTAACGTTGTTGCTTGGCAATTAGCTAGCATTAATTAGTTCTAAGAAGACAAAGCAAAAGCGGGAATAGAACTACAAAAATAACTTTAAACAGTGACGGCCAAATCGGTTGCAAAATAACAAAATCCGTCGCGAAATAACAAAATCCGTCGCCAAATCTGTTAAAATCCGTCACTAATTGAACTTTTTTTTGTAGTTAGAGAACATGTCGTGTTTCATTTGAAAAAGAAGGAGAAATGCTGAGGTAATTAAAATTTCAGTTAGCGAATAATTATCGTCATTTATTAGCGTAATTCGTCATCCAGGAAATCGATACTTACAAGAAAATAGTACATATTCTTATTAATTAATTGCCACAAGAAAATGACTCAACGGGAATAATAGTTTCCATTATAATAATGTGGATTATGTTCAAAATGGATCATTGCCAAGTTACATTAGGTAATTTTACTATTAAAATAACTTTTCAAAATTTTAAGCAGTTTAATCTTTGGCTTCACACGATCAAAAACAGCGTGACTATGCACTTGTACTCAAACAAACAACTATACCGAAATATGAGATAAATAATAACTTTATTTAATAAATTAAATGACAAAACATAAAACACCCTGGAAGGAATATTTTCACCTTGCTCGGGTGCCGGTGGCTAGCTTTTCGTTTTTATTTACTTCTCATAAGATAATCCGATTGATTAAATTAAGCATTTAAAACACTAGAAACTAAACCTTCTATTCCTTGTCATTTTCTATTTGTTCTTATCTCTCCTGTTAGGACCAGATTTCTGGTCTAAATATTGTTTATTGTCTATTGGTTTTTCACTATAAATCCTAACTGTTGTTAAGAACTAAGACAGTACTGACAGGTTTCAAGTACCAGTTGCAACCTCAGTTGCAACCTTGGCTGACAGGTTTCAAGTACCAGTTGCAACCTCAGTTCTAACCTGTTGTCCAGCAGAATTCTGTTTAGTTCTATTTATCTGCATAACTATTCTTTAATAATAATCATGTGTTTTAAAGTATGCAGGATATATTCTCAAATGATCTTAAAGGATTAATATGTGGTTATTGAGGAATATCAAAGTGTTAAGGAAAGATGTTGTATTAAAGTTGTAAAGAGATTAATTTATAAGGTTGTTTCCTTTTGAATATGATCTCTTCTATTATGATTATCCTTATCACTTGTGTCAAATCTTTGATCTTTATATATTCAGTAAAGACACGTTTGAAGATTGACTATATGGAGTTAAATGATATGGAAAGATAGAATCTTTAAAAGATATTATCTTTATATGTTTCCTAGTTAAAGGAAAATACTAACTCCTACTTTTAAGCTTGTTATCAATCAGGTATCAACCAATGATGATTGGAATCAATCAATGCTGAAGTATCACGCAATGCATGGGAAGATTGAAGCAAATCAACAAGTCAAAAACAATCAAAAGATATTGAAGAATAGAAGATTGTTTTACTTGCATATATACTTGATAACTTAGCTTGTAAAAGTTTGTGTGTTCTAAATTATAAAGAACTTATTTTCTAGAGAGAATACACGTGAGCTTCAAAAAGAAAACAATGGTGGGATGCCATTGATTTATATTTGATAGTTATAGAGTAGGAGCAATATAGTGATAGGCAGAAAAACCTAGAGGGAGTCTAAGTTTTTCATTAAGACTTGAGTCATATATTGTAAGCTTTTTATAATATCATAATCTGGGTAAGTGCCCCGGAGACGTAGCCTAGTTAGGTGAACTCCGTTGTTAAATGTGCGTGTGAATTATTTTCAAGTACATTTAATTTTAAAACAGTTCTGTCCATTAATACACTTGGTTCCAACTGCAGTTCCAACCTCACTTAGAACCTTATACACTTGGTTCCAACTGCAGTTCCAACCCCACTTGGAACCTTACTGCAAAACTGCATCTAGAACAGCGGATAGGAATTTCAATTGGTATCAGAGCTTTACACTAGACTTTACTTAGTGTTGATCCTGTGTTCTAATAAAAATGGACTTAATGAGGGAAGGAAACGCCTTCAACAAACCTCCATTGCTTGAAGGAGGAGTAAACTATGGAGTATGGAAGATCAGAATGAGGTCCTTCATCAAACAGCAGAATGAACATGCATGGAAAACTGTGATGTATGGATGGGAGGCTCCAACTGCCATTGATAGTGAAGGAGAACTGGTCTTTATGCCTGAAGACAGATGGTCTGCTGATGAAGACAGGAAATCAAGTGCCAACTCAACAGCCATAAACTTGATTTTTGCTGGTGTAACTCTCAGTGTATTCAGGTATATTTCTCACTGTGAAACTGCTAAAGAGGCATGGGATATTTTGCAAGTTACTTTTGAAGGAACTACTAAAGTAAAAGCTTTCAAACTTCAACAGTTAACTTCTCAATTTGAAAACCTAAGAATGGAGGAAGATGAAAATATTGAACAATTTAATGGTAGAATCTGCCACATTGCTCATCAAGCTGGAACCTTAGGTGAAAAATACAGTGATGCTAAACTTGTTAAGAAAACTCTTAGATCACTTCCAGAAAGGTTTGAAATAAAAGTTACTGCTATTGAAGAATCTACAGACTTAGATAATCTTAAACTTGAAGAACTTATAGGAAATCTAAGCACTCATGAGCTGAAATTTTTTAAACCAAAAAGACCAGAAAAGGGAATAGCATTTCAGGCTAAGAAATCTGAACCTAATGTCTGTGATAAAATAAGTGATGAAGAACAGCTAGCTTTCTTTGCTAAAAAGGTTTTCAAAAAGTTTTACAAGAGAAAAGAGGATGATACTGGTTCTTCTAAAAACTTTCAGAAAAAGGATAACCAATTTAAGACAGAATCCAGGTTCAATAATAACTCTACTGGTAAGTGGAATTCTAAAGAGAAGGATAACAAAGATTATAAGCCTAAAGAGATTCAGTGTAGAGAATGTAGAGGCTTTGGTCATATTCAGGCTGAGTGTGCTAATACTTTAAAAAGGAACAAAAATGCCTATATATCCACTCATAGTGATAGTGATTCTGAGAGCAACAGTGATGAAGAGGATGAGTCTAATTTTGTTAACTTTATGGGAATAATCACTGAAAAAGAACCTACTTATGAAAGTGACTGTGAACATGTTTCAACTGAAGTTACAACCACTCTTAAAACCTACAGCAGTGATGAGGAAGAACCTTCTGATGAAGACATTTCCCAGCAATATCTTGTTCTTTATGAAAAGTATAAATGTCTGAGTAAACAAACCTTGATCATAAGCAAACTTAATGTTAATCTAAAAGATGAGGTTAAAAGTCTTACTGAGAAGATGAACTTACAACTGGCTGAACTTACTGAAACCAAAAAGAAAATAAAACTGATGAATGTTTCTGCTTCAGAAAAATTAGATTACATGCTGTCATATTCTAGAGGTTCTAAAGATATCAGTGGTCTAGGTTACTATGGTGGTAAAAGTACAGGAAAAACCACCTTTATTGAAGCTGTTGCTAAAGCTAAAACTCATAATTTTGAAAACAAGGTTAGAAGCTCAGTTGCAACCAGGAATAAAACTCAGGTTTTTGTAAAGAAGGTTGGAAGCTCAGTTATAACCTCAGTTGCAACCATGAATAAACTGAATAGCTTTAAGAATAAAAGTAACTTTAGGTTGAAGCTGTGTAATTTCTGCAAGAAACCTGGTCATTCTGAAATCCAGTGTTATTTGAAAAGAAACAGAAGGTATATTTCTCAGAAAACCTGGTTAGCTTCTATTAATAAAAATTTGAACTGGGTCTGGAAAGTTAAAGAAAAAGCTATCTTAATTGCTAACAACAAAGCTGTCATTAACTCTTTGAATGCTGTTACTTCTAATGATTGGTATTTTGACAGTGGTTGCTCTAAGCACATGACAGGTACTGCTAGTCTCCTTAAAAATGTCACCACTCTTACAGGAAACACTGTTGTGTTTGGAGGTGGAGATACAGGTAAAATTGTTGGTAAAGGTACCTTGAACAAACCTGGAATGCCTGATATTGAGGATGTTTTTCTTGTTGATGGTCTAAAAGCTAATCTTATTAGTATCAGTCAACTCTGTGATAACAAAATGATTGTTAAATTTGACAAAGAAAGGTGTCTAATTACTAATCTTAACAATGATTTAATCATGACTGGAGTTAGATCAACCAACAGCTGCTATGTGTTTGAAAAAGCTGAAAAAGAATTGCCTCAAAGTAGGTGTAATCAAGCCATTACTAATAATGTGGATATTTGGCATAAAAGGCTTGGGCATGTGAATTACAAAACTCTTGATAAACTTGTTAAAAATGAATTGATAAGAGGAATTCCTAAACTGAGTGCTAAAACTCAAAGTGTCTGTGGTGACTGTGCTATAGGTAAACAAACCAAAAGTATTCACAAGAGTATAAGTCAAATCTACACTAAGAGAGTCCTAGAACTTCTTCATATTGACTTGATGGGACCTATGCAAACTGCTAGTATAGGTGGTAAGAAGTACATTCTGGTAGTTGTTGATGACTTCTCCAGATACTCTTGGGTAGTGTTCTTAAAAGATAAGACTGAAACTTTTGAACTGTTCAAAACTTTGTGCTTAAAACTTCAACTTGAAAAAGGTTCAACCAGTGGTAATATTGCTAGGGTTAGAAGTGATCATGGAACAGAATTTGAGAACAGTAAGTTTAGAGAGTTCTGCAACTCCTTAGGTATTAGTCATGAGTTCTCTGCTCCTAAGACTCCACAGCAAAATGGCATAGTTGAAAGGAAAAATAGAACCATTCAGGAAATGGCTAGAGTCATGCTTAACTCTAAGAAACTTGCCAACAGATTTTGGGCTGAAGCTGTTAATACTGCCTGTCATATAGTTAATAGAGTTTATATTACTAAAGGCACTTCCATGACAGCTTATGAAATATGGAAAGGTAGAAAACCCAATGTTAAGTATTTTCAAGTCTTTGGGTGTGTCTGTTACATTCTCAGAGATAGAGAGCATCTTGGTAAATTTGACTCTAAAAGTGATAAAGGGATTTTTCTTGGTTATGCTCAAAATAGTAGAGCATTCAGAGTCTTCAATCAAAGAACCAACTGTGTTATGGAATCTTATAATGTGTTATTTGATGACCTAAAAACTGTTGATGAGATTACAGGTGATAATGAACAGCCTGAGATTGCAGAAAAAGACAAAGAAGAAACTCAACAAACTAGGAGTCCCATAGTGGTTGGAAGTCCAGTTGCAACTGAAGTTACAACTGAGGTTGGAACTGAGGTTGGAACTGAAGTTGAAACTCAGAATTCAACAGAATCAGAAGAAGATGGATCTGCTATGCCAACAACAAGCAAGCCACGCTATGTGAGGACTCAGAAAAATCACTCTCTTGACAATGTCATAGGAGAAGTTGCTTCAGGTATGAAAACCAGAGGTAAAAGAAATAATGTTGTTCACTTTGCTTGTTATATTTCTCAGTTAGAACCTAAGAATATAAAAGAAGCTTTAGAAGATAGTGAATGGATTATAGCTATGCAAGATGAGTTGCATCAATTTGAGAGAAATGATGTATGGACTTTAGTACCCAGACCTTCTAATAAAAATATTATAGGGACTAAATGGATTTTTAGAAATAAAAGTGATGAGGATGGAGTTATTATCAGAAATAAAGCTAGGTTGGTAGCTCAGGGTTATACACAAATTGAGGGAATTGATTTTGATGAAACCTTTGCTCCAGTAGCTAGAATTGAATCCATTAGAATGCTACTGTCTCTTGCATGTCTGTATGATTTTAAACTGTTTCAACTTGACATAAAGAGTGCTTTTCTGAATGGTGTGATTAATGAAGAAGTTTATGTCTGTCAACCTAAGGGATTTGAGGATCCTAACTTTCCTGAACATGTCTATTTGTTAAAAAAGGCATTGTATGGCCTAAAACAAGCTCCTAGAGCTTGGTATGATAGATTAACCAAGTACTTGATTGAAAAAGGCTTTAACAGAGGAGGAGTTGATAAAACTTTGTTTACTAAGAAAACCACAAAGGACATAATAATTGCTCAAATCTATGTTGATGACATTGTCTTTGGCTCTACCTCTAATAAAAGGATAGAAGAATTCATTTCTGATATGAAGAATGAATTTGAAATGAGTGGTGGAGGTGAACTAACTTACTTTCTAGGATTGCAAGTTAAACAGAATGAGAAAGGCATTTTTCTGTGCCAAAGTAAGTATGCAGACAATCTTGTTAAAAAGTTTGGTCTGAGTGAGAGTAAAGAGAAGAGAACTCCTATGAGTACTACCCTTAAACTGTCCAAAAATGATAAAGGTAAAACTGTCTGTCCAAGTCTTTATAGATCCATGATTGGAAGTTTGCTGTATTTAACTGCTAGTAGACCAGACCTTTGCCTAAGTGTAGGAGTTTGTGCCAGATATCAGGCAAATCCTTTAGAACCTCATCTTCTAGCTGTCAAAAGAATTCTAAGGTATGTAAAAGGAACACTTCACCTAGGCCTATGGTATTCCAAAGATACAAACCATTTTCTAAGTGGCTACTGTGATGCAGATTGGGCAGGAAACATAGATGATAGAAAGAGTACTTCTGGTGGTTGTTTTTATTTTGGAAACAACCTTGTTTCTTGGTTCAGTAAAAAGCAAAATTGCATATCTTTATCTACTGCTGAGGCAGAATATGTTGCAGCTGGAAGTGGATGCACTCAACTTATTTGGATGAAACAGATGTTAACTGATTATAATGTCAAACAAGAAATATTAACTTTGTTTTGTGATAACAAAAGTGCTATAGATTTAGCTAAAAATCCAGTTCAACATTCCAGAACCAAACACATTGATCTAAGGCATCATTTTATTAGAGAACTAGTTGAAGAAAAGAGCTTAATTTTAGAACATGTTTCAACTGAAAGACAATTAGCAGATATTTTCACAAAGCCCCTTGATACAAACAAGTTTGAATCATTAAGAAGTGACATAGGGGTATGTCATTATCAATCTAATTGAATACTTTTGCTAAATATGTCTGTGTTGAGTACCTTTAATAATTTTTATTTCTAAGGTTAAAGTCTTATTTTGAGCTATGATGTTTTTGTTTTGAAAAAGCCGCTTTTTGGTGTCTCAAAAACAGATGTGAGGTAACTTGTCCTTAAAAAACCTCTCTGGTAATAGAGTTGCAAGCACAAAGTGCATATTTTTTTGGTTGGTTGCAAGTTCAGTTGCAACCTCAGTTGAAACCTCATACTCTCAATAACTGGTTAGAAGTTCAGTTACAACTCCAGTTGAAACCTCGTGTTAAAAATACTGGTTGCAAGCTCAGTTGCAACATCAGTTGAAACCTCAGTCTATTCTATAACTGCCAAGACAAAGTCTTGTTATTTTTGACATCACTTATACTCTTTCCTTGCTGAGGTCATCAAACTAGTTTTTGTGTAGAAATAAAAACGGATTTGCTCAATTTAAGCTCCTAAGATTTAATCTTTATTAGAGTTATTCTTTGATAAACATATTTTCTTGAGTAAATTGCTAGGTTTCTTTTGTTCCCTTAAAAATTAGATATCTGTTTAAGTGTTCTCTATCTTGAATCAAGTCAAATTTCCTTAAAAAGCTTCAATTTTTGAATTTTTCAAATTTTGGATGAATCTGTTTTGAAAAAGGAATGTTTATCTGTGTAATTGGCTGAATTTATCTTAATGCAAACTGTTTCTGTCGTGATTATAGTATGATTTAGTTTTCAAAATTCTGTTGATAAAATACTTCCTATTTTTAAGCCAAAATCTGTCTCTAAATTGATTTGCATGTATCTATTTCCAATTTCAAAAAGATTTGGTCTTTATTGCTATTTATACTAACTTCTTTTTACTATCCAAAATCAATTACTCTTTACAGAATTACTCTCTCTCCCTATCTCTGTAAAATCGTTAGTCCTCTGTAAAACCCTAGTTTTTCAGAAAAACCCACTACCAGGTTCTAAGTACGGTTGAAACCTCCCAGTTGAAACCATGTCCAAAAACCCCAATTCTGATGATGATTGCACCCTCAGAGATTTTCTGAATAAATCTCCAACTCGTCAAGGTTCCAAATCAAAGGTAAGTGAGTCTTCCTCACCCAAAATTAAGCGCACTAAGAAGCGTGCTAGAAGGAATTTTGATACTGACCCTGCTATAGCTAAGTTTGAGTATGTTCCAACAGTCAATAATGTTGATCCTCGTTTCTGGAGTAGGACAACATATAGGAGGTTTAGGGGAATGGCTAGTAAAGAAATTCTGTGTGAAAGAAGGCTTAATTTGGTTAGCTATCCTCATATACAGGTGTATGTTGAGAAATTACTCTCTGCTGTTGGATTAGCCAAAACTATTTGTTATGCAGACTCCTATTACCCTGCTGTTGTAAAAGAATTCTATTCCAATTTGAGCAGTGGTGTCTTTGAAGAGGGTAATCCTAAGTATGGAAGGGTGTTTTTGAGAGGTGTAACTTTGGATTTCACTCCTAAGTTGATTAATGACTATCTGTGTTGTCCCAGTCCTACTGTAGACAACAATGTTGAACCAGATTTAGAAATTCTAGCTTTAATTCTAACTGGGAAGAACACTAGGTTTGATGGTTTTTCCATCAAAACATCCTCTCTCACATTAAGTGCTGCTGTGTTGCACAAAATAGCTAGGTTTAACTGGACACCCACCAAACAATCTTCAAAAGTCAACAAAGATATGGCTATTTTTCTGTACAAGATTATGTCTTCACTACCCATCAACTTTGGCCTTCATATCTTTAATCTTATAAAGGAATTTAGTGATGATAATTCACCATCCATTCTGCTTCCTTTCCCCTGCCTCATATCTAGTCTTATTCTGGGCCAAGTCTCTTCTCTTGGTAGAGATTCCCCAATAAGTATCAAGAATGAACCTTTCACTGAGTGTCCAACTGCCCTATATATTTCTGCTAAGCTGTTAAAGGAAGGGCATGTCAATGATATTTCTGGTGAGAAAGGTAAAGAAAAAGAGGCAGAGCCTTCTGCTGCCTCCTCAACAAAGAAGAAAGGAGTGAGGTGGTATTTGAAACAGAGATTGGCTTACAATGAAGAGAGGAGAGCTGAATTGGATACTGATGATTATCTGATCAAAGAGCTGTTGGCAAATACAGTTGAAGATGAAGAAGAAGATAGTAGTGAAGCTACTCATAGCAATGATGGTTTTTCAATCAGCAGTGATGATGAAGTTGATGAAAATGTGGTTCAAGACAGACCTCTTAGGGAAAAGGCACCCTTTACAGACATTCCAAGTGACTAGTGTGTCCTGGTTCTGTCAAATAGGGGGAGTAATGGGTGAAAGTTTATGTGTTTTTCATTTTGATGTTTTCAAGACTTTATTATTTTGATGTTTTCAAGACTTTATTCTGTTTTTCAATTATGCTGTATTAAGACAATTTTATGCCTGTTTGGTTTTAATCTGTTTGGTCTTAATCTATTTGGCTTTAATAATTCTGTAATTTCCTTCTGAAAATATCTTGATATCTTGTTGAAGTATGAATGCCTTTAAACTTGAAACAGGTCTGAAAACTTACTTGTGCACATACATTGTGCTTATATAATATGCCTGCAATTCTAACATACAGGGGGAGCTTACTGATATTGAATTTGCAGGTGGTCGGGATGAGTTATAAACTTTATTGATTTGTCAAAACCAATGACAAAGGGGGAGATTGTTAGGACCAGATTTCTGGTCTAAATATTGTTTATTGTCTATTGGTTTTTCACTATAAATCCTAACTGTTGTTAAGAACTAAGACAGTACTGACAGGTTTCAAGTACCAGTTGCAACCTCAGTTGCAACCTTGGCTGACAGGTTTCAAGTACCAGTTGCAACCTCAGTTCTAACCTGTTGTCCAGCAGAATTCTGTTTAGTTCTATTTATCTGCATAACTATTCTTTAATAATAATCATGTGTTTTAAAGTATGCAGGATATATTCTCAAATGATCTTAAAGGATTAATATGTGGTTATTGAGGAATATCAAAGTGTTAAGGAAAGATGTTGTATTAAAGTTGTAAAGAGATTAATTTATAAGGTTGTTTCCTTTTGAATATGATCTCTTCTATTATGATTATCCTTATCACTTGTGTCAAATCTTTGATCTTTATATATTCAGTAAAGACACGTTTGAAGATTGACTATATGGAGTTAAATGATATGGAAAGATAGAATCTTTAAAAGATATTATCTTTATATGTTTCCTAGTTAAAGGAAAATACTAACTCCTACTTTTAAGCTTGTTATCAATCAGGTATCAACCAATGATGATTGGAGTCAATCAATGCTGAAGTATCACGCAATGCATGGGAAGATTGAAGCAAATCAACAAGTCAAAAACAATCAAAAGATATTGAAGAATAGAAGATTGTTTTACTTGCATATATACTTGATAACTTAGCTTGTAAAAGTTTGTGTGTTCTAAATTATAAAGAACTTATTTTCTAGAGAGAATACACGTGAGCTTCAAAAAGAAAACAATGGTGGGATGCCATTGATTTATATTTGATAGTTATAGAGTAGGAGCAATATAGTGATAGGCAGAAAAACCTAGAGGGAGTCTAAGTTTTTCATTAAGACTTGAGTCATATATTGTAAGCTTTTTATAATATCATAATCTGGGTAAGTGCCCCGGAGACGTAGCCTAGTTAGGTGAACTCCGTTGTTAAATGTGCGTGTGAATTATTTTCAAGTACATTTAATTTTAAAACAGTTCTGTCCATTAATACACTTGGTTCCAACTGCAGTTCCAACCTCACTTAGAACCTTATACACTTGGTTCCAACTGCAGTTCCAACCCCACTTGGAACCTTACTGCAAAACTGCATCTAGAACAGCGGATAGGAATTTCATCTCCTATCTAACTTCAATCGGACAAGAGCATGGTAATACAAGTTAGATATGATTAATAATTCAAATAAAACTTGAATTTTAAGAAAAAAGTAGGGTGAATTACACTATCTTCACACTAGTTTGGACCGAAAATATCCATTTAGTTTTCAAATTTTCATGTAAGACACTAAAGACCCCCAGACTATGAGAAACGGTGTACGTTTTATTCCCTACAGCTTCAAAATGGATATATTTATTCCTTTTAAAAGTATTATTTAGGGAGTGAGTCTTGGCGCAACGCTAATTGTAACGATCCGGTCCTCCGATCAGATCGTCACCATCTGTTTCTTACCACAAATACTGTCCGTTTTGTCCCAATTCCGTGCTCGCTGTTTGGGCCACACGGCTTTTAAAGGTCTTGGTGATTAGAAGTATGATACTCCTACCTTATATACCATATAAGTACCACATATCTAGGCGATGTGGGATAGCTCACTTTTCTTTACCACGGTATTTTTCTACGAAAATCCGAGTTATTACACTCTTTCCTCCTCCAGACACGACGTCCTCATCGGACACGCCGTCCTTTCGGGATTGTCAGTGCCCACATCGGCTAGATAGCGACTCTGATACCAATTGTAACGACCGGTTCCTCCGACCAAACCGTCACCATCTGCTTACTCCACCAATATTGTCCGTTTTGATCTGATTTCGTTCTCGCTTCTCGGCCCGCACAGCTTTTAAATGCATGGGTGATTAGAAGGAGGATAAATCTACCTTATATACCATATAGGTAATACATATCTAGGCGATATGGGATATCTCACTTCTCTTTACCACAATATTTTTCTACGAAAATCCGTGTTCTTACCAAACTTGCTTCTGTGACTTGAAGGTTACTCCCTCCGTTCCTATTTAATTGTCCACTGCGAAAGTACGTGCAATTTTGACCGGGCAAAAACTTGTAACAAAATTATCGGAATGAAAATTTTTAAAAGTTGATAATATAGTTCAAATGTTAAATTTTATGATTAGATTTTGAAAAAATTCATTTCGACAATTTTGATACAAGTTATAAATCGGTCAAAATTGCACGTAGTTTCGTAATGCACAATTAAATGAGAACGGAGGGAGTATAATTTTGAGTCGTGGATGCATGCTATTGGAGAAATGCAAGATAAAACTGTCTAGATTAGGCGTGAAGTGACTCGATCTCTTCCCTAACCTCGATCGCGCATAGCAAGAGTTTTAGCATCGGGTGTTTAACCGGTTCGTTTAATTTAGATCATTATCATCGATTCATCGTCATAATAAGATAAGAGTATCAAAATAGTTTTTATATAATAATACTAATTTCTTTGGATAAAGCACAAAACGGGAAATTGATAAGATTTTCACCTATCATGACGATTTTTTGTCCATTATATGAACCTATCTGTCACTTTTTAGAGGTTGAGGAACATTATTGTGTAGCTGAAAGTATAGAATTCGAAAAAAATCTGCATTAATATTCGAGGACGATTTTAATTTAGTAACAATTTTTTTGCCAACGTAACCTCAAAATTCTACTTCAAACGCTTCCAAAAGGTAATTCCTATTTAATTTGGATGTTATGCTCACCTCTTTGCTTCCTAGAAAAAGTCCTTTTTTCCTCTCACATACATGCATACAAAGTTAGTCGACTTTAAACTAGCATTTACAACTCTTGCTCTTGTCCTTTATAAGCTGTTGCCGATTCTTTCCTTTTGTTACATCATCTAAATTGAAAACTTGAATATTTATCCATAAACTAATGTAGGTTCTTGTTCGTTTTTAGATGACTTTTTCCCTGAAAGAACTTTTAGCATTTTTAAATCTTAAGTTTTCCTGAACACATGATCATGCATATACCAGAGTTATGAAGTAGAGTGGTTCATCACAAGATTTCATATCGCACTTAGTGACCTACAATAATAACCATATAAAAAAAAAATTAAAACATGTAAAGAGTCTGAAACAGGAGGTTAAACTTTTTTTATATCTTTAAAACAGTGGTGTTCTCCCATAAATTCGAAGAATTATGCTCCTTAAAAATAATGGACCATATTCATTTCCAAAAATGCATTTTTTAACAAGCACAAACAAACAAACACACAACAAATTAGGACAAAATGAAATCACGTAGTATCTAGGAAAAGTCACTGCTTCGTTCTGCATAACAAAAAGGAACAAAAAGTTCTAAACCAAAATCATGTGTTTGATCAACACCAAATTAATAATGCTACAACAAATATATACAAATGTATTTTATATGCTAAATCATTTTCCATTCTCCTATATATATCACCACATGTAACCCCTTCTAAACTACCAAAAGCCATATACTCTCTATCACATATATAGTATTTGAATGGGAAGACAAAATATTGAACCAACCATGGTGAGAAGTGGATCCACTTCCATTGCTCTACTTCAAGAAAGGTTTCGACAACTCGAAAGAGTAAGAGAGAAGAGAGAGGAACGAGCACTTCTCACTCTATTCTCTGAGTCAGAACCGATACAACAAAACTATAATACGCATTTTAGGCCGAAAAAGTCATTACAAGAATCGGTCTTTTTACCACAACCATCTCAAGATTTGCTTTCACTTAGCTTAAGTCCAATGAGTCCGGCTTCAAGGCTAACCACGATTAATCATCAAAATTCTCTAACTTTGTGGCCTACTAATCGTCAGAACATGACACCTATCTCGCACAAATACAAAAATCTTGACGTGGATACTTCTCTTCATCTGTAGACATTTTTCTCCTTTTTACTATGTAGAAAGCAAATAAAAGATCTTGTTTCGATGAGCAATTATGTAATATAACTTGTTTGTAAGTTGTTATATACTTTTGTGATGCCTGATTCTCTGAAGCCTTCATATCACCTTAGTTTCTTTTTACTTAGAAGTTTGCAGTTTGTTTGGTTGACTAGCTTAAAGTTAGCTACCCAACTTATATTATTTATATTAAATAATTTATTCAAACATTTAAAAATGACTAAAAACACATTTTTAGGTTTACTTTAATATGTAATAAAAAAAACTATGTTTATACTAAAAGTATATTACAAATAAATATTACGGTTCTTGATTCTAATATGTTATTGTAATGACCTGTTTTGTTTATTTTTGTATGTATTGGAAAAAATAAAATAATGGATACATATAAAAAAAAATTAGTTTTTTGTTTTAAAAATTCACCAATAAAACATTTTACTTTATTACGTTTGTTAAGAAAAAAAAGAAAATTACCTAATGTCTACTTAAGATATAAAAAAAAAATATATATATATGTATAATACCAAAGACATTTTGTGAAATTGTGCCGCAAAAACTTTAAAAATAATGGAAATGAGAGTGCATTGAATGGTTATTGGTCCACTTCAGTCAATAAGTCACCGGCTAACGCAAGAGTTCTATTGAGTGAATCTAAAAATTGTCATGTCATAATTTCCAACCACTCAAATGTGCACTCAAATACCCGTCCAATTTTCATTTTAACTAAAGTATGACACAAGTGATAAGAGTTAACCACACCAATGTGGTTGCTCTAACAGTCAAGAGTTATTTACGTTGTTTGTTGTGAGTTGCCATGAAAAAATATATGCGGTGGATATAGAATCTATCTTTATATTGATGCATCTAATTGAACTGAACAACAAGAGTAGAGTATAGACTAAGTTGACAAATTATGTTTGCTGTAAATTGGAAATTCTTCTTAGCTATGACAATGATGATTGATTAAGATGCAAAGCTAGCAAATAAGCTGGCTTTTAAAATGTCAGACTAATTAAACATAGGTTTTCCTAGCTTTTCTAGGCCATAAAACCAAGAATAACAGCTTTTGCGTTCAGTAACCAAACTTAGTGTAGCTTATGAACAAAATGGATGATAAACTGAGCTTGAAACGTACAATCAAACAATCCCTTTAATCTCATCTAACTTTATTAGTAAATTAAGCATGCCCTATGTTCCAACAGGCAAACAAGTGTTGTTTGGACATTTCTACTATTCAATAGTTATTTGAGGGACCCAAAAAAGTTAATAGTAAAAAAATTCACATGCTTGGGTACAAGTTTTAAATGTAATTTTATGTGTAAGTTTGCTCAATTAAGATGCATTGATATTTACATCACTTTTAAAATCTGTTTAAAATTCAAAAATTATCAGGGAAAATCATAAAAAATGAAAATAAAGTAAATCAAAGAAACTTAACTTGATATTTTCGGGCCATGTGTTTGTAATGTTGGGTAATTAAGAGAAAAAAAAAATGATAGAGCTAGTCACAATTTTTCTATTTGTTTTTATTTTCCTTTCATTTTTGGAAGGAAAATGATTTCTTTAATTTTACACACAATTTTCTCTCACTTTATTTTAATTTCTTTTCCATTGGTTTTCTTATGCAATCAAACATAAGAAAATATTTTCTCGAAAAATCATTTTTATTTTCTCATGAGTTTTCCGGGTATAAACACACCCTTAATAAGCTTTATCAATGGTTTTAAACAGAAAATCACCCAAATACATTAGGAAGTACATAGAAAGGAAAAAAGTTATTTGGAACTTAAACCATAGAGGTTTATTAAACGGGAAGAGATACGTTTAGTGTAATGTATTATCATTGGTTAACGATTTACGCATTATAGTAACTTTTTTAACAATTGAGGCATTAATATATGAAAATTTTCATAATTTGGGACCTACCATTAAACAAAATGGCGAAATTACATTAATGTTCTCTTGTTTATCACATTGTGACTGTAAGTATGTCAACATCCGTCAAAGATAAATTCTCAAATGTGAGATATAACGATTGCAATTTTGTCGATTTACAATGTTAGTCACTTAACTGGACGGAATTTCGTAGATTTAGTAACTCAATTATTAAAAGTGTTACTCCAGTACCTAAATCGTTAAACACTAATAATACAATACATTAAACATATTTTTTCCCTTTATTAAACTAAACATAAAATAAAATGTGTGACACCTTAAAAAGGGCCCATCATAATTATATACTCTTTGTCCCTAATTTATTGTTAGTTAAGATTAATGGAGTATTAAGTTCGTTCATTGGTAAATGTGATATTTACAAAACTAACCCCATTTTATATCAAATCATAGAAAAAAGTAACGAAACTTTTAGTGGTGGACTTTTTGTACCGATTTGTACTAACCGATCGATTTTCGAACCGAACCAAACAAGTTGGTACTGAAAGTTCGGTATACTGACTTTTCGGTACGGTACAACCGAACCAAATTTTAAAAGTTGGTTCAGTTTTGGTATTCATTTCGTATGTTTGATATAATACCGAACCGAACCAAATATTAAAATTATAAAATATATAGAAATTTACACATAGTCATAACTTACAAATAAATTGTCTTATAGTTTATTTTAATTTTCATTACAACTTATTTTCATGTTTATGAAGTAAAATACAATAATTTTGTGTTTTTTCATTTCCTTGTCTCATGTTTAAAATAATTATTATTTTATTAGTATTTACTATTTTAATCAACTTCACGATAAATGTAGCAAATGTAAAAATAGATGTATACATTTTATTTTTTATAAACTTTTTTGCTATTTTATTGTTATCAAGAATTGTCTTTTAATAATAGTAATGTTTCGGTATAAAACGGAAAACCAAACCGTACCAACCGAACTTTCGATATACCGACTTTTTCGGTTCGATTATGGTATAATTTTTTTCAAACCAAACAAGTTCGGTTCGATATTGATATAGGGTAAAAAAGTCGGTACCATACCGAAACCAACCCTTAGAAACTTTGGTTCTATGTATCCTTGGCATAATTTATGGAGAAGATTAGGGAGACAAATACAACTGCTCAAGCTCCATTTTTTTACGATCAATCAAAGCTAATTTACATGTATAGTGAAAATGGGAGAAAATGCATAAGTTATCTTAATCATCTCTTCTGATAGATGGGGCAATTAACAAAAACATATCATACCCCTATTATATTAATAAAAACATACCTTTAAAAGTTAAATTATCAAAAAAATACCTATATATACTTATTATTATCTAATTCTAATCAAACCATAATCTAACATTTCTCTCTAACCACAACTCTCTCTCTCTCTAATCGCACATCTCTCTCTAACACACGATAATCACACATTTTTCTAACACATGCTAATCACTCATCTCTCTCTAAAAATGACTAAAAACTCACAAAATATTCATATCCTAATTATAAAATGTCATATCCTAATTTTAAAATGTCATACCCTAAATATTCTGGATCACAATCAAATAAGTTCATACCCTAATTTCAAAACTTCATACCCTAATTTCAAAACTTCATACCCTAATTTAAAACTTTATACCCTAATTTCAAAACTTTATACCATAATTTTAAAATTTCATACCCTACGTATGAATTTCTCTCAATACTGTACATATGGATTCTCCTCCTTCAACTTAAAACCCACAAGTTTTACAATAGTCTCAAAGCTCAATAAATAGAAAACAATTTCACCAATTTCATATATTACGGGGTATCAACCAGTGTAATATTTGTGTATTACATATGTATATATATGTATTTATATGTATACGAATGTTTATATAATGTAAATGGTGTTCGGTAGTTAGTGACGGTTTTTCGTGGTGAAAAAGGGAAGAGAGATAGAGTGAGATATAAAAGAAATATATAGAGAAAAATGAAGAAAAGAGAGAGTAAAATCAAAGAGATATAAAGAAGAATGAAGGAGAGAAATAATAATGGAGGAGAGAGAGAGTAAGATGAGAGATAAAGAAAGAAGAGAATAAAGAGTATTAAATTTGTTTGCTATGTTTTTTATAATAAAAAGTTTGTGGGTATGTTTTTGTTAATTTAGTTTAAAACGTAGTATGCTTTGTTAATTTACTGAGAAAAAATATCTAGGAAGACATGGAATGAGATCAAGAATCGCAGATGCAAATATAGTAGATGCATCGATTTGTTCTGGAAGAAAGGAATGGGATATCAGGCTTCCAGAGATTTCAGAAGTTTCTTTAGAAGGGTACCCAAGGGTAAATTGATTTGTCATGGTGAGCTGTTTCCAGAGTTTTTCTCATGTTTTCTTGTAACGTTATCAGTATTTAGTCGAATGATACCTGTAATATCCAATGTTGTAAATGTTATTTTCATGTTGCCTTTCATCAATGAAGCTGTTTGCAGGAGAAGGAACCCCTAGAAAGCAACATCAAATTACAGAATGCTCTTAAATAGACACCATAGAGTGCACTGGAGAGATGTGTCAATAGACATCGGATAAATGTCTGTCAAAGTAAATGGCATTCTAGGAAATGTCTGTCTAAGTAAATGGCATTCTAGGAAACCAAAGAAAGGACAGAGACAGGTGGTAATATTCAAATACCAATATACCACCACCATTGAAAGAATTCAAACAATTTCTACATGCGAAGTTTATTCAAAATTCCAACAACTGATAATTCCACTCTACATACCAATCAAGTTGTCTCTCGTATGCATAAAATAATCAACTCGTACATGTTCCTCATTTCTGAGCATCTGCTTCAACAGGCTCAACAATCTCAGCTTCTTGCGGATTATCATTAATCATTTGATCAAATTTAGCTGCCCCTGTTGATTCAATGTTGGTTTCCTGATACTCCGCAACTGGTGTTTCCCATTTGCCTGCTAGAGCCATACCCATCATCTCATATATCTTTCCCCCCAGTTGAGCTGGACTCTCGGGCTGCACAAAAATAAAAATGCTACTTAGAAAACATGATCATATACTTCCAGAAGCTAGTAAAGATTGGTTGTATCACAAAGTCATTCCAGTATTTTAACCCTACAAGGCTATATATTTAAACTCATTCTTCAAAGCGGGCCATTCAACTAATGTTTTTATACCAAAGTCTGTCGTTCTGTGATTTATCTACACGATCGTTTGTGTTATTGTCAAATGTAGATTGGAATATGTAGATCACAATCAAATCTAAGCAGTTGTTAAGCGTGATTTTGTCAAGTCTAAGGAGAAGCAATGAACTCGCAGACAAAACATGCATGTTGAAGGTATTTCTCAAATAAAAAAATCAAAAATATAGTCCTTATCAAAGTTGTAGTCATCCAATCAAATCGAGAACTGTATGCATATCACAAACTTGATAGGCAGAGTTATCTCAAGAGTTTTCATGGTTCCAAGTTAATGGCCTTTTGATGAATCTATCTATGTTTGTTAATGAACACACAAAAATACTTAAAATTAATATATGGCTACATTTTTGATGCATTACAGACAGTACACTGTTTCATAATTGGAACAGTTACACAATTTTAAAACGAAAAAAGACTAGATTTGACCAAAACCATTACTCCCGATAAATGATAGGGTTCTTACGCGAGGTGAATTATACTTGAAGACTATCAATGTTGCAAATAAAACCAATAGTAGCCAAATAGAAATTCTGTAGAACTATAAAGACGAGATTTCTAGTTTTACCCTTTTATTCTATGAGCTTAGGTGTCAAGTTCTTGGAACCCAGAAACAATGAAAAAGGCCTATCTTTCACAGTTTGCATGTATTTGCTTAATTTTGTCCACTCCCTCTCTCGTGTAAACTATTATCCTCATTTAAGTTTTATCCCATATGATTTACAGATTTAGAGGCATCTATTTCCATTTTTCGGTTACTTTATCCCGTATGATTTACAGATTTAGAGGCACCTACTTCTGACCGAGACCCCAGGCGTCAGCCTATTGAGCCTGCCTCTCCGGCTAGCACTGTCGATAGGTTCCTACCTTTAAAATCTATTATCATCTATTTTCATTACTGCACCCTAGGATTCTCCCAAGAGATATATTTGTAAGGAAGTAAATTAAAATGACAGATTTATTAGTACGTCAAATGCAGTTCAGAACTGAGCCGAACACGGAAATTTAAAGACAGCAATGGCCTCACTACTCACTAGATCATAATCCACTCAAATCACTTGTTACTGATCGAGTATAACTATAAAATCAAAGCAAAGATTAGGTAAAATTCAAAATGAGACAACTTACAGTAAAACCACTTGAAATCAAAGCGGTGTCGTACAAAAGATCGATAGCTCTTAAAGCTTCTTCGTCATTGGGGTTAATCTTGGATGCCGCCTGCATCAATTGGGAAAACGATTTATTTTTGAATAAAAGATACCAATTGGGTCTAAACCTGAAATTCTATGAATATTAAAAAAAATGTCTTACACTCAAATTCCTAATAATAGGGTGTTCAGGATTTATTTCAAACACCCTTCTGCCTCTCATGAAGTCGAGACTCGAGGAATCACCAACAGCTTGAGCTTTCATCAGCCTGCACATGATAAAAAAAAGATAAGAGATAAAAATCAAAGGAATGCGTTAAACCATAAACTTCCAAGTACTCAGATAAAAGTCGTAAAAGAAAGGGACAAAGAAAACTTAATAAATATACTGTACCTCTCCATGTTTGCAGACCAACCAAATTTTCCGGATGCAAGAACACAAGGTGATGCACTAAGGCGATTTGAAACTTGAACATTAGCAACTTTCTCTCCCAATCTTTTCTTAATCCAGTCACATGTTTGACCAAACTCTTGTTTCATTTCCTTTTCCTTCTCCTCATTTTTATCACCTATGAAAAGATCATCAAAAAACAAAATAATGAGGGAAAATACATAATTGTTATCCCGCTTAATCTTATATTAGGATATTATCTACCGTTAATTTGCTAAATCAGATAACACTTTTAATGTTCACTGACTCGCGACCCCAATAAATGAATGGAGTCATTCCTTCTATCTGGTAAGAATATGCATAGCTTTCTCAGTAACTCTACGCCAATCCATATTTAGGGATTGGATGGAATCTGGAAGTGGCATCGGAGAGTGAAAGGTACTAGAACAAGTACAGTTTTAACTTTTTATAGTGGAGAGATTGAGAGGAGTTAGGATACTTATTGATTTGCCAAGTCATCATGACTTGTAATTAATTTTACTTTGGAAGTTACTGGTAAGATTATCTATGTATAGTAAATTGTAACCAATACGGGCACAGTCATCTAACCTAGATCAAGGTCTTCTTTGCTGATATCAATGAAATTCTTCTCTTTGTACGCTTTCAGATTCTGGATGGCCACCTCATCAATAGGATCAACCAAGAAAAGCACCTGCAACAAAGACACCAATAAACAACAATAAATGAAAACCGAAGAACCGAGAGCATCAACTGAAACTCAAAACAATCTTAATCTTGTCTATTAGAAGAAAAACTACCTCAAGATCCTTCTCAAGAAGCTTCTCCAAGAAAGGTGTGTTCATGGCACTTGTCACACTATCAGCAGCAATGAAATAAATATCTTTCTGATCAGGTTTCATGTTTTCAACATACTCGTCCAAGCTTATCATGTCTTGGTCACTTTGCGAAGAGAAAAAACGCAGCAAAGGAGCGAGACGCTTATGATTCTCACGATCTTCAATGCAACCTAGTTTTATATGTTTTCCAAAATTCTCCCAGAACTTTTCATAATCCTGAAAATATCATAATAGATGTTAGCAGAAGGAAATAAGGAAAATCATCACAGGAAAGGAATTATTGTTATCTAAATCATTAGCTTGAAATAATAGAAAATCATACTTGGCGATTCTCACTCATGGATATGCCAAGAATCATATCAAAAGCTTTCCGAACCAGACGCTTTCTCATAATCCTTACCTGCATAAACAGAACATACAATTGATATAGATATGCCCAAACCACAAGAGGATAATATTGAATGTACACAACTAATTTTAAATAAATAAAAGTACTTACAATGCGGCTCTCTTGAAGAATTTCACGAGAAACATTAAGGGGAAGGTCATTGGAGTCAACAACACCTTTAACAAAACTCAAATATCGTGGGAACTGGCATCCAAAAGTAAAAAAGAAAAGAAAAACATAATCAGATATGTTGACTGAGTGAGAGTCCATACTAACCCAGCCCTATTCACAAAACTCAGCAAAAATTTCTTACCAATTCACCATCAAAATCATCTGAAATGAAAACTCGTTTAACATAGAGTCTTATGTTCTTTGTCTTGGAGTTGAATTCTTCCTTTCCCATTGGAGCCACTTCTGGAACGTACAGTATGGACCTAAACTCCACCTCACCCTACAATTAGAAGAATATTGATTAGACAGGTACTGTAGGAATGAAGAAGGAAAAAACATCAAACAACATAAACTACATTCTTTTGCTGATAAAATACCCAATCTATGATTGAAGTTAAAACAGATAATCAATCTCACTGAAGTAGTGAAGTATACAGGTCTATCAAATTATAAAGTGATTTAGTAGAGTGATACAAACTTCAATAAAGTGGTGAACTGTACCTCAGTTGTAAAGTGTGAAGATGCTAAAGGTTCCAAGTACTCGTTGAAAGTCTTCTTGTAAAACTCATTATATTCCTCTGTGGTAACCTCTTTAGGAGTTCGAAGCTGCACACACCAAATAATTTATCAATTCAGTTGAAATTCATAATTACAGTGCTTATCATGGGAGGCAATAAGTAGCAGTAAATAGTTGATACCCATATGGGCTGGGTCTCATTAGTTTGCTCCCAATCCCAGTACTTCTCAACAACTTTCTTGATCTTTTTCTTCTTCTGTTACAAGTAAAAGAGAAGGTTGTTTAACACAGAACGTCAGAGAGCTTTTGTTATTACATTTAAAAGATAAATAAAGGTATGGTACAAGTAACCAACAATCAACTAAAAACAATAAGAACAGACCTCAGTGTTCTCTCCCTGTTCACCCTCCTTGGCCTCCGTTGAATCATCATCAACTTCAATCTACAGCCAACAAGTAAAAGGCTTAATAAAAAAGCCAAAAACAAACCACTGACATAACAACTAAGAGAAGACAACAGCGTAAAAGTTGATAGATTAGAGAACCTCTTTAGTGAAGCCCTTTTCCTGCCAGGTGTAGATGGGAAACGAAACAAACTGAGAATAATTTTTTAGAAGCTTCTCAATCCTTTCGGGATGTGCAAACCCTTTGTCCTCTGCCTGAAGTATACAATAAAAACTATTACCAGCACTCACAGAATAGATGAGCATCACACTTTGTGATAGACATTATTGCAAGAGTAATAGAACTGTAAATGACTGTAATTAAGTTCTATCTTATCCACTATGAATGATTAGAGGTACCTTTAAATGTAGAGTGAGTCGAGTCCCTCTTGGTAGGACTTGATTTGGGTCTGTCTCCTCTCGGATAGTGTAAGAGCTGGAGTTGACCTCTCCTTCCCATACATATTGCTTATCGGATTTTGGACTTTTCGAAGACACAACCACCTAAAATAACAAAAGACAAGAGCCTAATAATTTAAAACTCTGCACTAAACAGAGAACATAGATCATGTTACCAGTTGAAAGCATGACATACCCGATCACAAACAAGAAAAGCAGAGTAAAACCCAACACCAAACTGGCCGATCAGGTTGCTATCAGCTCCAGCATCCTTGCTGTCCTGAAATAAATATAAAAAATGCACAAATAGTAAGTAAAGAACCAGACGTTAGTTAAATAATAAAGGGTGAACTGAAAACAACTCCCACTGCTCATGTACTTCGGATACTCCCATCAACCCCAATGTGCAATGTAGGTTCCGCAATCAACCCCCAATTCAATTTAGAATGAGATAATAATTTTATGCTTGGTGGCCGGCTCTGGAAAATTTTATTTATTCTACAGGTATCATCAATTTCTACAAATAGCATAAGAAGCCGTATACAGTTTGACACTAGACTTTCGTAAAAATGCAATTTTCCGCTCTAATGGACTTTCAAACTACTCCAATTAGGGCTGCAAATGAGGCGAAGATTTCGTGTTTGTTTCGTTAAGAGCTCGTATCGTTTTCGTTCATTACTAAATTAAATGATAATGAAATAAAATATATATTTCGTTTGCTAAACGAGATGATAATGATCAAGGCCCTTTTCGTTTCGTTAAATTTCGTTTTCGTCTAATAATAAATATATATATATATATAATAAATGTATAATAAAAATATTATTAATATTAATTTAAAATCCATTAAAAAAAATTAAGTATCATATTGTAATTTTATTATTAAGATATTTCTTTTCTTTTTATGATGGAGGTACTAAATTAGCAATGCAATGTTGTTTCTTAATAAAAATTAATCAAATTATCCGAGACGAGGCGATACAAAAAAGTACGAAACGAGAAAAAATGGGTTCATGAGACAAAACGAAAATTTCATATCCTTAACGAAACGAAGACAAAAAAAGGTTTTTCATTTCGTCACGAAAACGAAAAACCTAAACGAAAACGAAATTGACTTTTTTCGTCTCGTTTCGTTTCATTTTCAGCCCTAGCTCCAATGTAGTTTTCGTAAAACTGTTACCCCATCATCTTGTACAATTAAAAAAATGTATCAAAAGTAAAATTTTCCTGAATAGAACGACAAACAAAAATTTATACCAATTTAAAATCGGATATTGGACTAATTGCACATGGGGGATAATTGCAAGTATTGGAAGTACATGGGTTTCTCGGCAAAACTCCCATAGTACATGGGGAAAATTTGCATTTTGCCCTAATTAAGATAAAAAGCCAAAAAGTTGGTAAAGGTTCTACAGAGAAACATAGCCATACCTTCAATGCCTTTAAAAACTTTGCGGTTCCACTTTGTGCAATAGTACCAAGACACTCAACAAGCTCTTCGCGGGTCATGCCAATACCTGAATCTCTGCATTGGAAAAAGAAATCATGAAACTATATTCTAGGTATTTTACCGAGATATTGATACAACATGAAACTTACGTAATAGTAATAATCCCATTATCTTTGTCAGTCTGGATACGAATATCAAGATCGGCTGCATCCTTCAACAGACTGGAATCTGTCACACTCAGAAACCGCAGTTTGTCTAAAGCATCACTAGCATTGCTGCAATCCCAATTCACAAATGTTAAAATCTGTTCGTATCATTCACTGTAAGCATCAAGATATTAAATTTATTTCACCGTGGTCTCATTTTTCCTTAAATTCTATTTCTTTTTCTATCTCAAGTGTGAGCTATAACCATCGAAAGGGACCTAAAAAAATATTGATATCTTAGCAAAGCTTCGCTAAGAAACATGATAACCATCAATGTAAAATGCATGTAATATAGGCTTTGACGCAAGCAACTTACGTCTTATGATAAAGCAAAATAGATAGAAGTGAAAATTTAAAGTGTACCTGATAAGCTCCCGAAGAAAAACGTCTTTGTTGCTATATAAGCTGTTAACGATGAGGTTCATCAGACGACTAACCTGTAAATATGCAGAAAAAGCATATTCAACATTTTGTATCACATCAAAATAATGAAAAAAAATGCATATAAATTGTCGGGGAGTTGTGCACTGCACCTCGGCCTGATATTCAAATTTCTCAACAGGGGTATCCGACACATTAGATGCTGCGGCAGTTGACTCACATCTTTTGCCAATAAACAACCCATCTCTCAAATTTGAAGACCGTATGAGTTTTGTGGAACTGCCATTTCCAGTAGCTAATACTGAGTACCATCTCGGCTTAGCTTCATCATGTCCAGCCTGCTCATAAAAAATGGACTATTGATTCAATTGCGAAAAATATCGTTACCCATATATTTCAGAAAAGTAACACCAGAAATAAAGTCGTAACAACTTTAGTTTCGTACAGTCCTTAACTAAGACACAATTTGGGAAAATAGATTCACTGCCTTTTGGTGGGTAACCAAGTCACACCCTTTATGGAACAAATTGACGTATTTAAGGTAGTAGTTTAGCTGATAGTCGCTTCTTTCATACCATAAATTAAAAGAAGCATCAATAAGTGATTTTTGTTTCCCTAAACTAAATTAAAAAAAAAAGATACCAGGTTTGATTTGAAAACGGAAGAAAAGGTAAATAATTTTTTTTTAAGTCACATTCATCGGGATTTTTATGTTCTTGTAACCTCTACTTAAACTCTATATCGGTTTAGTACACTCTACTGCAGAAAATCCCGTTTAGTACTCTTTACTTGAACAATACCATAGTTTTATTCCATGCCGTTAATTGCTTAATAGAATGATGAGTTGGCAGTGAAAAAAATGACCAAAACGGTCCTCTATCTAACCGAAAGGGGCGATGTGGCAGTAATGACGTCACTGTCAGATCATGATTTCATGCAATAATTAACGATAGGATATAAAATCGTGAAATTGTTAAACTAGAGAGTACTAAAAAAAATTATTGGTAGTCGATGGAACTAAACCAAAATGGAGAGAAAGTAAAGATAACAAAAAAAACATTCATTTAAGTTCCAAACAATATTATTATTTTACATGTTTGCGTTCCAGATATCGAATCACTTCCATACAAGTTGAAATTTCTTTTATGTACAAAGAAGAAATTCTTTTTATAGGAAAAAACACCTTCAATCACTCAGAAATATAATCTATTAACACCACTGCTTGATTTAATTATCATCTATGACTGATATACAGCGAGTCGTTATATGTTTCATCGATCAGGACATATATACATATAATTTCTTAAATGCAATATGTTTACCCCAAAACACCTACATTTACACAGACTTAAAAGCTAAAAGTGCTCCACCAAGTAGACAAACAGCATATTTCTTCAAATGATTATATCCAACATATAATATTATATCTAAAAAAAAAACAGCATATTTCTTCAAATGATTATATCCAACATATAATATTATATCTAAAAAAACACTTTCGGTCACTCACAAATATAATCTATTAACACCGCCGCTTGGTTTAATTACCATCATGACTGATACATAGCGAAACATTATATGTTCATCGATCGTACCATACATACAGCATATAAATATATACAAACAAATGCTTAAATGCAACATGTTGACACCAAAACACCTACATTTTCACAGACTTAAAAGCTCAAAGTACCAAAACACCTACACCACTGCTTGATTTGATTATCATCTACCTCTGATATATAGCGAGTCATGCCATACATATAGCATTTATATATATATATATATATATATTCAACATTTTCACATAAAAATACAATTTGTTTACACCGAAACAACTACATTTTCGCAGACTTAAAAGTACCAAGGAGACAAGACAGCATCTTTCTTCACAAAATATAAATCAAACAAATTAAATTGTATATATGCATACATAAAACAAGCGAGACAGAATTAAATCACTAACAGCGTCTAATTTATAAGAAAAGTGAAAGTACTGTTTCGCTGAGTAAACGGTTATTTGATGGGTCAAAAAACACCTAAGAAAAGTGAATTTTTTGTTAGGAAAAAAACACCTTCAATCACTCAGAAATATAATCTATTAACACCACTGGTTGATTAATTACCATCTATAAATGATACATAGCAAGTCATTATATGTTCATCGATCATACCATAAATACATCATATAAATATATACATACAAATGCTTAAATCCAATATGTTTACACCAAAACACCTACATTTTCACAGACTTAAAAGCTAAAAATACCACCAAGGAGACAAAACAGCATCTTTCTTCAAACAATTATATCAAACATATATATATATATATACATAGATTAATTACCACCAAGGACGAAAGTATGTTGATTGTCCAATTTCTAATTATTTGATATAGAAATTGTTAAAAGTCGTATAAAACTATAAATAATGTTAATATACTAAACATAAATTAACCCTTCTTCAAATGATTATATCAAACATTATATATATGAATACATATATATAGTCCAAGTGATACAGAATTAAATCATTTACGGCGTCTAATTTATATTAAAAAAATAAATAAAGAATACCGTTTGGGTGAGTAAAGGGTTGGTATTAGAAAGTGGAGCGGCGGAATTGCGCCACCGTGCACCGCCGTGTCGGAGAGTGGCGGAGAATGATCGCCGGGAGATTCGATTCATGGTAACTGTAGAGAGAGAGAGAGAGAGAATTAGGGTTTAAGGAATTATATTATAGAAAAAGGGGAGAAAGGGTTTATCGAGTGGGATAGAAGAAGCTTCTGGATTTTCATTTTTATTCTTTTTTTTAAAAAAAAATCAACTTCTTTTTTTACTAGTATTTAACCCTAATGGTAGACATATTTTACTCTGGATTTAAAAAAAAAATCAACTTTCTAGATTTTCATTGGAGTAGTATTTTACTCTAATGGTACACATATTTTTATAAAATATACTCTTTTATAATAAACCAGACCCGAAATATATTGAAAAATAGCAAAAAAAGATATGAATAAGGATCAAAAAATGAAAAAACTTGTAAAGTACAAATAAATGAAGAAAAAAAATCAAAATTCGCCGAAAAGTTCGAAAAGTCAGAAAACGTTGAAAAAATGACAAAGAAATATAAAAATCTAAAATTTACAACATCCGGAGACACGGTCACACAGGGATCAGACGAACATATGATTATGCGGACACAATATCACACGGACTTAGGAGAACACACAATCACACAAGATCATTAGCACGCATTATCCATTGTAGACAAGATCGTTCGAAAATAGCTTCGCGTGGACACAATATCGCATAGGATTCAGGTTAAAATCTGTTAAAATCATTAATTTTCTCATAAATTATTCTGAACTAGTTATATGATCATTATTTTAAAAATATTTTTGAGTATAACAAGTCATGTTACAAACTTAGGTTTCAACTAAATTATAATTAACAAACTTAGCGACTTAATTAAAATTACTCAAATTTATCAAATTCACATCATGCAGCTCATGGAAGATCTAAAGCTTAATCCTCACATACAAGTCGATTTATCACTTTCGTCGCATGGATGGCAACGACAAACAACATAATCAGAAGGACCGAAAAAGTGAATTCAGATAGACAAGGGGGAGAATGAGGCAGAAGGAGGGGATAGAGAACGGTTCTTACGGAGATGACAGAGATGAAGACTGCAACGACGACGTAGCCGTTATCCTACAAAGAATGAAAACGAGGAGAGAGAATAATGCAACGGCGAGGAGAAATAAGGATAACCTGAGCCGTGAATGGTCTTAGGACAGAAAGAATGCAAAAGGAATGAAGGAAGGACGAGCGATCAAAAAGAATCCCGCGGTCGCCATATTTCTGGTAGCGAGACGCAAAAGAGATGATATGTGCGTAAAGACGCCGCCAAATCTCTGACGAAAAACTATTGGTTATGAAGATGAGGAGAAAGTTATTGAGCAAATGAAAAATAATAATTTGACCTCCATTTTATACTCATTCACAGAAGATTAAAAAACCAAAATAAGTTTAATTAACTAGATCAACTATTTTTAAAACAGCTTCAACCTGAGAGTAAAAAAAAAAATAAGTTGGTTTCTTAAAGCTAATTTTCCCATAAGATAAATTGAAATTTGGTAACAATCAATGTCAGTCTTCAACATGCAATTGTTCTTTATACTTTATTTATAGATGTCAAAATATACGCTCAAAGATTGAGATATAAAAATTCGACCAAACTTTTCTCTTGACTACCTTCCTCTTGAATCGCATGGACGCTTTTCATGTCAAATTAATACCAAAAATATACTATAAAAGTTCAAAATGTTTACAGATTTTTTTAACGAACACTTTAAAAATAAAATAACACGTTGATATATGCAAAAAAAACTAACCCTGAAAACAATTCCGAATGCAAAAACGTTGGGGTGTCATAACTTGAGCTGTCGTATATCAAAGTTTCTCAAAAACTAAGTCATTGTTAGAGGTCTGCTCACCTAGTCATTGTTATCAAAGCTCAGAATTTATGGAGATTTTATTTATTTGAATTTGTAAATTTGCTTAGTACTTGCTTTTTACAAAATCTGGGTTAAAACATCAGTTTTGATCAATGCTGTGGGACTAAATTAATTTGAAACTGGGAGAATCGACTAGTCCTTATTTGACGATTAATACTAATCTACTCTCTCTTCTTTTCATTTATTTCCCCACCTAACAATAAATAACAATTTATCCTTTTTTTCATACTATTTGTTCGATTACTTACCACTTACGCTTACTTAGTTTTCCACATGATTCAAATTTTCATCCGCATCTTGTAAAAATAATCATTTAAAACTGTGAAATAATTTATTAAAATTAGCTTTACTTTTCATGGAGACATTCCAAAATGACAATTATGATAGTGATTTGATAATTAACCTAACACGCCTTTTAATTTAGTAGTCAACATATACATTTTTGCTTCAATTAAGCGAGTCAAACTACATCCGATCATTTTAACCTAATTAATTCAAGTATATTAAGTAGTGATTTCACTTTAAATTATTTAATACATTTCACATAGGTTAATTAATAGTAAATGAGACTTAGTATGCATTAAAAACCGATGATCAAAAGCAGATTGAGTCATTTAATTGGACTGAATACGTATAAGTTGAGTACCAAATTAGGAAAAATGTTAGGTTAAGTACCAAATTAGAGCGAAACGTATATGTTGGGTACCGAATTAAAAAAAATGTTAGGTTAGATAGCAGATTATTAAAAGTTGATAAGTTAGACTATAATTTTTGCAATTTTCCCTTCAAAGTATCTATATGACTATATGCAGTCTATTAATTATAATAATTCAACATATCTATATGACTATATGCAGGCTATTAATAATTATAATAATTCAACGTATCTATATAACTACTATATGTATGCTATTAATTATAATAATTCAACGTATCTATATGACTATATGTAGGATATTAATTATACAGTAAAAAATACATTTACTATCCCAATCTATCTACGGTTAACGATTTGGGTACGCACCTTTTAAATTTACCAATTTAGGTACCACACTAAATAAATTTCCAATTTAGGTACCACCGTCTTAATAAATCACGAAATCATGTCACGTGACATTTGACAAACATTAATTTGAAAGGCTAATTTGACAATTTTGCACAAAAATATGTCATCATAGAAAATTTTTTACCCCAATTTCACACATAAAAAAATTTAGCATATAATCCAATTTTTTGTTATGTGTGAAATTAGAAAAAATATTTTTATAGGATGACGTATTTTTATGCAAAATTGTCAAATTAGCCTATCAAATTAATGTTTGTCAAATGTCATGTGATTTCGTGATTTATTAAGACGGTGGTACCTAAATTGGAAATTTATTATATAGTGTGGTATCTAAATTGGAAAATTTGAAAGGTGGGTACCCAAATCGTTAAAAACAGATAGATTGGTATACTAAACTTATAAAACCCCATAATTATAATAATACAACGTATCTATAATAACTAGAGAGGGGGAGACAGACTATACCTTTGGTATAGTCTGTAAAACTCTCCCCTCTGCAGCCATTGGATCAACAGTGGGGCCCACACACTGTTTGATCCAATGGTGACACAGGGAGTGTTTTCCAGACTATACCAAAGGTATAGTCTGGCACTCCTCCTCCATAATAACTAGCAAATTAAACACTTTGATAAACAGCTAGAAATGGAGTTCTCATGGAGTGTTTGCTTGAGTAGCTTATTAGTCTCATTTTTTGTTATTTTCAATGTCCTAAAAAAGCTAAAACCTAAGCATGGCGGAGGAGGTACACCACCACCTGGACCCCCAGGGTGGCCGGTGATTGGAAACATATTCGATATTTGGTCGATGCCACATCAGCAGTTGTACAAGCTCCGAGACAAATATGGCCCAGTTATCTGGTTACGCCTTGGTTTGGTCGACACTATGGTCGTGCAATCCCCTGACGCTGCATCCGAGCTCTTCAAAAACCATGATCTTGCTTTCTGCGATCGAAAGGTACTTGTGTTTTCACATCATTTTTAAAGAAACAAATGCCTGTTCGTAAACTTTAGAACTGTGTGCCATGTAAGAATTTGTAACAATTTCACATCAAACTCAACAGCCACAAAAAGTATTTTTTTTTTTAAATAAAAACCATTTATTATTTAAAATGTGAGGTTAATATATAAGAGTAAATTTGATATAAAAGTCAAATAAAAATACACTAAAAAGGAAAGTGGCCTAGACGTCCGCTTTTTATTGTTGGTTCTTGAAACAAATTATTGATTAGAAACTCAATATATTAATAGTTTTCTTTATATTTTACGGTGGTATATTGCTAATTTCGATTTGTTGCAAAAAAAAGGTTCCAGACGCTCTAACAGCGTGGAACTACAACGAAGGAGCACTAGCCATAAATGCTTACGGACCGTATTGGCGCGTGTTGCGCCGACTGTATGCGTCTGTGTTTTTAACTTACAAAAAGATCGACGACGGAGCAGAAATTAGGCAAGAATGTGCGGACAAGATGATCCAATGGATCAAGGACGACACGGCCTCTTCACTTGCCCGAGGAGGTTCAGGAGAGGTATGTATCTTTTGTTCAAGATAATTTTACCAAGTAAAATATTTTTGAAAGATATTATTTTAATCACTGGTAAGCAAAAACGTGGTCGACGTACGGAAGAAATGACAGTACATATGTACCGTCTTTTGTTAGTTGACTAATATGTTATGCTCGCTTTGTGAGATTTACTTAATAATATTATGAAACCGAGTAATTCAGTTTTTTTGTTTATATGATACACGGAAACATGTTATTGCCATATGAAATATACATATAATCGCTTAAATGTAATGGAATTAAAACATCAACAATTTTTTCTGCAAACAGGTACAAATTAGCACCTTTTTGTTACTAATGTCTTTCAACATTATCGGAAAGTTTATACTGTCTAAAGATCTTTGTTTGGACTCACAATCTGAAGAAGGCACTGAATTCTTTCATGCAATGGAGAACTTCATGGAATTGGCTGGTAAACCTAATATTGCTGATTATTTCCCTTTCTTAAAGTGGTTCGACCCGTTAAGGATTAAAAGTCATATGATGAGGGAAATGGGGAGGGCTATTAGAATCGTCGAGAAGTTTGTGAAAGAGAGGATTGAGGAGAGAGAAGATAGAGGGTATACAGCCCGACACGATTTGCTTGACGTGTTACTTGATTATAAAGGAGACGGGAAAGAAGGACCAGACAAGATTTCAGAAAAAAATGTCGTCATATCTATTATGGTAAGATGTTAATTAGTATTTATGAAAATTTCTCTGAATCAATTTCTGAAATATTTATTTTATCAGAAAAATATTTTGTAAAGTAACAATATTATCAATACGGACGGGTTCTTCAACTGATTTAGGCCTTGTTGCCATTCACCGGCTAAAAATGAAGGTTTCACCACGATTCAAGTTCTTAGACGCAGTCAATTTAATTCTTATATACCGTCTGATCATTTAACAGTCATACTAGCTGGTTGAGGGCATGCCATAATTCACAATTAGTCATAGTTCAAAGCTCACGGTGTAGAGAATTTTTGTTGGAAAAACCATGTCTAACATGGTAGTTTCCGAATGCTCACGAGACCATTTTTGAGTCAAGATTTCAAGTGACAGTTGTTGTCTTTTGACACCATACTCAAGACGGTTGAGTAGATGTTATGACAAGGTTCGTAACGGTATGTCGCATGACCTATTCGGAAAATGGGAGTGAATGAAAATTGGGGTCAAAAATTGGGGTTGAGAAAGAGAAAAACTCTTAATGCTGAAAAATGAGTTTAATGAGGATAACTCATTGTGAATTGTCCCACAATGGAAAATGAAGAGTCATTTTACAATATATATACAAAGCTATCTCATGTGGATATTAAGTTGTGTGTCCACACACACGTGTGTATTGTGTACCACATACACTTGCTCGTCGGCATGCTTGCTCGTCGGCAAAAGCGCGCCTGTTCGGCAAAAGCGTGCATGTTCGGGAAAAAAATTCAACAAAACTGTAACTGTTGCAATAAATATAAATTCATTGCAACGTTAATACTGCAGTTTTGAATTTTGAAAACTGACAGTAGTAAAGTGACTTTAATGGCTGAGATACTCAGCGAACCTATAAATAGACAGACCCCCCATGTCAAAAAAAATATATTCTGAAATCAAACACAGCAGCATATATCATCTCTCTAAACATAAGCATTACATTTTAGTCAGAGAGAGCCACCCACCAACAGCTCAACCTTGAGTCGTCGGCAGTTTCCGGCAAGTCATCCGAGACGTTGTACCTTGGGATCGAAGCGCCAACGCAACCAGAAACCTAAGGGCAGACTGTTAAACAGTCGTCTCGTCTATTTATTTTCGTGCATTTTTTATTCCGTCTTTACATTTATGCAATTTTATATTCTGTACATTTCAATTCTGTAATTTATTTTTCTGTTCTATAATTTCATTTCAGTCCTTTTTCTTTTATGTAATTTTTATTCTGTTCTGTAATTTACTTTCCAGTCCTGTAATTTTATTTAATTCCAGAAACAGTCCAGCAGTTAGTAATTATACTATTCTGTCTGGCAGTTTCTTTTAATTAACAAACTGTCCAGCAGTTTAGTTTTATACTATTCTGTCTGACAGTTTCATTTAATTACAAACCAGTCCAGCAGTTTAATAACTTATATTATTCTGTCTGGAATTTTAATTAATTGCATTTATATTCTGCAAGTGTCGGAATTTTGTAATAGAGTAATATTCCATTATAGAAATAAAATTGTTTATTTATTTTTACTCATTGCACTTTAAATTATTGCTTTTACGTACACCAAAACCAACAATCTTAACCGATATTATTTTTGTTTTGTGTACTATTTTACTTTTATATTAAAAGGAATAGTGATTCTTCCGCTACAATTATAGTTTTAGAATATTTTGTAGCAAAAGAAAAATTCCTGGAGTTGTTTTATTTTGTTTTGGTAGTTGTACCGTTTTCGAGAAAATACCAACCAGTTTGGTATTAGCTTGAAATAATTTATTTTGTCTAAATTCTTTTACGAAAACCAAGTTTTCTATACTTGGTGTTTTGCTCAAGAATATTTATATATACGCGTATCTTATACGAACGAAAATGTCTCTGACCCGATTGTCCCTTCGGTAAGTTCGCATGACGCAGTGGTTGGTGGGAATGTCCATAACACTAATGGCGATGCAAATGTGGGGGCTGACGCTCAACCGCATGTTACGGCGGCTGCGGCCGCTGCGGCCCAAGCTGATGCTACGACCAAAGCTGCGGCTGCGGCAGCGGCCAAGGTTGCAGCTGCGGCAACGGCCAAGGTTGCAGCTGCGGCTGCAGCCAAGACTATGGTTGCGGCCAGGGGCAAGGTACCGATGAGTTCGGCTATGCTTGTTTTGCCGACCTCTCATCTGGAGAAGGCGAAAAAGTTTAGGGGTGACAACTTCAAACGTTGGCAGCAAAATATGCTATTTTATTTAACCTCCTGAACTTGACCCGGTTTCTTAAGGTGACTGCTCCCGTCCTAAGCGAGGATGATCTGGACGAGCAGTCATTCTCGGCGGTTGAGGCATGGAGACATGCCAACTACCTATACTGGAACTATATACTGTGTGCTCTAGATGACACCCTTTTCAGTGTCTTCGAGCCCAAAGCAAATGCGAAGGAGCTTTGGAAGACTCTCGAAAAGAAGTACAAGGTGAATAACGCTGGCGCAAAGAAATTTGTCGTCATGGACTTTCACGAGTACATGATGACTGATAATAGGAGTGTCATTGAGCAGGTTGAAGAGCTACAGCTCATATACCATCGGCTTGATGCTGAAGGTCTAGTTATCAATGAACCCTTTCAGGTGGCCCTCATGATTGAGAAACTGCCACCGTCATGTAAGGAGTTTCAGAACTACCTGAAGCAAAAGCGGAAGGCAATGAGTCTGGAGGGGCTCATAGAGAGGTTGAATATCGAGCAAAGCAATCGCCGTTCTGGAAAGAAAGGCGGTATTTCTAGTAGCTCGGTGGCAAAGGCCCATGTGATTGAGGCCACGCGTGTCAAGCGGAAACGCCCTGACAACGAAGGCGGTGCTGTTGCTGCAAAGAAATTTGCGGAAACCTGCTTTGTGTGTAACAGGACCGGTCATCGTGTCGCGGACTGTTATGACAATAAACGCACTGCTAAGCCCAAACCCCCACCGAAGAACTTTAAGGGCAAGGGGAAGATGAGGGCTCCAGATCAGGCCAATGTGGCCGATGGAGTAGAGGATGACATGCATCTCTTTGCAGTGGTCTCCGAAGTGAACCTTGTGGGTAGCAACCCCAAGGAATGGTGGCTAGATACTGGCGCCATGAGCCACATCTGCTCCAACAAGTGGATGTTTAAGACCTACGAGGCGGTGGTTGGTGAGACCTGCTTCATGGGTAATTCTGCTACTTCCAAGGTGGAAGGAAAGGGGACAGTGGTGATGAAACTGACCTCAGGAAAAGAGCTCACGCTGACTGGGGTGCTCCATGTACCAGATATTCGCAAGAATCTGGTTTCAGGCTCGGTTATGGTGAAGAAGGGTTTTAAACTAGTTTTTCAATCCGATAAAGTTGTAATCACCAAGAATGGTATTTATGTAGGTCGTGGCTATATGACCAACGACATGTTTAAGTTAAATGTAGAAATCCAGCTCCTAAGGCTGAGTTTGCTAATAAAGGTGTTAAGACTGAGGCCAGTACCAGTAATGTAATGACTGTTGCCAAGTTGGCCAATAATATTTCAGATTCTGCTTATATTTTAGGGTCATTTCATTTGTGGCATGGTAGATTAAGACATGTGAATTTTAATTCTATGAAGAAATTAATATCACTGCAACTAATAAACAACATAAATGTGAAATATGTGTAGAAGCAAAGTTAACGAAATCATCGTTTCAACATGTTGAATGAGATAGTGAACCTCTTGGTCTGATTCACACATGTGTGTTGATTTGAAATTTATTCAAGCAAGATGAGGTAAAAGATACTTCATAACTTTTATAGATGATTGTACTAGATACTGTTACGTTTACTTGTTAAACAGTCGCCTTGTCTATTTATTTTCGTGCATTTTTTATTCCGTTTTTACATTTCTGCAATTTTATATTCTGTACATTTCAATTCTGTAATTTATTTTCCTGTTCTGTAATTTCATTTCAGTCCTTTTTCTTTTCTGTAATTTTTATTCTGTTCTGTAATTTAATTTTCAGTCCTGTAATTTTATTTAATTCCATAAACAATCCAGCAGTTAGTAATTATACTATTCTGTCTAGCAGTTTCTTTTAATTAACAAACTGTCCAGCAGTTTAGTTTTATACTATTATGTCTGACAGTTTCGTTTAATTACAAACCAGTCCAGCAGTTTAATAACTTATATTATTCTGTCTGAAATTTTAATTAATTGCATTTATATTCTGCAAGTGTCGGAATTTTGTAATAGAGTCATATTCCATTATAGAAATAAAATTATTTACTTCTTTTTAGTCCTTACACTTTAAATTATTGCTTTTACGTACAACAAAACCAACATTTTTACTTACTAAGAAAAGGATTGTTGCGGAGGTTTTAACGAATGGGTTCAGTTTAGTATATTTAGATTGAATCTTTAATTTATTACACCTCGGAGGTCACTACCTACCAGTAAGTTTGTTAAAACATTTTATTAAAAAGTAAGCGTGTAATTGGAGCATTTGATAGATTTCTCAATCTTCAATGTGTGCTACTATTGGCATTTTATTTAGTAAAAATTATGAATCCAAAGTTGAATTAACCAAGCTTTTTTACGCAGTCTAGAGTAAGCCACACATTTTTCACTCACAATATGCAATCAAACACGCTCCTAGTGAGAACTTCTTGCTTTCTTTATTTTTGTAGGAAATATTTTTCGGTGCGGTGGAAACTGTAGCTAGTACAGTAGAATGGTCTATGACAGAGCTGCTACATAATCCTAGCTCAATGATGAAGGTTAAAGAAGAGCTCAATCGTGTCGTGGGACCGAATAAAAAGCCAAAAGAAGGTGATCTCAATAAATTGATATACATTCAAGCTGTAATAAAGGAAACACTTCGATTACACCCTTCGGTCCCCTTACTAGTACCGAGAAATGCAACATGTGACACTAATTATATGGGATATTTCATACCAAAAGGAACCCAAGTGTACGTAAATGTATGGGCGATTGGTAGAGACTCGGAATACTGGGAGAACCCTCTTTTGTTCAAGCCCGAAAGGTTTATAGGATCAACTGTAGATTACAAAGGGCAAAACTTCGAGTTCTTACCGTTTGGGTCTGGGAGAAGGGTATGTGTGGGGTATCCCTTGGCTCACCAAGCCCTTATGATTGGGCTTGCGTCTCTCTTGCACTCTTTTGACTGGGAGGTTCTCGACTCAGTCGATAGCATGGACATGAGAGAGAGGATGGGATTAACATTGCGGAAATTGAAACCTCTCAAAATTGTTCCCAAAAGGCAAACTTGGTGAAAAATGCCGTTTACACAATATTCAGTCGCCTTTGGTGTTTGTCTGCTATCTTGTTTTGCCTCTTTGCTGAATTCTTAAGCTTTAAAATAAGGAGAGGGAGGAATAAATTTTCATGATAGGAAAATGTACGTTAAACTGTTTAGCTACTCAAATGTTTTGTTAAGAGAAGGGGGACGACTGACGACAATTCAAATGTTTGCTTAAGTTGCAATTTAATGCAATTATGCAGCAAAGTTTTATCATTTATTTGTCAACCTATACGTATCACGTTCTGGTTCTCAAGAACCAGTTCATGGCATTTTGCCCATCTCAAACACTTCTAGGTTTTGACAGATGAAAAGTCATACTCCTAAGAATTATAATTATTTGGTAAGAAATAATAACTATGGAAAAATATATTGATATACTTCACCGAGTATTTACTATTACATAGTATCACATTCTGAAACAATTAGTTCACCCCAGTTTTTATCCATACCACTTTTAATAATGAACTACGAATGATGTCTGTAATGACCCGATCCTCCGACCAGACCGTCACCATCTGCTTACTACCACCAATATTGTCCGCAACTTCTAATTAAATAAGCTTGATTCTTTTAAATTTAAAAAAAGCTTAAGCTCGTACAGTTCACAGCTTATAACACTCTTAAGGCCATAAAAATAGAAGCGCGCAACAGTCAAACTGGTCAACCGGATGCAATCCAACCTTTAAGCAAAAAGTAAAAAAGCTACTTAATATCCAAAGCTGCGACTGAACAAGGCCTTATTCTATATTAACATCATAAAGATCACCAAGAAGACTACTTGACGGGGGAGGATCTCGAACCTCACTCTCATTACGAATAGATTTAGTAGAATCAGAACGATTCCCCTCTGTTGATAAGCTTCTCTTAGGGGCATGATTTCCTAAAGAGGATGAAGAAGTTATGGTTGTGCTATCCTGAGATAGCTTTTCAAAGGCTTTAAACCTTAAATAGTCGTTATCACCCGAGTTAGACTTGATTATAGTTGCTTGAACGGGAGTTTTGCCTTCCAGCATGCTTACGACAGAGGACATTGACGGTCTTAGAGAGGGAGAGAGATTGGTGCACGCAAGACCCACGTTGAGCATGTTCATTACTTCTATATCTGAGTACTTTGTTCCAAGATCGGGATCTACAAGTTGGAGTAATTTTCCTTGCTCTTGAAGGACATAAGCCTGCAATTTCAGCCATGTGCACTTTTAGATGATATAGACATAATTTATGTCAGGTTGTATACCCTGGTATCATCTATAAACATAAGGTAGTTATCTTTTTTTTTTAGATAACTTTCAGTATGCCCCCCTCCTTGTTAGCAAAACACCTTTCTCAGTCAATCGCCTATAACAAATGGGCTTTGAGTTTAAGAGTTTGTTAACAATAGCTCGTAAATTTATACCATGAAGGAATACGCCATTGTGCAGAGTTTTCAAGGATGATTTACTAAACTAAGTATAAGCTCAAGGTCAAATTGGCTTGCTTGAAAACAAATAAGACTGGCTGATATCTTAAATGATTGCCCATGATCTTTTTATGACAAGTCATTTGAGTTTTCCCTCATGAACTTCTATACCTATCTGTTTTTCTTTGCGTTGTTCAACAAATTTCTTAAAAAGTTGAAGTAAGAGGTGCAACTAAAAATTACTAGAAAACTAAAAAGAGAAATTCACATGCAACTAATGCAAGAAAATCAGATGCTTACCCAATCAAGAAGGTAAACACACTCCTGCCTTGGCCGATAATTTGTGTTGCTTTTCCCACTGACAATTTCGAGTGCGACAACTCCAAAGCTGTAAACATCTGCTTTATCGGTCAAATAACCCCTTGTTGCATATTCAGGTGCCATATAACCTCTGCAAGTAGGAACAATTCTTTGAGCGTAATGTCAAGCCAAAATTTCCATCACCATGTTACATAACATTTACCTGGACATGGTCAATCTGATTTCTTTCTTTGAAAATGGTGTTTTAGAAATGTAACCAAACAACTCTTAGTCACCTTTAAGCTAAATTAAAGTCAGATGGCAGATCACTAAGCATCAACTCTTTATGTTTTTTGTTTTCTCTTTTGGGGGAAAGTATTTGATGCAGTTGATAGTCCAATAATCTTCCAACTTACCCGAAACTCTTAGTAGTCCAAGTACTGTAGGACCTGTACTAATATCGGAAAGGTAATGTAAAAGGAAAAATATATTTTCTTTGAAAAATAGCCAGTACTATCAATTGAACTTATAATTCCAAAGGTCCAATATAGTCAATAATTAAGAATAACCTCAAGAAGGAAAATACTCGATGCTAAATAAATTAATAAAGACTAGACCCACGTAAATACTACCGAGTACATTCGTACAGACCACGCTAAGGGGCCATTCTCTCAATAAAACTATTAAGTCCAAGAAAAAATATGCAATGAAAAGGAATATTGATGTTACTGTCGAGCGCCATAAAAGATACAATGAATGTATGATATTACCATTGAATCAACCTACAAAATAGCATTTAGAAATGAAGAATTAACTGTAAATGTTCGAATAATTGCAGATACAACATTAAAGCAATGAAGGGTATAAAAAACTAACACAGTTCCAGCAATTCGCGTGCTGATATGTGTATTTTCCTCTTCATCAAGCTTAGCCAAGCCAAAATCAGATATCTTAGCATTCAAATCCTTATCAAGTAACACATTTGTTGCCTTAATATCCCTATGGACAATCTTTAACCTTGATTCCTCATGCAGATAGGCCAAACCCCTTGCAATATCTATGCATATCTTATTCCTCCTTGGCCAATCAAGTTTTAGCCGCTCCTCCTCCCGACCTGATAGAGAAAGAGAGACTGAGAGTTTCTATACAGAACACTAAACTCTAGACCGAATCGGCGAATTTGAAATACAACACCAAAACAAAACCAAAATTACCGATAAAAAATAGAATTGTAGCGTTCTGTTTCCCACCATCAATTTGAAATTGTTGAAACTTTGGTTTATATTTTATTGATGTGTGCGGGTTTAAACATGGTATCACAGAAGGATTTTGTATGTGTTTTGTTCCACATGTATCTTTACACTTGTTGGACATTTGTTTGAACTCAGACCACAATTATATGGGATCTTACATGTACCATGATCAGGATCTTTGGATAATGGACCAAATAGAAAAAGAATTTTAAACTCTCTCAAAATATACAGAATCGGCTCTATTTAAAACTTACATCAGACTATGTAATTATTAACAGCCAAGCGAACCCTAAAAGGCATAAATTTCTTTGAAATTATAATGAAATTTTGCACAATGATTAAAGATAACTGAAATAAAGTCAGTTAGACACCACCAATTAGAATTAAAATGTGAATTATTTCACATAAACCCGTCTCTTGCACTTTTTGATTTGTAACAGTTAATGACATAAAGAATTGATAAATCACAGTCGTATTCAAAGGACAAACAAGGATGATGAACAAAAATACCAAATAAAGCGCGAGCAAGGCAGTTATTTTCCATATATTCGTAAACCACCATCAATTGGTTTCCTTCAATACAACACCCATATAACTTGACAAGATTAGGGTGTTGCAAAGCAGATATCATTCCTATCTCATTTAAAAATTCACGGTTTCCTTGTTTCGATTTCGATGAAAGCTGCTTAACCGCAATCACACCATCTGGAAGTACACCCTGGAACCAGAAGTTTTTTTTTTCAGAATCTTTTTTAAAATTAACAAGCCATGATTATTTCATTTCCCTTGTTTTATCAATCAAGTAAATTTACCTTATATACTGAACCAAACCCTCCTTCACCAATTTTATTTGCAATATCAAAATTATTGGTTGCTGCTTTTATCTGTCTCAAGCTGAAATATCCTGTCTGCAAGCGAAGGGACCGAAGTTCTGTGGGAAAGAGATGAGCAAGAATCACAAAGCAAACAACAACAAAATTATGTCAAAAGCAACCAAAAGATTTAGAAACTGATAAACTGAGCTAACAAGTTTGATCCACTTTAGAATCATAAAACAGTTTATACTTTATATCCACTCTTTGAACAGAATACGAATAATGAGAACATTGTCGAAATGATAATTCTGTAGTGTTTATTCTCATTACAGATGTACATATATTTAGCAGTGTGTTGTACTGCTGTTAGAGTAGTGCTAATTAAGAAAGAATCACATATTGAATGCTATTTACAAACATATCAAAACTGAAGCATAATTCTAGCTAATTCAAATTTAAACAGACTTCTTTATTGGAGGTGATTGTGTGACTTGATTGTTAGCCATGATTTGTGGAGAATATTGATTTTCTCTAACAAACATGTTTTCAAGTGATAAACTCCACTGTCTTTTTTGGGGGAAATCTACCATATTAATTTTTTCTTTTGGGGCAAGTCTACCATATTAACTCCATATACACAGAAGAAAAATAGTTACTTAGATCTAGTGCTGTTGAATTTGAACATTAAAGTGTTACACAACCTCGACATCCAGTTCGTATAAATGTTGTGAAAAGACATCATGGCAAATTAGCGTATCTACAAACTTCTTACATGTTTTATATTAGCATGGAGGAATTGTTTCTATACACCAATGGATGATTTATTTTTTAGATTTTTACACAACAAGACAAAATGAAGGTGGTTAATTTAATATCCCCTACCAAGACCTTAATTGAACCATGTCATACCAGTTATATTTTAATTACTCAAAAGTTAAAACAAAACTTAAGATTTTACAAATGAAAAATTTGCAATTTTTATGTAGTAGTTGCAGGAAAAAGGTATAGCTATGAGTGTATCAAGAGCAAAAGAAGAAATAGCTGTGAATCCTTCACAAATATAAGCATTACTGTTTTTCCTTCTTTTCCAGTTCTACTGAAATTTGAGAGATTAGCTTTCTATATATGATTATCAGTCATGTTACTGTTTACTTTTTATTACCCTACAGAAAGGAGTTTTTCGTTGTTAGTTGATTTTTTTTTCCTTGGACTTTGTTCTGAGCATATGCTCTCAAACTCTGGCTTTAGCTCACTCTAATCAGGAGCTTAGAACGGTGAGAATTTTAATATCGTCCTGATAGTAGTTTTTTTCGTAGTTGGATAGGCTCTATTAACGAACCTAGTCTGATATTCCGGTTTCTTTATCGGCTTTCTGCTGTATTTGCTACCAGGAGGCACATGTTCCATGGAAAGACACTTCTCGTTTTCGCATTAGTAATATATTGAGCTTGATACAAATAAAAAAGCAACCTGAAAAAGTATGTATTTAAAATTTCTGCCAGATTTTACCTTTGTCCTCTTGATCTTTTCCTCCAAGGTACCCTTTCATTCGGAGTAGAAACACAATCATCACAAAAAATACACAAGAACAAGCCACTATGCCAATAATAACCCCCATAGAGATTCCAGTATGAAGTTTGTACACTACAAGGTAGAGAAATAATCATTTTTCGAAAGGTTAAAAAGGAATTGATTAACAAGACTAAGAAACAACATTTTTAATACGGAATCGCTTCAGTTTCCCCAGCATGTTGTAATGGGGTTAATTGTAATTTTATACTGTATATTAATGTATCACTAAATCTTGATTTTGAAAACGGCCTACAAAAGATAGAAATTAGTACCCCAACCTAATATATTTTTTTCTGTTTTTATACACTACATAGAACAAGAAAAATATAGGCGGGGAATCAAAAGAAAAAAACGTGTCAGATTAGTGTAAAAAAAGAATGAATTATAAAGTATTAAACTTTTACCTATTTAATACCCAAACTTATGATCTTCTATATCTGGTCACTAGGTATATTGAGTCGTCGAGAAATGTAAGGTTAGGCCATATTTGATTGCAGTATAGTATAAAGGGGGTTGTAAGTAGGCATTACAAGTGAAATAACTAATAGCACCATATAGAAATATCAATTTTAGCCCACATGCCGTACAATTAATACTATATCCCACCAATTAAGCATCAATTACAAATTGTATAAACAAACATTAGGTGCATCCCACGTTATAATTAGTAATATACCCCCTTATACCGCAAACAAAAAGACCCTTGCTAATTTTATTTATTTTTAGATTAGTCTGCAAAATAAAAATCTGATGACACATTAGTGTAGGAAAAAAATACATTTACTACACCAAACTATAAAAAAAATTAGCATATAATCCAAATTTTTGTTATGTGTGAAATTGGGGAAAACGTTTGTTAGGACCAGATTCCTGGTCTAAATTCTATTTGTTGTCTAATGGTTTTCACTAAATAATCCTATCTGTTTATTATGAACTAAGACAGGTGTTGTTAGGTTTCAAGCAATGTTGCAACCTCAGTTACAACCTATGTTGATAGGTTTCTAGTAATGTTGTAAGCTCAGTTACAACCACAGTTACAACCTGCTTAGACAGCGTTGGTGGTTTCAAGTACCAGTTGCAACCTCAGTTGCAACCTGCTGTTCAGCAGAATTCTGTCTAGTTCTGTAAAACTGCATAACTGTTCTTTATTGATTAATATTTGTTCTACAGTATGCAGGATATATTCTCATATGATCTTAAAGGTTTAATATGCGTAAATTGAGAATATCAAAGTGTTAAGGAAAGATGTTTTCTAAAAGATATAAATAGATAAGTTTATAAGGTTATGTTTCCTTTTAAATATGATCTCTATTCTTATGCTTGTCCTTATCACTTGTTTCAATCTTTTGTTCCTTATCTATATTCAGTATAATTCGTTTAAAGATTGAATGTAATATGGAGTTAGGTGTTTCATATATATATGGAAAGATATTATCTCTAAAAGATATTATCTTTATATGTTTCCTAGTTATAGGAAAAGACTAACTCCTATTTACAAGCTAGTTATTTAACAGGTATTAACTTATGAAGATTGGAGTCAATCCTATGCTGAAGAGTCTCGTTACATGGAAAGATTGAAGCCAATCAAAACAAGTCAAAAGCAATCTTCAAGATCCTAAAGAAAGAAGATTATTTTACTTGTATAAATAGTTGATAACCTAGCTTGTAAAATGTGTGTGTTCTAAATTATAAAGAACTTATTTTCTAGAGAGAATACACGTGAGCTTCAAAAAGAAAACAATGGTGGGATGCCATTGATTTATATTTGATAGTTATAGAGTAGGAGCAATATAGAGATAGGCAGAAAAACCTAGAGGGAGTCTAAGTGTTTTTTATTAAGACTTGAGTCTCATATTGTAAGCTTTTTATAATATCATAATCTGGGTAAGTGCCCCGGAAACGTAGCCTAGTTAGGTGAACTCCGTTGTTAAATGTGCGTGTGAATTATTTTCAAGTACATTTAATTCAAAACAGTTCTGTCCATTAATACACTAGGTTCCAACTGCAGTTCCAACCTCACTTGGAACCTTACTGCAAAACTGCATCTAGAACAGCGGATAGGAATTTCAACGTTTTTATAGGATGACATATTTTTGGATTATATTATCAAATTAGCCTCTCAAATTAATGTTTGTCAAATGTCATGTGACACGATTCCGTGATTTATTTAGACGGTGGTACCTAAATTGGAAAGTTATTACAGTGTGGTACCTAAATTGAAAATTTTGAAAGGTGGTTAGCCAAATCGTTAAAAACAGATAGTTTGGTGTAATAAACCTATAAAACCCGTAGTGTAGTATCTAAACATGTTGAAATGAGATGAACTCATGAAATAGCAAAAGAAATGGGAATGACCGAGATTAAAGAAGATGTATTTACATGGTTTTACCGAGATAGCAGATATAAGAGGCCCATAAACACCTCTCTGAGGGATTGACGAAGTTCCTTTCCCAGACCAGTATAGGTGGATTTCCAGAGTGCTACCCCTAACAGTAGCATTAAAATCCCTATAAGTTGCTTTTCCAACACCGTGGGCTTCCTTTGCAATATTAAAATTCTTCAAAACAGACTCCCCCTGGACAAAAAATTAAATATTTTGAACTGGTCATAAGGAAAAGATAAACAGCTAACCAAACGAATTGATTGTTGTATACATTAGCTAAGGGCATGTTCGAATACATCTTAAGCAGTTGGGGGTTTTGAGGTTGAGAAAAAAATTGTTTTCAACCAGCTTGTAGCTTTTAACTTTTTCAGGCTGAATACCTCAGAAAAGCTCACCTTTTAAGCATTTCAGGAAAAATTCAGTCCATCTTTAAGCAGAAAAACAAAAGAACCGAGCAAATATATCTGTGACCGAGATAAATAGAAACTATCAGGATTAAAGTATCCAATCTTTATGGTCAAAAGAAAAGAGAGAGAGAGAGGCTACACTGTTAAAGATATTGTTCTCCTTCTCCATTACACGATACAAGCCTATATTTAGAGAATTAAAACTCTGAATTTGGTAAATTACTTGCTATTAGCCTATTAGGTTATAACTGATCCCATCATAGATACGGCCCGGTATGTTTATCTTTATCATGAAGAGAAAGCAGAATAAATTCTAGGAAAGTTCACCTCTCGACTCACCTGAATCGAAACATCAAAAATACGTTTCCCAAGGCTACTGAACGTTTGATCATCGGAAAACATTATTTCGGCAAAATGAAGGCGTACTTTATATCTCCCCTTTCGCAAACAAAGTCCATAATATTTCAATGAAGTAGGTGCAACGCGTGCTGTTTTATAATAATCAGGGCCGGTAATACTCAAATTAAACGTGTTTGTTGCCTTATAAACTGCAGAATCTGAGTACATAAAGGCTCCTGTACTGCTATAAGCCCATCTTTGTGAAGCAGTAGAAGAAGCAGTATAAAAGTATGATGGACCTTCAGTGTTTGAGTCCTCTTCATATTCATTTCCTTCAGAGGTAATTGCTTCATCTCCTCCACAATTGATGAATAATGAATGATCTTCATATGAAATATAACTATGGTGAAACATATTTTCTCGAGACACACCTTAGTAAAGACTAAAGCGACTGAAAACTCAGTTTTCATAGTGGAGGTAAAACGGTAAAATCTTATGGTTTTTTACAGTTAGAGGAGCATTTTGTGTTTCTAAGCTTAAAAGTTTAAATTTTGGTAATTTTTCAAAAAAAACAAAAGCATAAATGATAATTATTTGTTAGTATTTTTAAAAATGATGAAATCATTATATTAGTTGTTGTTTTTCTTGGTTGAATTTCGATTATCAACTTTACTTTTCAGTTTATATATGCATGATCTAATGATGTTTCTAAGATTGAGTTACTGAATTTAAATTTTGCAATGTCATATTAGCTACATATAGGTATTATTTCAGAGAAGTCTCAAGCCTTAATTTTCGATGCCTATGCGGCTATGCCCAGTAAAAGTCAGAGCACAACTCAAGGAGAAAAAATTATTGTTTATAGTTTATACATAAAAAAAAATGCCTAAAAAACTACGTACAGATAAATATATAGTTTTGCAATAAAGGACTCCTGTTACCTACTTAGATCATGCAAAGCCTTAACAGTAAACTCAACGCACGATTGAATAGACATGATAATTTAGCAATTAATATAATTAAAAATAGTACTATACCACTTTGAAAAAAGAAAAATACACAGTACTATAGAACAAAAGTACAAAGGTTAATGCACACAATAGGGTATCATTTTCCTTTGGCCACCCGGGCCTCCAAAACCTCAGGGCGTCTCTGGTGAAACTCTTGCAATAACTTTCTTGCTGCACTCTCATATTTTTAAACATTTTTAAAAGTTTGTTTGTATATCAAACTTAAAAAAGGCTTTTACATACATTTGGGAGTTGCGGAGCATGGGAGGTCCTTTTTCAAGCACCATGTTAATCTGAAAAAGAAGTCTTATTCAGATATACTTCTATATTTTACATAAATGCGTTGACGTCAGTTACAAGATTTCAAAAGTAACTTACGTCTTGTTTTCTGCAGATTCCGAGCTTGATACTGTATTCCTATTCAACAATTTCAGAAAGAGGCAATATCATACTATTTAGAATATACATAATAAGTATTTTTTATTATTGTGTAAGCTAAATTAACACGCTTTTTGAAGTTTGTAACCAACCTAACACGTTTCTAAAGGTTCCACTAACCTGTTTGTTTAGTAATTTGAGTACTTCCGTGTAATTTTTGAACAGAAAGGGGTAAAATGGTTGGCTTTTCACATTAAAGAATGAAATATACAACACCGTCAATAACCTAATATATCGGTGTGCACTTTTAGGAATATGTTAGGTTAATGTAAAGAAGTGAAAAACTGTGTGAGATTGGTGATTATACAGTAGGAAAAAACGGAAAAAATATCACAATGTAGTTTTGATCGAAACTAACTCACAGTTTTTGCGCAGTGCAGGAGGTAATTGAAGATGGCTCTGTTAAATTGTTGTAAGAAATATCACTGTAATACAAAATAAGGAAATTTTTAGTGATCTATTTTGAGGTCAAAAATCTCAACTCTTAAAATTTATAGATGGAAAAAGAAATTTACAAGGCTGGCAAGATACTAACATATGAGAGTTGCTTTGAGTCATCCAATTGGGAAATGGTCCATTCAGGGAGTTGCTATTCAGAAACCTACACACATTGATAATAAGTAGAGAACAATCATGAATTTTGCAGAAAGTATTTCAAAGTTTTAGAAATTAAACCACTGAAAGTTAGTTACTAACAGGAGTGCTAGGTTTGTATTTGGAAGTGAGCTCGGAATTTTACCAGCCAGCAAATTATAGCTCAAGTCTCTGCAACCAACAACCAATTTAAAAAAAAAAACCAATTTACAAAAAAAAGCTAGAAAACCATTTATGTTGAACTATCAAGAAGGTCAGTACTTGTAGATAGTAAAATGGTATAATATGCTAAGCAACCTAATACGCTGTTTCATGAAAGTAAGTCCTAATTGCAACGATGCAAAATCAGAGATAACCGTGGACCCATGGTGAACTATTGATAAAATTATATTAATTGTTAAATTTCGTATTTTTGATACAGAATCGCAAGCGACAGTGTGAATATTTTGGAGACCATGAAGATTCAAGGTGCAACTATAGTGTATAAATTATTTAAATAAAAAATGGAACTAAATGATAGGAAACTGAAAGAACAACTGAATTTAATAAAACTTGCTAACCCACTAACACGTGAAACCCCATGCACAATTGAATATTTATGTCTCGTTTCTGTTTCAGAAATGTCAAAAAAAAAACAGATGGACAATGACAAATGACCTATAACCTTTGAAGATATAAATTTGGATTGAGCTTACAGTAACGTGAGACTAGGCAATGCACCAATGTATTCTGGGATTGGACCAGTAATTTTACAATTTCGCAGTACCCTGTCGATCGAGAAAGGATCTCAATAGGGTGACTAAAGAAGTTATATTCCTTTTGACGCAATACATCCATATTTCACTTACAAGTTTTTCAAGTTTTTCATCTCTCTTAGATTGGGAAATTTTGTTGTCATAGCCAATCCAGTCAAGTCGGATATCCTCCTGAAGTATAAAAGTTAAAACTAAACTTATTTATGCTAATAAATTACCAAAAATAAGAAGTGTAACGACTTGGAAATTTATGAGGTTATTAATGAATTAATTAAATAATGATATAAATATATCGTGAGCATATGTATTTGTGTGAAATATATTTATGTGATGTTAATTAGAGAGTGTACAATAGTTTAAGTGTGTTTTGTATTATATAATAAGTACGTGCACTTGAGTGGTAATTTAACTAATATATACAAATACATAATGCAAACATCAGCCGCAAAATATACATATACTACATATATATGTCGTACATATATATATATATATGTACAAGGCAGTTACGCAGAGATATAGACAGAAGAGAGGACAGAGAGAGAAAGCTAGTGTCCATATCCGGTCTTTCCGTTATGTCGTGTTTTCGGCTTCGTTTGTTGGTTTACAAACGAGCTCCCATTTGGTTCGGTAAAGGGGAAGAAACCATTTAAACTTTAAATGAGTTAATTGTTTTGTTTGTTTGAATTGTGTGGTTATTACTCTAATATTTTAATTGTCCTACTAATTTAGTACTATTATTATGTTATGTATAAATGTTTGATAAGTGACAAGCTGTTTTAGTGATTATATTATTTAATAAAATTGATTTGATTTTTAAAAGTGCATTATTATTGTGCTTGTGTACCGAATGTATCTTATTGTGATTGTGACCGTTTGTTTTGTTGGTTACGTGTTGATCTGTAACTATATTCGTTGTTCAATTGGATTGGAAATAGAATGTGTTAACTTGGAAGTGTTATGTTGTGATTAATTGATTTACAGTTATCTACTTTTTTTGAATAAAGTAAGAATATGTGTATCGTAGATAAGATTCCTACAATGATATGTGTGTGTACTATAGATGGGTTTCCTACGATGAAATGTAGATGAGTTTCCTACATTTAGGATTTCTCGTGTAAAGATTAAAATGAAACGACATTCGTTTGTCTTGTCAATTCCTTTAAAAGAAAAGTAAGGGCTCTCCCTATTCTGCTTCAGCAGGAGGGGTAGATGTTCTTCTTGCTGTGTCGGCTTCTATAGCTGTAAGTTGTGTAAGAGAAATCTCGGTTAACTTGAATTTAGCTCCCTCTGAAACCGGCCTCAATTAGACGCGGTGCTCCGTCTAAATGGGTGAGCGTCTCATTGCACAAAAAGATCATGTGACACGGCACTCCGTCCGAAGTGTGTGTTGGTCAAGTGTGTGTTGGTGAACTGTGTGTTGGTAAAGTGTGTGTTGCTCAAGTTTGCGTGTTTTGTGTTTTAAATATGTTATATGTGATGGCCTTGTGAATGAGTGGTTGTGAATTTGAGAGGTAACTGTTAGGTTGTGTGTGTGCCCATTTATTTAAAGCAAAAATTGTTTTATTAACTCATTTACTTTTTCTGTACATTTTGTTCGTTATCGATGTACAAGTGTTGATCCAGTCATGCAGACGCTTAGAATTGTCTGCTGACGAGATTGGTTTAAAAAGTACACACCCTTAATCGCGTGCACCCTAAATTATTTATTTTAGACAAGTATTGTTTTAAAACAATAATTTATATTGTATTTGTATCTGGTGGATTGCAATGTATGTAATAATGATGTTTTTACTGTTGTCTTATTTTGTGAAATCACGTTGACAACACTTGTAGTTGAATGGTTTTATAAGCAGATTTATTTTTATGAAAACAAATAGAAACGCAAAGATCATGTCGAGTTTTATAATTTTCGTTTGAACTCTTTTTTTGTATTATCACATATGGAGATCATTGGCTACCATTAAGTCAATAGTTCTAGCAAATATGATAATCGGGATAAGTTGGTTTACTATCTGATTTTTTAATTATAAATTAAAATGAATGAAATTCCTGTTATTATATATATATATATATATATATATATATTTAGAACTTATATGTTTATATTCACAATTTGGGTTGTTCAGAATTCAGAATTCAGAATTCAGAATTCAGAATTGGGGGCGTTACAAGAAGCACAAAACAGTTGTATTTTAGTTTCGTCATAATTAGATAGAACTAGCAGGTCAAGATAATTATACTTACAATTCAACTACATCTTTAAGTTGAGATAGACTATCAGGGATGGGTCCCTCCATGGATGTTCCTTGCATGTAACTGAACAAATTGTACATGAAAAAGTGAGTCAACCATTTAACATTAAACGGCACGGAATAAGCCACATGAGGGAAAAAGGAGCTAACAATCAAAGACTCACAGTTTTTTAATTTTTGTCCAGTTTCCGATTAGACCAGGTATTTTCCCATGTAACCCGCATCCATCTATCCAACTGATATTACAAACACAAATTCAATATCTCCAGTTCTCATATTTAGAATAGATAAAGGCCCAAACTAATGATCACTTACAAATCTGTCAAGTTCTTTAGGTTGCCAAAAGTTTCTGGAATTGTTCCGGTAAAATTGTTAAATGAAAGAAGCCTGCAAATATAAATGGCATTTAAGTTTCTTTTCTAATATCAGGAGTAAAATGAAAATCAGATTCTAAGATAAATGCCCTAACTAATGATCACACACGCATGTCTATATATTATATATATATACACACACACATACGTGTGTTTGTGAATGTATAAATATACGTATGCAGCTCTTACAGTCTCGTTAAACTATGCAATCTTCCAAGATTTGAAGGAAGCGGCCCCTCAAGGTTAGTACCTTCCAATACTCTGAATACATAGTAAATTTAGAATTTAGGTCTGGTTTCATCACCAAGTTTAATGGAAACGTTTATATTCATGATTTTGTACCCTGTACCAATACAAACTTTTTATTTTGAACCCTGGGTTATGAAAAATCTATTTCAGTATGCCGACTACGGCTTTTTGGCAGTTTTGTACCTTGAACATTTTGGGTAATATAGGGAAAAGTACTGAACTTTTGTGCTAGTGCAGGGTTTATAGCAACTAAAAACAAAACGATGAAAGGAAAAAAACAATCAAAACTTACATCTCTTCTAGAGTGGCCATGTTACCAATCTCTTCTGGAATTAAACCACTGACAAGGTTGGCCGATAGGGACCTGGGGTTGCAACAAAATCTGAACCCTGATCAATTTCTTTCAACTTCTAGCAATTAATAGGAAACAATCAGATAATGCAACAAAGTTTCATAAGCATATGTTAAGAAACTTACAAAATAGTAAGAGGAATCTTTGTCAAAGCCAATGGAATTGTCCCATTGATGTAGTTACGAGTGAGATCACTGTGACAGATTCAGAAGAAAAGGTTGTTTTCTAAACTTACAAGATTATCCATCAAATATGCATAGAGCAGTGCAGATTTATTTCCCACTTCAAAAGAGATTTTCAACAAAAGTTTCTTTCACCTTCATTCATAGATATCCTCTGATTGATGTATCTAAAAAGTTGCTGCCCATGATAATGTAGAAGGGCAAAAATTGTGCCACCATGAATAGGGGAAAGGTTAAGAAGAAATGATCCGAAAGTTTTCGACTAATACTCAAGTTTTAATATGATATTTGTCAAAATTCATAAAATTATCAAGGTTTTCACTGTACACAAGTAACTTGGGATTACGAGAACACTATTGATGAAATTGTGGCGTAGTACTTACATTTCTTTCAACCGACTTAACTTAGAGAATTCTTGTGGTAATGTTCCATATAAATTCTGTGTCTTCATTTCACTGTCATCAAAAAGACAAAACTAGAAATCTTAGCTAACTAACTAATTGCTAAAAGGTGACTCGTAAGGGCATTAATTATTTTCCTCTTGGGCCACAGCACTATGTCTAGCAAGTGTTTTTGAGTTTAAAACATAAAATGATCACTTGCCTGAAGGGAGAAAAAGGCTATTATAGATAGCTGAACTGTGAACTGTGGATAAAACAAGTAAAAATTCTAAGTTTTCATATACCTTTTTTCTTAAAACAACAACTCTTAACTCAAGAAGAAAAAAAAGGGAAACAAAAGAAATTTTCAAATGACAAAAAGAGGAGAAAGTCCCCTTGGATAAAGTTCATCAATAATAAAAACTTGAGAGTCTGAGTTAAAAGTATTTTATTTTTTTAATACTTAAATATAATTTGTTCAAAGCATGACTTCTACCGATACATCATATATACATGATGCATAAAACCAGTGTATGGTATGATCAAGTCGTGCAGGGATACATCAATTCATTTGTTTCTCTTGATGTGCCAGGAAAAATGAGGTAACAAGAAATTTTAAGTACATGTTGGTGACATGGCAAAGAGTTCCACTGCAACTGCAGTCTGTTGCACTGGTGTTGCAAAAAATCCGGCTTATGTGTCCATGGTTGAAATGCAGTTTCGTAAAAATTGTTTCTAAAGCCTCCGCTGTAATACAAAAGGACATGAAATTAAAATTAAAATTAAAATTAAAATCAGATAAAAATCAGCAACACAACCCAAAAAAATCTTCTATTGCATATCAAGTTATGTGGATAAAGAAAACTAAGAATGTTTAAGCTGATAATACTTTCTAAATCCTGCACTTTCATTTCTCGTGACTATGAGCAAACGTCTATTAAGGGTTGAAACACACACCCACGACACATAATAAAATGCTTGAAACACATTTCATATAGATTGGTAAAACAAACCAACTATTTCTTAGCATTCTTTTTTCATTATATCATTTGACTTATTTCAAAAGTAGAAGCTTATAATTTCTTTCCATATCTAGTAAAACAATCTACATATTGTTTAGACCGGAGAGCGGCAAATATTCCTAAAAGTAGGGATAAAATGGTTCTAAGGTCTTCGTCAAGATCAACCCGGAGATATTACAATTAGAAGGCCGAAGAAAATTTAGACCGGAATAAGTTATTTAGAAGTTGGGTTCTTTATAAGTTTTGTTTATTTGTTTTTACTTTTCTTGTTGCACTTTTATTTCAGAAATTTAGTAATAAAATTAGAGGGTTTCCCTCAATTTATATAAAAAAATAAATCTACGCATTGTTTGGTTGTGTTTTCAAAGCAAAAAACTAACAGATTGCCGTCTCTACAAGCTAAGCGACTCAGGATAGAATTAAAAAGGGAAATGGGTAGAGATATATATGGCCGGAATGTAACAATCCAATGCAATTAGGTGACATATATGCATTAGCTCTACAATCTGTCGACATCAACCAACACATGTAGGCACACATCTATGAAGAAAGAATATCAAAGTTCCAAAAATCTCATTTTATTCATGAAAGTTAATCGAGGCACCTAATGCTGTTTTCATGTCATACTAGTAAAATCAAGAGTGTGTACTCAATATAGACTGTTTAACGCAATAATCAATGCAATAGCTCCTGTAATCTTAGTACCAAATACATAACTATATATTTTTTTATCCGAAACTTGAAATTTAATTTACAATATACAGCGGTGTCACAGGCTAATAGTATCAGCTTTCAAGGACAGTAAGGGTGGTCCTATGTATAAGCATATAATTAGTAACTTAGTCCCTATGCACTGGACTGATTAAGCCTCCTATACATCTTTTTATTACTTAAAATAGCCTAATGTAGTGAGATTGTCTCTGCCCTAAGCGAGTCATTTAAGTATTCACGTGAAATGCTAATAACCCCACGAATTATTCCAAATAGTTTATTCACATATTTTAATCCATCTACTTTTCAAAAGTTGCACTACAAGATAAAATTATGCGGGAAACAGATTCATATTATAACAGAAAACATCCTCGAGAATGGACAATGGCATCTATAAACCAATAAAAGGTTTTAAAAAAGATTATTATAAAACATTTCAGATTAGCAGGAGAGAATCAGACGTAATTTGACATTTTGACTGATAATCCCATAATGTCCAAATTTTATTGATAGCACATGGTGCAACTATATGAACAAATTTTGTATGTTGATAAGAAATTACATATATTTTTTCTATCTTTTGTAACTTTAACATAATATTAGAGCAAACAATCAATTTAATAGGTATACAAATCTCATCCACTTGCAGTTGGCTTCCACACACTTTTATATTTTATAAAAGGCACAATGCGGTAGGCGGATGGTAAGGGTCACCTACCTAGGCCCGCCCATGCTTAAAGCTTTTTTATTAAAAAAAAAACACAAAAATAGTTGCAACTGTTTGTAAACCATTAGTACAATTAGCTTTTTGAATCCCATAAAAAAATCCCATAAATTTTGATTTAGCTTTTTACCCTTTTAAAATAACCTCGGTGAAAAAAGCCTTTGACCGCATTTAACGTCTAAATACACCTAAGCCGCCTAGTTAAGTGTAATTAAGCTTAATTACGTCTTTGACCGTCGTTGACCAAAACTATGCCTAGTATAAATCGAGCCCGTGCACGACACACTTGAGCCTAGACAGGCACCAGGGAGCGCCTTTTAGAAAATCGTTCCACACAACTCTAATAGTTCTAGAAAATTATTTTTGCAATAAACAAATATTCTAATAATTATTAGAACATGGAATTTACCTTCTTCTTCTGGGAGATGTTGAATTTGAGCCACCGCAAGAAAACGTGAAAGCAAAAGTGCGTAAAGAAACAAACTGAGCCAATTCTTCAACTCCATCTTTGATCCTGTATGTTAATCCATCCATTTTTCACGAATTCAATTAAGCTTATAGCAGCCACTGGATATAATGTATATCTATATATATTTACATATATGATATATTAGTATATATATATATAGAGAGAGATGGTAAGGCGGGAATAATTGGTAGATTTAATTGCCGAATATAAATTCGAGTGAAATACACGGCAACACCTATAGTCACGGAATAAATTCGCTTTGGTCCCTAAATTTCAGTTGTAAATTATTTGTTCCCGCCATATATCAAATAAATTTACGACAGTGGTGTACATGATCCGGGTTCGATTGATTTGGAGCTAACCTAAGATCGGACTGTTAACAAACGTGCTCAAGTACTAGAATATTGAACAACCCATTACTATTTTCAAACCAGATCGGACCAACCTAACGATCCGAATTGATTTCAGATCGATTTGGGTTGAATGGTTCGGTTTGGTTTACAGGTTGTTAAAGGGTTCAAATTATATAAAAAAAAGAAACAATTAAATTATCAAATATTATTACAAGTTGGAGCATCCCAAAGTCATCTAACGTGAAAGAAAGTCTATGTAAATGAAGGTGTCAGCCAAGTTACTTAAATTAAAGATTGTTAATAACGATTCAAACAGTTAAAATAATATTTTCGCTCAAACATCGAGGGTAATCTAATCCCTTAGGATGAAAGCATTCTGGATGAGTAAGTCTAGTTTACATTTCATTAATCACCATCGTAAATCAGGGGTGTACAAAAAAACTGCAAACTTGTGATCCAGACCGATCCTTTAGGTTGTCCGGTATTAAACCTGTAACGGGTTTGGTTGAAAAAAATTGAGCTCGCTTTAATGGTTTGGGTTAGGGTTAAGTTATAAAAATCCCGCGACTGGACCAATATGGACCATACAATTACAAATGCTTCGTCCTGTTGAAACCGAACCGTTAAAACTCGCTAAAGCCGACATGATTTAACCCTCTGATAATAGATGTTTGAAAGACAAAATTACAAGCCACCCTATAATTTTCAATACGGATTTTTTAATCTACAATTGTCAATTATTAAAGGTGATAAAAAAATTCTTTTGTATAAACTCATCATAAATAATAGACATTCATATGTTTTGGTCCTAAGATATTGTGCATGAAGCATTAATTGGAACAATTGCTTAGTAAGGATTTTCGGATGTAATTATCACAAACCCAAATTGGTGTTTTTGGGTAATAACCGATGGATATCAATGTAACATCATTCAAGTAATTGATCATTTTTCCTTATAGATTCAATCTTTGGTAGACTGAGACTGAGAGAGAGAAATTATTTAGTTAGCTAAGTACACCCAGACTATTGGCATTTCGTCCCTACTCAATCAACACAGCCGGTATACGCCAAATAGACGAAAACAAAACTTTCTTTTTTCAAACGTCTTTTTTTACCCTTAAACAGTGCAAGGTAACCAAAATACACATCCTGTGTCGCTATACAATCGTGTTCTATATAGTTGTTGTTAGCTCCAAACTATAAGTTTATTATATCATATTTGTTTATCATCATATTGTTAATTAGCTTATATTAAACTCTCAGTGTGTTAACAGTTAATGTGTAACACGTTTGTTAATTTATGATTAAATATATGTTGCAGTTATAAGCTCGGTTATAATTGAAACTGGCGGACAGATTACTTGGCGATCAAGTCAAAAATATTGTAGAAGGACCAAAAACGTGTAGAACAAATCGAGAAAATTTTGTGCAATCTCAGAAAATTAGATTGAAGAGAATAACCAGGTTTTCTTGTTGGATTAGAAGACTTGAATAGCAAAGAAGAATCCTAGTTAAATAAAGAAAGAGAGAAAAAGTAAATAATTCATATTTGATTAAGATTAGAATTATTTGTAAAAGTATAAATAAAACCAACTAGACTCTAATATTTGGTGTACCTACATCATAGATTATACAACAAATAGATAGAGACCCACGAAATATTAAAGAGAAAAAATTATTTTTTGAGATAAATTCATAACGAGACGTCATTAGATACTAAGAGGTGTTAGATAAGAGTAATAGTTTGGTAGACAAATACTAGTGAGACGGTCATTAGATATTGTAATAATTGAGTCTACTATTGTAAACTTGACAATATCAATAAATATTGAGTGAGTGTCTCGGATACGTAGATATGGTGAGCACATCGAACTTCGTAATTAAAGATCGTGTGTTATTTATTATTCTGTCACAACTATTCAGTTATAACTTAAACGAGTAACATCATTCGGAACATTAGGCAAACGTATTTTTCAATTGGTATAAGAGCTTCTTACCCAACTTTAATTGGTAAGAATTATGTATTCTGAATATATGAAGTTATTAAAGAGTGGTGGATCGTTCAACAAAACATCGTTTCTTGAATGAAGTTCGAATTATGGCACGTGAAAGGTGATGATGAGAGCATTCATCAAGTCACAAAATGAAAAGGCATGAAAATCGATCTTAAAGGGCTGAAAAACACCTACGGTAACTAATGGTGATGGTGAAGAATGTCTTATGCTTGAAAACACATGGTTTAATGAAGAAGAGACAAAATCTAATGCGAAAGTCGGGTCTGTTCCTCCTATATTTAGTGGTGTTCATCCTAAATTATTTAAGATAATCTATGTGCGAAGTTGTTAAAAAAGCTTGGGATATATTAAAGACTACGTATGAAGGTACAACAAAAGTCAAATCTTCAAGATTTCAACAACTCACCACAAAATTCAAAAATCTAAAGATGGAGGAGCAGAAAACCATAGAAAAATTCAATTCTAATTTATGTGATATTGCTATTGGATCTCATGCTCTTGGAGAAAAAATTCCCGAGTCCAAGTTGGTGAAGAAAATGTTAAGATCCTTACCTCAAAGGTTCGAAATAAAGGTGACGGCCATTGAAGAATATAACAATATCGAAAATATGAAGATGGAGGATCTTATGGGCAATTTTAGAACCTACGAGATGAAATTTCCCGCACCAAAAAGAAAGAATATTGGTAATGTTTTTCAAGCTAAGTAGGGTTCAGTTGCAACTAAAGATGAAATTAATGATGAAAACTATATTGTGTTTGCTAAGAAACTTTACAAAAGTTTAAATAAAGAAAAATTAAATGAATGTGAGTTGCAACCAGAAGAAAATTGGTCATCAAGAGATGAAATAAAGAGGATCGCAACTTAATTGGATTCGATGTAAAGAATGCATCAGATTTGGTCACGATGAGAATGAATGCATCAACAATCTAAAAAGTTACAAGGCAGGTATGTCAGCTACCTCTAATGATTCTGAAAGTGAGGATGTAGATGAAAATCCAAAATATCTCACAAATTTCACGGCCAAAAGTGCAAAAAAACTCAAAAATTATCTCAGTTGCAAACTCAGTTGTAACTGAATCTGAATCTGAAGAAAATTATTATTTCGAATCTGATAGCTGTGATATTGATGAAACTATTACTATTCATAAACTAGAAAAGCAATATCTGAGTTTGTTTAAGAGGTTTACAGCTGTGTCTAAAAGGGTTAAAGAGTTGGAAGTTGGAAATTTGGGATTAAAGAATAGATTTAAAAAGAAAGATGTTCAAATTGAAGAGACTCAAAAGAGGATAAAACATCTCAACATTGGAACTAAAAATTTAGACAAAGTGCTTTCATATCAAAGGTATGGAAAGCACAATACTGGATTGAGATATTTTGGAGCTAATGGAAGTGGAAAGACCGTGTTTGTGAAGACCACAACAAGCAAAACAACCCTACAACCCACTGTAAGTACAATCAGGTGTTCAGTTGTAACAGAAAGTGCAACTAAGAACAGGTTGTTCTCAGTTGTAGCTAAAGCTGCAACTGGAAATTAGTTAAAGCGATGTTATTTTTGTAATAAACCTGTTCACTTACAAAGAAATTGTCTTAAAATGTATTCTGAAAATAAAAAAAGGTTTTAATTAAGTTCGTAAACCAATTTTTAAGCAGGTTTGAGTTGTCAAAAATAAGAATGATATAATTAAATGCAATAAAGTTACAATTAATTCTTTTAAAGCTATTACACCTGATTCTTGTTGCTTTGACAGTGGTTGTTCTAACCATGTTGCAAGTATTGTTAGCTTGGGTAACACTGATTTATTTGGTAGTGGTGACAATAGTAAAAGTGGTGACAATGTTTCATAGAAGGGTTACTATAACTTAGAGCTAGTAGACTGTGGATTCAATATATGAATAAGGGGATTTGATAGTGCTGCTAGTGGTTGTACTCTACTTTTATTGATGAAACAGATGCTTGAGTATTATAATGTTAAACAAGTGGTTTTTACTATATATTATGATAATAAAATTGCAATTGATTTAGCTAATAATCAAGTTCAACACTCTAGAACAAAGCATATAGACTTTAGATATCATTTTATTAGAAAACTTGTTGAAGAAAAATGTATAGTTTTGGAACATATTACAACTGAGAAACAACTTGCAGACATATTTACAAAACCATTGGATGTTAAAAAATTTGAATCCCTAAGAAGTGATCTTGGGGTATGTTATTATGAATCTATCTAAGTAAAGAAATTAATGTTTAATATGAGAATAATCAGTTATAAACACTTGAATAAATCTGCATGAGCTGCATATGATTTTTCTGAAAAAGAGTGAAGTTTTGCTTAATAAAAAAAAATATTGACACTGGTAAATTACTTATAATTATGTGGAATTGTGCTAATAATGAATAAATGAGCTTATATTTTATCTTTTTTGTCAGTTGTACAGTTAGTGAGAACTGAGTCTGCAACCGATGCCAGAAGATACTATTAAACAGTTAGTTTTAAACTGAGCCCGCAACTGAGACTTCATGCAAAAAGATGATTAATTGATGGTAATCTGATTTATAAAATGTCAATTTTTTAATAAAAAAGTAAGATTGGTCAATTTTTCTTGAAAGAAGTAATTGTGTGTTTTTTGTTCCAATACAGTTTGAAGTGTCAGTTGTAACTGAGATGCAACTCAAATGAACAGGAAGATTATTTTTACTTGATAAATTGGTTATTTGATTAAAAATGAGAAAAAAAACTCATTGTTTTCTTATGCAAAATGTTATGGACAATATAGTGAAATGTTAAAAAAAATTATTGTGCTAAAAACTTAATTTTCGTGGTTATAAAATATTGAATTAGATTAATAGTTATAACTGATTTTTGGTTCTTAAACTTAAAAATTCATACTTGTTTAAAATTATATTCTCTTAAACTTTGTTTACTCATTTAAAAGAAAAGTTACAGATGATTAAGCACTCATGAATGTATGAAGATTTATTTTGATAAAAAAAATTGTGAGTTATCTGAGGATATTGGTGATGTATAATCTGATTTTGGTTGTTTGATGAGAGTGGTTATGGTTATATTAGTTCTACTTTGGTGGATTATGATGAGTGTGATGCATTCTAACATTGTCATTTTTATGACAAAAAGGGAGAGTAGATTGATGAGTTGTGGGTTGTGGGAGAGCAATGAGCTTGACTTAGAGAATAATTGTTTATATTTCTGTTTTTGAGAATGTTGCTTTGATTGACTTTGATATAATTTAAAGGTTTATCTTATATGTTTAAAAATGTGAAAGTGTTTTATATATTTCTGAGATGTGACTTGCAGATGGAGTTTTGATAAGCTCTGTGCTTAAATGATTGATTTTTTTATTTTAAATGTGTTGATAAGCTTATGGGGAATTTTGTTTTTCAAAGGATTTACAAGTCAATGTTTTTACCAAAATAATGACAAATGAGAAGATTGTTAAGTACAAAGTACAAGTCTATTGTAACATATTTGTTTGTCATCATATTGTTAAAAATATATTGAGTTGGCTTATATTAAACTCTAGTGTGTTAACAGTTAATAACACGTTTGTTAAGTTGTGGTAAAATATAGGTTACAATTTATTTTTTGAGAGAAATTCGTGACGGGATGTCATTAGATATTAAGAGGTGTTAGGTAAAAGAAATAGTTTGATAGACAAATAATAGTGTGTGAGTCATTGAGTATTGTAAGACTTGAGTCTATTATTGTAATCTTGACAATATAAATAAATACTTGTTGAGTCTCGGAGACATAGATGTGGTGAACACATCGAAATTCGTAATTAAACGTTATGTGTTATTTACTATTCTGTCAGAACTCTTCAGTTATAACTGAAATGCGTTGTTGCATTCGGAACATTAGCCAAACGTATTTTTCAATTGTTACCATACGACTGTTTTTTAAATTGTTAGCAATCCATAAAATATGATACGTTTTACCACACAATTGGTAAAACGTATCATGAGGTTGGTTAGTCTAATGTACTTACAGTTTTGAAGGGTAGATAATTATACAAAGTTGCTTGCATAATATTTTTGTACAAAATACATTCTTTACCATCACCATGTTATCATGTTATGCAATTAGAAAATGCACGATACAAAGTAATATGTTTTCTTTTTCTCACCATAGTAGTGGTCGGGGAAGTAATTAGGTGGGGCATGGGCCATGGTCCTTCCCATTTTGAAAAAAACTACCGAAAGAGTTTTTTTTTTTTAATGTATTTTGATCAAAATTTTCAGAAATTAGTATCTCCTAAATTATGAGGAAAAAAAACTCATATAGGATATGAAAACTTTTATACAGAGAATTAGCCCCTGTCATACTGTATTCTTGGTTCCGTCACAGTAGTGGTTAAAAATTGGAGTTGTAACTAATCATATCCTCTTAAAAACACATGAGGAAAGTTTTCTTCCTTCTTAAATAACCTTTTCCGCTCCAAATAGCGGTGCAAATGAGCCGAGTTTTGTTGTGCTCAACCTTGGCTCGTTTACTAAACGAGTCCTAAAATCTTGATCAAACTGTTCACGAGCTTATTAATGAGTCTCTTCTCAACACGTTTTTTGACAAATTTAATATTGTTTTGCATAAAAAAATCTTTTTTACTTAGATAAAATAAGTGTTAAGATAATAAATAATAAATTTAGTTATTGTGATTTTAGTTTTAATTATATTTAGTTTAAAAAATATATTTATTATTTAAATTAAAGATTATTTATTGATCATTAACATTATATTAGATAAAGTTTACATATATATACTGAAATATATATTAAAAATAATTAAACGAGCTTTCAAAAGAGCCAAACATGTTCACAAGCCTTATCATTGTGTTCATTCTCGGCTCGTTAGTAAATGAACGAACACGAGCCGAGTATTTAACAAGTCGAACACAAAGATGTTCATGAACGGTTCGGTTTCCTAGCTCCAAATATAGCAAATAGAAAGTAAATTGACAACTAATTGTAGTCGAGCAAAGCAGAGAGTATAGACTTACTACTTGGAAGAGAAAATCTCTACAACTTGAACTCTAGCAGCTTGATTATATCATATGCATATAGATGTTAAGTCTTCACTCTATATATATAGTGAAAATGTGTGCATGTATGCAAAATGAATCTATCATTTAATTTACTCGTGGGACTCGTTTGTTTACTGGTTATGGAGGGGGGATTGGACTGTATATACTGTTGTCCCCACTTATACTCTGTTTGTCAATGTTATTTAAGATTGGACCAGAAGTATTCGATATATTATGGTTGTATTATGATAAGTCAATACAATTATAATAATTCGGTTCAATTAAGTCATATTTTTTTTCAAAAATACTCGTACATCTTTATATTAATTACAATAATATCATATTCAAATAAAAATATAAAAAGTAAAAACTAATAAAACTATTTATCCTTCTTAAATAACCAAACATTCTTTTAAATTTTAAATTATGTTTTTTTTTGTATTATCCACATATTTATATCATAACTATACATATTTTTTATATTTTTATTGCATTACGCGCCGCACACGTAACGCGTGAGGCTCGATTTAGTAGGTGTATATAGAAAGTTAGGGAGGGGTGGTATAAGTTATCCCTGTCCGGACCATTACCAAAATAGTCTGTGTTTTTACCCATGTCATCCATCTTTTCTCATTATATAATCATATGAAAGATAAATACATACACATTCACTTAAAAAGAACCAATACATAAAACACTGATACACACATCCAATCCATAACAAAGAAATTAATTCATTGATGGATGTCTTATTTACTGCAATAAAAGGTGAAAATTTGAAATTAAAAACTTTTCTATTAGAAAATTTGTGCTTTTCTTTTTTCTCTACTTTTTTTTACCCGTTTATGGACTAATTGGTATATGTGGCTAGTGTTTATTTGTCAATTAGAGTTTGATGGGTTTTGTAATCGTAAATAGAGACTTTTTGCTGGGTTTTTGTGTTTATCACTTCTTGCTTTTTTAAAGTTGAAAATTGATTTTTTAAATTATTTGTATATTTATTTGTCAATCTGATTTAAGAATTTTTATTTTATGAAATTCCATGTTTTGTAAACTACACCAGCTCAATTTGTTTTTTATTTTTTGGCAAAACGGTATAATAACACTTCATAAAATATTAGTTCGATCTAATTATTAACAATAGTCAGTCAAGCAAATAGTAAATGAGACTAATCAATAGGTTTCTTAGTCCAAACCTTATCCCACATTCATTCCTGATGTTACTAATTGGAGACAGAGATAGCCGGGTAGGGAATGCCATTGATTGACATTAATTAAATCAATCGTACATAAATGTCTGATTTAGATATATAAAGTTAAAAATAAAGTAAGAGAGTAGGAGCTGACCCAATAATCAGATGTTAAAAATATATATGGTCAAGTGTTAATAAGAATTCTGATGCATTAGTCGGACTAAAAAAAACGTATATATAAAAAATTAAATTTAAGATTAACATGGGACAATTTTTACAATGGTTCTGAAATTTTACGGCCTTATTGTTACTTTTCTCTATTTTGGACCATTCACTGGAAATGGAAGATCAAGTAATACTCAATTGAAAAAAAGTCTTGATTCTTGAATACCGCTTCAGAATAATTAATAAAATATCGATAACAGTTGATAGGGTGTGTAAAGTCAGAAATATAACAATCATAGGGCCACTTGCACATGGATCCTCTGTCTTGAAAAATTCTGTATTGCAAAATTCAAAGGAGACTATGTTCAATTTTTCAACAAGCCTTATTTTTTATTTTTCAAGCAGCAAAATATGTCTTGAATTTTCCAAGTAGCAAAATATATAAAAAAATAAAAATTGATATAATATAATTTTGTATGTTACATCCTAACACGTATTAATGAATCCAAAAATATATATCCTAAAATTAATTCAAAATTAAAACTAAAAAATACTAAAAAGCAAACACATGTTAATGAACACAGAAATATCTAGGCTAAAATTAATTTAAAATTAAAACTAAAAAATATACTATTGTTTAGGGTGTGCCAACCAATAGTATTTTTTAATTTTAATTTTAAATTAATTTTAGGTTAGATATTTTTGGGTTCATTAACATGTGTTAGATTTTTAGTATTTTTTAGTTTTAATTTTGAATTAATTTTATGATAGATATTTTTAGGTTCATTAATATGTGTTATATTTTTACTATGTGACACACCCTAAATAATAATTGACTAGATTCACGATAGTATTAATTGTTCGATTTTGATTTCAAAACATTAAAACAAAAATATAACATACAAAATTACATTATTTCAAAAAAAAAAAAATACATATTTTGGTGGGTGAAAAAGTCAGAAAGCAAAAATGGATCGCTCGGATATGCTTACCTGTGGCTGTGGACTGTTGTGAACTATTGAGTGTCATATTACAAATTAATACAGCTTCACTGCTTTCTTCTTCGATTGATGTGCTTTCAAAAAAAAATTATCAATACATACTACTATATAAATCTAATTACCAAAATATACAAACCAAACATTTGTTTCTAAAAGTTATAACTAACTAACTATCTAACAAATAAAAAAAAAAGTTTCAAAAAGTTTCAAAAATTATAAAAAATTAATAAAAAATCATTAAAAAATTATTTTTTTTAAAAACAACTTCAAAAAATATGTGCATACCTGTAAGTATGCTTCAAAAAGTACGCATATATGTAGGTATGCACACTTCAAAAAGTGTGCATAGTTACAGGTATGCACTTTCAAAAGTGCGTAACTATTTTGGTATTTTTCTAAAAAAATTTAAAAATAATAATATTTTAAAAAAATATATTATTTTTTAAAATTATTTATTTAAAAAAAAAACACTTCAAAAAGGTGCATACATGTAGGTTTGCACACTTCAAAAAGTGTGTATACATGTACGTATGCACATTTTAAAAAGTACGTATCCATGTAGGTATGCATAGTTTGGTATTTTTCTAAACAAAATTGACTTATTTTTTTAAAATATTATGATTTTTATTTATTTAAAATATACGTTTTAAAAAATATATATATATTAATATATATATTTTTATTTATTTGTTAGTTAATTAGTTGTAACTTTTGGGAAGAAATGTTTAGGATTGTATGTTTTGGTAATTAAGTTTTGTCAAATGTACGTTTTAGGCATTACCTGTGTGCTTTTATTGACTAGAAACGTTATATTTACTAGTGCACTGTGTCGGTCAAGTACAAGTCATCGTGCTATAAATTGTCGAGAAATTGTTGTTTACTTGTTTTAGGGCCAATTTAGAACGCATTGAGAACCTCGTTTGGTTGCATGTCGAAAAGTATATTTATTATTTTACTTATAAATAATAGAATATCTCTAGGATGCATGTCTACTCGATTGAATTAACTCAATTAAATAGGTATCATAAAACCACATTCATGCTATGAGACTTGTATATTCATCGCTGCTGAGCTATTTAAGTTGTCTAGCTTCAGTGTGATTACAGTTAAACCTCAAACAAATAAGTAGGGCTGGAAAAAAATTCCGAAAAGAATCCCGACCCGAAAATGTCGGATTTTGACCCGACCTGACAAACTTCGGGATCGGGGGTGGTAATTTTGATTTCTTTGGATGTCCCGACCCGACCCGATTTTTTAATTAATTTATATTTTATATTATATAAAATGATTTTTTTTTATTTTTTTTAACACTAAAATATAAATTACTTTATAACAAAGGTAAGTGATGAGAATTGAAACACTCTACTATATGGGCTACAATTCTTTTTGTTTCATATATTAGTTATAATTAAATAAGTATAATATATATTTGTATTTTTAAATATATAAAACTATTAAAATAAAAAATATACTTAAATTAAAAAGTTATATTGTTACTTCAAAAAAGATAAATGATCATTATTTTTCAATTATAAAAATTATAATGATAATTTATCTCATTTAGTATGATAATTGTTTCTTGTGTGAATAAAACTAAATATTAAAAGAATATGATAAAAAAAATGTATCAGTTTTTTTATGTTTCGTGTTAATAACATGTTTAAACTTATCAAATGAAAATTGTTAATAAAAAATAACGTTATCCTAAAATAAAAAAATATGTCGGGAGATTCGGGATAAAACTATCCCGACCCTACGGAATCCCGAAAAAGTCGGGTCGGGGTCAGAATTTGTTTTTCACTTCCAAAAATAATCGGACCAGGATACGAGTTGTGTGTTTATTGGTCGGGTCCCGACAGTGACCCATCCCTACAAATAAGTTAAGAAACTAGTTGGAACATTTATCCTTTTATTTGCATTTGGCCAATTGTAGGGACTACGAAAATTACACAAAGACCTGTAGACGACTTGATATAATTCTTCTTTTTCTATTATCTAGTCCGTAAGCTTAATTGACATACAATTATTAAAATGAAAGAGTTATATACATGAGGAAAAGGATAGAAAATAAAATAAATCTGTAAGCTACATTTTTCTGACATAGAAATTGAAGCATTTCTAGCATCTCCAAGTTTATAAAATACTACTCCGTACCCTATATGTTTCAAGACAATCATAACCCATGTTTTTGTAAAGATAAATTGGTGGTTTTGTTTGCGGTGATTTTGGGTTAACAAATTGATTCAATCGTTACGATCTGCGTTAGGGATCTTAGGATCCTGTCGATGGATTGGTTAAAATTGGATATTAAGATGATCATTTTGGTGGCATGCACTCAACAAAACATGAAATAGCAAATGCCGTTTTTGGTTCGCAATCAAACTTGTTGGATGACGGATTTGCAACAGCTATGAAGCCGCTGAGGTCATCGAAAATTACAAAGAAAAGGCAGATCTGTGACGTCTGTCACAATATTACAGACAAAATGCAACCAAATTTCCAAAGTAACATTTTCTCCCAAACCTGGATTATTTCATTAATGAGAGAAAATATCAACATTTCTGTAATCACAAATTCCTGACTTAATTGTGCGTTACTCCCGACAAGTTGACTGGAACACAAAAAATACGAATTTTCTTGGCACCATAAGCAGCAGTAAATTCCACACCTATAAATCATAAAATACAAAAACATTGTCTTGAGGATATCTTTCATGTAAAAAAAATTCCCCATCATAATTAGTTACGATAAATTCCATCTAAATTCACTAATTTTAGTTGTTGGATGAAATAAAACGGTTTAACAATTATTCGGCCTCACTTTAAACCTCGTTAACTAACATTGATAAAACCATAACTTTGATCGGTTGGCGTTAGGTTTTTCAACAATGATATAATATTAAATATATAATAAACGATGAACACTTCTTGATCTTTATTACTATTCGGCAATTGCCCTTGTTCGGATTACAATTTCCTTCTAACAATTATGCTCGACTTAACTATTTGATCTCTCATCTTAGTCTTTTTCCTTCTTCTTCGGTACTCGGCTCTTTCTCTGTTCGGTTTGTTTCTTGGCGTGATAAGTTTTGACTAATTTCTCTATTTTCTCTACTTCTCTCTATATTTTTTGGATAGTTTTTCTGGTCATTCTTTAGGGGGGGATAGTTGGCTATTTATAGGCAGCTATGTCTTTTAGGATGTTGACAAATGTCTTAATCTCTGGGGATGTTTCAGACATGGGTCCCCAGCTAAGTGGGCTTGGGCTTTTTAATAAAGGTGTGATAACCCATTAAGCATTGGATACCCCGTTAGGATATATGGGCTGATTAATACCCGAATATAATATTCGGGTCCAATTTTTATATTCTATCAAGTGCTCCCTGACTTCCTCGGTGTGATTTCCACGTCGAGGGAGTCATGATTGGTCTGTCGAAGAGATTACTTCGGTCTAGCTGTTCTCTATGTTTCATTCGACAAATGCCCCTATTTATAACTGCTCATTGGGACCCACGTAATGTCTTGGGAACTTGCAAACTTGTCATTTAACTTTGATATGACCCTTGATATCTTTCTTCGAGGATACCCTTGACCTTTCCAAAAATCACCTTATTATAAATGGGAATACCCTTCCCACAATTACTTATTCCATCACCACCCTGCTTGTGACTCAATGGCTTCTCCCCCTGATTCCACTGGAGATAATTCTTCAGATTATGCGGCTTATTTAGAGAATGAAGTCAAGAAAACCCGGGTCTTGAAAAAGAAGCTGGCGGACATGAAAGGCTGTCTGATATGGACGCGGCTCATCACTTGACGATGGCCGACCTGGATTGGGCCTTTGAGCGTATAAAGGGCTCGAGGCTTCCCTGGCTAAGGAAAAGGCGGCAAAGAGGGCCTATAAGCTTGCTTTTAAGGAGCTGCACGATCGGTCCAAGCTGGGGTCGGGTGATGCTGAAGCAGGCTCTTCCTCGAAATAATTTACCTTTGTGATTTCTTTTGTATTGGATATCATCACCCAGTTGTAATCGCATTATTGAAAATATTAATAAAATATTTCCTATTTTCATTCTTGTCTGTTTATTTCCTTAATACCTCCTTTGAATGGCGTAATTGGACTTGAGTCGTGGCTAATTGGACATTAAATGTCTTTGAGAAGCTCGAGGGTTTGTCTTTCTTCGAGATGACCTTTGATCTACCCCTTGTTTCTTCCTATAAATGTGGACTGTCCCTACATTCTTTGTGCAACTCATTCTTTATTAACGAACAAATGGCTTCTCCTCGTGAAAATAGCGGTGACAACCTTCCCGAATATGTTGCCCATCTCGAGGAGGAGGTTAGGAAGGCTCGTATCCTCGAAAGGAGGGTTGCTTCTTTAACCATGGAGGCTCGCCGAGCTGCTGAGATGGACGAGCGCTTGGAGGCCATGGAGAGTGAATATCAAAGGTCTCTGATCGACAATATTTGGGCTCGTGCTCGGATCAAAGAGCTTGAGGCTTCTAGAGAGAGGCATATTGCTTCCAAGAGGGCTTACAAACTAGTCCTTAAGGAAGTGTATGCTCGGTCTAAGAGGAAGCCGAATGACGAAGCAGGCCCTTCTACGAAATGATTTTATTATTTTTATTATATTTCCTTTATGTTGACTGCCTCTTCTGTAATGAAGTATTAATCAATCAATAAAGACTTCTTTTTCTTGTTTATATCTGAATTACTTTCCCAATGCAATTCATTTTGACTGCGCACGCTTGTGGCCTCATTAATGCTTTTTCTTGGGCCTTGCGTTTGACCTTATCCATTGAACTTTCTGAATCTTTGTATCTAGGGACTGATGGGATTTCTCAAGCCCTGTGCACAAATCTTATCCTTTATCTCTTAGCACTGCTGCATTTTCCTAGAGAGACACGTGTAAGAACTTTTTGGGATTTACTCTCTTTAAATACGGGCGTGAATCTAAGCGTTTCTTCTTAACAGACGCATCTTTTAATAACGAATGGTTGCAACTCCCCACTTTTAATTTCTCAACAGGCGCCTCTTTTTAATTACCCATGTTTTCCCGAGTATTTTGACGAATCGGTTGCATTTCCCCACACTAAACATTCCTTAATTTTTCTATAAATACCTTCTTAAGATATGGATTTCTTCACAATCTCACCCTTATCTCTCTTCATCATAGACAAAATTTTATCCCATAACGCCCTTAAAATGGCTGGTTCTTTCACCAAATCTGCATTGGTTTTGCAGGTGGAGGCTTTTGAAGCCTCATATGGCCATGCACTAAAGCTGTTGGAGGATGCTGAGGAGGAGTTAAAGGTGATGCGTTATCACCATACCGAGATGGTTCGGGAATTAACTTGGCTAAGGTCCGAGCTGGATTATTGCCGACGTGCTCGTCAGGCTCTAGTCGAAGAGAATGAGGTGTTGAGGGGGAACCCGACGCTTCGAGACAGGAATGTCTCTGCCGGGCCCTCTCATCGATACCGATCGACCTCCCCCTAACCTCTCCATTTTCCTTTTTTTTCTTTTTATTTTCTTCAATTTTCTTCATTTCTTCTTCTTTCTATACTCTTTCAGTCTCTCTTCTTCGTTTTCTTGCAGTCTTCTTCTTTCTTTACTCCATTTTCTTTTCACTATCTCCATTTTCCTTTTTCTTTTTATTTTTTTCAATTTTCTTCTTTTTTTCATCTTTTCTCATCTCTTTTTCTTTTTCTTCTGCGCTTCCCCTTTCTTTTTCTTCATCTTCTTTTCCCACCACTACGATGTAACACTCAACCCCGAGTCCCTCGGGGTTTTTGTTATATTCTTCTTATGTTTCTTTTTTCTTTTCTTCTTACTCATTCTACGATGTAACAATCAACCCTGTGATCCTAAGGGTTTTTTGCTACTTCTAGGGTTTTTGTCATTTTTCTTCTTTCTTTTATCTTTTGTTCCTTTTACTTTTTTCCTTTCTCTTTCTTCATCCTCGGTCTCACCACCTTCTAGGTGACAATCAACCCTGTGATCCTTAGGGTTTTTGTCATTTTTCATTTTCCTCTTCTTGCTTTTCACTTCTTCTTTATGTTCCTCCTCTTCTTTATGTTCCTCTTCTATTATATTTTTTTTATGCTTCTTTCCTTCGCGTCTCCTGTTCGCCTGATTTGCTGATATAGTCGATCTTCTTTAGCTACGCTGTCTCCTGATGTAATAGATTGTCTTTTGATGTTATCCTCGGTTGTAATAGACCTCAATGTAATAAATTGTCTTTTGATGTAATGAACAGTGATATATCCCATCTTTATTAATGAGAATTATCTTTGCCCCTTTATATTGCACTTCTTTTTATGCTGCACTTGTGGTCTGTCGTTTCTTCTGAAATCTAGATCTTTAAATATCTTGTCTTTATTTCCTGCCGTATTGTGATATTAGATGACTGTAGACATGTCCCCAACACTGTCAAACATAGGTGCCTGCTCCCAAGCACTTGTCAGATAATATGCATGTTCTCAAGCACTTGTCAGATAATATCATACTATCTTTGCTCTATAAGTACTCCTCCTATTTTCTTTAGTAGTTATCATCTTTCATGAATTCTTATTGTTTGCTTTTCCCTCATCCCCTATTTTCTCCTGTATTATAACAACTTCCCCAAAATGTCTGAACCTGTGGTGAGATATCATGCTCAGATGAAGGGCTTGGATACTGAGGTATCTCGGGTCCGTCGTCGAATGGCAAGGCTTGAGAAGGAGTATGGCGTTTTGGCTTTGAGTTTGTTCGGTTCTTATCCCGAAGAGACAATGAAGTGGACCGAGATTTCGGCCTTGAGTCGTCAGCTCGATCATTTGTTGTTGCAGAGAAATCATCTGGCCAACTCCTGGTATGATGCCGAGGAGATTTGGGACCATGCTCAAGATGAGTTTGATAACTCCCCTCGAGGCCTAGCTAGCATGATGGTTATGAACGCTCGGATCGAGAAGCGCGTCATGGTTCTAACTAGGGAGAAATCCGAACTCTCCACGGAGAATGAAAATTTGGTTGCCATGAATGATTCCTACCAAGCTCGGTTGAACTGCTCTGCTCGTTTTGCTTTCTCTCGGTCTGACAGTTCGGTTTTTCCACCCATTGATCCTTAGTTAGATTGAGCTGGTTTTCTGATGTATTTCCCGTTTTGGAACTTGTATTTTCTTTTGTATTTGAATCAGATGTATCTTTTCGTATCTCGTTCCTTTGTCTTATGAACCGTTGCAACACCTCGTACTTTGTGCCCTTTGACTCTTTATAAATGCTCCCTATTGTCTGTATTTCATTACCAATTCTTCCTTTCTCTCTCTTGTTTTATAATTTTTGTTTCTTCTAACTTGCTTTTGTTTGAGATGGCTCCCATCACTAGATCTGCCTCCAAAAAGAAAGCCCTTCTGGAAGAGGAGCCTACCTTCTTGTTACCCCGTCCCCCTGGTTTCGGGGAAGAGGATTTAACTCCTCTTCAGTTAAAAGAAATTGAGATGTCGTGGCTGAAGCATGATCTCAAGTGTGCTCAGACCGAAATGAGGCGATTCAAACAGTATTGGCAGGAGGAGAGTGCTGCTCATTTTAAAGCCGAGCAGAAGTGCAAATCTCAATCTCATGCTCTTAAACAAGTGGAGATTGGCATCTCTCATTTAATTAGGGAAAAAGAGCGTCTGGAGGAGCTCTTGGCGAAGAAGGATGCCGACATGTGGGGTAGTTCGAAGAAGTAGGATGAGTGTATTTCTTGTAAACTTTTATTTTTTTCCTGTTGTGTTGTTTGTTTGTATCCCCCTTTGTGGATGAATAAAACTTCTGCTTTGCCTCTCTCTCTCTATATTTTTTTTATTTGCTTTGCTTTTATGTTGATACCATTCGATATCCGAGCAAAGTGCACCGTGGTTATCCCCCCGGAGAGCGTTGTTAGACTGGACGCGTAAATGCCGTCGAGCTAGGAACGGTCTCCGCCCACCTTGTTCGGTGTGCCATTTGTTCGGATAAGAAATGGTTGGGCGCCGATATACTTAATCGGGGGACATCCTTGGTGTGGTAATAGTGGTAGCGTATGTTGGAAGCTTTTCATGGTAGGGTCCACTGGCCGTTTATTTAGGTGTAATGATGTGAACTGCCTTGGTTAGTGGGATATACTATCTGACGTGGCAAGATCTGGTGCGTTTATTTGTCGAAAATAGCAGCGGTTGTGGACTTTTCTATGGTTGGAAAAAGGTAAACCTCTGTCACACGAAAGGACGGTTATTATTTTATTCTTTCTGTGGCTCCACTCCTTTTAACTGTGCTAAGTAATCTCTTTTGTTTTTATCCCATAATTTGGTTAAAAAAATATCTCTTATTTTCTCTTTCAAGAGTTCATTTTTCCCGCCAATTTTTTTTTCCCTCTCCATCTAGGGTTTCGCCTGACTGCATATAGATTTGCTGCTGTTCTCGCTCGCTTGCTCGTGAACATGACTATAAGTATCTTCATATTTTGTGGGTTGTTTGTCTGGATACCTCTGTGATTAAGATACGTATTTGATTTGTGGTTGTGGTCATATATGGTCTTGGTTGTCTATATGTCTATCTAGGTTGTTGAGTAGTGGTTTTTCTTCCTGTATAGGATATTTGTTGGTTTGGTGGAAAACTTTTAGGGTTTCTATCAACTGGGGGGGGGAGATTTGTCGTGTCATGTGTTTTGATGATGTTTTGATGATGTTTTGGTGATGTCTTGGTTAGTATATTGATGGAGTTTTGATGATGTTTGGATAGAAAATTCTGGCCCAATGCCTGGCCCAAGTTGGCCCATTTGTGGAAAAGGACTTTAAGCGGCTCGCCGGAATACCCGCCGATAATCACATTCGGCTGCCCGTCTCTGACGAGAAGGTGATGGGATTTGTTCCTGCCGGCGAAGTTGCTGTACGTTCTTCGGCATTTTTTACTAGGGGTCTTCGACTTCCTTTTACTGACTGGGTGGCTTCGTTCTTTGAGGCCGTCCAGATTGCTCCGGCCCAACTGGCTCTGAATGGTTACCGTACCTTGAACGCTATTCAAAGGTTGTCGGAGTTGTCTGGGATACCTATCGAACTAAAAGATGTATTCGGGGTCTACAGTTTGAGTTTCGAGCGCCGTAGCTCGTATTTGGAGACATTGCGCGCATTCTCCCGCTGCTCACGGGTCTGCCGGACACCAACAAGGGGGATAACCTTGGTATTGTGATTGCGTCCGAAGAGTGGGGTTGCGCCGGACATCAGATTTCTGGACATGTCACCGCGGCTCCCGATATTCCCAACCTCGGTGCTCCCAATGTGGAAGCGCTCTTGGCGCTTTGGAACTGGTGGGGGCCTGATCCGGCAAAGGATCCGGCAAGCCGCACCGCTGCCATGCTGTTGGGTTATCCTGCATGTCCGGTGACCAAGGGTAATCCTGTGCCCGAGATCCCAACAAAGACTGAGGAGGACTTCCTCAAAGTTGTAAAGTCTCGAAGCGCTTCTCGGGGAGGGAAGAAGGCTGTTCGTCCTAAACGCCGAGCATCGGACCCCGCTGTTGGCACCCTGAAGAGGGCTAGAGGGGCTGAGACCTCAGGTAATGTGGAGGTTGCTGATGCTGGCAGGGGTGTGGAGGTGGTAGTTTTGTCCCAATGTGATACCACCGAGGAGGCTGCTGCGAGCTTCGATGTAAGTGTATTTGTTTTTGTGAATAGTTGTCTTTGGACTATGTTGTTCTTTTCTTTATATGCAATCTTGTTTCAGTTATTGACTTCTTCATTGGTTACCCTTGCTTTTGCCCGGTCTATGGGCATTATTGTGTTTCAGGGGTCGTTCGATAATATATTCGGGCATATCAACCTCCTGGTGAACATGGGCGAGGGTACAATGACCCTGCCTGTCATCTCGCCTATCCGTACCGAGGACCCGATAGCCTTGCCTGTTTGCTCGCCCATCCGTACTGAGGAGGTGATCGTGCATAGGGCCCCTGAGACCAGTCCTTCGGAGAAGGAGGTGAGGGAGGAAGTGGAGGTGGAAGCCGGCAAAGAGGCTGCCGTGGAGGTTGTGGTGGGTGACGAGGATGAGGTCCTCGAGGGACCTGAAAAGGTGTTGGTGGACGGGGTTGCAATGACCTGTTACATTGATAGGTGTGGGGGTGAACTGTTAGAGCAACCCCGTGTCTTGAGGATGGGGTATACTGCGCTTAAGCCCCTCGTCGTCAAGGATGCAGAGAAAATAGCTGCTCGGCCTGCGATGTCGGTTATAGAGCATGCCAGCGCTGATGCGCTTCGGGTATGTTGCGCACGTTTTTTGTCATATAGGTCGTGATACTCTTATTTTGGCTGGTGTCTGATGTTTCTAAATACAGGTTTTCGTGGATATAGTGGTGTTAAGGGATCAACTGTCAGCACTAGAGGCTGAGAAAGAGAAGCTGATGGCCGAAAATAAAGCCATGGCCGAGGATAAAGTTCAGCAAGCGAAGTTGGTCTCCGAGCTGGAGGCGGAGAAAGAGAAGCTGATGGCCGAAAGCAAAACAACGGCCGAGGAGAAAGCCCAGATGGCTAAGTTGGCCTCTGATTATGAGAAATTGGTGGGAGACAACTTACGCCTGACCGAGGAAGTTGAGAAATTGGGGGCCGAAAAAGAGGAATGGGTCGAGAAGTACGACCATTTGGAGTTGCTCATGGCAGAGGATGTAGAGGCCGGAACATCTGAGGTGGCGGCCCTGAAAGTGGCGCAAGCGGACGAAAGGGCAAAGTTCGCAATGATGGCTAACTTCTCCGTCTTTTGCGCTCATGTTCGGGCTCTAAACTTTGCGAAGGTCCCGTTATCGGACCGGGCATGGTCGGAGTTGATTTATCCCTGTCCGCAAGGTGCACCTTCTAAGCCTCAGGATTGGGCCAACCTCCGAGACGAGGAACTCACACAGCTGCCGGGACATACTACTTCGACGGCGCTCCGTCCCCATTCCGGGTCGGCTCCAACGACTCCTCGGTCTGCTGCTGCCGTGACTCCCCCACCCGCATCCCCTCAGGTGGAGCCTTGACCATTTACTTGTAGTATTTTTTCTGTATCTTAGCGTAAAGTCTTTTGGTACCCGAATTGTGGGTTTATTTTGTAACTAGAAAGATATTCTTTTGGGAAGTGATAATATAAGTGCTACGTTTTCTTTCTGTTTGGCTTTCCTTGTTAATTTCCTTGTTTGTGGGTCATCGTCTTTTGAAGGATGTAAAAACAAAATCTTGTCAGGTACCTGTTAACCCCCTTGCCATGGTGGTCTGGACCTCGCCTAGTCGTAGCGTAGGCGATGTTATAAATGGTCTTGAAAAAGCTAACGCGTTCCTAACTTCTAAACTGAATTCGCCTCGTCGGGAAATCGAGGGTCTGAATATTCATATTTCAAATTTATCGATTCGATTACGCGACTTAGGAGAGAAGTTCAGTAAGAGGACCGCCCACTATATGGCAAAAAAGGGTAAGGCCAAAGAGCTTCTTGGGGCACTTCGGCGTTCTCGTGATGAATCCCGAGGCTGTGTGACGAGCCTGAACTTGGTTCTAGGGGCTGTTTTCGAAGATGCGGACTTGCTGCTATCCTTTGCCAAAGCGTATTGGGCCCGAGCTTGCGCTTTAGAGGTGCTCGAGCATGTAGAAGGGATGCGTGGTGTTACCCGGGCAGAACGCATGGTTGATGCTATGGCCGGGCTAACTGAAACCACGATTGCCTTTAAACGAGTTGATGCGGTCGTGTAGGAACGTTTGGGGACACAAATTGTTTCGCTGTGAGATATTCATTTCGCTGATATCGTAGAGACATCAGTATCTGTTGATGGGTTATCGGATTAATGATCGAGTAGCTTGTTTTGTCATTTTATTTGTAGCTTGTATAAAAATATTCGTTTTTCTACTTCTGTCTTTCTTTATTTGCGGATGAATATTCACTTCTTCCCTTCTTCCCCATTTTTTTTTATACGCACATGCCACTACGTTGCACCAGGCTGGTTCTCCATGCCTAGTTAGTCCGGGGTTAGGACCTACTGGGGCTGTCCGGGACGAGGTCTCATCTGGTGCGGCTAGTGAAGTGCATGCCAACTGGCCTTACATCGTTTTAATGGGCAAAAACGTCAAATTGCTCGATCAGTGTGCCCGACTTAGGGCCAAGTTGAAAATCCAGGCGTTCTTTTTTCGGGAATATGTTCGTAATGCCGAGCATGTTGTTGAGGTTCAAGAGCGTCGTTTAGATCGATATTGGTGTGTAAAGGAAAAATACTTCGGTAAACTAAAATCGTTGGTAACCAAAGCCAATATGTTGGTGAAGTACTTCCGTCTGTCCCGATCCAGATACGATGCTTCTGCGGCTATGATCGAAAATCGTAAGCTTCCTTTCGACTATGCTCGCCGTAAAACGGCCTCGGATGCTCACGAGATCGCTAAAGGAGCCGAGTTCTCCGCGCGGCTTAAGACGCTGACATGCGTGGGTGCTCATACGACCAACTTTGATGCCCTCATTTCTGAGGAGCGTTTTGATGGCGAGGAGACCGATGGGGATACGGCTACGGATGACGAAGAGGTTGAGCTCGGTCAATTGTCATCGTGCTCCTCATGTAGTAGCTCTTAAATAAATTTCTTTATTGTTGGTTGTACCTTGTTGCCTCCGTAATGCGGGCGAGGACTATTTGTTTTATTTCTTTATTCTTGTGTTCGGATCTTCTCATTGTCGTACTGATATTTCATTGATTGGATTGATTTTCCTTTGCTGATTTCTTCGCTTGACATTGTGTTGCCTCTGTAATGTGAGCTATTTTCATCTGCTTCATTTCTTTATTCGTGTATTGGACATTCCTGTTGCTGATATTACATTGTTCAGGTTGATTTTCCTTTATTGTTTTCGCCATTTGGTAATTTATCGTCTCCGTAATATGGGCCAGAACCCTTCTTCAATTTTGTTTGATGCATATTGGCGTCTTTGCTTGGCCTTTGCTTTTTTGGTACCTGCATATGTTGGAAGTCTTTTGAGTATTCCTAGGCACTCTTTTAGACATGCCATGTTGGGAATTTCACAGTATTCCTAGGCACAAAGGCCATTTGGGAATTTCACAGTATTCCTAGGCACAAAGGCCGTTTGGGAATTTCCTAGTATTCCTAGGCATAAAGGCCGTTTGGGAATTTCATAGTATTCCTAGGCACAAAGGCCGTTTGGGAATTTCATAGTATTCCTAGGCACGTCTGCCGTTTAGGAATTTCATAGTATTCCTAGGCACAAAGGCCGTTTGGGAATTTCATAGTATTACTAGGCACAAAGGCCGTTTGGGAATTTCACAGTATTCCTAGGCACAAAGGCCGTTTGGGAATTTCCTAGTATTCCTAGGCACAAAGGCCGTTTGGGAATTTCATAGTATTCCTAGGCACAAAGGCCGTTTGGGAATTTCCTAGTATTCCTAGGCACAAAGGCCGTTTGGGAATTTCATAGTATTCCTAGGAACAAAGGCCGTTTGGGAATTTCATAGTATTTCTAGGCACAAAGGCCGTTTGGGAATTTCATAGTATTCCTAGGCACAAAGGCCGTTTGGGAATTTCATAGTATTCCTAGGCACAAAGGCCGTTTGAGAATTTCAGCTACACTCGTTAGACAGCATGATAAGATATTTCATTTATTCAAAAGACAAGGTTATTAAGTAGGAGGGGTAAGGTAGCACCTGGGATGATGGCCGCACTTGGGATGATGGACTATACGTAGTACTTCTTTAGGTTAGCTACGTTCCAAGAATTCTTTTCTCCTCGGCTTTTGTCGAACAGGACACTTTTGATCTTGTAGGAGACTGGGCTTGTTCTTTTGACGATCTCGTAGGGTCCTTCCCAGGTGGGGCTCAGCTTGCAATGCATCTCGTTTCGGGTATAGACCGTTACTCGCCGTATCACCAGTTCTCCGACCATGAACTCCTTGGTCCCTTTCACCCTCTTGTCATATGTTTGCTTGACGCCTTGTTGATACTTCGCTAGTGTAAGGGCTGCTATCTCTCGTTTCTCGTCTAACATGTCGAGTTCCTCCCTCATTCTTTGTTCATTGTTTCCTTGATCGACTAAAGTTGTTCGTAGTGTGGGTAGCCCGATTTCTGTTGGTATGACGGCCTCGACGCCATATGCTAAGCTGAACGGGGTTTCTTTGGTGCCCGTCTTCGGTGTAGTTCGGCACGACCATAAGACGTTAAGTAGCCGCTCGGGCCATCTCCCCTTTGCTTGTTCTAGGGTTGTCTTGATGCCGTCTAGTAAGGTTCGGTTTGATACCTCTGCTTGGCCGTTACCCTATGGGTATGTTAGCGTCGAATAGAACTTTCGGATACCGAGTTCTTCGTACCAAAGCTGCAGCTTGGCTTCTTTGAACTGGGTGCCGTTGTCTGCGATGATGGCGTACGGTATACCGAACCTAGTGATGATGTGCTCCCAGATGAACTGCTTGACATTACTGGCTTTAATTTCTCGGAGAGGTTTAGCCTCAACCCATTTGGTGAAGTAGTCCGTCGCCACGATCAGATATTCGACGCTGCCGGGTGCTTTGGGAAGCTTTCCTACTATATCAATTGACCATTGTGCGAATGGCCATGGTGCCGATACCGGGGTCATCATAGATGAGGGGAGCCGAGGTATCTTGGCGAGTCGTTGGAACTTGTCGCAATGTTAGACGTACACATCGGCGTCTCGCTTGATATAGGGCCACCAATATCCCTGGGTGTGTTGAACGATGTTCTTCAAATCGATTATTTTAATGATAACAAAATTAGTAAAACATAATAAAAGCTCATTTTGCGTACTAATCATTTATCAAGTGTGTCAAAGGTTCAAAATGATAGTATACGTAATTACGAAGCCATTGGTTCAAGCGGAACCTAAATCGGAGTTGGAACGAATTAGTTACGGGGTTTCAAAGTTTGTCGAGAAAACCGAAACTTTCCCAGAACAACAAAAACGACCGATCGCCAGCATCAACGACCGATCGTTTCAGTGCGAAATTCTTCCAGTGAGCAAAGAACAAAAACGACCGATCGCCAGCATAAAACGACCGATCGTTTTATGTATGAATTCTTCCAGTGAGCACAGATGAAAAACGACCGATCGTTTCTGTAGAATTTCAAATTCCAGCTTTTAAGCTCTTCCTGAAAATGGGGCGAACTGCTGCAAAACAGCATTGAATGAACTCAACAACCAGCAACGGTCAGAAATTAATTGCTGGACCTTTTTGACTCTACAAAAAGCCCCAAAAATCTTCAAAGAAGATCATCCAAGCATTCACAACTTTTAAGCAATTCCTACTAAGAAATCCTTCAAGCTTATACTACTCATTTCTCACTTGTATTCATAAATATTCTCGAGCGTATTACTATTGTAATCTTATAAACATCGAGATATTATTTGTTAGTGAGTGATCCATTCAAAATCAATCTTGTAAAAGAGTATTTTATAAACTCATTTGTGAGCGAGTGATTGGGTAGAGACTTTTAAGCAAGTGTAGTTTAAAAGCTCTAGGTCTTTTATTCGGGATACTCATAAAGTGAGGGGGAGCGTAATCGGTTGATTAAGCTCGTTAAGGTGTAACCTTGGAACGAAGATTTTTAGTGAAACACTCGGTAGTGAAAATACCGAGGAGAGGACGTAGGCGCGTTTTGCCGAACCTCTATAAATCTTGCGTTATTTCTTTTCCCTTAACTCTTACATTTCGCATTTATTTATCGCTTATACTTATTTCTTGCATAGATTTATTTAGCAATTATTTCTTAACGTAAGTGTTTAAGTTATAAAATTCACTAATTAGGTTAGTTAATAACCCATAGTTTTCATTCTGCGAAAAACGTACGAAAACCTTATTCACCCCCCCTCTAAGGTTTAGACACCTACGGACCAACAATTGGTATCAGAGCTTAGCTATTCTATTTACAAAAATCTAACGATTTTATAGTTTAAAGATCCGCTATGTCTTCGTACACCGACTCTAAATCCATAACTAGGCCCCCATTATTTGACGGTACAAACTATCCCTATTGGAGAGATCTCATGAAAAATTTCCTTTGTGGTTTCGAAATAGACCAATGGATAAGTATTAGTAAAGGCTATAGAATGCCTAGGAGAAATGGCGAAGATAAACTTGTAGAGGAACTAGATTCCGATGAACGCCTTGCGTTTTCCCTAAATTGTAGGGCTATGACTTCCATCACTTGTGCGCTCTCGCCTAGTGAATATGATAAGATTTCCGGTTGTGACACCGCTAAGCAAATGTGGGATAAGCTAGCTATTATACACGAAGGAACTAGTCAAGTTAAGGACTCTAAAATTAGCATGCTTATTCATGATTATGAATTGTTTAAAGTTGAAGATGATGAGTCTATTGCTTCTATGTACACTCATTTTACTAAGATTACTAATGATCTTAAAAGACTTGAAAAGGTATACTCTAGCAAGGAGATGGTGATGAAAATCCTTCGAAGTCTTCCAAGGAAGTGGGAATCGAAAGTGACGGCTATACAAGAAGCCAAGGACATGAACACACTTTCTCTCGACAACCTCATAGGATCCTTGAGCACCCATGAGCTAGATATGACGACTCGAAAATATGAGGATGACTCGAAAAAGAAGAAAGGCATCGCCTTCAAAAGCACAACAAATGACGATAGCGATAACGATTCCTCAAGTGAGGATGATGAAATGGCTCTCTTTGCCAAACGCTACAACAAGTTCCTAAGTTGGAAAAAGAAGGGTGGACAACGATTTCGGAAAAAAGGAGTATAAGGGAGAGCCTTCCGACAAATCGAATAAAAAGGATGAAATCATTTGCTATAAATGTCACAAACCCGGACATATGCAAAACGAATGTCCCTTGAAGAAAAAGGACAAGTTCGTAAAGAAGAAGAAATACAAGAAGGCATTCTTGGCCACATGGGGGAGCGATGATGATAGCTCCGATAGGGACAATGAAGAAGTCGCAAATTTTTGTCTCATGGCTAGAAACGACGATACCGAGGATGTAAGTTTTCACTCCTCTAACTCTTCTATTTCTAGTGATGATGATCTTGATATAAATGATGTGTTAGCATCCTTAGAAAAAGCTAGAGGTAAAAATAAATCTTTTAGAAAAATGCTAATTACTCTACAAGACGAACTAGAGAACTTAGCTATAACAAATGACTCACTCACGTCTAAAAATGCCGAACTTACCATAGAAAATGATAAGTTAGTTAAAGACCTTAGTTCATGTAAAACTAAGGCGGATAGCGCCGAACTTACTCTCGCTAAATTCACGAAGGGAAGTAAAATGCTAAGTACTATATTAGCTTCTCAACAAGGCGCATATGATAAAACCGGTGTAGGATACAACCCACTCTTAGCGGTAAAGCATAAAAATCTATTCACCAAACAAGTGGCGAAAAATGAAAATAGACCACCTAGTTACTCCCGTAAGAACAACTCGTATAAAAAGAACTTAGTTTATAATCGTTTTGTTAAGCCTATCTCGCATGTTAAATGTATTACTTGCAACCGTAGTGATCACTATGAAGATTATGTTTATTGCCCTTATAGGTATAAAGTAAATAGAAATGATTTGGTTTGGATTCCAAAGGGTCGAGACACTAACCCTCAAGGACCCAAAAATGGATTAGGGTACCAATGATCGTTTTGTCTTGTAGGTATGCTTGAGGTCAAAAATCAACGAGGACAAGTGGTTCTTGGATAGTGGATGCTCAAGACATATGACGGGAGACAAAACAAAATTCACTACTCTTGCACCTAAAGACGGAGGCTTTGTGACCTTCGGGGATAATAGCAAGGGTAAAATCATCGGTATTGGTAGCATTTCTTGTAACGACCCGGTCCCACGGACCGAACCGCCACGTCCATATCAACAATATTGTCCGCTTTGGCACAACTTCCCAGGGGGGTCACCCATCCTGGTACTACTCCAGGTTAAGCACGCTTAACCATGGAGTTCCGTCCTCGCTATTGTGCCGCACGACTTTAAAAGGCCTTGTTGATAGGAAATGGATCTTTAAGCTCATATACCACACGAGTACTCTTGTATCTGGGCGATGTGGGACTGACGCACAACACCGCACCACAGAAATTCCTTCCTGGAAATCTGAGTCGTCACAATCACCCTCCCTTTAGGCACGACGTCCTCGTGGGGCACATCGTCCTTCAGGGGTCCACACACACGTGCTAGTCCCCACATTTCCGGCCAGATAGAGGCTCTGATACCATCTGTAACGACCCGGTCCCACGGACCGAACCGCCACGTCCGTATCAACAATATTGTCCGCTTTGGCACAACTTCCCAGGGGGGTCACCCATCCTGGTACTACTCCAGGTTAAGCACGCTTAACCATGGAGTTCCGTCCTCACTATTGTGCCGCACGACTTTAAAAGGCCTTGTTGATAGGAAATGGATCTTTAAGCTCATATACCACACGAGTACTCTCGTATCTGGGCGATGTGGGACTGACGCACAACACCGCACCACAGAAATTCCTTCCTGGAAATCTGGGTCGTCACATTTCTAAACCTTCTAATGTTGTTATTGATAATGTATTACTTGTTGATGGTCTTAAACATAACTTGCTTAGTATAAGTCAACTTTGTGATTTGGGTCACAAAGTCATTTTTGAAAAATCGCATTGCATTATTCATTGTATTTCGGATAATAAAACTATTCTCATGGGTCAAAGACAAAATAATGTCTATATGATTGATTTGAATAGTTCGGTGGATGATGAAGTTAAGTGTCTTGTTACTATCAACGAAAATGGTTGGTTGTGGCATAGACGACTTGGTCATGCTAGTCTTGATTTACTTGCTAAACTTTCTAGTAAAGACTTGGTAATAGGTTTATCAAAAGCTCCTTATATAAAGGAAAAACTTTGTCACGCTTGCCAATTAGGCAAACAAACAAAGATTTCTTTTAAGTCTAAAAATATTATTTCTACTACTCGTTGTTTGGAGCTCATTCATATGGACTTAGTTGGCCCCTCCCGGACACTTAGTCGTGGCGGGCGTGCATATGCTTTCGTCATGGTTGACGATTTTAGTCGCTTTACGTGGGTCTTATTTTTAACTCATAAGCATGAAGAATTTAGAGAATTCTCTATCATTTGCAAAAAGCTCCAAACACGAAAGGGTTATATGATCAAAAGTATCCGAACCGACCATGGTAAGGAATTTGAGAATACTCCATTTCAAACTTATTGTGATGAAAATGGTATTGATCATAATTTTTCGGCCCCTCGTACGCCCCAACAAAATGGGGTAGTTGAGAGGAAGAATAGAACCCTAGAGGAAATGGCACGGACCATGCTTTGCGAAAATAATTTGCCAAAGTATTTTTGGGCCGAAGCCGTAAATTCCGCTTGTTATATTTTAAATAGAGCCTTAATTAGGCCCATATTAAAAAAGACACCTTACGAATTATGGAATGAGCGAAAGCCCAATATTTCTCATTTACGTGCATTTGGTTGTAAATGCTATGTTCATAATAATGGTAAGGATAATCTAGGAAAATTCGATGCTAAGTCCGATGAAGGTATTTTCGTCGGATATGCAATATCGAGTAAAGCTTATAGAATTTTTAATAAAAGAACTTTATTGGTGGAAGAGTCGGTACATGTTTCGTTTGATGAGAATTTACCGACGATTGATAAGCCTTTAATTGTTCATAATATTAATGATGATATTTTTCATAAAGCATCTTCTTCAAATCATGGTGCATCTAGCTTAGAGTCTATGCCTAGTATAGAGGTTGAACCCGTTGTTGATGAAGTCACTATAGATAGACTTCAAAAGGACTTAGAATCTAGTGTACACATTCATGAGGATTTGCCTCAAGAATGGAGGTTTGCCAATCACCATCCGCAAGATTTAATTTTGGGAAACCCGGGAGAAAGAGTGCATACACGTTCTTTATTAAGAAATCTAGCTAATCATTTTGCATTCTTGTCTCAACTAGAGCCCAAGAACATTCATGAAGCAGAACTCGATGAGAGTTGGGTATTAGCTATGCATGACGAATTAAATCAATTCAAGCGTAGTAACGTATGGACTTTAGTACCTAGACCGCGTGAGAAAACCATTATAGGTACGAAATGGATATTTCGTAATAAGATGGATGAATCCGGGTTAGTCATTAGAAATAAGGCTAGATTAGTAGCTCAAGCGTATAACCAAGAAGAAGGCATCGATTTCGATGAAACTTACGCACCCGTAGCTAGACTAGAAGCCATTAGAATGTTGCTTGCTTATGCTTCTTTTAAACGTTTTAAATTATTTCAAATGGATGTTAAAAGTGCATTTTTAAACGGTTTTATAAATGAGGAAGTTTATGTAAAACAACCATCCGGTTTTGAAAATCACGAGTTTCCCGATCATGTTACAAACTTCGAAAAGCACTTTATGGTTTAAAACAAGCACCCCGGGCTTGGTATGAAAGACTTAGTAAATTTTTGATCAAAAAGGGTTTTTCTCGTGGTACTTTAGACACTACTCTTTTTATTAAAAAGGATGGAAAAGATATGCTTTTAATTCAAATTTATGTTGATGATATTATTTTCGGTGCTACTAATGCTCGCATGTGCGAGGAGTTTTCTAAGTGTATGCAAGGTGAATTTGAGATGAGCATGATGGGTGAACTCACCTACTTTCTTGGATTGCAAATCAAACAAACAAAGGACGGAATTTTCGTCAATCAAGCCAAATACACAAGGGACTTGCTCAAACGGTTCAACATGAGCGATGCAAAGCCGCTAGGAACTCCGATGAGTCCGGCAACAAAACTAGACAAGGATGAATCGGGTAAAAGCGTGGACCAAAAGCTCTATAGAGGTATGATTGGATCCCTCTTATATTTAACTGCAAGTAGACCCGATATCATGTTTAGTGTTTGCTTGTGTGCTAGGTATCAATCATGCCCTAAGGAATCGCATGTTATAGCCGTTAAGCGCATTTTTAGATATCTAGTAGGTACATGTAATTTAGGATTGTTTTATCCACATGATACTTCTTTTGAATTGCTTGGCTATTCCGACGCCGACTTTGCCGGTTGTCGATTAGATAGAAAAAGTACTAGTGGCACTTGCCATTTTTTAGGAAACGCCTTAGTTTCTTGGCATAGCAAGAAACAAAACTCGGTTGCGCTTTCCAAGGCGGAGGCGGAATACGTCGCCGTGGGTAGTTGTTGCGCACAAATCCTTTGGATGCGTCAACAACTAAACGACTTTGAATTATCTTTCGATAGTGTGCCTATTTTATGTGATAATACTAGTGCTATAAACCTTTCGAAAAATCCGATCCAACACTCTCGCACTAAACATATTAATTTACGTCATCATTTTTTAAGGGATCATGTTCAAAAAGGGGATATTACACTTGAATATATAAGTACCGATAGGCAATTAGCCGATATTTTTACAAAACCCCTTAATGAGGAACAATTTTGTTTTATTCGACGAGAGTTAGGCATGTTTGATGTGTGAAATATACATATATACATGTATTTGATTAATTTCATATATTTTTGTATTTTTGTATATTTTTTTCTTGCCTTATCTGTGTCGAAAACTGCAAAAAATTTCTGTTCTGTACCCCATTTACAGTCGATCGATCGTCTGTAAAAACGACCGATCGTTTTTCTATAGACGACCGATCGCTCCTAAAAAACGACCGATCGTTTTACTGTGTTTCAGTTTTAAAAACCTCTCTCAAACCCTAATTTTCAATTCATTTTCAAAAACCAACTCTCTCTCTTTTATACAAATTCGCCCAAATCACCTAAATCACCCAAATTTTCCAAAAATCCCTTATTTATATCAATATATACACCAAATTCGCAGGTAGTGGATCATGTCGTCCATCCAACCTAGCTCGTATTGTACTGATGTTACTCGGTCTATTCTTTTGGTTATGCTCGGGGTCGGCAGTAATTCCACTATGATCGACCGAGTGTCGGTTAATGTTAATGTCGAGCAGATATGCGCTGAAAGCGGCATTATACATCAAACCACAGCCCCATATACTCCCGAGCAAAATGGGGTTGCTGAGCGTAAAAATAGAACGCTAAAGGAAATGATGAATGCTATGCTAATCAGTTCTGGGTTACCCCAGAACATGTGGGGGGAAGCGGTACTTTTCGCAAACTATGTCTTGAACAAGTTGCCACACAAGAAGCGAGAAAAGACTCCATATGAATTATGGAAAGGTCATCAACCCAGTTATAAGAACCTGCGGGTTTGGGGTTGTCTCGCAAAGGTCCTAGTTCCAACTCCTAAGAGGATGCGAATTCGTCCTAAGACGGTGGACTGTGTGTTCATCGGATATGCACAGAATAGTAGTGCATATCGGTTTCTCGTACGCAAGTCGGATAATCCCGATGTGCACGTAGATACGTATATGGAAAGCCGAGAGGCCTCTTTCTTTGAGGATATATTTACCCGGAAATTACCTACATCTGTACCAACTGAAGAGTTGAACAGTGAAGGAAATGTGGGGGCAAGTGAACCGACAGAGGAAGAGAAAGAGGAAGAGCCTCGGCGCAGCAAAAGGGCAAGGAAGGAAACTTCCTTTGGACCTGATTTCCTAACCTTCATGGTTAAAGGCGAACCGGGGACATATAAACAAGCTATGTCAACACCGGATTCCCAATATTGGGAAGAAGCTATTCAAAATGAAATTGAATCAATCATGCAAAACCACACTTGAGAACTAGTGGATCTTCCGAAAGGATGCAAGCCCCTAGGTCACAAGTGGATCTTCAAGAGGAAGTTAAAGGTTGACGGCATGATTGAGAAATACAAGGCGAGACTTGTAGTAAAAGGCTTCAGGCAAACGGAAGGTGTCGATTATTTTGACACGTATGCCCCTGTCTCCAGGAAAACGTCTATCCGAATCGTCATTGCTCTCGCAGCTTTGTTTGATATGGAAATACATCAAATGGATGTAAAGACAACGTTTCTAAATGGAGAACTGGAAGAAGAGATTTACATGGAACAACCGGAAGGGTTTGTAGTTCCTGGTAAAGAGCACCAAGTGTGCAAACTTGTAAAGTCTCTATATGGACTCAAACAAGTGCCAAAGCAATGGCATGAGAAGTTTGATAGAATTATGCTATCAAACGGTTTTCGCATTAATGAGTGCGATAAATGTGTCTACTCTAAAGGAAGTGGAAGAGACTGTGTTGTAGTCTGTCTCTATATGGATGACATGATCATAATTGGGAGTAATGATAGAATCAGCTCCACAAAGAAAATGTTATCACAACACTTCGATATGAAGGATCTAGGTATAGCTGATGTAATACTTGGTATGAAGATTACCAAAACATCAGAAGGATATGCCTTGTCCCAAGGTCACTATGTTAAACAAGTATTAGACAAGTTTGACAAGGGCAGTAAGGCTATGTCTAGAACCCCAATTGAGTTCAACTGTAACCTGAAAAAGAATTTCGGTAAAAGTATGAACCAACTAGAGTTCTCTCGAGTCATAGGCAGTCTCATGTATATAATGAATTGCACTAGACCAGACATAGCAAACTCAGTGAGTAGACTGAGCAGGTACACCAGTAATCCAAATGAGTAACACTGGAAGGCCATAATGAAACTTCTCAGGTATATGAGGTTTTCAGCCGATTACGGGCTGCACTATACCAGATATCCAGCGGTACTGGAAGGGTATTCAGATGCCAACTGGATATCAGACTCCAATAGCACAAGATCCACGAGTGGATATGTGTTTATAATGGGAGGAGCTGCTGTGTCTTGGAGATCCTCCAAATAGACATGTATTGCAAGGTCAACTATGAAATCTGAATTCATAGCGTTGGACTTAGCAACCGAAGAGGCAGACTGGCTGAGAAGTCTATTGGAAGAAATTCCAATGTGGCCGAAACCTGTTCCCGCAATAAGCATGCATTGCGATAGTCAATCAGCTATTGCGCGGGCTCAGGATCATATGTATAATGGAAAGTCTCGACATATACGTCGGAGACATAAATCCGTAAGGGAATTGTTATCCAACAGTGTGGTATCCTTAGATTTTGTGAGATCAAAGGAAAATATAGCGGATCCATTAACAAAAGGCTTGACTCAAGTGGGAGTTGAGACGTCATCGAACGGAATGGGATTAAAGCCCATTAAATTGGTGGCCCCCCCATAGGCAACCCAACCTAAACGGAATCTTTCCTGATAGGTTCAAAGGGAAACTGAACTGTGGGGGCAACCGAACAAAGCACTCGGGAACCTGGAGTTCCCAACCCATTTCCGCGATGACAGAGTGATATACATGTACCATTCTAAGGGTGAGCTTGAGGCTCTTAATGATCCAAGTAACTCGACGGTCGAGTAAAGTGAGTCAGGACACTTTCGACTTGGAACACCTATAACTAGTGTGTAAGGCCGGTACCATGCGATGAGCTTGGGCTAATTCACTAGAGCACTCAGTTGAAGTTGCCAAGGCAGTCCAGGCCAAATATGGATAACAACTAAAGAGCCTAGTACGTGGGTAGAGAGGGTACTGTGCGGGTGCCATTCGGGGATACACAAAGCTTGATGGTTCAAAGCTTTACAGCTACCTAATAGCAGTATTCTGGGTGGTACTCCGCTACGGCAGGTTCAAGGAGCGCGCTACCTGACCTTAGGCAGTGAACTTTTGCGGTTCTCTTGATTTGTATTTAGGACATGGGCTTTCGAGCCAATTGCATTCATCTGGGGGATTGTTGGAAAATTGGAAAAAAACATGTAGTTTAAACATGATTATTCCAAGTGGTCAGAGACCATCTTTGAGTTAATTTTTAATGCGACTCCTCAGGTTTTCTGAGGCCATACTCTATGCGTTTGAGTAGCTCGTGTGACGAGCTTCGCAACGGTATATCGCATGACCTATTCGGAGGAATGGTGTGAATGATAATTGAACTCGAAGGTTGGTACTCGAAAGAGGAAAAAAACCGAAATCTGGAAAATGAAGTAGAGAGTGGGAATAAACCATGAGGGTTATCCCACATTGGAAAATTAAGGTTGATTTTTACTCTATATATACAAGTCCATCCCATGTAGTTGGTAAACTAATAAAGTCCACATACCCATGAGTGGGTTAGTGTGTACCACACACGTGCGCGCTCGCTCGGGTCTTGGGCCTCGGGTCACGGGACGCGGGACGCGGGATGCAGGATGCGGGATGCGGGATTTGGGATTTGGGATTTGGGATTTGGGATTTGGGATTTGGGGAATGTCTCGTGTCTCGGGTCTTGGGTCTTGTACTAAATCTGAAAAGGGACTTTTGCATATTTGCAAGAGCAGTCCCTAGAGTTCCAGAAAGTTTGAAACTCCAGCAGTAATGGAGGTGGATTCTGGAGATGTAACTCTCAGAATTAAATGACCAATAAATTCTGCGGTTTCAGAATTTCCTCTATAAAGAGGCAGCCATCCCCTCACATTCTAACACACATGAAATGAGTATCTTCTCTCTAACATGCATATATTTTTTATTCATAGCACTTAGAAACCAGAGAGAACCACCCACTAAAAGCTCGACTTAGACTCGTCGCCAGTTTCCGGTGAGTCTTCCGAGAGACGTTGTACCTTGGGATCGAAGCGCCAACGCAACCAGAAACCTTAAGGTGGTTGGGCGAATATCGGTTAAGGGCATACTGTTAACAGTAGCCTCGTCCTGTTTTATTTTCAATTCTGTCCAGTTTTACATTCTGTCCATTTTTCAATTCTGCTATTTAATTTCCGCATTTTATTTTTCTGTAATTTTAATTCAGTTTTTTTAATATTCTGTCCTTAGCTGTAGCTTTTATATTCTGTTTGTAATATTCTATAATTAGTTTAAAGTTCTGTTTTGGTATTGTAATTACATTTCTGTAATTTAATTCTGTAATTAGAATAGTTTCAATTCAGTCCTGTATTTTAAATTCAAAACAGAACAGTCCGGATGTTAAGTCTGTTGAACTTAGAGTTCAATAATGGATTTTGATTATAACTTTGATTATGTTTTTAATGATTTTACGATTTCTCTATTTTGTTGATATAATGCTTGTCTTTTCCAAAAAGAGAATTTGTAAATTTCAGAACACCAGAAAGATAGAGCATTCGAAAACGAAGCCGATGGTTCAAGCGGAACCAGAATCGGAGCTAAAACGAAGGAGTTATGAGCATTCGAAGAATAGCGGAAATACAGAAGAAACGACCGATCGACTGGACAAAAACGACCGATCGTTTTTGGTCCAAATTCTTCCAGAGAGATCGTTATAAAAACGATCGATCGAATCTATAAAACGACCGATCGACTGGTGAAAAACAACCGATCGACTGTAGAAAACGACCGATCGTTTTCTGCAGAATTCGAAAACAGCTTTTCAGCTTATTCTGGGGAATTGCTTAAAACCTGTGGATAAAAGCCTCAACCACTTCCAACGGTCATATACAGAAAAACAGACTTTTGATCTATATAAACCACCCAAAATAACTCTCCAAATACATTCAATCAATACCAATCTATCATCATTCAACCTCTCTCAATAAAAACCCTAAAAATCACCATTTTGGTGAAAATATTCGAGAAAGAGGGAAATCAAGGAGAAAACGATTCAAGCTCTATCATCATCAAAAACTCACAAATTAGCTTATTTAGAAGCAATTAAAATAGTGAGTGTAGTTACATTTTTGTAACAAAATTGTAAAGAGCATTTTATAAGCTCATTTGTGAGTGAGTGTTTTGGTAGAAGCTTTTAAGCCAAATTGTTGGTTAAAAGTTCTAGCTTAAACACTTGGGTACTCATAGAGTGAGGGGGAGTCGTCGACTCGTAAAACGTGTTCGCTTGCACTTGTATCAAGAGTAGGAACCTCGGGTAGAGGGTGAGCCAATCGATTGATTGAGCTCGATAGGATTTGTAATATCCGCAAGAAGATTTTTTAGTGAAATACTCGGTAGTACCGAGGAGATGACGTAGGCCGTTTGTCGAACCTCTATAAATCGCGGTGTCATTTTCTTTCCCTATCTTTTACTTTCCGCAAATATTTATTATTGCTTATTTTCTTGCTTGCGTTTAGTAATTCTAGCAATTTATTAACTCTTGTTAAAACGCGTAAGATTAGAACTGCATAAGTTGGGTTAGTAGTTGCCGTTAACTTTTAATTAGGCAAAAAGCATAAAAACCTTATTCAACCCCCCCCCCCCCTCTAAGGTTTAGCCACACGGGCCAACAAAGTCTATACTTTCCAGTCCGGCAGTTTCTTTTAATTGCAAATCAGTACATCAGATTATTAATTAATAATAATCTGATAACGTTTGTTTTTATTTTACTTTTCAGTACCTACATGTTGTAATCAATTTATTGTATTCCTTTTGGAAATTAATAAAGATTACACTGGTTTTATTTAATTATTGTTTAGTCCTTTAATTATTGTTAATTGTTATTTCGTATCCAGAAAACAACAATGATAACCTTGCAAATAAAGAGGCAAGTTTTATGGTATTAACTATCAGTGAGTGTGAAATTCCTATCCGCTGTTCTAGATGCAGTTTTGCAGTAAGGTTCCAAGTGGGGTTGGAACTGCAGTTGGAACCAAGTGTGTAAGGTTCCAAGTGAGGTTGGAACTGCAGTTGGAACCAAGTGTATTAATGGACAGAACTGTTTTAAAATTAAATGTACTTGAAAATAATTCACACGCACATTTAACAACGGAGTTCACCTAACTAGGCTACGTCTCCGGGGCACTTACCCAGATTATGATATTATAAAAAGCTTACAATATATGACTCAAGTCTTAATGAAAAACTTAGACTCCCTCTAGGTTTTTCTGCCTATCACTATATTGCTCCTACTCTATAACTATCAAATATAAATCAATGGCATCCCACCATTGTTTTCTTTTTGAAGCTCACGTGTATTCTCTCTAGAAAATAAGTTCTTTATAATTTAGAACACACAAACTTTTACAAGCTAAGTTATCAAGTATATATGCAAGTCAAACAATCTTCTATTCTTCAATATCTTTTGATTGTTTTTGACTTGTTGATTGGCTTCAATCTTCCCATGCATTGCGTGATACTTCAGCATTGATTGACTCCAATCATCATTGGTTGATACCTGATTGATAACAAGCTTAAAAGTAGGAGTTAGTATTTTCCTTTAACTAGGAAACATATAAAGATAATATCTTTTAAAGATTCTATCTTTCCATATCATTCAACTCCATATAGTCAATCTTCAAACGTGTCTTTACTGAATATATAAAGATCAAAGATTTGACACAAGTGATAAGGATAATCATAATAGAAGAGATCATATTCAAAAGGAAACAACCTTATAAATTAATCTCTTTACAACTTTAATACAACATCTTTCCTTAACACTTTGATATTCCTCAATAACCACATATTAATCCTTTAAGATCATTTGAGAATATATCCTGCATACTTTAAAACACATGATTATTATTAAAGAATAGTTATGCAGATAAATAGAACTTAAACAGAATTCTGCTGGACAACAGGTTAGAACTGAGGTTGCAACTGGTACTTGAAACCTGTCAGCCAAGGTTGCAACTGAGGTTGCAACTAGTACTTGAAACCTGTCAGTACTGTCTTAGTTCTTAACAACAGTTAGGATTTATAGTGAAAAACCAATAGACAATAAACAATGTTTAGACCAGAAATCTGGTCCTAACAATCTCCCCCTTTGTCATTGGTTTTGACAAATCAATAAAGTTTATAAATCATCCCAACCACCTGCAAATTCAATATCAGTAAGCTCCCCCTGTATGTTAGAATTGCAGGCATATTATATAAGCACAATGTATGTGCACACAGTAAGTTTTCAGACATGTTTCAAGTTTAAAGGCATTCATACTTCAACAAGATATCAAGATATTTTCAGAAGGAAATTACAGAATTATTGAAGCCAAATAGATTAAGACCAAACAGATTAAAACCAAACAGGCATAAAATTGTCTTAATACAGCATAATTGAAAAACAGAATAAAGTCTTGAAAACATCAAAATAATAAAGTCTTGAAAACATCAAAATGAAAAACACATAAACTTTCACCCATTACTCCCCCTATTTGACAGAACCAGGACACACTAGTCACTTGGAATGTCTGTAAAGGGTGCCTTTTCCCTAAGAGGTCCGTCTTGAACCACATCTTCATCAACTTCATCATCACTGCTGATTGAAAAACCATCATTGCTATGAGTAGCTTCACTACCATCTTCTTCTTCATCTTCAACTGTATTTGCCAACAGCTCTTTGATCAGATAATCATCAGTATCCAATTCAGCTCTCCTCTCTTCATTGTAAGCCAATCTCTGTTTCAAATACCACCTCACTCCTTTCTTCTTTGTTGAGGAGGCAGCAGAAGGCTCTGCCTCTTTTTCTTTACCTTTCTCACCAGAAATATCATTGACATGCCCTTCCTTTAACAGCTTAGCAGAAATATATAGGGCAGTTGGACACTCAGTGAAAGGTTCATTCTTGATACTTATTGGGGAATCTCTACCAAGAGAAGAGACTTGGCCCAGAATAAGACTAGATATGAGGCAGGGGAAAGGAAGCAGAATGGATGGTGAATTATCATCACTAAATTCCTTTATAAGATTAAAGATATGAAGGCCAAAGTTGATGGGTAGTGAAGACATAATCTTGTACAGAAAAATAGCCATATCTTTGTTGACTTTTGAAGATTGTTTGGTGGGTGTCCAGTTAAACCTAGCTATTTTGTGCAACACAGCAGCACTTAATGTGAGAGAGGATGTTTTGATGGAAAAACCATCAAACCTAGTGTTCTTCCTAGTTAGAATTAAAGCTAGAATTTCTAAATCTGGTTCAGCATTGTTGTCTACAGTAGGACTGGGACAACACAGATAGTCATTAATCAACTTAGGAGTGAAATCCAAAGTTACACCTCTCAAAAACACCCTTCCATACTTAGGATTACCCTCTTCAAAGACACCACTGCTCAAATTGGAATAGAATTCTTTTACAACAGCAGGGTAATAGGAGTCTGCATAACAAATAGTTTTGGCTAATCCAACAGCAGAGAGTAATTTCTCAACATACACCTGTATGTGAGGATAGCTAACTAAATTAAGCCTTCTTTCACACAGAATTTCTTTACTAGCCATTCCCCTAAACCTCCTATATGTTGTCCTACTCCAGAAACGAGGATCAACATTATTGACTGTTGGAACATACTCAAACTTAGCTATAGCAGGGTCAGTATCAAAATTCCTTCTAGCACGCTTCTTAGTGCGCTTAATTTTGGGTGAGGAAGACTCACTTACCTTTGATTTGGAACCTTGACGTGTTGGAGATTTATTCAGAAAATCTCTGAGGGTGCAATCATCATCAGAATTGGGGTTTTTGGACATGGTTTCAACTGGGAGGTTTCAACCGTACTTAGAACCTGGTAGTGGGTTTTTCTGAAAAACTAGGGTTTTACAGAGGACTTACGATTTTACTGAGATAGGGAGAGAGAGTAATTCTGGAAAGAGTAATTGATTTTGGATAGTAAAAAGAAGTTAGTATAAATAGCAATTAAGACCATATCTTTTTGAAATTGGAAATAGATACATGCAAATCAATTTAGAGACAGATTTTGGCTTAAAAATAGGAAGTATTTTATCAACAGAATTTTGAAAAATAAATCATACTATAATCACGACAGAAACAGTTGGCATTAAGATAAATTCAGCCAATTACACAGATAAACATTCCTTTTTCAAAACAGATTCATCCAAAATTTGAAAATTCAAAAATTGAAGCTTTTTAAGGAAATTTGACTTGATTCAAGATAAAGAACACTTAAACAGATATCTAACTTTTAGGGAAACAAAAGAAACCTAGCAATTTACTCAAGAAAATATGTTTATCAAAGAATAACTCTAATAAAGATTAAATCTTAGGAGCTTAAATAGAGCAAATCCGTTTTTATTTCTACACAAAAACTAGTTTGATGACCTCAGCAAGGAAAGAGTATAAGAGATGTCAAAAATAACAAGACTTCGTCTTGGCAGTTATAGAATAGACTGAGGTTTCAACTGATGTTGCAACTGAGCTTGCAACCAGTATTTTTAACACTAGGTTTCAACTGAAGTTGTAACTGAACTTCTAACTAGTTGTGGAGAGTATGAGGTTTCAACTGAGGTTGCAACTGAACTTGCAACCAAAAAAAATATTGCACTTTGTGCTTGCAACTCTATTACCAGAGAGGTTTTTTAAGGACAAGTTACCTCACATCTGTTTTTGAGACATCAAAAAGCGGCTTTTTCAAAACAAAAACATCATAGCTCAAAATAAGACTTTAACCTTAGAAATAAAAATTATTTAAAGGTACTCAACACAGACATATTTAGCAAAAGTATTCAATTAGATTGATAATGACATACCCCTATGTCACTTCTTAATGATTCAAACTTGTTTGTATCAAGGGGCTTTGTGAAAATATCTGCTAATTGTCTTTCAGTTGAAACATGTTCTAAAATTAAGCTCTTTTCTTCAACTAGTTCTCTAATAAAATGATGCCTTAGATCAATGTGTTTGGTTCTGGAATGTTGAACTGGATTTTTAGCTAAATCTATAGCACTTTTGTTATCACAAAACAAAGTTAATATTTCTTGTTTGACATTATAATCAGTTAACATCTGTTTCATCCAAATAAGTTGAGTGCATCCACTTCCAGCTGCAACATATTCTGCCTCAGCAGTAGATAAAGATATGCAATTTTGCTTTTTACTGAACCAAGAAACAAGGTTGTTTCCAAAATAAAAACAACCACCAGAAGTACTCTTTCTATCATCTATGTTTCCTGCCCAATCTGCATCACAGTAGCCACTTAGAAAATGGTTTGTATCTTTGGAATACCATAGGCCTAGGTGAAGTGTTCCTTTTACATACCTTAGAATTCTTTTGACAGCTAGAAGATGAGGTTCTAAAGGATTTTCCTGATATCTGGCACAAACTCCTACACTTAGGCAAAGGTCTGGTCTACTAGCAGTTAAATACAGCAAACTTCCAATCATGGATCTATAAAGACTTGGACAGACAGTTTTACCTTTATCATTTTTGGACAGTTTAAGGGTAGTACTCATAGGAGTTCTCTTCTCTTTACTCTCACTCAGACCAAACTTTTTAACAAGATTGTCTGCATACTTACTTTGGCACAGAAAAATGCCTTTCTCATTCTGTTTAACTTGCAATCCTAGAAAGTAAGTTAGTTCACCTCCACCACTCATTTCAAATTCATTCTTCATATCAGAAATGAATTCTTCTATCCTTTTATTAGAAGTAGAGCCAAAGACAATGTCATCAACATAGATTTGAGCAATTATTATGTCCTTTGTGGTTTTCTTAGTAAACAAAGTTTTATCAACTCCTCCTCTGTTAAAGCCTTTTTCAATCAAGTACTTGGTTAATCTATCATACCAAGCTCTAGGAGCTTGTTTTAGGCCATACAATGCCTTTTTCAACAAATAGACATGTTCAGGAAGGTTAGGATCCTCAAATCCCTTAGGTTGACAGACATAAACTTCTTCATTAATCACACCATTTAGAAAAGCACTCTTTATGTCAAGTTGAAACAGTTTAAAATCATACAGACATGCAAGAGACAGTAGCATTCTAATGGATTCAATTCTAGCTACTGGAGCAAAGGTTTCATCAAAATCAATTCCCTCAATTTGTGTATAACCCTGAGCTACCAACCTAGCTTTATTTCTGATAATAACTCCATCCTCATCACTTTTATTTCTAAAAATCCATTTAGTCCCTATAATATTTTTATTAGAAGGTCTGGGTACTAAAGTCCATACATCATTTCTCTCAAATTGATGCAACTCATCTTGCATAGCTATAATCCATTCACTATCTTCTAAAGCTTCTTTTATATTCTTAGGTTCTAACTGAGAAATATAACAAGCAAAGTGAACAACATTATTTCTTTTACCTCTGGTTTTCATACCTGAAGCAACTTCTCCTATGACATTGTCAAGAGAGTGATTTTTCTGAGTCCTCACATAGCGTGGCTTGCTTGTTGTTGGCATAGCAGATCCATCTTCTTCTGATTCTGTTGAATTCTGAGTTTCAACTTCAGTTCCAACCTCAGTTCCAACCTCAGTTGTAACTTCAGTTGCAACTGGACTTCCAACCACTATGGGACTTCTAGTTTGTTGAGTTTCTTCTTTGTCTTTTTCTGCAATCTCAGGCTGTTCATTATCACCTGTAATCTCATCAACAGTTTTTAGGTCATCAAATAACACATTATAAGATTCCATAACACAGTTGGTTCTTTGATTAAAGACTCTGAATGCTCTACTATTTTGAGCATAACCAAGAAAGATCCCTTTATCACTTTTAGAGTCAAATTTACCAAGATGCTCTCTATCTCTGAGAATTTAACAGACACACCCAAAGACTTGAAAATACTTAACATTGGGTTTTCTCCCTTTCCATATTTCATAAGCTGTCATGGAAGTGCCTTTAGTAATATAAACTCTATTAACTATATGACAGGCAGTATTAACAGCTTCAGCCCAAAATCTGTTGGCAAGTTTCTTAGAGTTAAGCATGACTCTAGCCATTTCCTGAATGGTTCTATTTTTTCTTTCAACTATGCCATTTTGTTGTGGAGTCTTAGGAGCAGAGAACTCATGACTAATACCTAAGGAGTTGCAGAATTCTCTAAACTTACTGTTCTCAAATTCTGTTCCATGATCACTTCTAACCCTAGCAATATTACCACTTGTTGAACCTTTTTCAAGTTGAAGTTTTAAGCACAAGGTTTTGAACAGTTCAAAAGTTTCAGTCTTATCTTTTAAGAACACTACCCAAGAGTATCTAGAGAAGTCATCAACAACTACCAGAATGTACTTCTTACCACCTATACTAGCAGTTTGCATAGGCCCCATCAAGTCAATATGAAGAAGTTCTAGGACTCTCTTAGTGTAGATTTGACTTATACTTTTGTGAATACTTTTGGTTTGTTTACCTATAGCACAGTCACCACAGACACTTTGAGTTTTAGCACTTAGTTTAGGAATTCCTCTTATCAATTCATTTTTAACAAGCTTATCAAGAGTTTTGTAATTCACATGCCCAAGCCTTTTATGCCAAATATCCACATTATTAGTAATGGCTTGATTACACCTACTTTGAGGCAATTCTTTTTCAGCTTTTTCAAACACATAGCAGCTGTTGGTTGATCTAACTCCAGTCATGATTAAATCATTGTTAAGATTAGTAATTAGGCACCTTTCTTTGTCAAATTTAACAATCATTTTGTTGTCACAGAGTTGACTGATACTTATAAGATTAGCTTTTAGACCATCTACAAGAAAAACATCCTCAATAACAGGCATTCCAGGTTTGTTTAAGGTACCTTTACCAACAATCTTACCTGTATCACCACCTCCAAACACAACAGTGTTTCCAGTAAGAATGGTGACATTTTTTAAGAGACTTGCAGTACCTGTCATGTGCTTAGAGCAACCACTATCAAAATACCAATCATTAGAGGTAACAGCATTCAAAGAGTTAATGACAGCTTTGTTGTTAGCAACTAAGATAGCTTTTTCTTTAACTTTCCAGACCCAGTTCAGATTTTTATTAACAGAAGCTAACCAAGTTTTCTGAGAAATATACTTTCTGTTTCTTTTTAAGTAACACTGGATTTCAGAATGACCAGGTTTCTTGCAGAAATTACACAGCTTCAACCTAAAGTTATTTTTATACCTAAAGCTATTTAGTTTATTCATGGTTGCAACTTTGGTTATAACTGCGCTTCTAACCTTCTCTACAAAAACTTGAGTTTTGTTCCTGGTTGCAAATCTGGTTGCAACTGAACTTCTAACCTTATTGTCAAAATTATGAGTTTTAGCTCTAGCAACAGCTTCAATAAAGGTAGTTTTTCCTGTACTTTTACCACCATAGTAACCTAGACCACTGATATCTTTAGAACCTCTAGAATATGACAGCATGTCATCTAATTTTTCTGAAGCAGAAACATTCATCAGTTTTATTTTCTTTTTAGTTTCAGTAAGTTCAGCCAGTTGTAAGTTCATCTTCTCAGTAAGACTTTTAACCTCATCTTTTAAATTAACATTAAGTTTGCTTATGATCAAGGTTTGTTTACTCAGACATTTATACTTTTCATAAAGAACAAGATATTGCTGGGAAATGTCTTCATCAGAAGGTTCTTCCTCATCACTGCTGTAGGTTTTAAGAGTGGTTGTAACTTCAGTAGAAACATGTTCACAGTCACTTTCATAAGTAGGTTCTTTTTCAGTGATTATTCCCATAAAGTTAACAAAATTAGACTCATCCTCTTCATCACTGTTGCTCTCAGAATCACTATCACTATGAGTGGATATATAGGCATTTTTGTTCCTTTTTAAAGTATTAGCACACTCAGCCTGAATATGACCAAAGCCTCTACATTCTCTACACTGAATCTCTTTAGGCTTATAATCTTTGTTATCCTTCTCTTTAGAATTCCACTTACCAGTAGAGTTATTATTGAACCTGGATTCTGTCTTAAATTGGTTATCCCTTTTCTGAAAGTTTTTAGAAGAACCAGTATCATCCTCTTTTCTCTTGTAAAATTTTTTGAAAACCTTTTTAGCAAAGAAAGCTAGCTGTTCTTCATCACTTATTTTATCACAGACATTAGGTTCAGATTTCTTAGCCTGAAATGCTATTCCCTTTTCTGGTCTTTTTGGTTTAAAAAATTTCAGCTCATGAGTGCTTAGATTTCCTATAAGTTCTTCAAGTTTAAGATTATCTAAGTCTGTTGATTCTTCAATAGCAGTAACTTTTATTTCAAACCTTTCTGGAAGTGATCTAAGAGTTTTCTTAACAAGTTTAGCATCACTGTATTTTTCACCTAAGGTTCCAGCTTGATGAGCAATGTGGCAGATTCTACCATTAAATTGTTCAATATTTTCATCTTCCTCCATTCTTAGGTTTTCAAATTGAGTAGTTAACTGTTGAAGTTTGAAAGCTTTTACTTTAGTAGTTCCTTCAAAAGTAACTTGCAAAATATCCCATGCCTCTTTAGCAGTTTCACAGTGAGAAATATACCTGAATACACTGAGAGTTACACCAGCAAAGATCAAGTTTATGGCTGTTGAGTTGGCACTTGATTTTCTGTCTTCTTCAGCAGACCATCTGTCTTCAGGTAAGAGAATCAGTTCTCCTTCACTATCCATGGTAGTTGGAGCCTCCCATCCATACATAACAGTCTTCCATGCATGTTCATTCTGCTGTTTGATGAAAGACCTCATTCTAATTTTCCATACTCCATAGTTTACTCCTCCTTCAAGCAATGGGGGTTTGTTGAAAGCGTTTCCTTCCCTCATTAAGTCCATTTTTACTAGAACACAGGATCCACACTAAGTAAGGTCTAGTGTAAAGCTCTGATACCAATTGAAATTCCTATCCGCTGTTCTAGATGCAGTTTTGCAGTAAGGTTCCAAGTGGGGTTGGAACTGCAGTTGGAACCAAGTGTGTAAGGTTCCAAGTGAGGTTGGAACTGCAGTTGGAACCAAGTGTATTAATGGACAGAACTGTTTTAAAATTAAATGTACTTGAAAATAATTCACACGCACATTTAACAACGGAGTTCACCTAACTAGGCTACGTCTCCGGGGCACTTACCCAGATTATGATATTATAAAAAGCTTACAATATATGACTCAAGTCTTAATGAAAAACTTAGACTCCCTCTAGGTTTTTCTGCCTATCACTATATTGCTCCTACTCTATAACTATCAAATATAAATCAATGGCATCCCACCATTGTTTTCTTTTTGAAGCTCACGTGTATTCTCTCTAGAAAATAAGTTCTTTATAATTTAGAACACACAAACTTTTACAAGCTAAGTTATCAAGTATATATGCAAGTCAAACAATCTTCTATTCTTCAATATCTTTTGATTGTTTTTGACTTGTTGATTGGCTTCAATCTTCCCATGCATTGCGTGATACTTCAGCATTGATTGACTCCAATCATCATTGGTTGATACCTGATTGATAACAAGCTTAAAAGTAGGAGTTAGTATTTTCCTTTAACTAGGAAACATATAAAGATAATATCTTTTAAAGATTCTATCTTTCCATATCATTCAACTCCATATAGTCAATCTTCAAACGTGTCTTTACTGAATATATAAAGATCAAAGATTTGACACAAGTGATAAGGATAATCATAATAGAAGAGATCATATTCAAAAGGAAACAACCTTATAAATTAATCTCTTTACAACTTTAATACAACATCTTTCCTTAACACTTTGATATTCCTCAATAACCACATATTAATCCTTTAAGATCATTTGAGAATATATCCTGCATACTTTAAAACACATGATTATTATTAAAGAATAGTTATGCAGATAAATAGAACTTAAACAGAATTCTGCTGGACAACAGGTTAGAACTGAGGTTGCAACTGGTACTTGAAACCTGTCAGCCAAGGTTGCAACTGAGGTTGCAACTGGTACTTGAAACCTGTCAGTACTGTCTTAGTTCTTAACAACAGTTAGGATTTATCGTGAAAAACCAATAGACAATAAACAATGTTTAGACCAGAAATCTGGTCCTAACAGAGTGAGTCATTAAAATGGAACTATTATTCAGAACACACCGGCCATCGCATATTGAATTAAAGACTTAAATGTTGAAGCATCAGGGTAATACATTTTAACGTCGGTGATTGTTTAAAAAGAAAAGTCACATAGATGTACTAGGGAGAAAATACCTTATTTAAATTCTAAGGTAGAGAATACTATCCGTTTCTTTGTATATGTAATTTTAGAAGCTAATCATGAAGATAATGTTCTTTCTCTTTCACTTATTTTTGATAAATCACTGCCCAACCCCACAAACACTTGAGAAAACTGCACTACAATCTGCACTAATGGACTAAAAGAAGAGGTGAGATATGAACTTCTAATTTGAAGCACAGCTAACAACACCTCATGTCATTTCGGTTATGGTACCAAGTACTCAAATAAAAAGACAAGAATAAAAGAAAGAAAGATTTGGCAAAGTTACGGGCCCGAAAATGTTTGGTTGCAACTTCTAAGCAATTACGCTGGAATTTTGGGAAAAATATAAAGGCTGGGTTAATCCATTTTAAAGCTTCCAACATTCATGCCAAAAAACCAGAAAAGCACATTTCAAAGCTGATCAATCAAACGTCAAGCTTTCAAGCTAAAAAAGAAGAAGAATAAAAAAGGCTTGGAAGCTGCAACCAAAGATGGCTCAGTACTCACCCTTCCTTTAGGAAGCATGTCACGAACAGCATGTTCGATAATTCTCTCTGGAATTCGTTGTTGAAGTTGGTCAAAGGTTTCAACTTTCATACCACCCGGTCTCCCTGAATGTCTTCGATAGAGCTTTTGAGTCCTCTTTTTACCAGAAACAGCAACTTTTTCAGCATTTACCTACAGTTTAAATCAACATTAATGATCTACGAGGTTTAGAATTTCAAAAAGAAGAGAAAAAACTCCCTCAAAACCCAAGGATTACTTTACTAAGATCTCGTGTTTTCATGTTATCTTCATAGTACATAAAATACTCATCTAGACGAGTAAGTATCACATGTTATATGTTCCCCGCATCCAGAACTTTAAACAATAACTATCTATCCATATGCAATATCATGTAGACAAAATTTTCACCATTTTCCTACAGTTTAAGCAACAGTTATGGTTTAAAGGTTAAGAGCAACAAAAGATATGTTTGGTTGTAGTCTCGAGAAATTCCAATACTTTCTTGTCTGCTTGTTCACCCTCAACTGAAACCCAACCTTTGAATTTCAACAGTCCCCCTAGTTTTCATGTTAAAAATCTTAAAAACCAAGACGAGTTACTTTGTATAGGTCCCTAGCTTCAGAAAATGAAGTCCGGCCAATCAAATACTTCCAGACATTAAAATATTAAAAAGTACCAAAATCTTAATTTTAGTTTTCAAACAATGAGAATTTTTTAGAACCAATTGAAGCCTATAACTTTGTACAGGTTTACAGCTTTCAGACCCATAGCTAATCACTGATTATCCAGATCATGTAAGGAAGCACACAACGAACCTTAAGTAGATCATGCATGAACATTTCTGAGTCGCAATTACTTGTTATCCCTTTTATTTGTTAAATTTTAAGGTTAATGTTCATTTACACGGTCTGGTAAGAAACCGTTCATGATTTGCAGGCCTTAATTATGGCACAACTAGATGAAGGGCATTTATTTATTTTTTAAGTTTGACCAACTAACACTCCTTAACAATTAAATGATGAAAATAATTTCCAAATAACGCATAAGTACGAAAAATTCTAAAACCCAATTCTTCATATTCTCTTTTGCGTATCACAATATTTCTCTTTATAAAGGAAGGAGGGGTGTAGTTGAAGATATTTGTAGAAGCAGTTACAGCTTTTGCCATACAATTGAGTTCCAACGAGACCCATTAGTTTCATTTCTCTACAAAGCGGAATTTCAGAATGTAACGGTCCTAGCATGCATAACTATAACCACTTACTAACTACCCATATTATGTGCAAGAAACTACTGTACAATTAGAAGAGTGGCATATTAGGAATAGTCTAGTGGGCTAGAACACGCACTATCAAATAGGAGGTGCAGGGTTCGAGTCTTGATAAGAGGAGGTAGGGCTGAAATCCCTTAATCCTTCTTAATAATATTTTGAAGAAAGAGAACTAGAAGAGCGGCATATAACAAAACTAAAGATTGATCAACAAGTTACAATTAATTTATGATTACATCAAAAAATACTTGAATACATGCAAAGAAAATAAAAACAAATCTTAAACTTCAATTTTATGTAATTGCAAAATCGGCGCCTGTAGGCAAGAAACAAAACCAAAATGTTACTGTTTATTGTTCTTGTTCTCACAGACTTAATTATGAAACAACGAGTCCTTCTGAAATCCCCTTTGGTTTATGTTATCTTCACTTTCTTCCACAGATAATTTTTTTAACACAATAAAAGATAACTTTGGGTGAGTGGGGAACTTCAAAACTAGTAACTCATATCAGGCAAAAGTAACTACTGTACAGCTAAATGGTTGGCAACAAGTAACAACTAAATTCTTGTTGGATAAAACTTTGTTTTATGGTTTTGAATGCAATTAAAAATTGTGAGTTTCAAAACTTTATTACCCCATTAATTGTGGCTCTTTATTGGAAAAAAGAGTTACAATAGAAATGCATAAAATGATGGTTTCCAACCATTTTTTCTAAGAGTTTTTGAATAAGATTTTTATGAGAAATAAAATACATATCATATATACATTCACACACAAACACATATGCATACATATAGAGAGAGAGTACCGCACCACCAACGGCCCGACCGTGGCTCGGCGCCGTTTTCGCCGAGTCACATGTGATAGACGTTGTAGCTTGCGAACGAAGTGTCCCATTTAGCCAGAAGCAGAGGTGGCGGGACAAATATCGTTTAAGGGAAACTGCTTGCAGTTAACTCGTCTCGGACTTTAGTCCATTTCGGTATCATTTACATACTCTTAATTTTGAAGGTTGTAATTGATATTTATATATTTGAGGAAACCATTTTCTATTTGTTTGTCAATTTTTTTCCGTAGAAATTATTGTGTTTATTTACAACGTACCCAACAATCTTAAACGATATATTTTATGTTTCGTACGTTAATACAATAATTTTGGTGTTTGGATAAACAGAAGATTATTTTCGTGGCTAAGACGGTTGTTTGGAAAATCTTTTTCTAACAAACATTGGTTTTAAGAAATTGGTGTTTCCGGTTGAATTGTTGAAAGCGTTTTGTATTTGCTTTACCCTTTTGAGGTTTTTGTGAAAATCCTCTTTTTCGGTTTTATCCGTCCTTATAAGCAGTGCATTATTTGCATGTATAATATTTTATTTGGTTTAAACTAAATTTTGTTTGTGTAATGCATGATCAGAGATATGGGTCCATATAAATTAATATGTTTGTAACTTACACATATTGACCATATTCGTGGTTTATCTGACTCTGGATCTAAGTTCAATTTATATGGATTGGAATATTTATTTGGTTGGGAGAATCAATTTTTTGAGTTTAGGTAATTATGCTTATGATTATTACTCTTAATGGATTTGCTTAGCTATGAATAGTAGATGTAAACGTTACTTGTGTAGTAGATTTACATGTGAAATTGAATTAGATTTTGTCTTTATGTTAATTTCAATTGTAGCAAATGGTTAGTATTACATTAGTGACTAGTGTAACGTAAGGTACTATACTTATTTGGCTAGAAATTATCATGTGTAAGAAACCAATAGTGTGTGTCTGTCTGTGGTATTTGAAACGTATAAGCTAGATTTTGATTTAATGTGCTTTTGAGTTTCAAACCGTCTTTCGAACGTTACTATATAATAAATCATGTGGATTATTTTAGTAGCGACTTATTACAATTATATATGAGATTATGGATTTTGATATGAAACGCATGAAATGTAGTTGTGGATACAGATGACCATTTTCAATGTAAGGTGAGTTATGTTGTTACGTATGCTTTCATGTTTGCGAACATTACATGTCCAGACCTGTTTATGTGATAAATAGAAATGTTATGATATTTAGTAGTAATATGTGTATTGCTATACTAAAAAAATATAACATGCGCGATGTGTGTGTATTGGATTTAATTTGGTGCATGCTTTATACTAGCTTGCCTTCTAGTAGTATTCGAAAGGGTAAAATATTGATTTTTATCATGTTTTAATTCATACTGCATGCCTACTAGGTGAATGGTCAGATGGATATGAGATCCTATGAATACATGTCTTGTATATATTCATTTCTATAAATGTGTTATGCATATGTACGTATTTAATTTTGAATTTCTTAATAGAGTCAAAGTTGAAATTTTGTACATTACCTGGTGGCATGTTAAGTATAAATCATTGCCTAAGAAATTATAGAGTTGGGCGACTGCCTTAATTGATGCTTATTATGGAATCAGAATTAGTTGTTTTTAAATTTGGTTTGTGAAACCGTATATATTCTGGAAATTTTATTTCGAGATATCTAGTTAGAGATTATATTATTTTGTTAGTGAATTTATACATGTTTATTGTTTTCATGTTAATAAAATGACTAACAATTTTCAATGAGTATTTATGTAGACATGGATCTCTCCGATGGAATTGGAGAATCAGTGATTATTCGAAACAGTTCTAGTAAAAACAATTAAATTGGGGATTACGACATAACTGGTTTCGAAATAGTTCTTGTAAAACCATTTTCTGATTTTCAGAATTTGGGGCTTACAACAGAACTGGTTGAATTCTGAGATTGTTCTGTGTAAAATCAGATTTATCTGCTGTTTACGACTGAATAAATCTTTCAGAAGTTGATAATCTTTTTCGGGAATGAACTAGAATACTCTTGCAAAATCAGTTTCTTGAAACCATGCGTGGTTATAGAAATTTGGTGTTTGCGAATGAGGAGTTTGAGTTTCATTTTTCGAAATTAGATTGTGCGTGTTTGTTATTTGAGATAGCAAACAGTTTCCTGCGGAAAATATCCGGAACACAGTGGGTGCTGGAACTGACCAGAACATTGTGGGTGCCGGTGCAACTCCTATTAATTTTGCATGAGTGCATATTAATGACAGGGGTTACAAATTCGAAATCACCATACCACTAATGTGGTGATATAATGGGTGGTATCCTTATTAATTGTGATTTATTGCAATTTAATTTGGAGGGTTACAAAATTTGTAACGGTAATCATTAATGAGATTAATGACGAGTGTTTATAAGTTCTTATTAATTGTGATTAATCGCAATTTAATTTAGAGAGATATAAAGTATTGTAACGCCAGTCGTTGTTGACATTTATGGAAAGTTTTATTAGCTATCTACGAATTGCATTGACGAGTCGGCTACATATTTAGATAGATGAAAGATAATTTAATAACAAACTTTGTTCATCGAAGAGCATATAATTTGATAATTGGACAAATTATAAATGGTCGTTGAGTCTTATTTTAAGAATAAACAAGTATCGACTATTTTATCATTTATTGAAATAACGTTTAATAATTTGTTGAAATAACATTTTATTAGTTTGTTGAAATAACATTTAATAATTTGTTGAATTAACATTTTATTAGTTTGTTGAAAGAACATTTAATAATTTGTTGATATAACATCTTATTAACTTGTTGAAATAACATATTATGAATATATTGTGGTTGCTATTATTGGGAATAGTAATTGAGTAATAGTATATTACTATTATTGGGGAAGAACCCCGAGGGTCCCACAAATGTGGGGGTAACCCGTCGATCATGTAGATCGAGAATCTAAACGTACCCCAAAGCGCATACAGGCGAGTGAGAGAATACCTAACGGTTCAGTGGTATAGGACTTAAAACGTCTAAAATAAATGATATTGTTCATTTATCATCTTGAAACCGATTAAGTTTCTCTATAACAGTGCGCATGTTCTGAGTGAGAACAAATGGAATGCATGAACTGTGGGGGCGTTAATGTATGAAAACGTTTTAAAACGTTTGGAAATCCACTAACAAGTGCAAGCATCCAAATCTGAATCATGACTAGTGGTTTTTGAAACCTAAAGGGCAGTAGTCTTTCGGTAGTCAAAACACTAGGATCAAATTGTGATAAGTTTGCTTGTTTGTGGCAATACATGAGTGACTATTTATTCAAAATGAGCATTTTAGTCGATACTCTTGTGGTCAATAATGACATGCTGAGTTATTCAACTAAGTCACTGATTTGACATGATATAGTAGGTCATGAAAATATATAACCATAAATGTTTTATTTTTCTAAATCTATTATTTAAATTGAAACACAAATATGAGTTAGTGTTCGAAGCAATGTATTGCTAAGTGTTCAGTTCGAAGTTTTGAATGGAGTACATAACTTAATGGTTTTATTCATTTGAGATGCGTGCAAAACCAAGAAGGGTTTAAAAGGTATTTCCTCAATTTATTGATGGTTGTACTAAACACTGATATGTCTACTTGATGAGAAGTAAAGACAAATCAGTCGAGATATTCATTCAAGTAAGAATGAATACGTGAATTCTATTGTTGAGAATTAAGGCTGAGGATTAAGGCTTGTCAGAAAACATGTTTAATCATGGGTGTTCTGTTGTGTTAATCTACCAACTTTAATCCAATGATTAAGTGTTAATCATTAAATGATAGACTTTTCTTGCACGTGTTAGAAATTGTCTAACTAGTTCCGAAACGGTATATACACATGGATATGAATACATGGTCAGTGTAAATGAAATGGTGAATATGAGACGCCATTCACGTACAATTGTGTTGTTGGAATGACACCAATCGTTAAAGAACGGCTTATTATGCTCTCGAGCAAAAATGTAGTTCTTAAACGATGAATATCATGTTGATAAGTTCAGGGTAAAACTCTGAATTTGTGTGGAAAGTGAGCTTTCCGCAAGGTATGTGTTGAACAAACTACCGCTTAGGAAGTTGGAGCAAACAGTCAGAATTATAGAAGGCATGATGCCTGGCTATAAGTTCGTGAAAGTTTGGTACTACCTAAGAAAGGTCGCAATCTTGCTCCTTGAAGGACTTGGATAGGATCAATAACGGTAGATTGTGTGTTCATCGGATAAGCGCAAAATATAGTGATGATCGGTTTCTAGTGCATAAGTCAGATGACTTTAAGCTGCATATAGAGTTCTATGTCCGAGAAGCATATTTTCTAAAAGAGGAGATTTCCGCAAAACTCTAACGCCTGGCGAGTGTGATTAATACGTTGAGGGTTCAAAACATTACGCTACCCAAGACAAGTGAACACTCAAACGGTGCTGGAAAATGGGAGCAAGTGAAACTTCTAAAGAAGATGAAGTGCCTCGGCGTAGTAAAGGGTGAGAAAAGAAACTTTCTTCGACCCTTGCCCTTCATGAGTAAAGATAAATCGATGACATTGAAATAATCAATATTATCCATATAATGTGTATATGGGAAGAGACCGTCAACAATGAGGTTGATAGACGCCAGAGACATATAGTCAATGACTATAAGTAAATTGACGATGTTGATAATTTCAATAGTTATACTCCAGTCTCATGGAGGTTTTTGTATAAACCCGCATAGTTGGAGAAACTGTAGAGTTAGAATTCATAATGTTGAATCAAGCTACAGAAGAGGCAGATTGGCTGAGAAGTCTTGGGAGGTATTTCAAGTGGCCAAAATCTGTTCCCGCAATAAACATGCACTGCTGCAGTCAGGCAGTTATTAAACGGGATCGGAATAATTTGTATAATGGAAAGTCCCGACAAAGCCATGACATATTCGTCGAAGACACAAATCCGTAAGAGGAATTGCTAGCAAAAATTGTGGTATCCATAGACTTTTCAAGATCTAAGGATAATAATGCGGATCCATATACAAAATGTTTGACTCGTGCAGGAGTCGGAGCATCATCGAGGGAAATGGGGGTTGAAGCCCAATAAATTGGAAACCTTCACATAAGCTACCCAACCTGTACTGGAAACTCCAGTCTCAGGTTCAATGGGAAAACTGAACTGTGCGGGTTACCGAACAAAACACTCGAGAACATAAGTTCTCAGCCCATTTCTATGATGAAAGAGTGATAGACTTGTACCATTTTAAGGGTGAGCATGAGGCTATTAATGAATCAAGTATCTCGAATGTCAAGTGGGGTGAATCAGGACACCTTTGACTTGAAATCATCTATAACGAGTGTGTATGACCGATACTATGTGATGATATAGGGCTAAATCACTAGAGCACTCGGTTGAATTTGCCAAGACAGTCCAGGGCCAAATATGGACAACAACTAAAGGGCCTAGTAAGTGGTGTAGAGAAGACATTGTGCGGGTATCATTTTGTTATACACAAAACACTAAAGGTTCAAAGCATTACGCTACCTAAGGCAAGTATATCTGAAAGGTATTTCGCTATGGCAAGTTCAAGGCGCGTGCTACCTGTCCTTATGCAATAAATTCTCGTGGTTTTCTCGATTGCATTTAGTTGCACCTTGCATGTTTTATAATTGCATTCATGTGGGGGATTGTTGGATAAAACTTTGTTTTATGGTTTTGAATGCAATTAAAAATTGTGAGTTTCAAAACTTTATTACCCCATTAAGTGTGGCTCTTTATTGGAAAAAAGAGTTACAATAGAAATGCATAAAATTATGGTTTCCAACCATTTTTTCTAAGAGCTTTTGAATAAGCTTTTTATGAGAAATAAAATACATATCATATGCACACAAACACATATGCATACATATAGAGAGAGAGTACCGCACCACCAACGGCCCGACCGTGGCTCGGCGCCGTTTTTGCCGAGTCACATGTGATAGACGTTGTACCTTGGGAACGAAGTGTCCCATTTAACCAGAAGCAGAGATGGCGGGGCAAATATCGTTTAAGAGAAACTGCTTGCAGTTACTTCGTCTCGGACTTTAGTCAATTTCGGTATCATTTAGATAGTCTTAATTTTGAAGGTTATAATTGATATTTATATATTTGAGGATATCATTTTCTGTTTGTTTGTCCATTTTTTTTTCGTAGAAATTATTGTGTTTATTTACAACGTATGCAACAATTCTGAGAGTACTTTTTAAAATCATTGCACACATTAGTAAATCATGATACCAATAACCAATATCTTAATCTTCTCCCTTGATGGGGTGTAAATTGAATGATATTGGACAAACAATTGCAAATTTACAGGAAATGAACATACCACAACAACGAAGGCTCCCATATCTACGCTAGGAGTGTAAGTTGCGAAGTCTTTCCCACGGATATGAATAGCTATTGTTGACGCTAATCTTCCAAGAATCTTATCGGTAGCATCAACAACGTACCATGTTTTATCAGTGTTCACATGGTCTGCAGCTTTAGGATACCATATTTTATTCCAAATGTCCTGGAAACATAACGCATATATATAAATTATAAATCCATGACGAGATGTGCATTGAGTGGTTTCACTTGGAGAAAGAGGATATGATAGAAGAAAATGTTAAATATTAGTAATCATTTGGAAGAACAACTAAAAACCGCACTTAGAAAATGAATAGTTATCTTTAACATAAACAACTAATGCCCAATAGGTACCACTTTTGAAATTATATTCCTCCTAGGTACCTCCATAATTTCACATTCTCTATAGGTACCACTTTTTAATTATTTAATTTATTTACCAAAACGCCATACACATATTTCATAAAAAAATGAAAAAAAAACACATAAAATTATATAAAATACAAAAAATCTCAAAATAAATGAAAAAAAACCACAAAAAATTGTAAAAAAATAATAATAATGTATTTTTATAAAAAAAATCACAAGAAATCACAAAATTTTAAAAAAATTACAAAAAAAAATAAAAATAAAATAAAAAAATCACAAAATTTTAAAAAAAATAAAAAAAATTATAAAAAATGAAAAAAATCACAAAAAATTATAAAAATATAAAAAATTTATAAAAAATGAAAAAAATCACAAGAAATTATAAAAAAAATGAAAAAAATGAAAAAAATCACAAAATTATAAAAAAAAAAATGAAAAAAATCACACAAAAAAATTATTAAAAAAAATCACTTTTATTGAACTTTATGCACTTTCGACTGTAGTAGATGCACTTTCAGTTGAACTATATGCACTTTTAGCTGAACCAGATGCACTTTCAGCTGAACCATATGCACTTTCAGCTGAACCATATGCACTTTCAGCTGAACCAGATACACTTTTAGCTGAACCATATGCACTTTCAGCTGAACCAGATACACTTTTAGCTGAACCAGATGCACTTTCAGCTAAACCATATGCACTTTTAGCTGAGCCATATGCACTTTTATTGAACTAGATGCACTTTTAGCTGAACCATATGCACTTTTATTGAACTAGATGCACTTTTAGCTGAACCATATGCACTTTCAGCTGAACCAGATACACTTTTAGCTGAACCATATGCACTTTCAGCTGATCCAGATGCACTTTCAGCGAACCATATGCACTTTCAGCTGAACCATATGCACTTTCAGCTGAACCATATGCACTTTCGACTCAATTTTATGCATTTTTGACTAACTATATACACTTTCGACTGAACTATATGCATTTTTATTGAACTATATACGCTTTTGACTGAATTATATATATTTTTGACTGAACTAGATGCACTTTCAGCTCATTTAGATTAAAAAAAAATGCACATTTATCATGGAAAAACCATTTTTTTGTATAAAAAAATCACTTTTCGGTATAAAAAGTGTTATATTGACAAAAAAAAATATTTTTTGTAATTTTTTAAAAAGTTTATGATTTTTTAATTTTTTTATAATTCTTTTTTTTTGTAATTTTTGTGATTTTTTTATAATTTTTATAATTTTTTGTGATTTTTGTTATTTTTTTTATAATGTTTTGTGATTTTTTGATTTTTTGTGATTTTTTGTGATTTTTTGATTTTTTGTGATTTTTTGTGATTTGTTGTAATTTGTTTGTGATTTTTTGTGATTTTTTGTAATTTTTTGTGATTTTTTTGTGATTTGTTTGTGATTTTTTGTAATTTTTTGTGATTTTTTGTGATTTTTTGTAATTTTTTGTGATTTTTTGTAATTTTTTATGATTTTTTGTAAATTTTTATGATTTTTTATTTTTTTGTGTAATTTTTATAATTTTTTTGTGATTTTTTAATAATTTTTTTTGATTTTTGGTGATTTTTTATACTTTTTGGTGATTTTTTATACTTTTTTTATATTTTTTATGATTTTTTATGTTTTTTTCATTTTTTAAAAAAATCAATTACTAATAAAACTCATATAGTATAAAAAGTGATACCTATGAGGAATGTGAAATTATGAAGGTGACTTAGGAGGAATATAATTTGGTAAAATGGACTTATAGGGAATTGCCCCTAACATAAACTGTATCTACAGAGTCCACCCACTAATCATACACATTTGCGAACTAATCTCTGCAAGACTTCAACTAAGTTAGAATCTGCATCAAACGCCAAAAACTACTGCTAAGAATATCCCAATAAAGTCTATCAATAGATTCAATACAACTGGCAATCCAAAAAAGAAACAGATTTTATATATATCCTATTAAAGGTAGTAACTATTATATTTATCGTACAAACAAAGAATATACATCGACTGGTCCGGGATCTCCACGTCTAAATTAACCTATCAGCTCTTATAGGATTTTCAAAAAGGTTGAAATACGAGTGTTTAAAAATCCCAAAAATTCAGCTTTTCCAATTCACCATGACAGTCTTGTGTAATCGGTTCCCACCTCCAATCAACACTCCCAAAACCAGAGTTCATAGTCGTAACTACTAGCTCAGATTCGGACCTAATCAACACATCATTCCAACCATATTTAATCGCTAAATCGTACGCCAACGAACAAGCAAACATTTCACCTCTAAATATATCACTATCGTCAATCCTATTACAACTAGCAGCTAATAATTTACCTTCAAAAGAACGGGCGGCCACCGCAATCATAACATAGTTATCTCGAATAGCCACGTCTCCATCAATTATAACTGTTCTCGGCCCAAGTTGGTTCCTCAGACGGGAATCAATGTGTCGTACTCTATCCTCCTTACTCACCCCAGCCAAGTCAATAGACAAAGCAACCTCCTCTGATATATGGAAAATATTTTGAAGTCTGACCCTAGTCGGGAGAGCTTGCACAGATATTCTTCAAACTAGGTGACAAAGACGAGCCGGGAGGCCGAGCCTCCAAAGTTTCTTCCAAAAACTGTTATCTAACTATTCGACCAAAGGCTAGCAGTCTCCTTTAATTAATCTATAGCAGGATTTCACACTAAACGTCCCCGGCTTCTCTAGAGTCCATTTCAGAGTATCTTTAGATTCAACCCTCGCTAGCGGAATTCGAAGGATTTCTTTCACGGATCTATCAGTAAACCACTTCTGAAGTTCTTCCGCTTTTCAAGCTCTTGACCCTTTGTCTAAAAGTTCTGCAACTCGAATTAATCCACTGTCCGACTCACAGCTTGTATCTTTCATTATCTGTCTAAATTCTTCCATTGAGGGCACCCACGGGTCAGACCAAATATTAACTTGCTCACCATCTCCGATGGACCAGCACAATCCTTTCTGAGTCATACTTCTCACTGCTAACATACTAGAATCAACCCACGAGACATCACCTTTCTGAGGTTTGAGAAACCATTCCGCTGCCGTTACAAACCTGTATTTTTTCCTTAAAATTTTAACCTATAATAAGTCTGGTTCCGTCAAGAAACGCCAAACCAGTTTAGAGAGCAAGGCAATATTATGCTCTCTCATTTTCCGAAAGCCCAAACCCCCATAGATTTTAGGAGAATAAATCTTATCCCATGAAACTAAGTAAAGACCTTTTTTTTTCTTAGTTTACTACCTTATAATTTGTAAACACAAACAATAAATACCAAAAACTATTTAAAAAATTAAATTTTACAGTTTTTTTTAACAAAAATTTAAGAGATAAAATAAAATGTTGATTTAAGAAAAAAAAATTACAAATACATATGAAAAAAAGCGATAACATGATTAAGACATGACCTTACAAACATGATCAAATGTTCTCATGGTTCCGCGATGTTTTACTAATTACTTTTATATTGGTCTAATGTGTCAATTTTTGAATTCTTGTTATTTTTTTGAAACAAATGTTGAATTCTTGTTTAACAATTGGTGTTGCAACAATAGTTGTCGGGAAGGGAAACGAAAACGGAAAACGGGAAACGAATCGAGAACCGGAAACGTGAAAATAAAAATCTAAAATTTACACGTGAAATGATAGGAAACAAGAAACATGAATTTTGGAAGACCAAAACGAGTTTCCAGTAAACTGTGGTTGCAACTAAAACTAAGACGTATCGTACGTGTGATGGCCACAAGAGTCGAGCAGTACTTATGTGTTAAGCAAGCGGAGTGGTAAAGCTAGAAAAGGAAAAAAAAAACAAGAAGCGGTTTTTATTTATCGACGGAATCAATCGTACTTTCGCTGGTGTGAAATCATAACATGATCAACAATAGGGATAAAATTGGAAAAAAAAAACTGTTAGTAAAGAATAAATACGTTTCCGGATACTCGTTTAGTCCTTTGTTAGAATAAATACGTTTCCGGATACTCGTTTCCGAAATCGGAGAGGAACCAAAAGGGTAAATTACTAGTAAAAAAACTTACTTTTCTTTTTGGTTCAACTAGGTGAGCATGTTTAACACACTGAAGCTGCGGCCACTAGAGCTCCTGTAATTTGCAGACAGTTATAAATTAGTTTTTTTTTTTAAATTAAACCGTTTTAAAATTACAATCCAGTCCTGTAACAATTTTCTTTACAAACAAAATGTGAATATTTTTCTAAATTACTTTTTTATTTAACTATACATAATATTTAATTTGTTAATGCATTACAAAAAAATATTTTTTTTATGTTTTGATGTAATTTTTATTTTGTTAATGAATTACATAATTTTTATGTTTTAATTTGTTAATGTATTACATAATTTTTATTATAATGATAAGTCTTAGGACCTATTTAGAATAACATTTAAAACCGTTATGACCTCTTTAATAATTACAATAAGATTCAAAAATTAATATTATATTATTATTTTTAAACATAATTTAAACCAACACTCTAGATCAAAAGGCCAATAAACTTAAGCCGTCTCTCCACGAACTAACACCATACATTTAAGTTAAAACAACACATTAAACCAACGCACGGTTAAACATGCTCTTAGAGATCACTACAAAAAAAATACTCAAATAGCGACGGGATTAATGACAGTATTTTTTGTTACGAGCTTATTAGCGACGGTTTTTATGACGGATTTGTGACAGTTTAGTCAATTTGCGACAGATTTGTGATATTTTTTTAAATTTACGACAGCCTTGTGACAGCTTTTGACTCTCACTAAATCAAACATTATTTTATAGTGGATGGAGAACGAGCTACCGAATGTGCTATTATATCTACACACATTTTATAAATAAATAAAAATGTTAAAATATAGAAAATGAAGACCGGATAAGTAAAGTAACACACTTATCATAGTTCACTATCCCACCTGATGCATTGGCACATCATATGAGGAGAGTTGCAAAGTATACAAACAAATCTATCTTTGCCATATCAAGGTACATCGACGACAATAAGTAAATCCCTGTAACAGTCTATGTCAAATAGTCTCCACTTACATTGTCACTCAATAGCTATTGGGGTGTCTTTATATTTAGTATATAGCAAAACCAGTATTGTGAAATGAGGTGCTGATTTTCTATATATAAAAAAAATTATAGCTTATATATGAAGTTATTTTACAGAATGAGAGGTTAAAACACTAAAATTTAAAGATTTTTATCAAAATAGATAGAAAAACTCTATTTTTTCATAATTTTTTTTTTAAAATGAGGGGCTGCGCACTCGACTGTCTCCACCTAGTTGATTCCCATTTATATTTGATTAGTAAGAGTTAGTGCAATTAATGTTCGTACATTTAATAACTAATTAAGCTGTTGTTATCAATATGAAGCGCACTTCATTTAATAAGCTTCACTACATACCTTATATTACTATCCTACTAATAATGATCATCATCTAGAAGTAAAATTGTGTTTATTTGTGGCGTTTTACATTCCAGTTGACTAGTACTTTTGTTCCAACTATTCTATTCAGTTTAAAGATTTGGTTTAAGAATTCCAATCACTACTAAGCATGTTTGTCTGGTTGTATCTGTTAATAACCAATTTTAGTGAGGAAATAAACAACGAAGATGAGGATAACTGAAGAAATGAGTTTTCTTGGCATGAAATATGAGGTTGTAACCACAATGTGATATGAGAAAAGAATGAATAAATTCTGTACTATGAGTCTGAGATATCGATTCTAGAAAAATATAAGAAGACCACAATGTAGAATCAGCAATACATTTTCAAGTAGTGTTTAAGGAAAAGAAGCTGAAGCTTTTATAGTACTACTTCTACCGAACTGTTTTATTCTGATTAGATATGTTGATATTATCGCCCAGATAGCACCTGGCTAGGATTTTATCAAGTCACTTTAAAAACTCACTTGTTAGCAATTTATTTTTTTTATATTAATGGTGGGGAAAACCCACTCCTTCATTTATTAGAAAAAAAGTGGATGAAAAACCCCCACAAAATAAAACAAAGTAACAATTGAAAAGTTATTGAAAATTACAGTACTTGATAAAATAAAATGAGAACTTTCAGAGTAAAAGAAATTTCTTAAATTCTAGCAACTAAAATTGCATTGCTCTTCAAAGGTGAGGGATCAATATTGATATTGACCAAAAGGCCACCTCTTCATCTGGTCCACTCCTTCATTTGGTACAGTTCATTTCCTTCGTTGATAGAGATAGAAAGAGCCACATGCTCTCAAGCTTCTTCTTCATCTCTTAATCGAAGATAAGGAAAACCTTTCTCTTCCAACTTCAAAATATTTCTTAATTTATTGGGGAAATCAAAGATGTTTTCTGAGATTAATGGTTCATATGTACAATCCCAAATTTGCCAGTAGATCCGTTCCTGAATTTGCTTCTCTTTCCACATAATTCAACAGATAAGTACATTTCTTCATTTTCTCCTTTATAATGTTAATTAGCTTTTTAATTTTCCAAGAACTCTTGCTTCTATTAGTTAAGATGTTAATAATTTGTAGGCAATCACTTTCTATAATGATTTTTGTAAAATTTACCACAGTAAGTCCTTATAGAATAGCTCTTGCTTCTGCTTCTAACCTAGAATTGCTAATAATTTTACCATAAAAACCTTGTAAAAATTTACCTTCATGATCCCTTAGAATACCGCCAACACCACTTGAATTTGTGGAGCTTTTAAAACAGCCATCTGTATTCAATTTCATGAATCCACTTGGAGGGTTTTCCCACTTTACAACCCTGGCTTTTTTTCCATTCTTTACTGATTGTAACAGACTTATTTCCTCCCAAATCCACTTTTTAGGGAAGCTTTTATCTATTTGAGAGTAGTTCTGAATTAATCTAATTATGTCCAAAATGATATTTTGAGCCTCCATTCTTTTATTATCAAATTTACTAGCACAACAAGCTTTTCAAATGGACCAAATAATGTACACAGGAAGAGCCTTTATAATCTTTTTTTCTGGTTTGAAACTTTTACTATCATGAAGCCACCAAGAAATGAATCTCCCTTTTAATGTCAAAACATTATGTTTAACCCCCAAATATTGAGCAAAGTACTTCCATACTTCCTTAGCAACATCACTTGTACTCAGTAAATGCTTTAAGCTTTCTTCTTTCTTCCTACAACATTCACAACTAGAGGCTAATTGGACACCAATTCTTTGAACATCAAGATCCACTGATACTGCATCATTAATACACTTCCAAGCAAAACATGAGACCTTCAAAGGTATTATTTTATCCCAAATCATCTCATATATCCAGTTTTTTGTATATTTTTGTCTCATAATATTCCAGGCAGATTTAAAAGTAAATTCACCATTAGTGTCATCCATCCATATAGCTTGATCTGATTCATTCTTTTGATAGATTAAGTTTTGTGTAAACAGTACATGTTTATCACTAGGTATAATTGCAGTAATAACTTCATGCTTCCACTCACCATTAGTAATTAGTCTTGACAGTAGCAACTTATCATCTATATTATGATCTTTAACTGGCCCATTGCCAACCCAGTTGTCTAGGTTCACTGATACATTTTCCTTTCCAATCAACCAAAGAATGTAGTTTTCAGCAACATCCCTAACTTGTACCATTCTAGACCAAGTATTAGTACCTTTTGTAACACTAATCTCTGTTGGATACTTTTTCTTGCAATATCTTGCTCTCATGTACTGAGCTCATAGTGAATTTTTTGTTCTAAACTTCCACCAAAGTTTGAGTGCAAAAGCTTCAGAAATATCTTTAAAACTTCTCCAACCTAGAGCACCTACAAACCTTTCTCCATTTAACCCAATGATATTTATTTCTACCATTAGTATTTCCCCACAAAAAATTTGCTATTATTTGATCTATCTTTTTTATCACCATTTTAGGAGGGTTCATAGCAGCCATAGTATAAATAGGAATTGTTTGAAGAACATGTCTGGCAAGTAGCAATTTGCCCCCCATGGTTAAATACTGAGTTTTCCACCCTGATAATTTACTTCTTACTTTGAGAATCAGTTCATGGTATAGTAAACACTTTTTATGTCCAGAATACAGTTTACACCCTAAATAGGTGAAAGGAGGCTTTTTAACTGCTATATTCAGAATCTTGCATACTGCTTCTTTCTGTTTATCTATAACTCACTTAGAAATATACATGAAACTCTTCTCTAGATTTACTTCTTGGCCTGAGTCCATATTATACTGTTGAAGTACCCTTTGAATATGTTTGATAGAGCTAGTATTAGCTCCACTAAAAATAATAATATCATCAGCAAAAGCCAAATGGGTAATAATAGGGGTTCCAATAGCTGCTTTGAAAGATTTCCAGCTCCTCTTGCTGGTCAGATGATTAAGATTTCTGGTCAAAACTTCTGAGCATAGAATAAAAAGACTTGAGAATAGTGGGTCTCCTTGTCTTAGTCCATTTGTAGGCTTAAAATAACCTGTAGGAGCACCATTTACCATTATATAAATACCATAATCAGAAATAATCCTCCAAATTCTGTCTATCCAGATTTCTGAGAAACAAAATTTTCTAAGAACACTAACAATAAAGTGCCAAGAGATCTTGTCATAAGCTTTCTTCATATCAAGTTTCAAACCTATATTATTCCCACTGTTCTTCTTATTGAGAGTAGAGATAAATTCTTGAGATAAAAGAATGTTATCTATAATACCCCTATTTTTCACAAAACAACTTTGATTTTCTGAAATAATATTAGGCAACACAAAAGAAAGTCTAGTAGACATAATTTTAGAAATAACTTTATTACAAAAGGTACATAAACTAATAGGTCTGAAGTCAGAATACTTATCTGCATTTGCCTTCTTAGGAATTAGAGCAATAAGAGTAGAAGACATTGCATTAGGAATTTCATATCCCGCAAAGAATTGTTATACTGCCTTTAATAAGTCTTCACCAATAACATCCCAGCTATATGTGAAGAAAAAACAATTAAAACCATCAATATTTGGTGCACTGCTTTTGTTTAAATCCCATACTGTTGTCTTTACTTCTTCCAGTGTAATTTCTTTTATTAAACTTTCATTTTCCTCTACTGTAACACACTTTGGTATTACATCCAAGGAGTTGTATTTATAGCCATTGGTATTATTAGCTGCTAAGAGTTTTTGAAAATAAATAATAGGTTCCTTTTGAATATCTTCTTTTGCTGTTAATTCTTGCCCATTATCATCTAAAATACAAAGTATAGTACTTTCCTTCTTTTTTTTTACAACCCCATGATAGAACTTGGTGTTAGCATCACCCTCAAGAACCCACTTTAAATTTGCTTTTTGTTTCCAGAAATCTTCTTCTATTTTGAGCCTATAATTAAGCTCAACTTTTAATTTGTTTAATTCACTTTTTTTTTCAGGTGAAGGATCCTCTTCAAATTGTTGCTCTGCACCCAGAACCAAGTCTTCAACATCAATCACTTTCTGGAAAATATTTCCAAAGGTAACTTTACTCGAGCTAGATAATTTTTTCCTCATTATTTTTAAATTTTGCACCAAAGAGAACAAAGCATTGCCTTCTTTATAATGCACCCAATTTTCAGTTAGAATATTTTTAAACCCATGATGTGATAACCAAAATTTCTGGAAAATAAATCTTCTGATATTATTGTCTCGGTAAGTAATAAGGGACTATGATCAGAATTAACTTTAGATAGATGCTCCAATGCTATACTTTGAAACATGTATGAGCATTTAGTATTTACACAAGCTTTATCAATTCTCTCCATAATCACCCTATCACCTTCTCTTTTATTCCACCAAGTGATCTTGGATCCCAAAAAATTTAATTCATATACCCCACACTTATCCAGACATTCCAAATAATCATTAGCACCATTAACATTAATGTCCAATCCTCCAATTTTATCATCTTCTTTATAAACGGTATTAAAATCCCCAACTATTAAACAAGGATTAGTAGTCTTATAATTTTCCAAAAAATGCCACAAAGCCTTCCTTTCTTAGCATACACAGCTGTGATTTGAATAGAAGTATTCCACAGCTTAACTTCAAAATTGAAAAATTCCGATACTTACACGCGTATAACGATCTAGTAACAATATCATGGTCTCTCATGTTCCATCATCAATTATGAGTTTCTACTTTCTTCACTAAATCATTTTACGTAAGATTTTGTCTCTATGGTTTACTGATTTATACAAGAGATTCTAGGAGACTCTATATATGACATGTTATCGGATGTTCAGAATCTAATGTAATAGTTACTATAATTTTTCCTAACTACAAAATGCTCAAGAAACAAATGATATACTGCAGGGAGAGCTCGCTTACCTAAGAAACCTATAATTAGCAGACCATCTGCACCATTTTGTCTAAAAATTGACTTGATCAGTTGGTTAGGTCAACATTAAAATAAATACGGTCTGAGTTTGTTAATTATAGCATGGCTTACATCATTATTTGCTAAATGGTGAAAGAAAACACAGTTATAATCAGTATTTACTAAATTTCATACAATATCACAATAGAGACCTGTAAATACTTTTGCTAAAGTTTGAGTGGAAAGTGTAACTAATTCGGCGTTGTTAGAATTAATTATACGAATGGTCCCCATAGAATTGTAGTAATAATCTTTGCGAACTTTTTAAATAAATTTTCCCAGTTTTTTAGTTAGAAATTTGCAGTTTTGTTTCAGTGAAATTCTGTTTTTAGTGTTGCACCAATTTGTACCGATTGAGTCTCAGCCGATAGTTGTAATAGGTTTTAACTGGAAAAGAAAACACTGTCAGATATTAGTCTTAATCTTTACCGAATCCACAATCATTCAAAAACCTTAAATGAATCTAATATTCACCGTTACTTATTTTGTCATTGCACATGGAATGTCATAGTAATAATTCATACTCATTTAATTATTACTAGTAAAACTTCGCCTATAAAATGCTTTTTAACTAAGAGCATATTTCATTTTCTCACTACAGAAATCTGAAAACAGGGAAAATGAGCCATTATAAAACCATTTTCGTTTTTATTTTCCTTAGCATAATCATGGTGCACGAGGCACTAAACTTGTCTCGTTGTAGTTTTAACCAGATTGTGAATTTCGGTGATAGTAACAGTGATACAAGTCTTGAAAATTTCATATCTGCTAGTGAAGCAAGTCCAGAACGAAAGCACGGTAATAGTCGTCTCATCATCGAGTTTATAGGTTAAATTTAATTTTATTCAGATACAATCAACTCTGACTTTTCCAGCATTGTAAAAAAAAACTGCCATTCCTAAGGACACTAAAAAAAGACCGAACTCCATTAACAATTTCAATACTTGAAATTTTTTCTATATTATCTCCTTCTTTTTCTATATATACCCCAACCTTATATCTATTTTTCAAATTTTAAGTTTTTTCTTGCAGTATTTTTTGGAGACTTGCCATATTTATTGTTTGTTGTCCTGCTTTTCAAATCAGGCTAACCTTATTGCAACAATTCTAGAAGTGTATATTTGCTTATCCAACAAAATGAGCCCTTTTAAATCAATATTCGTTCTCATGTTCTTTATCTTTGTGTCGCCTCATAATTAAAAGATTTGTACATTTCCTGCAATTCTTAGTATGGAGATTATAACTCTGATATGCTACAGCCAAATCTTCAACATCTTACGCCAACACTCCGAGGGGGGAATTTTGTGATGGCCTGCTCGTAATAGATTTTATAGGTAAGCTAACATTTATTGTGATACTTATAATAATTATTTTTCTTGGCTATTTTTATATTAAATTTATATATATATGCAGCCGAAAGACTCGATATCCCCTATCTGAGTGCATTCCTTGACAAGAACAATACAAATTTCGAGCACAGTGCAAATTTCGCAGTGGGAGGTGCAAGAATGTTCAGACGAAAAATGGACTTTTCGTATCCGGATTTCGGAAACTAAACTGAGCAATTTCATCAATTCAAGATCCGGATCACTGATTTTCCAACACAAAGTAATTCCATTGTAATCATCTTCATAATTCTAATAAGAACATTCACTAATCGTTGGTGACCAATTTATTTACAGGTTGGAAACCAAACAGTCTCCCTAAGGCAGAAGATTTATCGAAAGCGTTGTATACTATTGACATTGGACAAAACGATGTAGCTGCGTCAATGTGGGGTGGGAATTTTCAAGAGCTGCCATTTTTAATTCAACGATTGGAGCTAGGAATCAAGGTATTTTCATGTTTATAAGTAATGTATTTTCAGTTCTACTGTTAAACTGAATAAAAACACAAATAAACAGATAACTAAAAAAAAAAGTAGAACACCAAGTACTAGGTAAGTATAATATTTTCATTATAACTGATATAAGTAATGTTACATGAAAGAAACAAAATACACATTAAAATCCGTTACATATAAAAAAAACTTCATTCAACTTCTAAGTCACAAGTTATATAGTTATTCATAATACTTGCAAGTTCATAAATTAAATCTTGCGATCATGGGTTCATGTGATTAAAACTATGTAACATTTCATTTCCTACATTCATGTTGAATTTAGTATAAATAAGTGATGTTTTTACTTTTGTAAGACACAACAAAATAATAAAAAGTCATTTCCCCTTTCTTGTGTTTTTTCTACCATTTTGTTACTAGTTTTCCGACCTCATTTGATCTTCTTACAAATCCAACAGTGGTACCAGAGCCAACGGTCCCAAAATGGCCGGTGGAATGACCCCTTTTATCCCCATGCTTAAGAAAGATTTCTACGATAATTGGAGCATAAAAATGAAAGTGCTTCTCGGTTCCCGAAATGTGTGGGAAATCGTAGAGACCGGGTTTAATGAACCCGAAGAAGACGCTGACGTAACTCAGGCTCAAATGGAGAACTTAAAGAAGAAGGATCGAAAAGCTCTTAACATCATTCATCAAGATTTGGATGAAACTATGTTCGAAAAGGTGGCATGTGCAACCACGAACAAAGAAGCTTGAGATATGTTGGAGAATTCGTTCAAACGAGTTGACAAGGTAAAAAAGATTCGACTCCAAACCTTACGTGGTGATTTTGAGGCTTTATGTATGAAAGTCTCCAAATCGGTTGACGACTATTTTTCACGAGTTCAAAAGGTCGTCAATCAAATGAAAAGATGCGGAGAAAAATTGGACGACACTCGTGTTGTCGAAAAAATTCTACGTTCTTTAGATTCCAAATGAGATTACATTGTTGTGGCTATCGAGGAATCTAAAGACGTAGAATCTATGACGGTGGATCAACTTTTGGGCTCGCTTCAAGCTCATGAAGAAAAACTCAACAAAAGAGTTGTGAAAGAAGAGCCGCTCGAGCAAGCTCTTCAAACGAAATTTAGCATGAACGAGAAAAGTTTTGGTAACTCGAAAAGCCAACGAGAAAGAGATCGAGGTCAAAATTATGGCCGTGGGGGTTACAACTCTTTCAAAAAAGAAGAGAGGAGACAAAACTCTTATCCGACAAGAGGCCGTGGAAGAGGAGGAAATTATAATGGAAAACCAAGGTATGATAAGTCCCAAATTAAATGTTATAATTGTCAAAAATTTAGGCATTACGCTTCCGAGTGTTGATTGAGTAATAATAAATTTGAGGAAAGGGCTAATTTTGCTAGAGAAAATGAAGAACGTTCTACACTTTTATTTGCGCATAATGAAAATAAAAGCGGAGAAATTACTACGTGGTATTTAGATACGGGGGCTAGCAACTATATGTGTGGTAATAAAAATATGTTTAGCTAAATTGATGAAACGGCAAATGGAGATATTTATTTTGGTGATGAATCTAAAATTCCGGTGAAAGGGAAGAGAAAAGTCTTAATCCAATTGAAAAATGGAGAAAATGATTTTATCTCGAATGTTTATTATGTGCCAAATATGAAGTCTAATATTTTGAGTTTGGGTCAACTTTTGGAAAAGGGCTATGATATTCATTCGAAAAATTATAATATTTTATTAAGTGATAAAAATGAAAACCTGGTTGCAAAAGTCCCGATGTCGAAAAATAGAATGTTTTCTTTGGATATTCAAAATGTTGGGGCTAAATGTTTGAAAGCGTGTTTTAAAGAAAAATCATGATTTTGGCATTTGAGATTTGGGCATCTTAATTTTGGTGGTTTGAAATTGTTGAGTAGTAAAAATATGGTGAAAGGTTTACCTCATATTAATCGTGTTGATGAACTTTGTGAGGCATGTTTGTTTGGAAAACAAACGAGCAAAAGTTTTTCGAAACAAGCGACTACAAGAGCTAAAAAACCGTTGGAACTTGTTCATACAGATATTTGTGGTCCTATTAAACCAAGTTCTCTTGGAAAAAGCAATTATTTTGCTCTTTTTATTGATGATTTTAGTCGAAAGACTTGGGTTTATTTTTTGAAGCAAAAATCCGATGTTTTTGATGCTTTCAAAAAATTTAAAGCTCGTGTTGAAAATGAAAGTGGTCACAAAATAAATTCTATGAGATCAGATCGAGGGGGAGAATTTCTCTCAAATTATTTTGAAAATTATTGCGAAGAAAATGGAATTTTTCGTCCTTTGACGGTTCCTTATACCCCACAACAAAATGGGGTTGTTGAAAGAAAAAACCGATCTCTTTTAAATATGTTTCGTAGCATGCTTAAAAGTAAAAATGTTGCAAAAGAGTTTTGGGCCGAGGCCGTGGATAGTGCGGTTTATTTATCGAACCGTTCTCCATCCCGAAGTGTTTGGGGTAAAACTCCCGAGGAAGCATGGAGCGAAAGAAAACCGGTTATTTCTCACTTACGAGTTTTTGGGAGTATTGCGTATGCTCATGTTCCGGATCAAAAAAGGTCCAAATTAGACGACAAAAGCGAAAAATTTCTATTTATCGGTTACGACTCGAGGGCGAAAGGCTATAAATTATATAATCTGGAAAATAGAAAATTTGTTATTAGTCGAGATGTTGAGTTTGATGAAGACGGAACATGGGATTGGCACAAAAAGGAAGACGATTACGATTTTTTCCCTTATTATGATAATGAAGAAGAAGTGCAAATCGAAATGGAAGAAGAGCTCGCTACTCCACCTCCATCACCACAATCACAAGTCCAACCACAATCCCTAATTGACGAAAGTTCTAGCGAAAGAACGCCACGTTTCCGCACTATGCAAGAGTTATATGAGGTAACGGAAAATGTTGATAATGTTACTCTATTTTGTCTTTTTGCGGGTTGTGAACCGATAGGTTATGGAGAGGCGATGGAAAATAAAAATTGGAGAAAAGCTATGGATGAGGAAATGGACTCGATAATAAAAAATGATACGTGGGAGTTGGCGGATTTACCGAAAGGGCACAAAGCTATTAGTGCTAAATGGGTTTATAAAGAGAAAAAAAATGCAAAAGGAGAAGTCGAAAAATATAAAGCAAGGTTGGTCGCAAAAGAATACAACCAAAGGGCCGGCATCGATTTTGATGAGGTATTTGCTCCCGTAGCTCGTCTAGAAACTATTAGATTTTTAATTTCTTTGGTCGCCCAAAATAATTGGAAAATAAACCAAATTGATGTAAAATCGGTGTTTTTAAATGAAAATTTAGAAGAAGAAGTTTATTTGCAACAATCACCGGGTTATGAGATTATGGGATTTGAAAATAAAGTTTTAAAATTGAAAAAAGCGCTTTACGGTTTGAAACAAGCCCCGAGAGCTTGAAATACTAGAATTGATAAGTATTTCCAAGAAAATAATCTTATAAGGTATCCCCATGAGCATTCTCTTTATGTGAAAATGGATAAAAATGGTGATGTGTTGATTGTTTGCCTATATGTTGATGATTTGATTTTTACGGGAAATAATCCGAAATTATTTGAGGATTTTAAAAGGGTAATGAGTCGTGAATTTGAAATGACGTATATTGGTCTTATGTCGTATTATCTTGGAATTGAGGTGAAACAAAATAAAAATGGAATTTTTATTTCGCAAGAATGGTATTCAAAAAATATCCTTAAATTTTTTAAAATGGATGGGTGTAAGCCGATAAATACCCCGGTAGATTGTGCTACAAAATTATCGAAATATTTTGAGGATGAAAGTGTGGATCCGACGTTTTTTAAGAGTTTTGTTGGAAGCTTACGATATTTAACCATTACTCGACCGGATATTTTATATGGAGTTGGTCTTATTAGCCGTTATATGGAAGCTCCAACTTTGTCGCATTGGAATGCCGCAAAACGAATCTTCCGTTATATAAAAGGTACGGTTGATTTTGGATTAAATTACTCATTTTCTAATAATTTTGAGTTGATTAGCTATAGTGATAGCGATTGGGGAGGTGATATTGATGATCGTAAAAGTACAAGTGGCTTTGTTTTTTATATGAGATACGACTTTTACTTGGAGTTCGAAAAAACAACCAATTGTGACACTATCTACATGTGAAGCCGAATATGTTGCCGCTAATTCTTGTATTTGTCATGCGATTTGGTTACGAAATTTGTTGAAAGAATTGGGGATGCCACAAAATGAAGCTACGAAAGTGTTTGTTGATAATAAGTCCGCGATTGCCCTTGCAAAAAATCCGGTGTTTCATGATCGAAGTAAGCATATCGACACGCGTTATCATTTTATTCGCGAGTGTATTGAAAATAAGGATGTTGAAGTAAAATACGCGAAGTCACGAGATCAATTGGCGGATATTTTTACGAAGGCTCTCAAGTACGAAGATTTTCGAAGATTGAGGATTATGCTCGGAGTTACCAAACAAGATTAAGGGGGAGTGTTGAAAAAAAAGTAACTTGTATGGTATTAATTTTGTGGTATTATTATTATTTAGCATTTACATTTTATAAGTTTTTAGAGATCGTGGATTTAACATTTATATTTTATAAGTTTTTTTTGAGATCATGGGTTCATGAGATTAAAATTATGTAGCCTTTCATTTTCTACATTCATGTTGAATTTAGTATAAATAAGTGATATTTTTACTTTTGTAAGACACACCAAAATAATAAAAAGTTATTTCCCCTTTCTTGTGTTTTTTCTACCATTTTGTTACAAGTTTTCCGACCTCATTTGATCTTCTTACAAATCCAGCATAGGTCAGTGCGAAGAATTTATTTATGCATTAGTATTTCATGCTTTAGACTGGTTATGAATGTTCCATAATTAGTTTTTTTTTCCACATTACAGGATTTACAGATCCGTTTGGTTTTTGCGTGAACGGGATCTTTACGTGTACAAATCCTGGCAAATGCATATTGTGGGACGGGATCCATTACACAGGAGCAGCTAATCGCTTGGTCGCTGAGGCTATACTAAATGGATTGTTATCTGATCTTCCCCTCGCAATTAATTACGCATGCCACAATTAGGGAATCTTGTTACTGCTTATGTGTCACTGTGTGCGGAAGTGCACAGTGCTGAATAAAATAAGTGCTCGGGTAATAGATTTTGTACCTAAGGTTACGATATGTAATGAACTTATGTTATATTTACTGATTTACATTATGTCACTGTTATGAAACCACATAAGAAGCACTCACAGACTCACTGGCAACCTTATTTTGATTTGGAGAACAAAAGGGTGATTCCGTGATTGGTTAGACAAAACCCCTCAAAAAAATCATATCTAATGTATTCAAGTTTTTTTATTATGCAATCAAATCAAGACTAATTTTCAGTGCTAGCTAGATTGGTGTTGTTCTGGTATGTGATTTTCTAACTTTTGCATCTTAGATTGGTGTTTTAGGTTTGTCATTAAGTTTTTAAAAAGCTAATTAAACTCAGTTAATAAGTTGATTAACCACATCAAATACAACTGCTGCCACTTTGACTGTATACAAGAAATCAGCTTTTGTCGATCAAGTTAAAGATTGGCCAAGAGACTCAAGACAGAGTCAGTTCCCGGAAATGAAATGAATGTATATAGTGGATTCAATAGAAAATGAGTTTTTTGGGCATGACATAAGAGGCTGTAGGCAATGTGTTATGAGCAATGAATCAATATATGTTGTGACTGAGATATTGAATTTAAAAAACGATCGAAAAGCCAAAATCAAGCAAAGTTATGCGTAATCAATTTTTTTTTTAATGCATAATCAAGTTACCGTATAGCAGCGAGTTAAAATTTTCAATTCTTGCAGTGTGGTCTTCGAATTGTGATTGCAAGTTAGTACGAAGGACAAAATATTCTCGGGAAGTGGCTGAAATTCATACATATAAATTTCTTTCTGCTTTTAGGTTTATGACACAACTACTGATCCAACTAACAAAGTACATATTAGCAAAGAAAAGCTCACTTGGTACTATTTTCGGAAGCCCAAAATAAGTGTAACACTGCAATATTCCCCTGGACAGACGCTCCATCTTCCAAAATTCTATTTTGTTTTCAAGGATTTAAGAAAAAAACACAACCAGCGCATAGAGAGCCTGAAATCACTTACCTTAAACAGTTCACTGACAAAAATAAAAAGGAAGGGGACTCAGATCATGAATTCGTTGCAGGATTTAATACATATTTTGAGACATAATTATTTTTTTCTTTATTTCCTCGTCTTTCATTTGTCAAGAATCAAGATTGAACACATATGATGCACTAAAACTCTCTTATTCAACATAGCTTAATGCTCTTCTGAATGGGTTTTATATCTTTTAGTACATTCGTTTCTTCACTTTTTTCTCTTTTATACCTTGGTTTCTTAATTTTTCTTTGTTTTTACCTTGGTTTCTATTTTTTTCCTTTGTGGTCAATTTTGATTAATTTTAACTTTTTTTTCTAAATCTTCAAAAAACCCGCAGCATAAGCATAAAAGCCACATGTCTAAGTTTCGGCGATTGATATTTGACCCAAAAAGGAAAAAAAGTAGAAACCAAGGTACAAAAAGGCAAAAAATGAAGAAACAAAGGTACAAAAAATAAATTTTAAGAAACCAAGGTACAAAAGAGAAAAAAGTGAAGAAACGAATGTACAAAATGATAATAAACCCCCTTCTGAATATATAGTTCCTGAGCCAGTTTGGACATGTTTTCACTGAGTCCATAATCTAGACAGTTTCTAAAAATTGCAGTACCCTTTTCTTTATGAATAAAGGTAATCATCGTGTTTTTAATGAAGGTGTGGCAACCCTTTGCCTCGTGCAATGTGATCCTATGACTTGGCACGAAAATCAGCATCTCAAACCCAATCTTTCTGCTTCTTTTCTTATTTGGTCAATAATCATGATTGATAAATCCTTGCAGTTCATAATCTCGAGACTAGGCTTAACTAGAAATTTCCAGAAGTTATTTTAACCCAAAAAAATGATACTGTAGTCAAAAAAATTGAGCTTAAAGTCTTTTCTGTTATATGCAATTACTCTCTTCCAACAAGTTAGCTTGGAATTTTAACTTTTGGAATGGAATAACATTTTTTCATGTACAACTTAGTGTTTCTTTTAGACAAGGGGAATCAATTGACACTCAGAAGTTTTACTATAGACAGAATTTGTTGGTTGTTCGCCTAATTACCAAATTTATCTTCTTTTAATTAGTTGCGATGGGAACACTTCTCAGACAAGTTTTTCTTCTGCTTAATCTTTTTCCAGTGTTTGCTTTTGTATAGTTGTTACTTGTTACTGTTTTTGCCCATGTTGCTGTTGGAAAAAAAAAAACTTTGGTTTTGTTTTGTTTTTAATGCAATTAAGTTGTAGGAGTTTCAAAATTTTCATATCCCCATATTGATGGCTTTCATGAGTTATATTTTTAAAAGACTTTTTCCATGACAAAGAAAAAGACATGTCATCATACACACATTCACACACAAACACATATGCATACATATAGAGAGAGAGTACCGCACCACCAACGGTCCAACCGTGGCTCGGTGCCGTTTCTGCCGAGTCACATGCGATAGATGTTATACCTTGAGAACGAAGTGCCCCATTTAGCCAGAAGCAGAGGTGGCGGGGCAAATATCGTTTAAGGAAAACTGCTTGCAGTTACCTCGTCTCGGATTTTAGTCCATTTCGGTATCATTTACATCCTCTTAATTTTGAAGGTTGTAATTGATAATTATATATTTGAGGAAACCATTTTCTGTTTATTTGTCAATTTCTTTTTCGTAGAAATTATTGTGTTTATTTACAACGTACCCAACAGTTGCACTCAGAGATTTTTTATTTCAAAACAACAAACTCTCCTTATACCATATCCTTAATTTAATGTATGCGTGGTATCCTTAATTTGTCAACAATAACAGAATGTTAGATCCAGACAATGACTAACTTGTTTATCATAATTAATATGACAGTTTATTGATCTTAATATTGATATAAAATGGTACTTTTAATCTATTAAGTTGAGTGTGTTTCACAGGTTATTATTATCTCAGTTACAACTGGACTTTCGACTCAGCTGGTGAAGAAAATTACAGTTTCAGTTATAACTCACATATAACTGGGTTTATGGCGAATTTACTGTTTCAGTTAATAATCTCGAATCTTGATGATTAAAGATTTGGACGTGGTCTACAAGTAGTTGAATGATGAAATCAGAAGATATTCTCCATAATATAAAAGTCAAATCAATTTAGAATAAAGGAGGAAAGAGGAAAAAAGAAAAAAGATATGAAGATAAATAAATAAAGATCTTGAAGACGTGTAAAGAAAAGATACTGATAAATTTAGAAATAAAGAACTTGGTTGATAACATGATCAACAAAGGAAAGACATCAAATCAATTAAAAGATTGAAGGAATAAGATTTGATTAAAATTTTATTTAGTTTACTAACCGTGTTATATAAACGGAGTGGAGTTATAATTTTTACTCAACTCTCATAAAAAGATTAAACACATTATTAGAGAGAGAGAAACACACGAGTGATTATAGAAAAAAATTCATAAACTTAGATCTAGAGAGATTGATAGTGTTTAAGTTGTGAGTTATAGAGTTAGACATATACGCTTGAGTGTTGTAAGTCTCAAAACTCGTTACTGTACTTCACATATAAATTACTGGGTGCGGATCTCGAAAACGTTGATCTAGCACTAGATCAAACTCCGTCATCAACATTGTGTGTTCAGTTCATTTATTATTACAGACGAGTTCATTTATAATTTTAGTTAAAACTGAGTTATAACTGAAAGCGTAACAGAATCTTAAAATTTCGGCTTACGTTTCTTACACAAACTAATTGTACTTGATCCATCCTCGTGACGTCATTTGATAGCATCATGAAACGGGCAGCTCGTATTATCCGTGAATATTCACCTGGTTGTGGATCCAGTTTATTTACTCGTAACTTACCTTGTTAGTTCCCTTCCGATTTCGGATTACTGTAATTTATCTGACATACGACTTAATGGGAATCCTTCACCTTCGTATTCCCTTGTATGATGTTCTTGTAAACTTTCTTTCCGTCGGATTAAAAGATGAATCTTAATTTGCCGTTTGGATTATATATAGTTTTATGTATTTTTTAGCATATATTTGCCATCCTACCTAATAAAAGGCCAAATATACAATTAAACACCCCAAAAAATATAAATATTCAACGGATATCCTATTTTTGTTACATTTTCTTAAATATAAAAAAGAGGTATGAAGTCTAGAAAAAAATGTATGCATTTTTGAAAAAGGAAATATGAAGCAAGAAATAAAAAGGTAGGAGGTTCAGAAAAAAAAAGGTATATATGAATTCTGAAAATATGTATGAAGTCTGAAAATAAGGGTTTGAAGTTGAAAAAATAAGTTATGAAATTCGACATGCAAGGTATGAAGTCACCAAAAAAGGTGTATGGAATCCGGGGAAAAAAGGTAGTATGAAGTTCGAAAAAATGGTTTGAACAAAGGTGTGATTCTGAGCAAAATAGTTTGGTAGGTCTGTTTTTTATAGTTTGTCAAGTGGTACTTTCTGGTAATTGCTAAAAGAAAAACAATCATAAAACAAAATGTCAAAATTTAAATACATTACTTCTTTCCGATCCATAAAAGGGCACTTAATAGTTCTAGAAAAGATTATTAATTATATATTATTAATTAATGTATTACTTCTAAGCTAACTAGACCTAGTCTAGCTCGTATATGTGTTGAAATTGACCTAAAAATAGAGCTATTTGAACGTGTTAGAATAGGCTATGGAGAAGATGGGGGTTTCTGGCAGTATTGCAAGTGTGAAGACTTACCAGACTATTGCCGTTTCTGCTACAAATAAGGTCATAAAGAAGGCCACTGCAAGTTTAAAAATACAGAGCAAGTTCAAGAAAATAAGATGGGTAACAAAAAAGCTGAAATTATTATAATACAACAACAAAAGAATAAGGAAATAGAGAACAATTTATACAAATCAAATAAGGAAGTAAAAGAGAAAAAAGAGAGTACTAAAGAGTGGGTATACAGAGCTAAGTTTCATACTCAACAGCAACAAAGCACAGCAGTTGATATTGGGGTTAGTAAGAAGATATCTCCTGGAAATAAGACACAAAATAAAGTTATTGTTCAAATAGAAGATGAAGAGGAAATAGAAGAAAAAGTTGATGAGGAGATTATATGTGATAAGCCAGTAATTCTAAACACACAGGAAGAAAGTGAAGAAGTAAAGAAAATGTCTATAGTGCCATATCAAGACTTCAGCTCTATAAACAATAATTTTGTAGTTACTGAAGTTACAGAAAAAAGCCCAAATGGTGATACTGAGGATAACAGAGGAAGAATAGAAAATGGGGTTGATCAAGAACCAGAATCTATGCTAGAGAAGGAAAAAGAATGGGAAGTTCAATTAACCAAGAGCCAACTAAAAAAGAAAAAGAAGACAGAAATAGCTAGGAAGAAGATTCAAGAACAAGATATCCAAATGCAGCTAAGATCAACCTCTAATGTAGGGGCTAGAAAAAGGTATATTTAATGATTAAGGTCCTAGTTTGGAATGTGAGAGGTATTGGGAATGGAGCTACATTAAGAACAATAAAAAAATTATGTCTTGTTAATAAAATTGTGCTATTGATTTGTATAGAACCTATGGTACAGAATGATAAAGTGGAGATTTATAAGAGGAAAATAGGGTTTGATAATGTGCTTATTCATGAAGATAATAAAATCTGGGTCTTTTCTAATGATGACTTAGAAATAAATGTGGTAAATGAAGGATGTCAGTGTATCAATTTTGAAGTTTAGTTATGGAATACTGCTATTCAAATCTCAGTTGTTTATGCTAAATGTAAAGTTCAAGAAAGGAAGGCTTTGTGGCAATTTTTGGAAAATTCTAAGACTACTAATCCTTGGTTAATAGTGGGAGATTTTAATACTGTATCTATAGCAGAAGATAAAATAGGAGGTCTGGATATAAATGTAAATGGAGCTAATGACTATTTGGACTGTTTGGATAAGTGTGGGGTTTATGAATTGAATTTTTTGGGCTCAAGGTTCACTTGGTGGAATAAAAGGGAAGGTGATAACTTGATAATGGAGAGAATTGATAAGGTCTGTGCAAATGATAATTGTTCAAATATGTTTCACAGTATTACTTTGGAACATCTTTCCAAAGTTAATTCTGATCATAGTCCCTTATTAATCTCTTTTACTACTGAAGAGGACTATAACATCAAAAGATTTATTTTCCAAAAGTTTTGGGTAACACACCTTGAGTTTAAGAATTTAATAACAGAAAACTGGGAGCTTCATAAGGAAGGCAATGCTTTGTTTTCTTTGGTGCAAAATTTAAAAACAATAAGGAAAACATTATCAAAATGGAGCAAAGTTACCTTTGGCAACATCTTCCAGCAAGTGATTGATGCAGAAGATTTGGTTAAGGGTGCAGAACAGCTATTTGAGTTTGCTCCATCTCCTGAAAAAAGAAGTGAACTAAGAAGATTAAAAGCTGAGCTAAATTATAAGCTTAAAATAGAGGAAGAATTCTGGAAACAAAAGGCAAATTTAAGGTGGGTGTTAGAAGGTGATGCTAATACTAAGTTCTATCATAGTGTGGTAAAAAAAAGAAGGAGGAAGAGTACTATTTCCTGCATTATTGATGATAATGGGCAAGAATTAACAACAAAAGAAGACATCCAAAGAGAAGTCATTAATTATTTTCAAAAGCTTCTAACAGCCACTAATACTACTGGCTACCAGTACAATTCTTTGGATATTATACCAAAGTGTGTAACAAATGAAGAAAATGAGGATTTAATAAGGGAAATTATTCTAGAGGAAGTCAAAACAGCTGTGTGGGATTTGAAGAAAAGCAGTGCTCCTGGTATAGATGATTTTAATGGTTTCTTCTTTACACACAGCTGAGATATTATTGGAGGAGATTTACTAAAAGCAGTACAGCAATTCTTTGCTGTCCAAGAAATACCTAATGCAATGTCTTCTACTCTTATTGTCCTAATTCCAAAGAAGACTAATGCAGATAAGTAATCAGATTTCAGACCTATCAGTTTATGTACTTTTTGTAATAAAGTAATTTCTAAATTTATGGCAACTAGACTGTCTAAGGTGTTGCCTAATATTATCTCAGAGAATCAAAGTGGCTTTGTTAAAAATAGAGATATTATAGACAACATTCTACTCTCTCAAGTATTTATCTCTACTCTCAATAAAAAGAACAGTGGTAATAATATAGCTTTAAAATTGGATATGAAAAAAGCTTATGACAAGATTTCCTGGCATTTTATTGTTAGTGTTCTTAGAAAAATGGGTTTCTCAGAAATATGGATTGATAGAATATGGAGAATAATTTCTGATAATGGTATTTCAATACTGGTAAATGGTGCCCCTACAGGTTACTTCAAGCCCACTAATGGCTTAAGACAAGGAGATCCATTATCCTCAAGTCTTTTTATTATATGTTCAGAAGTTCTGTCCAGAAATCCTAATCATCTAACCAGCAAAAGGAGTTGGAAATCTTTTAAGGCAGCAATTGGAACTCCTATTATCACACACTTGGCCTTTGCTGATGATATTATAATTTTTAGTGGAGCAGACACTAACTCTATTAAACATATTCAAAGGGTTCTACAGCAGTACAATACAGACTCAGGGCAAGAAGTTAATAAAGAGAAGAGCTTTATGTATATCTCTAAGGGGGTTACAGACAAGCAGAAAGAAGCAGTAAGCAAGATTATGAATATTGCTGTTAAAGAACCACCTTTTATCTATTTGGGTTGTAACCTTTATTCTGGTCATAAAAAATGTATACTATATCATGAACTTATTCTAAAAGTAAGAAGCAAACTCTCAGGGTGGAAAACTCAGTACTTAACTATGGGTGGCAAATTGTTACTTGCTAAGCATGTACTTCAAACTATTCCTATTTATACTATGGCAGCTATGAATCCTCCAAGAAAGGTTATAAAAAAGATAGATCAAATAATAGCAAACTTTCTTTGGGGAAATTCTAATGGGAAGAATAAATATCATTGGGTTAAATGGAATAAAATCTGTAGACCTACTTCTGAAGGTGGATTAGGTTTGAGAAGTTTTGCAGATATTTCTGAAGCTTTTGCTCTCAAGCTTTGGTGGAAGTTTACAACTAAAAATACTCTATGGTCTCAGTATATGAGAGTAAAGTATTGCAAGAAGAAGCATCCTAATGAAATTAGTGACACCAAAGGTTCTAATACATGCTCTAGAATGATGCAAGTTAGGGAGGTTGCAGAAAAAACCATTTTCTGGATGATTGGAAAAGGGAATATATCAGTAAACCTAGACAATTGGGTTGCAAAGGGACCATTAAAGGATCAATATATTGATAATAAGCTGCTTATGTCAAGATTCATTTCTAATGATGGGTGGAACTATGAAGCTATTGATGAAATTATTCCTATTTCTAAGCAGGGTCTGTTTGGTCAAAACTTAATTTATCAGGGGAAACAGTTAGACCAAGATGGAGGACACTAATGGTGAGTTTACATTTAAATCTGCCTAGAATATTATGAGAAAGAAAAGTACAAAAAACTGGCTCTATGAAATGTTATGGGATAGACTAATACCTTTGAAGATCTCTTGTTTTGCATGGAAGTGTTTCAATGCTGCAGTGTCAGTGGATCTTGCTATCAAGAGAATTGGAATCCAAATAGCTTCCAGCTGTGAATGTTGTAGGAAAAATGAAGAAAGCTTAGAGCATTTGTTATGTTCTAGTGTTATTGCTAAAGAAGTTTGGAAGTATTTTGCGCAGTATTTGGGAGTAAATCAAAATGTTGTGACATTGAGGGGGAGATTTAGTTCTTGGTGGACACATGAGGAAAAGAGAAGTCATTTTCCAGAGAAAAAGATTATCAAGGTACTTCCTGTGTACATTATTTGGTGCATTTGGAAAGCTCGCTGTGGTAGCAAATTTGATAATATAAATATGAATGCTCAAAATATCATCATGGATATTATTCGATTAATCCAGAACTATTCTCAAATTGATAAAAGATTTCCTAAAAGGTGGATTTGGAATGAATTAAATTTGTTACAAACAGTTAAGACTGGTAAAAAAGCTAGGGTTATAAAGTGGGAAAACCCTCCAATTGGATTCATGAAATTGAACACAGGTGGTTGTTTTAAAAGCTCCACCAATTCTAGTGGTGTAGGTGGATTGTTAAGGGATCATCAAGGTAAATTTATACAAGGTTTCTATGGCAAAACTAATAGTAATACTGGGATGGAAGCAGAAGCTAGTGCTATTCTACAGGGTCTAACTGTGGTAAATATGACAAATATTATTATAGAAAGTGATTGTCTACATATAATAAACATCTTGTCTGAAAAAAGCAAGTGTCCTTGGAAGATGAAATTATTAGTACATAATATAAAGGAGAAGATGAAGAAAGGTACTTATCTGTTGAATCATGTGGAAAGAGAGGCAAATTCTGGCGCTGATCTATTGGCTAATCTGGTTATCTATGATTCTCTTATTTCAGAAGATATAGAGGAGTTTCCCAGTAAATTGAGACAGATTGTGAAGCTGGAAGCGAGAAATTTTCCTTATCTGCGACTGCGAAATGATGAAGAAGCTTGAGTTTTCTCTCTCTTCTTCTATAATGGAGTTAGATGAGAATGAGAAGGTGGAGACCAGTTGAAACAGTGATATATGGTCAATGACATTATTGGTCCCTCAACATTTGAAGAATTCTTTTCTTAAATTAGGATTAAATCTAAGAGTATTAATTTTGATTTTTCAAGCCCTGTATTTTATAAGTTTTGTTCATATTGTTACTCTGTTTTGTTTTTGTGGGGTTTTTCATCCACTTTTTTAATCAATAAATAAAAGAGTGGGTTTTCCCCATTATTAATATAAAAAAAAGAAGTGCGCTTCAGATTGATAACTCCAACATAATTAGTTATTAAATGTACAAACATTAATTTCACTAACGTTTACTAAAAAAATATATAAAGACACCCCAATATCTGGTGATTTTAACTAGGGGTGGGCACGGGGCGGATTGGGGCGGATTGGTCGCAATCCTAACCCGTCCCGTAAAATAAATGGCGGGACGGATTGGGGCGGATTAGTGAAATTCAAATCCCAACCCAACCCAACCCAACCCATTATAATTAAAACCCCAACCCAACCCAACCCATTATCAAGCGGGGCGGATTGGGTGCGGGTTGTTTTTTGAATTTTCATTTTAGTCATTAATTTTTCATTTTTTCGCATAATTTACCTAAATATTTTTTTAAAAAAATCTTTCAAATAGAAATATAAACTAAAAGCCAACCAAAATACGTTTAGAATGTTCGGAACAAGTAACAAAGCTAAAACAAAACAAAACAAAACAAATTATTCTTCATCAACATAATCAAAATAAAGTTCAATAGCTAATTGAATCCACAAGTTCAATACCTACAGATTTCGTAATAACTTTATATAACTTCATATTTGGCTATACTTCAATTACAAATAAAGTTTTTAAAAATAAATTAACCACCCATACTACCTAGACCCAGATTAAAAATTCCTTCTTTTTGTAAGTACGAGATAATAAATTGAATTTATAAGACAATATATCAATCGAATCATTAAGCTTAAGTTTGGACAATCCAAATTTTTTTTGTCTATATATATAATTTTTCTTAAATCAATACTATTATAATATAGAAACTCTTATTAAAAAAAGATCTGGAGAAAATTTATATTTATATATATATATATATATATATATGGGAAATATATATGCGGATTGAAACGGGTTGGGGTGGATTAACCCGCGGTTTGGAAACCCCAACCCTAACCCAACCCACGAATTTTTTTACGGATTGGGGCGGGGCGGATTTAACTTTTTTTGACATCCAACCCGCCCCAATCCGCCCCAATCCGCACGGATTGGGTTACGGGGCGGGTTTGCGGATTTTTTGCCCACCCCTAATTTTAACAAGTAATACTATCAAATTATGGGTATGGCAAATATAAATTTGTTTGTATATATTGCAACTCTCCTCATATGTTGTGCCATTTCATCAGGTGATATAATGAAATTCTAAGATAAGTTTGCCTCTCTCTTCATATTACTATATTTTTAACATTTTAGCATTATTTATAACAGCACATGCAGTGGGAGTGGCAGCAGCTGGTTCTCCCATCCCTAACCCACTACTTGAACAAGAATTAAAAGGGGTAAGATTTTTTTACAAGTAATTTACCTTTTTACTTCTCTTCCGATTTCGGATTATATATTGTTTATCTAACATATGACTTAATGAGAATCCTTCATCTTCATATTCCCTTGTATGGTGTTCTCTTAAAGTTTCTTTCCGTCGGATTAAAAGCTGGATCTTAATTTGCTGTTTGGATTATATATAATACGAAAACAATAAACAAGAACGAAAACTGGAAACTGAAAAGTACGTACTTGTAAGAGAAACGGAGAAAATAAGTTTTAACTGAGAATATAATATACGTAGTAAACTTTAAAAAGTATTGAATAGTTCATTATCTCAAAGAAGTATGTATAAGTGAGTTCTACATGTTATACCTTCTAGGCATAACAAGTACTCTAAGCAAATATAATAGTAGGACAGTTCTATGTAATTGGCGTGGAAAAGAACATTAATTTAGTGTCCATATATTTTGGAAATTAAAATTTGTATATTATGTTGCTTTCCGTATACGAAATAACAATTAACAATAATTAAAGGACTAAACAATAATTAAACAAAACCAGTGTAATCTTTATTAATTTCCAATTGGAATAGAATAAACTGATTACAACATGTAGGTACTGAATATAAATAAAAGTAAACGTTATTCAGATTATTATTAATTAATAATCTGATCTACTGATTTGCAATTAATAGAAACTGCCGGACTGAAAAGTATAAACTTAACAGCCGGACTGTTCTGTTTTAAATTGAAATAACAGGACTGAATTGAAACTATTCTAATTACTGAAATAAATTACAGAATAGTAATTACAGCAAAAAACATAACTTTAAACTAATTACAGAAAGGTACAACAGCATAGAAAAGCTACAGCTAAGTACATAAAATTAAAATACTGAAATTAAAATACTGAATTGAAAGGACAGAATGTAAAAACCAGAATTTAAGTGCGAAAAATAAATGGACAGAATAGAAATAAACAATTAGACGAGGCTACTGTTAACAGTATGCCCTTAACCGATATTCGCCCAACCACCTTGATGTTTCTGGTTGCGTTGGCGCTTCGATCCCAAGGTACAACGTCTTGGATGACTCGCCGGAAACTGGCGACGAGTCAAGGTCGAACTGTTGGTGGGTGGCTCTCTCTGACTAAAATGTAATGCTAATTTTTAGAGAGATGATATATGCTACTGGTGTTTTCTTTCAGAATGTTGTTCTTTTTGACATGTGGGGGTCTGCCTATTTATAGGCTTGCTGAGTATCTCAGCCATTAAAGACACTTTACTACTGTCAGTTTTCGAAATTCGAAAGACTGCAGTATTAACTTTGCAATGAATTCATATTTATTGCAATTGTTACAGCTTTGCTGGAAGCTTTTCCCGAGCAGACTTACTTTTTCCGAACAGGAACACATTTTCCGAACAGGCGCGCTTTTTCCGAACAGGAACAGGCGCACTTTTTCCCGTCGAGCTGAAAACTCGACGAGCAAGCCCGACCGTGTGTGGTACACAATACACACATGTGTATATGGACACACTACTTAATATCCACATGGGATACCTTAGTATATATATTGTAAAAATCACTCATGATTTTCCAATGTGGGATAACCCTCATGGGTTAAATCCCATTTCTTTTCTCATTTTCCAGCATTGGCTTTATTGCCTCTTTCGAGTACCAACCTTCGAGTCCAATTATCATTCACACCCTTCCTCCGAATAGGTCATGCGATATACCGTTACGAAGCTCGTCGTACGAGCTACTCAAACGCTTTGAGTATGGCCTTAGAAAAACTGAGTAGTCGCATCGAAATTGACTCAAAGATGGTCCCTGACCACTTGGAACAACCATGTTTAAAAACATGTTTTCCTACAATTTTTCCAACATATTATTGGTATGCCAAAAACATAATGTTGTCTCCAATCATTAAGAAGAGTATACTGTTTTTCGTTCAGCAAAACAAGCGCAATATACATATTAGTTATGCAATGATTCGTTATTTATGAAGGTGAAACAACATGAGGTTTTACAAGAATGTGAATGTAAGAAGAAGGATTCCTACTGTGTGATAAACCGAGATGCGAATGACACCGTTATAGCTCAGTGGATGGGGATAGAAAATTATTTCTGCATCGAATAACCCCTTGATTGTGTAGGACAATTACCTGATTTATGCGATGGATACTCTCACTTAAAAATCTCCGGTTATCTCAACCGCGTCTATCAGAAACAGGAAAGATGTCCAGAAATGATTGCTCATCTCACTAGTCAAGATCCATGTAACGGAAATAGTCACAACAGATTCCCGGCCAAGGGAAATTGCAAGATAAACGACGAATGCAGATGTTTATTCTGCAAAGAAGGAAATTCAAACAGTCCCAGTTCCTAATATGTAAACACCCCCATAAGGTTGTAATAATCGTCAAATCATAAGAAGGGTCGACCGATATGTAATGTCTATCTAATATATATATAAAGAAGCGGTGAAGACCATTCTTACCTTTTTTGTTGGTAAATGAGTATGCCTACTTAATGATTCTGTTAACTTAGAAAGCAATGAGAATGACGAAATCCTAGAGAGAGAAAGAGAGAGACGACTAGGGTAAATAACCCTAGCCGCCGCAAGCATGGCTGATCGTGTTATGCCTTCTGACGACTCAAACGCACAGCTTATAAAGCCGGATCTTCCGGTTAAGTCCTTCGCAGCTATACTAAAGAAAAAAGTTGAAAAACCAAAAATTGATTTGAAAGAAATCGAGTTTTATAGAGGAGAGCCAATGATACAGTTTTCAAAAGAAGAAATTTGCCAATTATCAGAGCCGTTTAAATATACGATAGTAGGTAAGTTTTCGCATGGTAAACCACAGTTAGAGGAGATTAAAAAAGTGTTTCATACTTTCGATTTGCAAGCTAATTATCAGATTGGAGTTTTAGATCATAAACATATTCTTATTAGATGCTATCATGAAGATGATTTCCAAAGAATCTGGTTACGTAAAATATGGTATATTCAAGGATATCCTATGCGAACTTTTAAATGGACGTATGATTTTAACCCGGATATTGAATCATCACTGACTCCTGTTTGGATATCACTACCTAAACTGCCTATTCATCTATATAATACGTCGAGTATTTTTTCTATAGCCTCAGCGTTTGGGTATCCTCTTAAGGTAGATGAACCTACATCTAAGCTGTCAAGACCTGGTTTGGCACGTATTTGTGTTGAAATTGATCTAAAAAGGGACCTAATAGAAAGAGTTCGTATTGGTTATGGGGGTGAAGAGGGTTTCTGGCAAGATTGCAAATATGAAGACATTCCTAGGTTCTGTTTCTATTGTTGTAAACAAGGGCATGAAGATAATAAATGCCTTATAAAAATGAATGAAAGCAGAATTAAAGTACAGGAAATAAATGGAAAAGCCCCAGAACAAGAGCTAAAACAAAAGGAAGGACAAATTCAATCAAAGGCCTTATTACACAATATCTTGCCACTAAAAACTATATATAAAAGAATAGAAAGAGAGAGTACTAAAGATTGGGTAAGAAGGAACTTTGGAACAGTAAAGGAGAGTTTGGTGGTGGAAAAGAACTCTTCAGAAATTGAAGCAGAGAGACCTGTGGAAAAGATACAACAAGGTACAATATTGATAAGTACTGGGACTGAAAACTTATTGGAAAATAATTATATAATTGATGTCAATGAAGGAAATTCTACAGGTAGTATTAATAGAGAAATGGAGCATGTTGTGCTAGATACAAATGAAGGCAAATCTGGTTGTGAAAGTCAACATAATGTAGATGAAGATCTATTGGGAACAAATGTTTTGGAAGAAATAGAAATTGAGCAACCAGTCTGTGTAGGAGAAACTACAGTTATTAATAGTAAAGATGGAAGGGTTAATAGTGCAGTTAATAGTGCAGTTATACAAGAGGATGTAAGAGTTGAAAATATACAAGAGGACTTGAATTTATCACCAAGAAGTATACCTTTAGAGCCTGAGGATGCTAATTGGGAAATTTGCCTGTCAAATAGTGAAAAAAAGAAGCAGAAGAAAAAGGCATTTAAAATAGCTGAAAAAGAAACTATGCTCCTAAGATCCTCTAATGTGGAGGTAAGAAAAGTGTATAAATGATTAATGTACTTATTTGGAATGTCAGAGGGATGGAAGGTAAAGATGGCACTAGTAGAAGATTGAAGTTGTTTTGTAAGTTACATAAGCCTGTGTTATTAATATGCTTGGAACCTATGACTTGTAGCAGTAAGATTGATTTTTATAAGCATAAGTTTGGGTTTGATAATGTTTTTTCTCAAGACCATAACAAAATATGGGTGTTCTATAATATTGGTATTTCTGTGGAGATTTCTAGTCAAATGGAGCAAGGTATAAGCTTTGATATTAAAGGGAGTTTTCTATTGAAAAAGATAAAATTTACAGCTGTTTATGCTAAATGCAATAGAGATGAGAGAGTACCTTTATGGGATTGGCTGCAGCAAGAAAGTACTGGTGATCCTTGGATGATTGGAGGAGACTTCAATACTGTTTCAAAAGAAGATGATAAGATAGGGGGTCTTGATATAAATATGGGTGCTGCAAATGATTACTTGGAGTGTCTTAATAATGTGAATATGGAAGAATTGATGTATACTGGTTCTAGGTTTACTTGGTGGAATAAAAGAAGTGATGAAGCAGCTATTTTTGAAAGAATTGATAAAGTTCTTATCAATCAAAACTGCAAAGATCTTTTCCAGAATGTTTCTTTAGAACATCTTAATAAAGCATCATCTGATCATAGTCCTCTTCTAATTAGGTGTAAGACAGAGTTTGATAATAATCCTAAAAGATTTATTTTTCAAAATTTTTGGATAAAACATCAAGACTACAGCAAAGTAATAGCAGCAGTGTGGGTGATTTATACTAGAGGAGATGCATTATATTCTTTAGTTAATAATTTGAAAAGAGTAAAGAAAGCCTTATCTGAGTGGAATAAAGAAGCTTTTGGAAATATCTTCCAGAAAGTAACTGAAGCTGATGATGAAGTTCTAAAAATGGAGAGCATCTTTGTGGTTGATCCTACAATGATCAACAAAATTGCATTAAAGAAAGCAGAAGCAAATTTGAAATACAGAATCAAAATTGAGGAGGAATTCTGGGGCCAAAAAGCTAATCTAAAGTGGGTCAATGAAGGAGATGCAAATACAAAGTATTTTCATAGTATTGTTAAAAAAAGAAGAGCCAGAAGCTATATTAACTGTATTACAAAGGCTACAGGGGAAATTCTTACAGATAAATCAGAGATTCAAAATGAAGCTGTTGAGTATTTCAAAGGTCTTCTGGCTGGTAATAAAGTTATTAAAGAAGTCTATACAAGTCTGGATAATATTTCTAAGAGTATTAAAGATGATGACAATGAAATGTTAAATAAGTATCCAGATGAAGTAGAAATTAAAGAAGCTGTGTGGGGTCTAAATAAAAACAGTTCACCAGGTGTGGATGGATTTACTGGTGGTTTCTTTACTTCCATTTGGGATCTAATTGGTAATGATGTGTGTTCTGCTATAATTTCTTTCTTTGCTGGGCAATTGCTTCCTAAAGGTATTAGTAGTACTATTATTGCTCTTATTCCTAAAAATCAATCTCCTACTGATTTTGCAGAATATAGACCTATCAGCCTATGCACTTTTATTAATAAAGTGATTTCAAAAATTTTGGCTAAAAGGTTGTCTACTATCTTGCCAAGTCTTATTTCTACTAATCAAAGTGGCTTTGTTCAGAATAGGGATATAGTTGAAAATGTCTTACTGGCTCAAGAATTTATTGCTACTCTTAATAAGAAAAACAGTGGGAAAAATATGGCTATAAAGCTTGATATGAAAAAAGCTTATGATAAAGTCTCTTGGCATTTTCTTATATGTGTTCTAAGGAAATTTGGTTTCTCAGAAATTTGTATTGATAGAATTTGGAGAATTATTTCTTGCAATGGGACTTCTATTTTGGTGAATGGGGTATCTACAGGGTATTTTCTTCCTTCTAATGGGCTGAGACAAGGAGATCCTCTCTCATCAAGTCTGTTTATTCTTTGTTCAGAGGTGTTAACTAGAAATTTAAATGATCTAATGGTTAAGAAAAGTTGGAAAGCTTTCAAATCTCCTCTACAAGGTCCTATTATAACTCATTTGGCTTTTGCAGATGATATAATAATATTTAGTGCAGCAGATAAAAGATCAGTTCTTAATGTGAAAAATGTATTAAAAAGTTATAATGAAGATTCTGGGCAAGAAATTAGTTTGGACAAAAGCTTTGTTTATGTCTCAAAAAGTGTTGATAGAGAACAAAAGCAAGGTATTAATAAGGAGTTACAAATAAGAGTAAAGAAGACTCCTTTTACTTATCTTGGCTGCAAGCTGTATTCTGGTCATAAGAAGTGTGTATTTTTCCATGAGCTCATCCTGAAAGTAAGAAAAAAATTAAGTAATTGGAAAAGTCAGTGGTTAAATATGGGAGGGAGACTTATTTTGATAAAATATGTGCTACAATCTATCCCAGTTTATACTTTATCAGCTATGAATCCTCCTAAACAGGTTATCAAAAAAATTGATCAGATCTTGGCAAAATTTTTGTGGGGTTCATCTGATATAGTAAAGAAGCATCAGTGGGTTAAGTGGAAGAAAGTCTGCTCTCCAGTTAATGAAGGTGGTTTGGGAATAAGAAGTTTCAATGATATTTCTAAGGCATTTGCAGCTAAATTGTGGTGGAATTTCAGAACTAAAAATAGCTTGTGGTCTAATTTCTTGAAAGCTAAATATTGCAGAAATAAACATCCTAATTGTGTTATAAATGGGAAAGGTGATAATACTTGGACAAGAATGTTAAAAATGAGGAGTGATGTTGAAAAACATATTATCTGGCTATTGGGTGAAGGTAACCTTTCTCTTAATCAGGATAATTGGTTGGGTAGTGGACCTTTGAAGGATGCTTATTTGGACAATAGTATAATGGTTTCAGATGTTATTACTAATGGAGAGTGGGATAAAGAAAAAATTGAAGATATAATTCCTCAAAATTTGAGACATCTATTTTCCAGTGATATTAATATTAATAAGCTAAGAAAAGATACTCCCATATGGAATGTAAATAAAATGGGTAATTTCAGTTTAAATTCAGCTTGGGAACTTCTAAGAGACAAACAATCAATAAATTGGATTAGCAAATTGTGCTGGGATAAGATGATACCTGGCAAGATTTCTTGTTTTATTTGGAAGTTCTTCAACAAAGCTCTTCCACTGGATCCTGCAATTCAAAGATTGGGTATTATGTTATCTTCAAAATGTGAGTGCTGTGGCTGTAATGTTAAAGATTCAGAACATTTATTCAGTAATGGGGCTATAGCTACAGAGGTATGGAATTTCTTTAATAACTTATTGGGTGTTATAAACACAGCAAATCTAGTAAGGGGCAAATTCATTTCTTGGTGGTCTCAGTCAGGTATTGTTAAATCTAAATTACAATGGAAAGTCTGCAAAATAATCCCTGTGTTTATAGTTTGGGAAATTTGGAAAGCAAGATGTAGCAGTAAATATGACAATAAACAAATGAAGGGAAAAATAATATGTGAGAATGTTATTAATTTAGTTAAAACATACTCCAGCAAGGATAAAAGTTTTCCATCAAATTTTGATATCAAAACTGGTATGAATATGAAGGTGACTACTAAAAAGAAGATGAAGGTGGTAAAATGGTTATGTCCTCCTAAAGGTTATAATAAAGTTAATATTGATGGAAGTTTTAGAAGGAATACTAATAAAAGTGGTGTTGGGGGTCTTATGCGGAATGATCAAGGAAAATTTATTTTAGGGTTTGCTACATCTATTAATAGCAAATCTGGACTGGAATCAGAGATGCAAGCCTTATTATTGGGGATACAAATTATTGAGGAGGTAAACATAGTATTTGAGACAGATTGTTTACAAATGGTGAATATTTTACAAGGAAAGAGCAAGTGTCCTTGGGAATTAATTTATCTAATGGATCTTATAAAGCAGCAATTCCAAATTCGTGATTTAACAATTGTTCATATAGAACGAGAAGGAAATAAAGGGGCAGATTACCTGGCAAATTTTGGGAGCGAAGAGGATCCAATTATTTCTAATTGCTTAGAAGACTTCTCAGATTATTTCAAAGGAATAATCATCACTGAAGACATGGGACTTGCTTATCTTCGTATCAATTGAATTAGGGTTTTGGAGAAGAAGAAGAAGAGGGACAGTCTCTCTATCTAAAAGGGGAAAGTGATTTTGCTACAGTAGACGAAGAGGTAGACAGCGTTAAATGGGACGCGTGGTTATAATTTCATGTTATTCTTTTTAGTCCTAAAGTTTCTGTCGGTTTGCAAATTACTCTATTAGTTTGTAATTATGACGATTTACCACTTTATTCTCTAATAAAAGTGTGGGAACTCCCACTGTTTATTTAAAAAGAGTATGCCTACTTAATTACTAGTCATATTTTGCTGCAGAATCATCTAAATTATTATCAAGATATTCTTCATATGTACATATGTATATCGGGCTATGTACATATATAATGTATAAGATTTTAAAAAAATAAAAAAAATATATCGGGCTATGTAAGTATTGTGCCCAACCTAGCGAAAATTAACGAGGAAGGAATATAACTACAAGTCGATTTATCACTTTCGTCGCATGGATGACAACGACAAACAACATGATCAGAAGGACCGAAAAAGTGAATTCAGATAGACAAGGGGGAGAATGAGGCAGAAGGAGGGGATAGAGAACGGTTCATACGGAGATGACAGAGATGAAGACTGCAACGACGACGTAGCCGTTATCCTACAAAGAATGAAAACGATGAGAGAGAATAATGCAACGGCAAGGAGAAATAAGGATAGCCTGAGCCGTGAATGGTCTTAGGACAGAGAGAATGCAAAAGGAAGGAAGGAATGACGAGCGATCGAAAAGAATCTCGCGGTCGCCATATTTATGATAGCGAGACGCAAAAGAGATGATACGTGCGTAAAGACGCCGCCAAATCTCTGACGAAAAACTATTGGTTATGAAGATGAGGAGAAAGTTATTGAGCAGATGAAAAAAGGGGTTTTATAGGTTTAGTACACCAACCTATCGACTTTTAACGATTTGGGTACCCACCTTTCAAATTTTCCAATTTAGGTGCCAACCTATCGGCTTTTAACGATTTGGGTACCACCGTCTTAATAAATCACGAAATTATGTCACGTGACATTTGACAAACATTAATTTGATATGCTAATTTGACAATTTTGCACAAAAATATGTCATCCTATAATTTTTTTTAGCATATAATCCAAATTTTTGTTATTTGTGAAATTGGGAAAAATATTTTTATAGGATGACATATTTTTATGCAAAATTGCCAAATTAGCATATCAAATTAATGTTTGTCAAATGTCACGTGACATAATTTCGTGATTTATTAAGACGGTGGTACCCAAATCGTTAAAAGCCGATAGGTTGGTACCTAAATTGGAAAATTTGAAAGGTGGGTACCCAAATCGTTAACCGTACTATAGTTTGGGGTAGTAAATGTATTTTTTTCCGATGAAAAAACATAATTTGACCTCCATTTTATACTCATTCACAGAAGATTAAAAAACCAAAATAAGTTTAATTAACTAGATCAACTATTTTTAAAACAGCTTCAACCTGAGAGTAAAAAAAAAAATAAGTTGATTTCTTAAAGCTAATTTTCCCATAGATAAATTGAAATTTGGTAACAATCAATGTCAGTCTTCAAGATGCAATTGTTCTTTATACTTTATTTATAGATTATAGAGAAGATAATAAGTCGAGATGACTGCTTTTTCCATGATTGATTTGGAAAAATATATTTATAGTGGGTCACATGTACTTGAATTAATTGAAGACCCGTATCAATTTAATAGAATTATTAGTTTTTAGTATCACATTTAATTTTTATTAGAATAATATATCATTTTCAAAGGTTTTAATTTGGACCCAGATCACTCTCTCTCTCTAACAACACAAATTACCACCACAGCTCCGATGATGGAGCTCCGCCGCTGTCACAGCTCCGATGACAAAGCTCCGTCGCAGCAAGGTCGTTGTCCTAATGCTCTCTCTTCTCTGTATCTATATTCTATACATACATATATCGATATATATATATAGCGGAAGTATCTATACACACATAAAAAAACACATTATTTTTACACATCAATCACAACCCTCCATTTACTAACTTTTAATGATCAAGATTAGTTCATCTAATAACAATAATAAACACATAATCTTGACCATTAAAAGTTAGTAAATGGAGGGTTGTATATATATATATACATAGCTATACATATATATATATATATATATGTAACTCTTTTTGTGACAAGGGTCATGACAATTTCGCGGGTTTCAACCCAACCTGACCAGCTGCGGGTCGGATAAAAGTGCAATTAGAAATAATTTCTTCCAAATTTCACATATAAAAAAAATTAGCATATAATCCAAATTTTTGTTATGTGTGAAATTGGGGGAAACGTTTTTATAGGATGGCATATTTTTGTGCAAAATTGTCAAATTAACGTCTTAAATTAATGTTTGTCAAATGTCACGTGACATGATTCCGTGATTTATTTAGACGGTGGTACCTAAATTGAAAAGTTATTATAGTATGGTACCTAAATTGGAAAATTTGAAATGTGATTACCCAAATCGTTAAAAACAGATAGTTTGGTGTACTAAACCTATAAAACCCCCCAAAAAAATTGTATTAGACGGTCATTTTTAATGTCATTTTTATCTATTAGATTGTCAAATATTTTAGATTTTATTAGATTATCAAAAAAATTGTATTAGATTATCAAAAATTTTAGTATTAGATTATCAAAAAACATTGTATTAGATTGTCTCTTATATCGTCAAAAAAATCGTATAAAATTGTCAAAAAGAGTGTATAAAATTGTCTATTAGATTGTCAAATAAATTATATTATATTTATAAAAAAAATTGTATTATATTTTTTTTAGTGATTTGATACATAACGTAACACGCTTTTTAATTTAGTAGTCAACATATACATTTTTGCTCCAATTAAGCGAGTCAAACCACATCCGATCATTTTAACCTAATTAATTCAAGTATATTAAGTAGTGATTTCACTTTAAATTATTTAATACATTTCACATAGGTTAATCAATAGTAAATGAGACTTAGTATGCATTAAAAACCGATGATCAAAAGCAGATTGAGTCCTTTAATTGGGCTGAATACGTATAAGTTGAGTACCAAATTAGGAAAAATGTTAGGTTGAGTACCAAATTAGAGCGAAACGTATATGTTGGGTACCGAATTAAAAAAAATGTTAGGCTAGATAGCAGATTATTAAAAGTTGATAAGTTGGCTATAATTTTAGCAATTTTCCTTTCAAAATCTTTTTTTTTTTTTTTTTTTTATATAAGTTGTGGGGATAACCCACATTTTATTAATAGAAATAATTCCAAGTACCATTACAAAAGATGTCACTAAATTGACATAAAAGAAAATTTGAAAGCTAATTACTTATCTTTACAACTTGCTAGACTTCAATGAAATTAACATAAAAACTTGATGGACCAAAAACAAACTGATCTTTGATAATCTCAGACCAACTGTACACGTGTTGTTAGATCCCCATTCCTTTCCTTAGAATAGAAAACATCACTGTGAAGAGAGATACTCTCCACCTCTTCGCCTGCTTATCTTCTTTCTTTAGATCTCTTTTTATCATCAAAATCTAAGGTTTGGTAGCCCTTTGGCTTCCAAATCAATGATGTTCTTCACCTGTTGGATCAAATCCTCATTTTTAAAGAACTCTTTAAAACCCTCAATAGATCCAGAATTTGCAAGTTTATCTGCAGCACAATTTGCCTCTCGAAATGCATGCTTCATCAGGTAATTTCTTCCCTCTAACTTGTTTTTGATCGCATCTATAACAATTTTAATATGCCAGGGAGCTGAAGTATTTTTATTAAAAATATTGACCAATTGAATTGAATCAGTTTCCAATATAATATCTGTCATATTTGTTAATTGTAGCATAAATAGGATTGCTTTTGCTTCTGCTTCTATAGCTGATATACTCGTCACCATAGCTTGGAACCCATAGATAAAATTACCATTAACTCCTCTAATTAACCCCCCTACACCACTAGAATTTGAAGAGGATTTATAGCACCCATCAGTATTAATTTTCACGTACCCAGTTGGAGGATTTAACCATTTCACTATGGTTACCTTCCTGGGATTTGCAAACTTTTCTTTAATAAATATTTCATTTATGTTCCAAAACTGTGGGAAGTTTTATTTTTTTTGGAACTTAAATGTAATATATCAATAACCTGTGAGCAAATAGCAGTAGCTTTCATCACCTTATTATTGAATTTGTAGTTACATCTTGCTTTCCAAATCTCCCAAACAATCATTGAAGGTAGAACCTTTTTCACAAAAGAGTCAGTAATTGTACTACCTGTTCTTGAAGAAGACCACCATGATAAGAATCTCCCCTTAATACTGTAATTAGTATTAATAATAACCAACAAGTCATCAAAATAGATCCACACTTCTTTTGCTAACTTCCCTGAACTAAATAAATGTTCACTATTTTCTTCTTTTACACCACAACACTCACACTTCGAAGCTAGCTGAATTCCAAATTTTCTTACTGTAGAATCTAGGGGTAGAGATTTGTTGAAAAGTTTCCACACAAAACATGTAATTTTCAGAGGTAAAGATTTATCTCATTTATACTTGTTAAACCAGCTTTCTTCATACTTAATTCTTGTATTTTCCCAAGCTGACTTAAATGAAAAATTCCCCAATACCTCCTTGTTCCATATGATTTCATCTTTTCCATGTAGTTTCTGAATGGTCATGAGACCATTTTTAAGTCAAGATTTCAAATGACAGCTGTTGTCTTTTGACACCATACTCAAGACGGTTGAGTAGATGGTATGACAAGGTTCGTAACGGTTAAGTTGTGTGTCCATACACACGTGTGTATTGTGTACCACATACACTTGCTCGTCGGCAAAAGTGTGCCTGTTCGGCAAAAGCGTGCATGTTCGGGAAAAGATTTCAGCAAAGCTGTAACTGTTGCAATAAATATAAATTCATTGCAACGTTAATACTGCAGTTTCGAATTTTGAACACTGACAGTAGTAAAGTGACTTTAATGGCTGACATACTCAGCGAACCTATAAATAAACAGACCCCCCATGTCAAAAAAATATATTCTGAAATCAAACACAGCAGCATATATCATCTCTCTAAACATAAGCATTACATTTTAGTCAGAGAGAGCCACCCATCAACAGCTCGACCTTAACTCGTCGCCAGTTTCCGGCAAGTCATCCGAGACGTTGTACCTTGGGATCGAAGCGCCAACGCAACCAGAAACCTAAATGTGGTTGGGTGAATATCGGTTAAGGGCAGACTGTTAAACAGTCGCCTCATCTATTTATTTTCGTGCATTTTTTATTTCGTCTTTACATTTCTGCAATTTTATATTCTGTACATTTCAATTCTATAATTATTTTTCTGTTCTGTAATTTCATTTCAGTCCTTTTTCTTTTCTGTAATTTCTATTCTGTTCTGTAATTTACTTTCCAGTCCTGTAATTTTATTTAATTCCAGAAACAGTCCAGCAGTTAGTAATTATACTATTCTGTCTGGCAGTTTCTTTTAATTAACAAACTGTCCAGCAGTTTAGTTTTATACTATTCTGTCTGACAGTTTCGTTTAATTACAAACCAGTCCAGCAGTTTAATAACTTATATTATTCTGTCTGGAATTTTAATTAATTGCATTTATATTCTGCAAGTGTCGGAATTTTGTAATAGAGTAATATTCCATTATAGAAATAAAATTGTTTATTTCTTTTTACTCATTGCACTTTAAATTATTGCTTTTACGTACAACAAACCAACAATCTTAACCGATATTATTTTTGTTTTGTGTACTATTTTACTTTTATATTAAAAGGAATAGTGATTCTTCCGCTACAATTATAGTTTTAGAATATTTTGTAGCAAAAGAAAAATTCCTGGAGTTGTTTTATTTTGTTTTGGTAGTTGAACCGTTTTCGAGAAAATACCAACCGGTTTGGTATTAGCTTGAAATAATTTATTTTGTCTAAATTCTTTTACGGAAACCAAGTTTTCTATACTTGGTGTTTTGTTCAAGAATATTTATACATACGGGTATCTTATACGAACGAAAATGTCTCTGACCCGATTGTCCCTTCGGTAAGTTCGCATGACGTAGTGGTTGGTGGGAATGTCCATAACACTAGTGGCGATGCAAATGTGGGGGCTGACGCTCAACCGCATGTTACGACGGCTGCGGCCCAAGCTGATGCTACGACCAAAGCTGCGGCAGCGGCCAAGGTTGCAGCTGCGGTTGCAGCAAAGGCTATGGTTGCGGCCAGGGGAAAGGCACCGATGAGTTCGGCTATGCTTGTTTTGCCGACCTCTCATCTGGAGAAGCCGAAAAAGTTTACGGGTGACAACTTCAAACGTTGGCAGAAAAAGATGCTATTTTATTTAACCACCCTGAACTTGACCCGGTTTCTTAAGGTGACTGCTCCCGTCCTAAGCGAGGATGATCTGGACGAGCAGTCGTTCTCGGCGGTTGAGGCATGGAGACATGCCGACTACCTATACCGGAACTATATTCTGTGTGCTATAGATGACACCCTTTTCAGTGTCTTCGAGCCCAAAGCAACTGCGAAGGAGATTTGGGAGACTCTCGAAAAGAAGTACAAGGTGAATAACGCTGACGCAACGAAATTTGTCGTCATGGACTTTCACGAGTACCTGATGACTGATAATAGGAGTGTCATTGAGCAGGTTGAAGAGCTACAGCTCATATACCATCGGCTTGATGCTGAAGGGCTAGTTATCAATGAACCCTTCCAGGTGGCTCTCATGATTGAGAAACTGTCACCGTCATGTAAGGAGTTTCAGAACTATCTGAAGCACAAGCGGAAGGCAATGAGTCTGAAGGGCTAGTTATCATAGAGAGGTTGAATATCGAGCAAAGCAATCGTCGTTCTGGAAAGAAAGGCGGTATTTCTAGTAGCTCGGTGGCAAAGGCCCATGTGATTGAGGCCGCGCATGTCAAGCGGAAACGCCCTGACAACAAAGGCGGTGCTGTTGCTGCAAAGAAATTTGCGGAAACCTCCTTTGTGTGTAACAGGACCGGTCATCGTGCCGCGGACTGTTATGACAATAAACGCACTACTAAGCCCAAACCCCCACCGAAAAACTTTAAGGGCAAGGGGAAGATGAGGGCTCCAGATCAGGCCAATGTGGCCGATAGAGTAGAGGATGACATGCATCTCTTTGCAGTGGTCTCCGAAGTGAACCTTGTGGGTAGCAACCCCAAGGAATGGTGAACCATGAGGCACATCTGCTCCAACAAGTGGATGTTTAAGACCTACAAGGCAGTGGTTGGTGAGACCTGCTGCATGGGCAATTCTGCTACTTTCAAGGTGGAAGGAAAGGGGACAGTGGTGATGAAACTGATCTCAGGAAAAGAGCTCATGCTGACTGGGGTGCTCCATGTACCAGATATTCGTAAGAATCTGGTTTCAGGCTCAGTTATGGTGAAGAAGGGTTTTAAACTAGTTTTTCAATCCGATAAAGTTGTAATCACCAAGAATGGTATTTATATAGGTCGTGGCTATATGACCAACGACATGTTTAAGTTAAATGTAGAAATTCAGCTCCTAAGGCTGAGTTCGCTAATAAATGTGCTAAGGCTGAGGCCAGTACCAGTAATGTAATGACTGTTGCCAAGTTGGCCAATAATATTTCAGATTCTGCTTATATTTTAGAGTCATTTCATTTGTGGCATGGTAGATTAGGACATGTGAATTTTAATTCTATGAAGAAATTAATATTACTGCAACTAATACCAAACTCTGTCTTTAATAAACAACATAAATGTGAAATATGTATAGAAGCAAAGTTAACGAAATCATCGTTTCAACATGTTGAATGAGATAGTGAACCTCTTGGTCTGATTCACACAGATGTGTGTGATTTGAAATTTATTCAAGCAAGAGGAGGTAAAAGATACTTCATAACTTTTATAGATGATTGTACTATATACTATTACGTTTACTTAATGAAAAGTAAAAGCGATGCAGTAGATATGTTCACTCTATATAAAACTGAAGTAGAGAATCAACTCAATAAAAATATTAAAATATTGAGGAGTGATAGAGGCGGTGAATATGAAGTGCCGTTCGCACAGATATGTGCTGAGAGTGGCATCATTCATCAAACCACAGCTCCATACTCCCCGTAGCAAAATGGAGTTGCGGAGCGTAAAAATAGAATGCTCAAGGAAATGATGAATGCGATGTTAATAAGTTCTGGGTTACCCCAGAACATGTGGGGGGAAGTGTTGCTTTCCGCTAACTATGTTTTAAACAAGTTACCCCATAAGAAGCGAGACAAACCACCATACGAATTATTGAAAGGTCATCAACCTAGCTATAAGAACCTGATGGTTTGGGGATGTCTTGCTAAGGTCCTAATCTCCGCTCCTAAAATGATGAGAATTGGTTTGAATACAGTGGACTGCGTGTTCATTGGATATGCACAAAATAGCAGTGCGTATCGGTTTCTCGTTCACAAGTCGGAAAATCTCGATGTGCACGTAGATACGATAATTGAAAGCCGAGAGGCTTCTTTCTTTGAGGATATCTTTCCTCGTAGAATGTCAACACCTGTACAGACTCAAGAGTTGAATAGTGATGTAAATGTGGGGACAAGTGAACCGTCCGGGAAAGAAGAAGAGGAAGAGCCTCGACGAAGCAAAAGGGCAAGGAAGGAAACTTCCTATGGGAGGATTTCGTAACCTTCATGATAGAAGGTGAACCGGTGACATATTAACAGGCTATGTCAACACCGGATTTTCAATATTGTGAAGAAGCAATCAATAATGAGATTGAATCGATTATGCAAAACCACACTTGGGAACTATTGGATCTTCCGCAAGGATGCAAGCCCCTAGGTCACAAGTGGATCTTCAAGAGGAAGTTAAATGTTGATGGCACAATCAAAAAGTACAAGGCAAGACTTGTAGACAAAGGCTTCAGGCAAACTGAAGATGTTGATTATTTCGATACATACGCTCCTGTCTTCAGGAAAACATCGATGCGGATCGTAAATGCTCTCGCGACATTGTTTGATCTGGAAATACATTAGATGGATGTAAAACGGCTTTTTTAAATGGAGAATTAGAAGAGGAAATTTATATGGAACAACCAGAAGGTTTTGTGGTTCCAGCGAAAGAGCACATGGTGTGCAAACTTGTAAAGTCTCTGTATGGACTCAAACAAGCACCCAAACAATGGCACGAGAAATTTGATAGAATCATGTTATCAAATGGCTTTCGCATAAATGAGTGTGACAAATGTGTCTACATGAAAGGAATTGAAAAAAACTGTGTAGTAGTCTGCCTTTATGTGGACGACATGATTATAATAGGGAGTAATGATAAAATCAACTCCACTAAGAAAATGTTATCATATCATTTCGATATGAAAGACCTGGGTATAGCTGGCATTATACTTGGTATAAAACTCACCAAGACGTCAGAGGGGTATGCCCTGTGGCAAGGTCATTATGTTAGAAAAACACTTGACAAATTTGACAGTGGTAGTAAGGCAATGTCAAGAACTCCAATTGAGTTCAACTGTAGCCTGGAAAAAAAAATCGTAAAAAGTGTGAGACAATCAAAATTCTCTAAGATCATAGGCAGTCTTATGTATGTGATGAACTGTACTAGACCTGATATATCCAACTTAGTAAGAAGACTGGGCAGGTATACCAGTAATCCGAACGAGGAGCACTGGAAGGCCATCATAAAGCTTCTCAGGTATACGAGATATACAGCCGATTATGGGCTGCACTATACAAGATATCCATCGGTACTGGAAGGGTCTTCAGATGCCAACTAGATATCAGACTCCAACAGCACAAGATCCACGAGTGGATATGTGTTTGTAATGGGAGGTGCTGCCGTGTCTTGGAGATCCTCCAAATAAACTTGCATCGCAAGGTCAACTATGGAATCAGAATTCATAGCTTTAGACCTGGCGACTGAAGAGGCAGACTGGCTGAGAAGCTTCTTGGAAGTGATTCCAATGTGGCCAAAACCTATTCCCGCGATAATTATGCATTGCGATAGTCAATCAGCTATTGCGCGGGATCAGGACCATATGTATAATGAAAAGTCTCGAGATATACGTCGGAGACATAAATCCGTAAGAGAATTGTTAGCTAACGGTGTTGTATGCTTAGATTTTGTGAGATCAAAGGATAACATTGCAGATCCATTTACAAAGGGCTTGACTCAAGAGAGAGTCGAAGCGTCATCGAACGGAATGTGATTGAAGCCCATTAAATTGGTAGCCTCCCCATAGGCAACCCAACCCAGATGGGATTTACCTGCTGGGTTCAATGGGAAACTGAACTGTGGGGGCAGCCGAACAAAGCACTCGGAAACCTGTAGTTCCCAGCCCTGTTTCGCGATGACAGAGTGATAGACCTGTACCATAGTAAGGGTGAGCATGTGGCTCTTAATGATCCAAGTATCTCGAAGGTCGAGTAAGTTGAGTCAGGACACATTCTACTTGGAACCACCAATAACGAGTGTGTAAGGCCGGTACCATGTGATGAGCGTTGGCTAAATCACTAGAGCACTCAGTTGAATGTGCCAAGGCAGTCCAGGCCAAATATGGATAGCAACTAAAGGGCTTAGTACGTGGGTAGAGAGGGCACTGTGCGGGTGTCATTCTGGGATACACAAAGTTTAATGGTTCAAGGATTTAGAGCTTCCTAATAGCAGTATTCTGGGTGGTACTCCGCTACGGCAAGTTCAAGGTGCGCACTACCTGACCTTAGGCAGTGAACTTTTGCAGTTCTCTTATTTGCATTTTAGGACATAGGCTTTTAAGCCAATTGCATTCATGTGGGGGATTGTTGGAAAAACCATGTTTAACATGGTAGTTTCCGAATGGTCACGAGACCATCTTTGAGTCAAGATTTCAAGTGACAGCTGTTGTCTTTTGACACCATACTCAAGACGGTTGAGTAGATGGTATGAAAAGCTTTGTAACGGTATGTCGCATGACCTATTCGAAGAATGGGAGTGAATGGAAATTGGCGTCAAAGATTGGGGTTGAGAAAGAGGAAAACTCTTAATGCTGGAAAATGAGTTTAATGAGGATAACTCATTAGAAATTGTACCACATTGAAAAATAAAGAGTCGTTTTTACTATATATATACAAAGCTATCCCATGTGGATATTATGTTGTGTATTGTGTACCACACACGCGCTTGCTCGTCGGCAAAAGCACGCCTGTTCGGAAAAAGCGTGCCTGTTCGGGAAAAGATTTCAGCAAAGCTGTAACTGTTACAATAAATATGAATTCATTGGAAAGTTAATACTGTAGTTTCGAATTTCGAAAACTAACAGTAGTAAAGTGAGTTTAATGATTGAGATACTCAGCCAGCCTATAAATAGGCAGACCCCACACAGGTAAAAAAAAAACATTCTGAAATCAAACACAGCAGCATATATCATCTCTCTAAACAGAAGCACATTACATTTTAGTCAGAGAGATTCACCCACCAACAACTCGACTTTGACTCGTTGCAAGTTTCCGGCAAGTCATCCGAGACGTTATACCTTGGGATCGAAGCGCCAACGCAACCAGAAACCTAAAGGTGGTTGGGCGAATATCGGTTAAGCGCAGACTGTTAAACAGTCGCCTTGTCTATTTATTTTCGTGCATTTTTTATTCCGTCTTTACATTTCTGCAATTTTATATTTTGTACATTTCAATTCTGTAATTTATTTTCCTGTTCTGTAATTTCATTTCAATCCTTTTTATTTTCTGTAATTTCTATTCTGTTCTGTAATTTAATTTTCAGTCCTGTAATTTTATTTAATTCCAGAAACAATCCAGCAGTTAATAATTATACTATTCTGTCTGGCAGTTTCTTTTAATTAACAAACTGTCCAGTAGTTTAGTTTTATACTATTCTGTCTGACAATTTCGTTTAATTACAAACCAGTCCAGCAGTTTAATAACTTATATTATTCTGTCTGAAATTTTAATTAATTGCATTTATATTCTGCAAGTGTCGGAATTTTGTAATAGAGTAATATTCCATTATAGAAATAAAATTGTTTATTTGTTTTTAGTCATTGCACTTTAAATTATTGTTTTTACGTACACCAAAACCAACAATTTTTACTTACTAAGAAAAGGATTGTTGCCGAGGTTTTAACGAATGGGTTCAGTTTAGTATATTTAGATTGAATCTTTAATTTATTACACCTCGGAGGTCACTACCTACCAGTAAGTTTGTTAAAACATTTTATTAAAAAGTAAGCGTGTAATTGGAGCATTTGATAGATTTCTCAATCTTCAATGTGTGCTACTATTGGCATTTTATTTAGTAAAAATTATGAATCCAAAGTTGAATTAACCAAGCTTTTTTACGCAGTCTAGAGTAAGCCACACATTTTTCACTCACAATATGCAATCAAACACGCTCCTAGTGAGAACTTCTTGCTTTCTTTATTTTTGTAGGAAATATTTTTCGGTGCGGTGGAAACTGTAGCTAGTACAGTAGAATGGTCTATGACAGAGCTGCTACATAATCCTAGCTCAATGATGAAGGTTAAAGAAGAGCTCAATCGTGTCGTGGGACCGAATAAAAAGCCAAAAGAAGGTGATCTCAATAAATTGATATACATTCAAGCTGTAATAAAGGAAACACTTCGATTACACCCTTCGGTCCCCTTACTAGTACCGAGAAATGCAACATGTGACACTAATTATATGGGATATTTCATACCAAAAGGAACCCAAGTGTACGTAAATGTATGGGCGATTGGTAGAGACTCGGAATACTGGGAGAACCCTCTTTTGTTCAAGCCCGAAAGGTTTATAGGATCAACTGTTGATTACAAAGGGCAAAACTTCGAGTTCTTACCGTTTGGGTCTGGGAGAAGGGTATGTGTGGGGTATCCCTTGGCTCACCAAGCCCTTATGATTGGGCTTGCGTCTCTCTTGCACTTTTTTGACTGGGAGGTTCTCGACTCAGTCGATAGCATGGGCATGAGAGAGAGGATGGGATTAACATTGCGGAAATTGAAACCTCTCAAAATTGTTCCCAAAAGGCAAACTTGCTGAAAAATGCCGTTTACACAATATTCAGTCGCCTTTGGTGTTTGTCTGCTATCTTGTTTTGCCTCTTTGCTGAATTTTTAAGCTTTAAAATAAGGAGAGGGAGGAATAAATTTCCATGATAGGAAAATGTACGTTAAACTGTTTAGCTTCTCAAATGTTTTGTTAAGAGAAGGGGGACGACTGACGACAATTCAAATGTTTGCTTAAGTTGTAATTTAATGCAGTTATGCAGCAAAGTTTTATCATTTATTTGTCAACCTATACGTATCATGTTCTGGTTCTCAAGAACCAGTTCATGGCATTTTGCCGATCTCAAACACTTCTAGGTTTTGACAGATGAAAAGTCATACTCCTAAGAACTATAATTATTTGGTAAGAAATAATAACTATGGAAAAATATATTGATATACTTCACCAAGTATTTACTATTACATAGCGTATCACATTCTGAAACAATTAGTTCACCCCAGTTTTTATCCATACCACTTTTAATAATGAACTACGAACGATGTCTGTAATGACCCGATCCTCCGACCAGACCGCCACCATCTGCTTACTACTACCAATACTGTCCGCAGCTTCTAATTAAATAAGCTTGATTCTTTTAAATTTAAAAAAAGCTTAAGCTCGTACAGTTCACAGCTTATAACAATCTAAGGCCATAAAAATAGAAGCACGCAAGAGTCAAACTGGTCAACCGGATGCAATCCAACCTTTAAGCAAAAAGTAAAAAAGCTACTTAATATCCAAAGCTGCAACTGAACAAGGCCTTATTCTATATTAGCATCAAAAAGATCACCAAGAAGACTACTTGACGGGGGAGGATCTCGAACCTCACTCTCATTACGAATAGATTTAGTAGAATCAGAACGATTCCCCTCCGTTGATAAGCTTCTCTTAGAGGCACGATTTCCTAAAGAGGATGAAGAAGTTATGGTTGTGCTATCCTGACATAGCTTTTCAAAGGCTTTAAATCTTAAATAGTCGTTATCACCCGAGTTAGACTTGATTATAGTTGCTTGAACGGGAGTTTTGCCTTCCAGCATGCTTACGACAGAGGACATTGACGGTCTTAGAGAGGGAGAGAGATTGGTGCACGCGAGACCCACGTTGAGCATGTTCATTACTTCTATGTCTGAGTACTTTGTTCCAAGATCGGGATCTACAAGTTCGAGTAATTTTCCTTGCTCTTGAAGGACATAAGCCTGCAATTTCAGCCATGTGCACTTTTAGATGATATAGACATAATTTATGTCAGGTTGTATACCCTGGTATCATCTATAAACATAAGGTAGTTATCTTTTTTTTTTTAGATAACTTTCAGTATGCCCCCCTCCTTGTTAGCAAAACACCTTTCTCAGTCAATCGCCTATAACAAATGGGATTTGAGTTTAAGAGTTTGTTAACAATAGGTCGTAAATTTATACCATGAAGGAATACGCCATTGTGCAGAGTTTTCAAGGACGATTTACTAAACTAAGTATAAGCTCAAGGTCAAATTGGCTTGCTTGAAAACAAATAAGATTGGCTGATATCTTAAATGATTGCCCATGATCTTTTTACGACAAGTCATTTGAGTTTTCCTTCATGAACTTCTATACCTATCTGTTTTTCTTTGCGTTGTTTCAACAAATTTCTTAAAAAGTTGAAATAAGAGGTGCAATTAAAAATTACTAGAAAACTAAAGAGAGAAATTCACATGCAACTAATGCAAGAAAATCAGATGCTTACCCAATCAAGAAGGTAAACACACTCCTGCCTTGGCCGATAATTTGTGTTGCTTTTCCCACTGACAATTTCGAGTGCGACAACTCCAAAGCTGTAAACATCTGCTTTATCGGTCAAATAACCCCTTGTTGCATATTCAGGTGCCATATAACCTCTACAAGTAGGAACAATTCTTTGAGCGTAATGTCAAGCCAAAATTTCCATCACCATGTTACATAACATTTACTTGGACATGGTCAATCTGATTTCTTTCTTTGAAAATGGTGTTTTAGAAATGTAACCAAACAACTCTTAGTCACATTTAAACTAATTAAAATCAGATGGCAGATCACTAAGCATCAACTCTTTATGTTTTTTGTTTTCTCTTTTGGGGGAAAGTATTTGATGCAGTTGATAGTCCAATAATCTTCCAACTTACCCGAAACTCTTAGTAGTCCAAGTCCTGTAGGACCTGTACTAATATCGGAAAGGTAATGTAAAAGGAAAAATATATTTTCTTTGAAAAATAGCCAGTACTATCAATTGAACTTATAATTCCAAAGGTCCAATATAGTCAATAATTAAGAATAACCTCAAGAGGGAATACTCGATGCTAAATAAATTAATAAAGACTAGACCCACGTAAATACTACCGAGTACATTCGTACAGACCACTCTAAGAGGCCATTCTCTCAATAAGACTATTAAGTCCAAGAAAAAATATGCAATGAAAAGGAATATTGATGTTACTGTCGAGCGCCATAAAAGATACAATGAATGTATGATGTTACCATTGAATCAACCTACAAAATAGCATTTAGAAATGAAGAATTAACTGTAAATGTTCGAATAATTGCAGATACAACATTAAAGCAATGAAGGGTATAAAAAACTAACACAGTTCCAGCAATTCGGGTGCTGATATGTGTATTTTCCTCTTCATCAAGCTTAGCCAAGCCAAAATCAGATATCTTAGCATTCAAATCCTTATCAAGTAACACATTTGTTGCCTTAATATCTCTATGGACAATCTTTAACCTTGATTCCTCATGCAGATAGGCCAAACCCCTTGCAATATCTATGCATATCTTATTCCTCCTTGGCCAATCAAGTTTTAGCCGCTCCTCTTCCCGACCTGATAGAGAAAGAGAGACTGAGAATTTCTATACAGAACACTAAACTCTACACCGAATCGGCGAATTTGAAATACAACACCAAAACAAAACCAAAATTACCGATAAAAAATAGAATTGTAGCGTTCTGTTTCCCACCATTAATTTGAAATTGTTGAAACTTTGGTTTATATTTTATTGATGTGTGCGGGTTTAAACATGGTATCACAGAAGGATTTTGTATGTGTTTTGTTCCACATGTGTCTTTACACTTGTTGGACATTTGTTTGAACTCAGACCACAATTATATGGGATCGTACATGTACCATGATCAGGATCTTTGGATAATGGACCAAATAGAAAAAGAATTTTAAAAACTCTCAAAATATACAGAATCGGCTCTATTTAAAACTTACATCAGACTATGTAATTATTAACAGCCAAGCGAACCCTAAAAGGCATAAATTTCTTTGAAATTATAATGAAATTTTGCACAATGATTAAAGATAACTGAAATAAAGTCAGTTAGACACCACCAATTAGAATTAAAATGTGAATTATTTCACATAAACCCGTCTCTTGCTCTTTTTGATTTGTAACAGTTAATGACATAAAGAATTGATAAATCACAGTCGTATTCAAAGGACAAACAAGGATGATGAACAAAAATACCAAATAAAGCGCGAGCAAGGCAGTTATTTTCCATATATTCGTAAACCACCATCAATTGGTTTCCTTCAATACAACACCCATATAACTTGACAAGATTAGGGTGTTGCAAAGCAGATATCATTCCTATCTCATTTAAAAATTCACGGTTTCCTTGTTTCGATTTCGATGAAAGCTGCTTAACCGCAATCACACCATCTGGAAGTACACCCTGGAACCAGAAGTTTTTTTTTTCAGAATCTTTTTTAAAATTAACAAGCCATGATTATTTCATTTCCCTTGTTTTATCAATCAAGTGAATTTACCTTATATACTGAACCAAACCCTCCTTCACCAATTTTATTTGCAATATCAAAATTATTGGTTGCTGCTTTTATCTGTCTCAAGCTGAAATATCCTGTCTGCAAGCGAAGGGACCGAAGTTCTGTGGGAAAGAGATGAGAAAGAATCACAAAGCAAACAACAACAAAATTATGTCAAAAGCAACCAAAAGATTTAGAAGCTGATAAACTGAGCTAACAAGTTTGATCCACTTTAGAATCATAAAACAGTTTATACTTTATATCCACTCTTTGCACAGAATACGAATAATGAGAACATTGTCGAAATGATAATTCTGTAGTGTTTATTCTCATTACAGATGTACATATATTTAGCAGTGTGTTGTACTGCTGTTAGAGTAGTGCTAATTAAGAAAGAATCACATATTGAATGCTATTTACAAACATATCAAAACTGAAGCATAATTCTAGCTAATTCAAATTTAAACAGACTTCTTTATTGGAGGTGATTGTGTGACTTGATTGTTAGCCATGATTTGTGGAGAATATTGATTTTCTCTAACAAACATGTTTTCAAGAGATAAACTCCACTGTCTTTTTTGGGGGAAATCTACCATATTAATTTTTTCTTTTGGGGCAAGTCTACCATATTAACTCCATATACACAGAAGAAAAATAGTTACTTAGATCTAGTGCTGTTGAATTTGAACATTAAAGTGTTACACAACCTCGACATCCAGTTCGTATAAATGTTGTGAAAAGACACCATGGCAAATTAGCGTATCTACAAACTTCTTACATGTTTTATATTAGCATGGAGGAATTGTTTCTATACACCAATGGATGATTTATTTTTTAGATTTTTACACAACAAGACAAAATGAAGGTGGTTAATTTAATATCCCCTACCAAGACCTTAATTGAACCATGTCATACCAGTTATATTTTAATTACTCAAAAGTTAAAACAAAACTTAAGATTTTACAAATGAAAAATTTGCAATTTTTTATGTAGTTGTTGCAGGAAAAAGGTATAGCTATGAGTGTATCAAGAGCAAAAGAAGAAATAGCTGCGAATCCTTTACAAATATAAGCTTTACTGTTTTTCCTTCTTTTCCAGTTCTACTGAAATTTGAGAGATTAGCTTTCTATATATCATTATCAGTCATGTTAATATTTACTTTTTATTACCCTACAGAAAGGAGTTTTTCGTTGTTAGTTGATTTTTTTTCCCTTGGACTTTGTTCTGAGCATATGCTCTCAAACTCTGGCTTTAGCTCACTCTAATCAGGAGCTTAGAACGGTGAGAATTTTAATATCGTCCTCATAGTAGTTTTTTTCGTAGTTGGATAGGCTCTATTAACGAACGTAGTCTGATATTCCGGTTTCTTTATCGGCTTTCTGCTGTATTTGCTACCAGGAGGCACATGTTCCATGGAAAGACACTTCTCGTTTTCGCATTAGTAATATATTGAACTTGATACAAATAAAAAAGCAACCGGAAAAAGTATGTATTTAAAATTTCTGCCAGATTTTACCTTTGTCCTCTTGATCTTTTCCTCCAAGGTACCCTTTCATTCGGAGTAGAAACACAATCATCACAAAAAATACACAAGAACAAGCCACTATGCCAATAATAACCCCGATAGAGATTCCAGTATGAAGTTTGTACACTACAAGGTAGAGAAATAATCATTTTTCGAAAGGTTAAAACAAAAGAAGGAATTGATTAACAAGACTAAGAAACAACATTTTTAATACGGAATCGCTTCAGTTTCCCCAGCATGTTGTAATGGGGTTAATTGTAGTTTTATACTGTATACTAATGTATCACTAAATCTTGATTTTGAAAACGGCCTACAAAAGATAGAAATTAGTACCCCAACCTAATATATTTTTTTCTATTTTTATACACTACATAGAACAAGAAAAATATAGGCGGGGAATCAAAAGAAAAAAACGTGTCAGATTAGTGTAAAAAAAGAATGAATTATAAAGTAATAAACTTTTACCTATTTAATACCCAAACTTATGATCTTTTATATCTGGTCACTAGGTATATTGAGTCGTCGAGAAATGTAAGGTTAGGCCATATTTGATTGCAGTATAGTATAAATGGGGTTGTAAGTAGGCATCACAAGTGAAATAACTAATAGCACCATATAGAAATATCAATTTTAGCCCATATGCCATACAATTAATACTATATCCCATTAAGCATCAATTACAAATTGTATAAACAAACATCAGGTGCATCACACATTATAATTAGTAATATACCCCCCTTATACCGCAAACAAAAAGACCCTTGCTAATTTTTTTTTGTTTTAGATTAGTCTGCAAAATAAAAACCTGATGACACATTAGTGTAGGGAAAAAATACATTTACTACACCAAACTATAAAAAAAATTAGCATATAAACCAAATTTTTGTTATGTGTGAAATTGGGGGAAACGTTTTTATATGATAGACATATTTTTGTGTAAAATTATCAAATTAGCCTCTCAAATTAATGTTTGTCAAATGTCACGTGACACGATTCTGTGATTTATTTAGACGGTGGTAGCTAAATTGGAAAGTTATTACAGTGTGGTACATAAATTGAAAATTTTGAAAGATGGTTACCCAAATCGTTAAAAGCAGATGGTTTGGTATAATAAACCTATAAAACCTCGTAGTGTAGTATCTAAACATGTTGAAATGAGATGAACTCATAAAATACCAAAAGAAATGGGAATGACCGAGATTAAAGAAGATGTATTTACATGGTTTTACGGAGATAGCAGATATAAGAGGCCCATAAACACCTTTCTCAGGGATTGACGAAGTTCCTGTCCCAGACCAGTATAGGTGGATTTCCAGAGTGCTGTTGGTCTTGGTACTATTTCGAATACGATAAAGTAAAGGACAATGAAATAAAGAAGACAGGAACGCAATGGAAATAACACTTTATTTCTCACAATTGGAATATGAATTACAATTCCTGACTCGTACAGAATTTAAATTAAACTGCTGAACTGGTTTCGCAAATAAACAAACTGCCGGACTGTTTTGGAAATAAATAAACTGCCGGACTGTTTTCAACAAATAAAAAACTGCCGGACTGTTTTGTAAATAAAACAAACTGCCGGACTGTTTTGACAAATAAAAAACTGCTGGACTGTTATAAAGAAACTGCCGGACTGGTTTAACAAAGAAACTGCCGGACTGGTTTTACAGAAACTGCCGGACTGGTTTTAAACAAACTGCCGGACTGGTTTTAACAAACTGCCGGACTGGTTTTAAACAAAACTGCCCGACTGGTTTTTAACAAATAAAAAACTGCCGGACTGTTTTTTGTAAAAGCTGGAAATTACAGAACTGAAAAGTAAATTACAGAATTGAAAGACTGAAAGTAAACAGTACTGAAAAATAAATACAGGAAAGAAACAGTACAGAAAAGTAAATTACAGAAAAGAAATGGTACTGAAATGAAATGTACAGAATGTAAAGGACTGAAAATTAAATAACAGAAATAAAAATAAGAGGCAACTGCTGAGCAGTTTCCCTTAAACAATATTTCCCGAACCACCTTTAAAGGTTTCTGGTTTCGGGACTTTGTTCCCAAGGTACAACTTATATCTCAGATTGGCTCGTATGGAAACCGGCACCGAACCACAGGTCGAGCTGTTGGTGGTGCGGTTCTCTCTCACTAAGTGTATGCTTATGCTGTGAGTTGTGTGTATTCTGGTGTGTCCAAATGAGAGGGGGATGGCTGCCTTTTATAGGCTCTAATGAAACCGCAGCCATAAATGTTGGCCTTTAATTCTGGGAGTTACACCCCCAGAATCCGCTCAATCAATTCTGAAACCGCAGCATTTAATCTCATTCATTGCTGGAGCGTTTCTGATTGCTGGAAACTCTAGGGACTGCTTTGTATTTTATACAAAACTCCCTATTCGGGTTTGGACCCAAGACCCAAGACCCGAGACATTCCCCAAATCCCAAATCCCAAGCCCAAGCCCAATACACACTAATACTCTTAGGTGTATGTGGACATGTTAGTTTAATAACTACATGGGTTGGTATGTTATATATATTGTAAAATTAACTCTTAATCTTCCAATATGGGATTATACTAAATGGTTTTCCTTTACCATTTCGGTTTTTCCAGATTTGAGCTTTCGAGGCACCAACTTTGAAGCCACTTTGTATTCACACCCATTCTCCGAATAGGTCATGTGATATACCGTTACGAAGCTCGTCACACGGGCTACTCAACCACGTTGAGTTCGGTATAAACAACTCAGCGCTGTTACACGAAATAATGACTCGAAGTTGGTCCAGTGACCATTCGGAAACACCCATGTTTTCACATGTTTTTCCAACAATCCCCCACATGAATGCAATTGGCTGAAAATAAAATGCTCCTAAATGCATACGAGAGAACCGCAAGAGTTCACTGCATAAGGACAGGTAGCGCGCGCCTTGAACCTGCCGTAGTGACGTAAAATCTGATATGCTACTATTGGGTAGCCTTTAAGCCTTGAACCCTTTAGCGTTTGTGCATACCAGGGTAATGCGCACACAGTGTCCTCTCTACACCACTTACTAAGCCCTTTGGTTGTTGTCCATATTTGGCCGTGGACTGCCTTGGCAAAATTCAACCGAGTGCTCTAGTGATTTAGCCCATGGCTCATCACATAGTATCGGCCATACACACTCGTCATAGGTGATTTCAAGTCAAGGGTGTCCTGACTCACCCCTCTCGACCTTCGAGATACTTGTTTTCATTAAGAGCCTCATGCTCACCCTTAAGATGGTCTAGGTCTATCACTCTTTCATCCTAGAAATGGGCTGGGAACTTAAGTTCCCGAGTGCTTTGTTCGGTCACCCCCACAGTTCGGTTTTCCCGTTGAACCCGACGCTGGAGAATCCAGTTCGGGTTGGGTTGCCTCTGAGGAGGTTTCCAGTTTAATGGGCTTCAACCCCATTCCCCTCGATGAAACTTCAACTCCTACCTGAGTCAAGCCTTTTGTAAATGGATCCGCTATATTGTCTTTAGATCTCACAAAATCTAATGACACCACACCGTTAGCTAACAATTCTCTTACGGATTTATGTCTCCGACGAATATGTCGGGACTTTCCATTATACATATGATCCTGCGCCCGTCCAATAGCCGACTGACTATCGCAGTGCATGCTTATTGCTGGGACAGGTTTCGGCCACATTGGAATTCCTTCCAGAAAGCTTCTCAGCCAATCAGCCTCTTCTGTTGCTAGATCCAATGCTATGAACTCGGATTCCATAGTTGATCTAGCTATGCACGTCTGCTTGGATGATCTCCATGAGACAGCTGCTCCTCCCATCACGAACACATATCCGCTAGTGGATCGTGTACTGTTGGAATCCGAGATCCAGTTTGCATCAGAATACCCTTCCAGTACAGCTGGATATCTGGTATAATGCAACCCTCGGTCTGCTGTGTATCTCATGTATCTGAGAAGTCTCATGATGGCCTTCCAGTGTTCCTCATTGGGATTACTGGTGTACCTACTCAGTCTACTCACTGAGTTGGCTATGTCTGGTCTAGTACAGTTCATAACGTACATCAGACTGCCTATTATTCGAGAATATTCCAATTGTCTCACACTCTCCCCAAAATTCTTTTTCAGGGTGGTTGAGATCTCTATCGGAGTTCTGGATGTAGCTCTACTATCTTTATCAAATTTGTCAAGCATCTGCTTGACATAGTGAGTTTGAGATAGCGCATATCCGTCTGATGTCTTGGTAATTTTCATACCAAGTATTACATCAGCGACACCCAAGTCCTTCATCTCGAACTTTTGTGACAGCATTCTCTTAGTAGAGTTGATGTTATCAATACTCCCTATTATAATCATGTCATCTACATAGAGGCAGACTACCACGTAGTCCTTTTCATTTCCTTTTACATAGACGCATTTGTCACATTCGTTTATCCGAAAACCGTTTGATAGCATCACTCTATCAAATTTTTCGTGCCATTGTTTAGGTGCTTGTTTAAGTCCATACAAGGACTTTACAAGTTTACACACCTTGTGAGTTTTACCTGGAACCACAAACCCTTCCGGTTGTTCCATGTAAATTTCCTCTTCCAGTTCACCATTCAAGAACGCCGTTTTAACATCCATTTGATTTATTTCCAGGTCGAACAGTGCTGCGAGAGCAATGACTATCCGGATTGACGTTTTCCTGGAGACAGGAGCATAGGTGTCGAAATAGTCGACACCTTCGGTTTGTCTAAAACCTTTTACTACAAGCCTCACCTTGTATTTCTCGATTGTTCCATCGAGCTTTCTCTTCCTCTTGAAGATCCACTTGTGTCCTAGTGGCTTACACCCGGGTGGTAGATCCACTAGTTCCCAAGTGTGATTTTGTAATATCGATTCAACCTCATTGTTGATCGCTTCCTCCCAATATTGGGCTTCCGGGGATGACATTGCTTGTTTGAATGTCGCCGGTTCGCCTTCTATCATGAAGGTTACAAAATCTGGACCGAAAGTCGTTTCCTTTCTAGCCCTTTTACTACGTCGAGGCTCTTCTTCTTCTTCCTCCAACGGTTCACTTGCCCCCACATTTTCCTCACTGTTTGACTCCTCAGTCTCTACAGTTATGGAAGACTTGCGGGGAAAGATCTCCTCGAAGAAAGAAGCTTCTCGAGCTTCGATGATAGTATCTACATGCACATCGGGATTATCCGACTTGTGCACGAGAAAACGATAAACACTACTGTTTTGTGCATATCCTATGAACACACAGTCTACCGTCTTTGGCCCTATTCTCGTTCTTTTCGGAAGCGAGACAAGGACCTTCGCGAGACAACCCCAAACCCTTAAGAATTTATAGCTCGGCCTATGGCCTTTCCATAGTTCATAAGGTGGTTTATCATGCTTCTTATGCGGTAGCTTGTTCAATACATAGTTGGCGGAAAGCAGCGCTTCCCCCCACATGTTCTGGGGTAACCCAGAACTTATTAGCATAACATTCATCATTTCCTTGAGCGTTCTATTCTTACGCTCGGCAACCCCATTCTGCTCCGGAGAGTAGGGGGCTGTGGTTTGATGTACAATGCCACTTTCTGCGCATATCTGCTCAAACGGTGCCTCGTATTCACCGCCTCTATCACTCCTCAACATTTTAATCTTTTTATTGAGTTGATTTTCTACTTCGGTCTTATAAAGAGCGAATTTCTCTACCGCTTCGTCTTTACTTCTCATTAAGTAGACATAGCAGTATCTAGTACAGTCATCTATAAACGTGACGAAATACTTTTTCCCTCCTCGCGTTTGTATAAACTTTAAGTCGCATACATCCGTGTGTATTAGACTGAGAGGTTCAGTACTTCGTTCAATATGTTGATACGAAGACTTGGTTAATTTTGCTTCAACACAAACCTCACATTTATGTTGTTTATCAAATACAAAATTAGGTAGTAGATTCAGTGATATTAATTTCTTCATAGAATTAGCATTCACATGACCTAATCTACCATGCCATAAATTAAATGAATCGCAAGAATAAGCAAAAGACGTTTTATTAGCCACTTGGGCAACATTAACGGTTACATTATTCTTGGTACTTGCCTCAGCATTGGTACCCACAATAGCAGATTCGGCCTTAGGTGCCGGAGTACCAACATTTAATTTAAACATGCCGTTGGTCATATAGCCACGGCCTACATACATTCCATTTAAGGTCATATAGCCGGAGTACCAACTCTTTTTTTGGGATTTTATTCATAAACCGAATTTAGATAAGTTATATTAATACGTGGCTCATTTTGATCGCGTTTAGGTTCTGTTTAAAAAACATATAGTTGATGTCCATATCTGGTCTTTCCGTTATGTCGTGTTTTCGGCTCCGTTTGTTGGTTTACAAACGAGCTCTCGTTTGGTTCGGTAAAGGGAAAGAAACCGATTTAAATTTTAAATGAGTTAATTGTTTTGTTTGTTTGAATTGTGTAGTTATTACTCTAATATTTTAGTTGCCCTACTAATTTAGTACTATTATTATGTTATGTATAAATGTTTGATGAGTGACAAAGCTGTTTTAGTGATTGTATTATTTAATAAAATTGATTTGATTTTTAAAAGTGGATTATTATTGTGCGTGTGTACCGAATGTATCTTATTGTGATTGTGACCGTTTGTTTTGTTGGTTACGTGTTGATCTGTAACTATATTCGTTGTTTAATTGGATTGGAAATAGAATGTGTTAACTTGGAAGTGTTATATTGTGATTAATTGATTTACAGTTATCTACTTTTTTTGAATAAAGTAAGAATATGTGTATCGTAGATAAGATTTCTACAATGATACGTGTGTATAATGTAGATGAGTTTCCTACGATGAAATATAGATGAGTTTCCTACATCGGGCTATAGATGAGTTTTCTATAGCTGTAAATTGTGCAAGAGAAATCTCGGTTAACTTGAATTTAGCTCCCTCTGAAACCGGTCTCAATTAGACGCGGTGCTCCGTCTAAATGGGTGAGCGTCTCATTGCACAAAAAGATCTTGTGACGCGGCACTCCGTTCGAAGTGTGTGTTGGTCAAGTGTGTGTTGGTGAACTGTGTGTTGGTAAAGTGTGTGTTGTTCAAGTGTGCGTGTTTTGTGTTTTAAATATATTATATGTGTTAGGCTTGTGAATGAGTGGTGATGAATTTGAGATGTGGTTAATGATTGTATTTATTATTGTGCCGATTCGGTTATTTAAGTGATTTTATTGTTTGCGTGTCGGTTTAAGACATTTTCTGTATTTGGTTATAATATGTGTTTATAATATTAGTTGAGATGTAACTGTTAGGTTGTGTGTGTGCCCATTTATTTAAAGCGAAAATTATTTTATTAACTCATTTACTTTTTCTATACATTTTGTTCGTTATCGATGTACAAGTGTTGATCCAGTCATGCAGACGCTTAGAATTGTCTGTTGGCGAGATTGGTTTAAAAAGTACACACCCTTAATCGCGTGCACCCTAGATTATTTATTTTAGATAAGTATTGTTTTAAAACAATAATTTATATTGTATTTGTATCTGGTGGATTGCAATGTATGTAATAATGATGTTTTTACTTTTGTCTTATTTTGTGAAATCACATTGGCAACAGTTGTACTTGAATGGTTTTATAAGCAGATTTATTTTTATGAAAACAAATAGAAACGCAAAGATCATGTCGATTTTTATACTTTTCGTTTGAACTCTCTTTTTTGTATTATCACATATGGAGATCATTGGCTACCATTAAGTCAATAGATCTAGCAAATGTGATAATCGGGATAACTTGGTTTACTATATGAGTTTTTAATTATAAATTAAAATGAATGAAATTCATGCTATTATATATACATATTTTTAGAACTTGTATGTTTATATTCAAAATTTGGGTTGTTCAGAATTCAGAATTGGGGGGCGTTACAAGAAGCACAAAACCGTTGTTGTATTTTAGTTTCGTCATAATTAGACAGAACTAGTAGGTCAAGATAATTATACTTACAATTCAACTACATCTTTAAGTTGAGATAGACTATCAGGGATGGGTCCCTCCATGGATGTTCCTTGCATGTAACTGAACAAGTTGTACATGAAAAAGTGAGTCAACCATTTAACATTAAACGGCACGGAATAAGCCACATGAGGGAAAAAGGAGCTAACAATCAAAGACTCACAGTTTTTTAATTTTTGTCCAGTTTCCGATTAGACCAGGTATTTTCCCACGTAACCCACTTCCATCTATCCAACTGATATTACAAACACAGATTCAATATCTCCAGTTCTTATGTTTAGAATAGATAAAGGCCCAAACTAATGATCACTTACAACTCTGTCAAGTTCTTTAGATTGCCAAAAGTTTCTGGAATTGTTCCAGTAAAATTGTTAGATGAAAGAAGCCTGCAAATATAAATGGCATTTAAGTTTCTTTTCTAATATCAGGAGTAAAATGAAAATCAGATTCTAAGATGAATGTATAAATATACATATGCAGCTCTTACAGTCTCGTTAAACTATGCAATCTTCCAAGATTTGAAGGAAGCGGCCCCTCAAGGTTAGTACCTTCCAATACTCTGAATACATAGTAAATTTAGAATTTAGGTCTGGTTTCATCACTAAGTTTAATGGAAACGTTTTATTCATGATTTTGTTCCCTGTACCAACACAAACTTTTTATTTTGAACCCTGGGTTGTGAAAAATCTATTTCAGTATGCCGACTACCGCTTTTCGGCAGTTTTGTACCTTGAACTAGTACATTAGATTTTGGGTAATATAGGGAAAAGTACTGAACTTTTGTGCTAGTGCAGGGTTTATAGCAACTAAAAAGCAGACGATGAAAGGAAAAAAACAATCAAAACTTACATCTGTTCTAGAGTGGCCATGTTACCAATCTCTTTTGGAATTAAACCACTGACAGGGTTGGCCGATAGGGACCTGGGGTTGCAACCAAATCTGAACCCTGATCAATTTCTTTCAACTTCTAGCAATTAATAGGAAACAATCAGATAATGCAACAAAGTTTCATAAGTATATGTTAAGAAACTTACAAAATAGTAAGAGGAATCTTTGTCAAAACCAATGGAATTGACCCTTTGATGTAGTTACGAGTGAGTTCACTGTGACAGATTCAGAAGAAAAGGTTGTTTTCTAAACTTACAAGATTATCCATCAAATATGCATAGAGCAGTGCAGATTTATTTCCCACTTCAAAAGAGATTTTCAACAAAAGTTTCTTTCACCTTCATTCATAGATATCCTCTGATTGATGTATCCAAAAAGTTGCTGCCCATGATAATGTAGAAAGGCAAAAATTGTGCCACCATGAATAGGGGAAAGGTTAAGAAGAAATGATCCGAAAGTTTTCGACTAATACTCAAGTTTTAGACTAATACTCAAGTTTTAATATGATATTTGTCAAAATTCATAAAATTATCAAGGTTTTCACTGTACACAAGTAACTTGGGATTACGAGAACACTATTGATGAAATTGTGGCGTAGTACTTACATTTCTTTCAACCGACTTAACTTAGAGAATTCTTGTGGTAATGTTCCATATGAATTCTGTGTCTTCATTCGACTGTCATCAAAAAGACAAAACTAGAAATCTTAGCTAACTAACTAATTGCTAAAAGGTGACTCGTAAGGGCATTAATTATTTTCCTCTTGGGCCACAGCACTATGTCTAGTAAGTGTTTTTGAGTTTAAAACATAAAATGATCACTTGCCTGAAGGGAGAAAAAGGCTATTATAGATAGCTGAACTGTGAACTGTGGATAAAACAAGTAAAAAATTTAAGTTTTCATACACCTTTTTTCTTAAAACAACAACTCTTAACTCAAGAAAAAAAAAGGGAAACAAAAGAAATTTTCAAATGACAAAAAGAGAAGAAAGTCCCCTTGGATAAAGTTCATCAATAATAAAGACTTGAGAGTCTGAGTTAAAAGTATTTTATTTTTTTAATACTTAAATATAATTTGTTCAAAGCATGACTTCTACCGATACATCATATATACATGATGCATAAAACCAGTGTATGGTATGATCAATTCATTTGTTTCTCTTGATGTGCCAAGAAATGCAGTTTAGAAAATTGATGTGCCAAGAAAATTGAGGTAACAAGAAATTTTAAGTACATGTTGGTGACATGGCAAAGAGTTCCACTGCAACTGCTGTTTATGTTAATGAGAATCTCTATAGGTATGTACGACGAAGTCACACTTTGTGCTGCACTGGTGCTGCAAAAATTCCGGCTTATGTGTCCATGGTTGAAATGCAGTTTCGTAAAAATAGTTTCTAAAGCCTCCACTGTAATACAAAAGGACATGAAATTAAAATTAAAATTAAAATCAGATAAAAATCAGCAACACAACCCAAAAAAATCTTCTATTGCATATCAAGTTATGTGGATAAAGAAAACTAAGAATGTTTAAGCTGATAATACTTTCTAAATCCTGCACTTTCATTTCTCGTGACTATGAGCAAACGTCTATTAAGGGTTGAAACACACACCCACGACACATAATAAAATGCTTGAAACACATTTCATATAGATTGGTAAAACAAACCAACTATTTCTTAGCATTCTTTTTTCATTATATCATTTGACTTATTTCAAAAGTAGAAGCTTATAATTTCTTTCCATATCTAGTAAAACAATCTACATATTGTTTAGACCGGAGAGCGGCAAATATTCCTAAAAGTAGGGATAAAATGGTTCTAAGGTCTTCGTCAAGATCAACCCGGAGATATTACAATTAGAAGGCCGAAGAAAATTTAGACCGGAATAAGTTATTTAGAAGTTGGGTTCTTTATAAGTTTTGTTTATTTGTTTTTACTTTTCTTGTTGCACTTTTATTTCAGAAATTTATTAATAAAATCAGAGGGTTTCCCTCAATTTATATAAAAAAATAAATCTACGCATTGTTTGGTTGTGTTTTCAAAGCAAAAAGCTAACAGATTGCCGTCTCTACAAGCTAAGCGACTCAGGATAGAATTAAAAAGGGAAATGGGTAGAGATATATATGCCCTGAATGTAACAATCCAATGCAATTAGGTGACATATATGCATTAGCTCTACAATCTGTGGACATCAACCAACACATGTAGGCACACATCTATGAAGAAAGAATATCAAAGTTCAAAAAATCTCATTTTATTCAGGAAAGTTAATCTAGGCACCTAATGCTGTTTTCATGTCATACTAGTAAAATCAAGAGTGTGTACTCAATATAGACTGTTTAACGCAATAATCAATGCAATAGCTCCTGTAATCTTAGTACCAAATACATAACTATATAGTTTTTTATCCGAAACTTGAAATTTAATTTACAATATACAGCGGTGTCATGGGCTAATAGTATCAGCTTTCAAGGACAGTAAGGGTGGTCCTATGTATAGGCATATAATTAGTAACTTAGTCCCTATGCACTGGACTGATCAAGTCTCCTATACATCTTTTTATTACTTAAAATAGCCTAATGTAGTGAGATTGTCTCTGCCCTAAGCGAGTCATTTAAGTATTCACGTGAAAACCAATTATTCCAAATAGTTTATTCACATATTTTAATCCATCTACTTTTCAAAAGTTGCACTACAAGATAAAATTATGCGGGAAACAGATTCATATTATAACAGAAAACGTCCTCGAGAATGGACAATGGCATCTATAAACCAATAAAAGGTTTTAAAAAAGATTATTATAAAACATTTCAGATTAGCAGGAGAGAATCAGATGTAATTTGACATTTTGACTGATAATCCCATAATGTCCAAATTTTATTGATAGCTGGTGCAACTATATGAACAAATTTTGTATGTTGATAAGAAATTACATCTATTTTTTCTATCTTTTGTAACTTTAACATAATATTAGAGCAAACAATTAATTTAATAGGTATACAAATCTCATCTACTTGCACTTGGCTCCCACACACTTTTATATTTTATAAAAGGCACAATGCGGTAGGCGGGTGGTAAGGGTCACCTACCTAGGCTCGTCCATGCTTAAAGCTTTTTTATTAAAAAAAAACATAAAAATAGTTGCAACTGTTTGTAAACCATTAGTACAGTTAGCTTTTTGAATCCCATAAAAAAATCCCATGAATTTTGATTTAGCTTTTTACCCTTTTAAAATAACCTCGGTGAAAAAAGCCTTTGACCGCCTTTAACGTCTAAATACACTTAAGCCGCCTAGTTAAGTGTAATTAAGCCTAATTACGTCTTTGACCAAAACTATGCCTAGCATAAATCGGCCCGTGCCCGACACACTTGAGCCTAGACAGGCACCAGGGAGCGCCTTTTAGAAAATCGCTCCACACAACTCTAATAGTTCTAGAAAATTATTTTTGCAATAAACAAATATTCTAATAATTATTAGAACATGGAATTTACCTTCTTCTTCTGGGAGAAGTTGAATTTGAGCCACCGCAAGAAAATGTGAAAGCAAAAGTGCGTAAAGAAACAAACCGAACCAATTCTTCAACTCCATCTTTGATCCTGTATGTTAATCCATCCATTTTTCATGAATTCAAGCTTATAGCAGCCACTGGATATAATGTATATCTATATATATTTACATATATGATATATTAGTATATATATATAGAGAGAGAGATGGTAAGGCGGGAATAATTGGTAGATTTAATTGCGGAATATAAATTCGAGTGAAATACACGGCAACACCTATAGTCACGGAATAAATTCGCTTTGGTCCCTAAATTTCAGTTGTAAATTATTTGTTCCCGCCATATATCAAATAAATTTACGACAGTGGTGTACATGATCCGGGTTCGATTGATTTGGAGCTAACCTAAGATCGGACCGTTAAGAAACGTGCTCAAGTACTAGAATATTGAACAACCCGTTACTATTTTCAAACCAGATCGGACCAACCTAACGATCCGAATTGATTTCAGATCGATTTGGGTTGAATGGTTCGGTTTGGTTTACAGGTTGTTAAAGGGTTCAAATTATTAAAAAAAAAAAAAACAATTAAATTATCAAATATTATTACAAGTTAGAGCATCCCAAAGTCATCTAACGTGAAAGAAGTCTATGTAAATGAAGGTTTCAGCCAAGTTACTTAAATTAAAGATTGTTAATAACGATTCAAACAGTTAAAATAATATTTTCGCTCAAACATCGAGGGTAATCTAATCCCTTAGGATGAAAGCATTCTGGATGAGTAAGTCTAGTTTACATTTCATTAATCACCATCGTAATTCAGGGGTGTATAAAAAAACTGCAAACTTGTGATCCATACCGGTCCTTTAGGTTGTCCGGTATTAAACCTGTAACGGGTTTGGTTGAAAAAAATTGAGCTCGCTATAATGGTTTGGGTTAGGGTTAACTTATAAAAATCCCGCGACTGGACCAATATGGACCATACAATTACATATGCTTCGTCCTGTTGAAACCGAACCGTTAAAACTCGCTAAAGCCGACATGATTTAACCCTCTGATAATAGATGTTTGAAAGACAAAATTACAAGCCACCCTATAATTTTCAATACGGATTTTTTAATCTACAATTGTCAATTCTTAAAGGTGATAAAAAAATTCTCTTGTATAAACTCATCATAAATAATAGACATTCATATGTTTTGGTCCTAAGATATTGTGCATGAAACATTAATTGGAACAATTGCTTAGTAAGGATTTTCGGATGTAATTATCACAAACCCAAATCGGTGTTTTTTGTTTAATAACTGATGGATATCAATGTAACATCATTCAAGTCATTCAAGTAATTGATCATTTTTCCTTATAGATTCAATCTTTGGTAGACTGAGACTAAGAGAGAGAAATTATCTAGTTAGCTAAGTACACCCAGACTATTGCCATTTCGTCCCTACTCAATCAACACAGCCAAATAGACGAAAACAAAACTTTCTTTTTTCAAACGTCCTTTTTTACCCTTAAACAATGCAAGGTAACCAAAATACACATCCTGTGTCGCTATACAATTGTGTTCTATATAGATGTTGTTAGCTCCAAACTATAAGTCTATTATATCATATTTGTTTATCATCATATTGTTAAAAGATATATTGAGTTAGCTTATATTAAACTCTCAGTGTGTTAACAGATAATGCGTAACAGGTTTGTTAATTTGTGGTTAAATATATGTTGCAGTTATAAGCTCAGTTATAATTGAAACTGGCGGACAGATTACTTGGCGATCAAGTCAAAGATATTCTAGAAGGTCCAAAAACGTGTAGAACAAATCGAGAAAATTTTGTGCAATCTCAGAAAATTAGATTGAAGAGAATAACCAGGTTTTCTTGTTGGATTAGAAGACTTGAATAGCAAAGAAGAATCCTAGTTAAATAAGGAAAGAGAGAAAAAGTAAATAATTCATATTTGATTAAGATTAGAATTATTTGTAAAAGTATAAATAAAACCAACTAGACTCTAATATTTGGTGTATCTACATCATAGATTATACAGCAAATAGAGAGAGACCCACGAAATATTAAAGATAACAAATTATTTTTTGAATAAATTCGTAACGAGACGTCATTAGATACTAAGAGGTGTTAGATAAGAGTAATAGTTTGGTAGACAAATACTAGTGAGACAGTCATTAGATATTGTAATACTTGAGTCTACTATTGTAAACTTGACAATATCAATAAATACTGAGTGAGTGTCTCAGATACGTAGATATGGTGAGCACATCGAACTTCGTAATTAAAGATAGTGTGTTATTTATTATTCTGTCAGAACTATTCAGTTATAACTGAAACGAGTAACATCCTTCGGAACATTAGACAAACGTATTTTTCAATTGGTATAAGAGCTTCTTACCTAACTTTAATTGGTAAGGATTATGTATTCTGAATATATGAAGTTATTAAAGAGTGGTGGATCGTGTTAGGACCAGATTTCTGGTCTAAATATTGTTTATTGTCTATTGGTTTTTCACTAAATAAATCCTAACTGTTATTAAGAACTAAGACAGGAATGACAGGTTCCAAGTACTAGTTGCAACCTCAGTTACGACCTACTAAGTTAATAGCATTAGGTTTCAAGTACCAGTTGCAACCGCAGTTACAACCTGTGTTGACAGGTTCCAAGTAATGTTGCAACCTCAGTTGCAACCACTAGTTCCAACCTGCTGCGAAGCAAAATTCTGTCTTGTTTTATTATTCTACATTACTACTTGCTTAATGTTAATCATTTGTTTTAAAGTATGTAGGATATATTCTCATAAGGTCTTAAACGTTTATATGTGTTTATTGAGAATATCAATGTGTTAAGGAAAGATGTTTTCTAAAAGATACAAAGAGATTAGTTTATAAGGTTTTGTTTCCTTGTAATATACATCTCTATTCTTATGGTTTCCTTATCACATGTTTCAATCTTTGTTCCCTATCTATATTCAGTATGATATGTTTAAAGATTGAATGTTATATGGAGTTAAGTGTTTCATATATATGGAAAGATATTATCTCTAAAAAGAGATTATCTTTATATGTTTCCTAGTTATAGGAAAAGACTAACTCCTATTTTCAAGCTAGTTATTTAACAGGTATTAACTTATGAAGATTGGATCAATCCACGTTGAAGAGTTTGCTCATACATGGAAAGATTGAAGCCAATCAAAAGAAGTCAAAAGCAAGAAGATTGTTTTTACTTATAAATAGTTAATAACTTAGCTTGTAAAAAGGTGTGTGTTCTAGATTATAAAGAACCCATTCTTGAGAGAATACACGTGAGCTTTTAAAAAGAAAACAATGGTGGGATGCCATTGATTTATACGTGATAGTTATAGAGTAGGAGCAATATAGAGATAGGCAGAAAAACCTAGAGGGATTCTGAGAGTTTTTCATTAAGACTTGAGTCCTATATTGTAAGCTTTTATAATATCATAATCTGGGTGAGTGCCCCGGAGACGTAGCCTAGTTAGGTGAACTCCGTTGTTAAATGTGCTTGTGTTCACTTTAAGTACATTTAACGTTTACAGTTCTGTCAATTAAAATACACTTGGTTCCAACCTGTGGTTACAACCTCACTTGGAACCTAACTGCAAAACTGCAACTAGAACAGCGGATAGGAATTTCAATTGGTATCAGAGCTTTACACTAGACCTTACTTAGTGTGGATCCTGTGTTCTAGTAAAAATGGACTTAATGAGGGAAGGAAACGCTTTCAACAAACCTCCATTGCTTGAAGGAGGAGTAAACTATGGAGTATGGAAGATCAGAATGAGGTCTTTCATCAAACAGCAGAATGAACATGCATGGAAAACTGTGATGTATGGATGGGAGGCTCCAACTACCATGGATAGTGAAGGAGAACTAGTTTTTATACCTGAAGACAGATGGTCTACTGATGAAGACAGAAAATCAAGTGCCAACTCAACAGCCATAAACTTGATTTTTGCTGGTGTAACTCTTAGTGTGTTTAGGTATATCTCTCACTGTGAAACTGCCAAAGAGGCATGGGATATTCTGCAAGTTACTTTTGAAGGAACTACCAAAGTAAAAGCTTTCAAACTTCAACAGTTAACTACTCAATTTGAAAACCTAAGAATGGAGGAAGATGAAAACATCGAACAATTTAATGGTAGAATCTGCCACATTGCTCATCAAGCTGGAACCTTAGGTGAAAAATACAATGATGCTAAACTTGTTAAGAAAACTCTTAGGTCACTTCCAGAAAGGTTTGAAATAAAAGTCACAGCTATTGAAGAATCAACAGACTTAGATAATCTTAAACTTGAAGAACTTATAGGAAATCTAAGCACTCATGAGCTGAAATTTTTTAAACCTAAAAGACCAGAAAAGGGAATAGCATTTCAGGCTAAGAAATCTGAACCTAATGTCTGTGATAAAATAAGTGATGAAGAACAGCTAGCTTTCTTTGCTAAAAAGGTCTTCAAAAAGTTTTACAAGAGAAAAGAGGATGATACTGGTTCTTCTAAAAACTTTCAGAAAAGGGATAACCAATTTAAGACAGAATCCAGCTTCAATAATAACTCTACAGGAAAGTGGAATTCTAAAGAGAAGGATAACAAAGATTATAAGCCTAAAGAGATTCAGTGTAGAGAATGTAGAGGCTTTGGTCATATTCAGGCTGAGTGTGCTAATACTTTAAAAAGGAACAAAAATGCCTATATATCCACTCATAGTGATAGTGATTCTGAAAGCAACAGTGATGAAGAGGATGAGTCTAACTTTGTTAACTTTATGGGAATAATCACTGAAAAAGAACCTACTTATGAAAGTGACTCTGAACAGGTTTCAACCATAGTTACAACCACTCTTAAAACCTACAGCAGTGATGAGGAAGAACCTTCTGATGAAGACATTTCCCAGCAATATCTTGTTCTTTATGAAAAGTATAAATGTCTGAGTAAACAAACCTTGATCATAAGCAAACTTAATGTTAATCAAAAGGATGAGGTTAAAAGTCTTACTGAGAAAATGAACTTACAACTGACTGAACTTACTGAAACTAAAAGGAAAATAAAACTGATGAATGTCTCTGCTTCAGAAAAATTAGATGACATGCTGTCATATTCTAGAGGTTCTAAAGATATCAGTGGTCTAGGTTACTATGGTGGTAAAAGTACAGGAAAAACTACCTTTATTGAAGCTGTTGCTAGAGCTAAAACTCATAATTTTGACAATAAGGTTAGAAGATCAGTTGCAACCAGATTTGCAACCAGGTACAAAACTAAGGTTTTTGTAGAGAAGGTTAGAAGCTCAGTTATAACCAAAGTTGCAACCTTGAATGAACTGAATAGCTTTAGGTATAAAAATAACTTTATGTTAAAGCTGTGTAATTTCTGCAAGAAACCTGGTCATTCTGAAATCCAGTGTTATTTAAAAAGAAACAGAAAGTATATTTCTCAGAAAACTTGGTTGGTTTCTGCTAATAAAAATTTGAACTGGGTCTGGAAAGTTAAAGAGAAAGCTACCTTAATTGCTAACAACAAAGCTGTCATTAACTCCTTGAATGCTGTTACCTCTAATGATTGGTATTTTGATAGTGGTTGCTCTAAGCACATGACAGGTACTGCAAGTCTCTTAAAAAATGTCACCATTCTTACTGGAAACACTGTTGTGTTTGGAGGTGGAGATACAGGTAAAATTGTTGGTAAAGGTACCCTAAACAAACCTGGAATGCCTGTTATTAAGGATGTTTTTCTTGTAGATGGTCTAAAAGCTAATCTTATAAGTATCAGTCAACTCTGTGATAACAAAATGATTGTTAAATTTGACAAAGAAAGGTGTCTAATTACTAATCTTAACAATGATTTAATCATGACTGGAGTTAGATCAACCAACAGCTGCTATGTGTTTGAAAAAGCTGAAAAAGAATTGCCTCAAAGTAGGTGTAATCAAGCCATTACTAATAATGTGGATATTTGGCATAAAAGGCTTGGGCATGTGAATTACAAAACTCTTGATAAGCTTGTTAAAAATGAATTGATAAGAGGAATTCCTAAACTAAGTGCTAAAACTCAAAGTGTATGTGGTGACTGTGCTATAGGTAAACAAACCAAAAGTAGTCACAAAAGTATAAGTCAAATCTACACTAAGAGAGTCCTAGAACTTCTTCATATTGACTTGATGGGGCCTATGCAAACTGCTAGTATAGGTGGTAAGAAGTACATTCTAGTAGTTGTAGATGACTTCTCTAGATACTCTTGGGTAGTGTTCTTAAAAGATAAGACTGAAACTTTTGAACTGTTCAAAACTTTGTGCTTAAAACTTCAACTTGAAAAAGGCTCAACCAGTGGTAATATTGCTAGGGTTAGAAGTGATCATGGAACATAATTTGAGAACAGTAAGTTTAGAGAATTCTGCAACTCCTTAGGTATTAGTCATGAGTTCTCTGCTCCTAAGACTCCACAGCAAAATGGCATAGTTGAAAGGAAAAATAGAACCATTCAGGAAATGGCTAGAGTCATGCTTAACTCTAAGAAACTTGCCAACAGATTTTGGGCTGAAGCTGTTAATACTGCCTGTCATATAGTTAATAGAGTTTATATTACTAAAGGCACTTCCATGACAGCTTATGAAATATGGAAAGGTAGAAAACCCAGTGTTAAGTATTTCCAAGTCTTTGGGTGTGTCTGTTACATTCTCAGAGATAGAGAGCATCTTCGTAAATTTGACTCTAAAAGTGATAAAGGGATCTTTCTTGGTTATGCTCAAAATAGTAGAGCATTCAGAGTCTTCAATCAAAGAACCAACTGTGTTATGGAATCTTATAATGTGTTATTTGATGATCTAAAAACTGTTGATGAGATTACAGGTGATAATGAACAACCTGAAATTGCAGAAAAAGAGAAAGAAGAAACTCAACAAACTAGGAGTCCCACAGTGGTTGGAAGTCCAGTTGCAACTGAAGTTACAACTGAGGTTGGAACTAAGGTTGGAACTGAAGTTGAAACTCAGAATTCAACAGGATCAGAAGAAGATGGATCTGCTATGCCAACAACAAGCAAGCCACGCTATGTAAGGACTCAGAAAAATCACTCTCTTGACAATGTCATAGGAGAAGTTGCTTCAGGTATGAAAACCAGAGGTAAAAGAAATAATGTTGTTCACTTTGCTTGTTATATTTCTCAGTTAGAACCTAAGAATATAAAAGAAGCGTTAGAAGATAGTGAATGGATTATAGCTATGCAAGATGAGTTGCATCAATTTGAGAGAAATGATGTATGGACTTTAGTACCCAGACCTTCGAATAAAAATGTTATAGGGACTAAATGGATTTTTAGAAATAAAAGTGATGAGGATGGAGTGATTATCAGGAATAAATCTAGGTTGGTAGCTCAGGGTTATACACAAATTGAGGGAATTGATTTTGATGAAACATTTGCTCCTGTAGCTAGAATTGAATCCATTAGAATGCTTCTTTCTCTTGCATGTCTGTATGATTTTAAACTGTTTCAACTTGACATAAAGAGTGCTTTTCTAAATGGTGTGATTAATGAAGAAGTATATGTCTGTCAACCAAAAGGATTTGAAGATCCTAACTTTCCTGAAAATGTCTATTTGTTGAAAAAGGCCCTGTATGGTCTAAAACAAGCTCCTAGAGCTTGGTATGATAGATTAACCAAGTACTTAATTGAAAAAGGTTTTAAAAGAGGAGGAGTTGATAAAACTCTGTTTACTAAGAAAACCACAAAGGATATAATCATTGCTCAAATCTATGTTGATGACATTGTATTTGGTTCTACCTCTAATAACAGAATAGAAGAATTCATTTCTGATATGAAGAATGAATTTGAGATGAGTGGTGGAGGTGAATTAACTTACTTTCTAGGATTGCAAGTTAAACAGAATGAGAAAGGCATCTTTCTATGCCAAAGTAAGTATGCAGACAATCTTGTTAAGAAGTTTGGTCTGAGTGAGAGTAAAGAGAAGAGAACCCCTATGAGTACCACTCTTAAAATGTCTAAAAATGATAAAGGTAAGAGTGTTTGTGCTAGCCTTTATAGATCCATGATTGGAAGTTTGCTGTATTTAACTGCTAGTAGACCAGACTTATGTTTAAGTGTAGGAATTTGTGCCAGATATCAGGCAAATCCTTTAGAACCTCATCTTCTAGCTGTTAAAAGAATTCTTAGGTATGTCAAAGGAACAATTCACCTAGGCCTATGGTATTCTAAAGATACAAACCATTTTCTAAGTGGCTATTGTGATGCTGATTGGGCAGGAAACATAGATGATAGAAAGAGTACTTCTGGTGGTTGTTTTTATTTTGGAAACAACCTTGTTTCTTGGTTCAGTAAAAAGCAAAATTGCATATCTTTATCTACTGCTGAGGCAGAATATGTTGCAGCTGGAAGTGGATGCACTCAACTTATTTGGATGAAACAGATGTTAACTGATTATAATGTTAAACAAGAAATATTAACTTTGTTTTGTGATAACAAAAGTGCTATAGATTTAGCTAAAAATCCAGTTCAACATTCCAGAACCAAACATATTGATCTAAGGCATCATTTTATTAGAGAACTAGTTGAAGAAAAGAGCTTAATTTTAGAACATGTTTCAACTGAAAGACAAATAGCAGATATTTTCACAAAGCCCCTTGATACAAACAAGTTTGAATCATTAAGAAGTGACATAGGGGTATGTCATTATCAATCTAATTGAATATTCTTGCTAAATATGTCTGTATTGAGTACCTTAAATAATTTTTATTTCTAAGGTTAAGTCTTAATTGAGCTATGATGTTTTTGTTTTGAAAAAGCTGCTTTTTGGTGTCTCAAAAACAGATGTGAGGTAACTTGTCCTTGAAAACCTCTCTGGTAATAGAGTTGCAAGCACAAAGTGCAATTTTGTAAGCTGGTTGCAAGCTCAGTTGCAACATCAGTTGAAACCAACTTCAGTTGAAACCTCTTGTTAAAAATACTGGTTGCAAGCTCAGTTGCAACATCAGTTGAAACCTCAGTCTGTTCTATAACTGCCAAAACAAAGTCTTGTTATTTTTGACATCACTTATACTCTTTCCTTGCTGAGGTCATCAAATTAGTTTTTGTGTAGAGATAAAAATGGATTTGCTCAATTTAAGCTCCTAAAATTTAAACTTTATTAGAGTTATTCTTTGATAAACATATTTGCTTGAGTAAATTGCTAGATTTTTGTTTTCCTAAAAGTTAGATATCTCTTTAATTGTTCTTTATCTTGAAACAAGTCAAATTTCCTTAAAAAGCTTCAATTTTTGAATTTTCAAATTTTGGATTAATCTGTTTTGCAAAAGGAATGTTTATCTGTATGTTTGGCTGGATTTATCTTTCCAACGTGATCTTGCTGAGATTTCTTTATAACTAATTGATAAGTTATTTCCTTTATTCTCGCCAAAATCTGTTTCATAATTGATTTGCATGTATCTCTTACCAATTACAAAAAGATATGGACTTTATTGCTATTTATAAAAACATCTTTTTACTATCCAAAATCAATTACTTTTTACAGAATAACTCTCTCTCTCTCCTCTGTAAAACCCTAGGCTTTCTGTAAAAACCCACTGCGAGGTTCTAAGTAAGGTTCTAACCCCAGTTGCAACCATGTCTTCAATCTCTTCTAAAAACCCCAACCTGAACACTGATGATGATTGCACTCTAAGAGATTTTATGAATAAATCTCCATCAAGTCCAGGATCAAAAGCTAAGGTAAGTGAGACTTCCTCATCTCAGAAAAAGCGCACTAAGAAAAGAGCTAGGAAAACTGTAGAGGATCATCCAACTCCAACTGTTTTCTCTTATAAATCTAAGTTTAATGAGACTGATCCTAGGTTCTGGAGTAGGACAATGTATAGAAGGTTTAGGTCTTTTGCTGGTAGGGAGATTCACAGTGAAAGAAGACTTAATCTGGTTAGCTATCCACATATTCAAGTTCATATTGAGAAACTGCTGTCAGCTGTTGGCCTAGATAGAACTATTTCTTATCCTAATTCCTATTACCCTGCTGTAATTAAAGAATTCTATGACAATCTTAATAATAATGTGTTTGTTGAGGGTGATCCTGCCTATGGCAGAGTATTTTTGAGGGGTGTGACTCTGGATTTCACCCCTAAGTTGATCAATGATTATCTGTGTTGTCCTAATCCTACTGAAGATGATCATGCTGAACCAGACTTAGAAATACTTGCTTTAATTCTAACTGGTAAGAACAATAGGTTTGATGGTCACTCCATTAAAACATCCTCCCTCACCTTGTGTGCATCTGTGCTGCACAAAATAGCTAGGGTCAATTGGAATCCCACTAAGCAGCCATCCAAAGTCAATAAGGAAATGGCCATATTTCTCTATAGGATCATGTCCTCTTTGCCAATTAATTTTGGCACTCATGTTTTTAAATTGATTAGAGAATTCAGTGCTGATACCTCATCCTCAATTTTGCTCCCCTTTCCTTGTCTAATCACTGGGGTGATTATGGCTCAAGTTGCTTCTATGAATAGAGATTCTCCTATTAGTATAAATGAACCATTCTCAGATTGTCCCTCTGCTATTTATATCTCTGCAAAACTGCTCAAAGAAGGGCATGTCAATGACATATCTGGAGAAAAGGGCAAAGAAAAAGAAGAAGAGACATCTACTGCTCCCTCAGACAAGAAGAAAGGAGTCAAGTGGTACTTACTCCAGAAGCTGGCTTATAATCAAGAAAAGCGAGCTGAATTGGATGCTGATGATTACCAAATCAATAAACTGCTGGTGAATATCATTGAGGATGAGGATGATAGTTCTAGTGATGACTGTTTCTCAATAAGCAGTGAGGATGAGCATGAAGAGGCTGTAAGGGACAGACCCCTAAGAACAAAACCACCCCAGTCAAACATTCCTGGTGACTGATTACAATGGTTGCTGACAAATAGGGGGAGTGAAGGTTTATGTTAAAGTTTTTTTTGTATTTCAATTTCAAGACTCAATGTTGCTGTTTTTAATTACTTTTTTAATTGCTGTACTAAGACAATGTTGTGCCATGTTTTTGGCTGCCATGTTTTTGGCCTTTAAAATTCTGCAATTTCTATTTTGATGTCTTTAAAATTGAACTTATGAATGGATACATTCTATGCGTATTTAGTGCCTGCAATTCTAACATACAGGGGGAGCTTACTGATATTTGAATTTGCAGGTGGTTGGGATGATTTATAAACTTAATTGATTTGTCAAAACCAATGACAAAGGGGGAGATTGTTAGGACCAGATTTCTGGTCTAAATATTGTTTATTGTCTATTGGTTTTTCACTAAATAAATCCTAACTGTTATTAAGAACTAAGACAGGAATGACAGGTTCCAAGTACTAGTTGCAACCTCAGTTACAACCTACTAAGTTAATAGCATTAGGTTTCAAGTACCAGTTGCAACCGCAGTTACAACCTGTGTTGACAGGTTCCAAGTAATGTTGCAACCTCAGTTGCAACCACTAGTTCCAACCTGCTGCGAAGCAAAATTCTGTCTTGTTTTATTATTCTACATTACTACTTGCTTAATGTTAATCATTTGTTTTAAAGTATGTAGGATATATTCTCATAAGGTCTTAAACGTTTATATGTGTTTATTGAGAATATCAATGTGTTAAGGAAAGATGTTTTCTAAAAGATACAAAGAGATTAGTTTATAAGGTTTTGTTTCCTTGTAATATACATCTCTATTCTTATGGTTTCCTTATCACATGTTTCAATCTTTGTTCCCTATCTATATTCAGTATGATATGTTTAAAGATTGAATGTTATATGGAGTTAAGTGTTTCATATATATGGAAAGATATTATCTCTAAAAAGAGATTATCTTTATATGTTTCCTAGTTATAGGAAAAGACTAACTCCTATTTTCAAGCTAGTTATTTAACAGGTATTAACTTATGAAGATTGGATCAATCCACGTTGAAGAGTTTGCTCATACATGGAAAGATTGAAGCCAATCAAAAGAAGTCAAAAGCAAGAAGATTGTTTTTACTTATAAATAGTTAATAACTTAGCTTGTAAAAAGGTGTGTGTTCTAGATTATAAAGAACCCATTCTTGAGAGAATACACGTGAGCTTTTAAAAAGAAAACAATGGTGGGATGCCATTGATTTATACGTGATAGTTATAGAGTAGGAGCAATATAGAGATAGGCAGAAAAACCTAGAGGGATTCTGAGAGTTTTTCATTAAGACTTGAGTCCTATATTGTAAGCTTTTATAATATCATAATCTGGGTGAGTGCCCCGGAGACGTAGCCTAGTTAGGTGAACTCCGTTGTTAAATGTGTTTGTGTTCACTTTAAGTACATTTAACGTTTACAGTTCTGTCCATTAAAATACACTTGGTTCCAACCTGTGGTTACAACCTCACTTGGAACCTAACTGCAAAACTGCAACTAGAACAGCGGATAGGAATTTCAGATCGTTCAACAAAACATCGTTTCTTGAATGAAGTTCGAATTATGGCACGTGAAAGATGATGATGAGAGCATTCATCAAGTCACAAAATGAAAAGGCATGGAAATCGATCTTAAAGGGCTGGAAAGCACCTACGATAACTAATGGTGATGGTGAAGAATGTCTTGTGCTTGAAGACACATAGTTTAATGAAGAAGAGACAAAATCTAATGCGAACGTCAAGCCTGTTCTTGCTATATTTAGTGGTGTTCATCCTAATTTATTTAAGATAATCTATGTGCGAAGTTGTTAAAAAAGCTTGGGATATATTAAAGACTACGTATGAAGGTACAACAAAAGTCAAATCTTCAAGATTTCAACAACTCACCACAAAATTCGAAAATCTAAAGATGGAGGAGCAGAAAACCATAGAAAAATTCTATTCTAATTTATGTGATATTGCTACTGGATCTCATGCTCTTGGAGAAAAAATTCCCGAGTCCAAGTTGGTGAAGAAAATGTTAAGATCCTTACCTCAAATGTTCGAAATAAAGGTGACGGCCATTGAAGAATATAACAATATCGAAAATATGAAGATGGAGGATCTTATTGGCAATTTTAGAACATACGAGATGAAATTTCCCGCACCAAAAAGAAAGAATATTGGTAATGTTTTTCAAGCTAAGTAGGGTTCAGTTGCAACTAAAGATGAAATTAATGATGAAAACTATATTGTGTTTGCTAAGAAACTTTACAAAAGTTTAAATAAAGAAAAATTAAATGAAAGTGAGTTGCAACCCGAAGAAAATTGGTCATCAAGAGATATGAAATAAAGAGGATCGCAACTTAATTGGATTCGATGTAAAGAATGCATCGGATTTGGTCACGATGATAATGAATGCGTCAACAATCTAAAAAGTTACAAGGCATGTATGTCAGCTACCTCTAATGATTCTGAAAGTGAGCATGTAGAAGAAAATCCAAAATATCTCATAAATTTCACGGCCAAAAGTGCAAAAAAACTCAAAAATTACCTCAGTTGCAAACTCAGTTGTAACTGAATCTGAATCTGAAGAAAGTTATTATTTCGAATTTGATAGTTGTGATATTGATGAAATTATTAGTATTCATAAACTAGAAAAGTAATATCTGAGTTTGTTTAAGAGGTTTACAGCTGTGTCTAAAAGGGTTAAAGAGTTGGAAGTTGGAAATTTAGGGTTAAAGAATAGATTTAAAAAGAAAGATGTTCAAATTGAAGAGACTCAAAAGAGGATAAAACTTCTCAACATTGGAACTAAAAATTTAGACAAAGTGCTTTCATATCAAAGGTATGGAAAGAACAATACTGGATTGAGATATTTTGGAGCTAATGGAAGTGGAAAGACCGTGTTTGTGAAGACCACAACAAGCAAAACAACCCTACAACCCACTGTAAGTACAATTAGATGTTCAGTTGTAACAGAAAGTGCAACTCAGAACAGGTTGTTCTCAGTTATAACTGAAGCTGCAACTGGAAATTAGTTAAAGCGATGCTATTTTTGTAATAAACCTATTCACTTACAAAGAAATTGTTTTAAAAGCTATTCTGAAAATAAAAAAGGTTTTAATTAAGTTCGTAAACCAATTTTTAAGCAGGTTTGAGTTGTCAAAAAGAAGAATGATATAATTAAATGCAATAAAGCTGCAATTAATTCTTTTAAAGCTATTATACCTGATTCTTGTTGCTTTGACAGTGGTTGTTCTAAGCATTTTGCAAGTATTGTTAGCTTGGGTAACATTGATTTATTTGGTAGTAGTGACAATAGTAAAATTGTAGGACAAGATATCGCTAAGTATGCAGGTAAAGAAGAGAAGTAACATGAAGAAGTTAAAACACCAGTTGCAACTGAAAGTCATAAGCTAGCAACCAATGAAAAAGTTGAGAATAATGACTCGGTTCCAATGTCAGTTGTAACTGAAGCTACAACCGAGTAAAATATAAATGTGGAAAAATTGGTACATGGCAAAAGGTCTCAAAAGGATCATCATCTGAACACTATCACTGAAAAGGTAAGTGAAGGTATGAAATCTCCAATAAAGCATCTTAATCTTGTGAGTTTTTCATATCATATCTCCCGATTAAAAGCAAATAATGTCAAGAGTAAGGCTATTTGTTTAAACCTATATAGATATTTCGTAGAAAGCTTACTATAACTTAGAGCTAGTAGACTGTGGATTCAATATATGAATAAGGGGATTTGATAGTGCTGCTAGTGGTTGTACTCTACTTTTATTGATGAAACAGATGCTTGAGTATTATAATGTTAAACAAGTGGTTTTTACTATATATTATGATAATAAAATTGCAATTGATTTAGCTAATAATCAAGTTCAACACTTTAGAACAAAGCATATAGACTTTAGATATCATTTTATTAGAAAACTTGTTGAAGAAAAATGTATAGTTTTGGAACATATTACAACTGAGAAACAACTTGCAGATATATTTACAAAACCATTGGATGTTAAAAAATTTGAATCCCTAATAAGTGATCTTGGGGTATATTATTATGAATCTATCTAAGTAAAGAAATTAATGTTTAATATGAGAATAATCAGTTATAAACACTTGAATAAATCTGCATGAGCTGCGTATGATTTTTCTGAAAAAGAGTAAAGTTTTGCTCAATAAAAAAAAATATTGACACTGGTAAATTACTTATAATTATGTGGAATTGTGCTAATAATGAATAAATGAGCTTATATTTTATCTTTTTTGTCAGTTGAACAGTTAGTGAGAACTAAGTCTGCAACCAATGCCAGAAGATACTGTTAAATAGTTAGTTTTAAACTAAGCCCGCAACTGAGACTTCATTCAAAAAGATGATTAATTGATGGTAATCTGATCTATAAAGTGTCAATTTTTTAATAAAAAAGTAAGATTGGTCAATTTTTCTTGGAAGAAGTAATTGTGTGTTTTTTGTTCCAATACAGTTTGAAGTGTCAGTTGTAACTGAGATGCAACTCAAATGAACAGGAAAATTATTTTTACTTCATAAATTGGTTATTTGATTAAAACTGAGAAAAAAAAAACCCATTGTTTTCTTATGAAAAATGTTCTGGACAATAAAGTGAAATGTTAAAAAAATTTATTGTGCTAAAAACTTAATTTTCGTGGTTATAAAATATTGAATTAGATTAATAGTTATAACTGATTTTTGGTTCTTAAACTTAAAAATTCATACTTGTTTAAACTTATATTCTCTTAAACTTTATTCCTCATTTAAAAGAAAAGTTACAGCTGATTAAACACTCATGAATGTATGGAGATTTAGTTTGATAAAAAAAATTGTGAGTTATCTGAGAATATTGGTGAGGTATAATCTGATTTTGTTTGCTTGATGAGAGTGGTTATGGTTATATTAGTTCTACTTTGGTGGATTATGATGATTGTGATGCATTCTAACATTATGATTTTTATGACAAAAAGGGGGAGTAGATTGATGAGTTGTGGGTTGTGAGAGAGCAATGAACTTGACTTTGACAATAATTGTTTATATTTCTGTTTTTGAGAATGTATGCTCTGATTGACTTTGATATAATTTAAAGGTTTATCTTATATGTTTAAAAATGTGAAAGTGTTTTATATATTTCTGAAATGTGACTTGCAGGTGAAGTTTTGATAAGCTCTGTGCTTAAATGATTGATTTTTTTATTTTAAATGTGTTGATAAGCTTATGGGGAATTTTGTTTTTCAAAAGATTTACAAGTCAATGTTTTTGCCAAAATAATGACAAATGGGAAGATTGTTAGTTATAAAGTACAAGTCTATTGTAACATATTTGTTTGCCATCATATTGTTAAAAATATATTGAGTTAACTTATATTAAACATAACACGTTTTTAAGTTGTGGTAAAATATAGGTTACAGTTATAACTGAAACTGGCGGACATATTTACTTGGCGATTAAGTCAAAGATATTCTAGTAGGTCCAAAAACGTGTAGAACAAATCGAGAATATTTCGTGCAATCTCAGAAGATTAGATTGAAAAGAATAAACATGTTTCCTTGTTGAATTAAAAGAATTCAACATGAAAGAAGAATCATAGTTAAAGAAAAAAAGAGAAAAAGGAAATAATTCCTATATGATTACAATTACTATTCTTTGTAAAATTATAAATAAAGCCAACTATAATTTAATATTTGTTGTCTCTACATCATACATTATACAGCAAGAGAGACCCACGGAATATTAGAGAAAAAAATTTATTCTTTGAGAGAAATTCATGACGGGATGTCATTAGATATTAAGAGATGTTAGGTAAAAGAAATAGTTTGATAGACAAATAATAGTGTGTGAGTCATTGAGTATTGTAAGACTGGAGTCTATTATTGTAATCTTGACAATATCAATAAATACTGGTTGAGTGTCTCGGAGACATAGATGTGGTGAGCACATCGAAATTCGTAATTAAACGTTATGTGTTATTTACTATTTTGCCAGAACTCTTCAGTTATAACTGAAACAAAATCTCAGTTATAACTGAAATGCGTTGTTGCATTCGAAACATTAGCCAAACATATTTTTCAGTTGTTACCATACGACTGTTTTTTAAATTGTTAGCAATCCATAAAATATGATACGTTTTACCACACAATTGGTAAAACGTATCATGAGATTGGTTAGTCTAATGCACTCACAGTTTTGAAGGATAGACAGTTATACGCACGATACAAAGTAATATTTTTTCTTATTCTCACCATAGTAGTGGTGGGGGAAGTAATTAGGTGGGGCATGGGCCGTGGTCCTTCCCATTTTGTAAAAAACTACCTAAAGAGTTTTTTTTTTTAATGTATTTTGATCAAAATTTTCAGAAATTAGCATCTCCTAAATTATGGGGAAAAAAACTCATATAGGATATGAAAACTTTTATACAGAGAATTAGCCCCTGTTATACTGTATTCCTGGTTCCGTCACAGTAGTGGTTAAAAATTGGAGTTGTAACTAATCATATCATGTTAAAAACACATGAGGAAAGTTTTCTTCCTTATTAAATAACCTTTTTCGCTCCAAATAGGGGTGCAAATGAGCCGAGTTTTGTTGTGCTCAACCTTGGCTCGTTTACTAAACGAGTCTTAAAATCTTGCTCAAACTGTTCACGAGCTTATTAATGAGTCTCTTCTCAACACATTTTTTGACAAATTTAATATTGTTTTGCATAAAAAAAATCTTTTTTACTTAGATAAAATAAGTATTAAAATAAGAAATAATAAATTTAGTTATTGTGATTTTAGTTTTAATTATATTTAGTTTAAAAAATATATTTATTACTTAAATTAAAGATTATTTATTGATCATTAACATTATATTAGATAAAGTTTACATATATATGCTAGAATATATATTAAAAATAATTAAACGAGCTTTCAAAAGAGCCAAACGTGTTCACAAGCCTTATCATTGTGTTCAGTCTCGGCTCGTTAGTAAATGAACGAACACGAGCCGAGTATTTAACGAGTCGAACACAAAGATGTTCATGAACGGTTCGATTCCCTAGCTCCAAATATAGCAAATAGAAAGTAAATTGACAACTAATTGTAGTCGAGCAAAGCAGAGAGTATATATAGACTTACTACTTGGAAGAGAAAATCTCTACAAATTGAACTCTAGCAGCTTGATTATCTCATATGCATATAGATGTTAAGTCTTCACTCTCTCTATATATAGTGTGGAAATGTGTGCATGCATGCAAAATAAATCTATGGTTTAATTTACTCCTGGGACTCGTTTGTTTACTGGATATGGAGACTGTATATACTGTTGTCCCCACTTATACTCATTTTGTGAATGTTATTTAAGATTGGACTAGAAGTATTCCATATATTATCGTTGTATTATGATAAATCAATACAATTTAAATAATTCGGTTCAATTTAGTTATTTTTTTTTCAAAAATACTCCTACATCTTTATATTAATTACAATAATATCATACTCAAATAAAAATATAAAAAGTAAAAACTAATAAAACTATTTATCCTTTTTAAATAACCAAACATTCTTTTAAATCTTAAATTATGTTTTTTTTTGTATTATCCACATATTTATATCATAATTATACATATTTTCTATATTTTTATTGCATTACGCACCGCACACGTAACGCGTGAGACTCGATTACTAACATGTGTATATAGAAAGTCAGGGAGGGGTGGTATAACTTATCCTTGTCCGGACCATTACCAAAATAGTCTTTGCTTTTACCCATGTCATCCATCTTTTCTCATTATATAATCATATGAAAGATAAATACATACACATTCACTTAAAAAGAACCAATACATAAAACACTGATACACACATCCAATCCATAACAAAGAAATTAATTCATTAATGGATGCCTTATTTACTGCAATAAAAGGTGAAAATTTGAAATTAAAAACTTTTCTATTAGAAAATTTGTGCTTTTCTTTTTTCTCTACTTTTTTTTACCCGTTTATGGACTAATTGGTATATGTGGCTAGTGTTTATTTGTCAATTAGAGTTTGATGGGTTTTGTAATGGTAAATAGAGACTTTTTGCTGAGTTTTTGTGTTTATCACTTCTTGCTTTTTTTAAGTTGAAAGTTGATTTTTTAAATTATTTGTATATTTATTTGTCAATGTGATTTAAGGATTTTTATTTTATGAAATTCCATGTTTTGTAAACTACACCAGCTCAATTTGTTTTTTGTTTTTGGCAAAAGGGTAAAATAACACTTCATAAAATATTAGTTCGATCTAATTATTAACAGTACTCAGTCAAGCAAATAGTAAATAAGACTAATCAATAGGTTTCTTAGTCCAAACCTTATCCCACATTCATTCCTGATGTTACTAATTGGAGACAGAGATAGCCGGGTAGGGAATGCCATTGATTGACATTAATTAAATCAATCGTACATAAATGTCTGATTTAGATATCTAAAGTTAAAAATAAAGTAAGAGAGTAGGAGCTGACCCAATAATCAGATGTTAAAAATATATATGGTGAAGTGTTAATAAGAATTCTGATGCATTAGTCGGACTAAAAAAACGTATATATAAAAAATTAAATTTAGGATTAACATGGGACAATTTTTACAATGGTTCTGAAATTTTACGGCCTTATTGTTACTTTTCTCTATTTTGGACCATTCACTGGAAATGGAAGATCAAGTAATACTCAATTGAAAAAAAGTCTTGATTCTTGAATACCGCTTCAGAATAATTAATAAAATATCGATAACAGTTGATAGGGTGTGTTAAGTAAATATAACAAGAGGTGCACTTAAAACACTGCATTTTTTCTTAATAAACGCAGAGACCGTAGATTTAATCTACGGTCTGTATCATTTAATACAAACCGTAGATTAAATCTACGGTTTGGATTAAATGATACAGACCGTAGATTAAATCTACGGTCTGTGTAATTTTTTTCAAAATTACACAGTCAGTCTCTGCTTTTCAAAATTACACAGTCAGTCCCTGCGTGAAAATTACACAGACAGTCCCTGGAAAAAACAGAATCTTACGTTTTTTTTTAAAAAAATAAAATTTTATTATACACTCTCTCTCTTTCTCTCAAAAACCCCCAATTTTCAACCCAAAAAATCACCCAAATCAATCAACCACATTAACTATCAAATTTATTAACAAAAAACCCCAAATCATCAATCAAACTTATCCATAATTCAAGGGTATATCTTTTATTCTCTAATTTATTATTTATTTTGTGTAATTTCAATTTGTAAAATAGGAAAAAATATATAAAATATGCAAATCCATAATTCACTTAGCTATATATAATTGTTTGTTGTTTGTTTATATTAATTATAGAAATTTTAATAATTGTTGATATTTGTCCCATTTTTGCATGTTTTTTTATTTTGTTTGGTTAATTTGAATTGTTGATAATGTGTTTGGTTATGATTAAAAAATTGAGTTATTATTGTTTGGTTTATGATTAAATGTGTTTGGTTATGATTAAATGTGTTTGGTTATGATTAAAAAATTGAATTATTATTGTTTGGTTTATGAAAAAATGTGTGTTTGGTTATGATTAAAAAATTGAATTATTATTGTTTGGTTTATGAAAAAATGTGTGTTTGGTTATGATTAAAAAATTGAATTATTATTGTTTGGTTTATGAAAAAATGTGTTTTTGGTTATGATTAAAAAATTGAATTATTATTGTTTGGTTTATGAAAAAATGTGTGTTTGGTTATGATTAAAAAATTGAATTATTATTGTTTGGTTTATGAAAAAATGTGTGTTTGGTTATGATTAAAAAATTGAATTATTATTGTTTGGTTTATGATTAAATGTGTGTTTGGTTATGATTAAAAAATTGAATTATTATTGTTTGGTTTATGATTAAATGTGTGTTTGGTTATGATTAAAAAATTGAATTATTATTGTTTGGTTTATGAAAAAATGTGTGTTTGGTTATGATTAAAAAATTGAATTATTATTGTTTGGTTTATGAAAAAATGTGTGTTTGGTTATGATTAAAAAATTGAATTATTATTGTTTGGTTTATGATTAAATGTGTGTTTGGTTATGATTAAAAAATTGAATTATTATTGTTTGGTTTATGAAAAAATGTGTGTTTGGTTATGATTAAAAAATTGAATTATTATTGTTTGGTTTATGAAAAAATGTGTGTTTGGTTATGATTAAAAAATTGAATTATTATTGTTTGGTTTATGAAAAAATGTGTGTTTGGTTATGATTAAAAAATTGAATTATTATTGTTTGGTTTATGAAAAAATGTGTGTTTGGTTATGATTAAAAAATTGAATTATTATTGTTTGGTTTATGAAAAAATGTGTGTTTGGTTATGATTAAAAAATTGAATTATTATTGTTTGGTTTATGAAAAAATGTGTGTTTGGTTATGATTAAAAAATTGAATTATTATTGTTTGGTTTATGAAAAAATGTGTGTTTGGTTATGATTAAAAAATTGAATTATTATTGTTTGGTTTATGAAAAAATGTGTGTTTGGTTATCATTAATTGGTTATAATTGAGTTATCATTGTTTGGTTATCATTAATTGGTTATTATTGAGTTATCATTGTTTGGTTATCATTAATTGGTTATTAATTGGTTATGTTATCATTTTTTGGTTATCATTAATTGAGTTATATTTGGTTATCATAGTTAGGATGACAGACCCAGGTCCACATATTAAAGGGAGGTTGGGTATTTTACGACAGACTGGTCACATTTCTAATCAGACTTGGGATGCTGGCAGAGAAGCGGGTAGAGGAGATGCCAATAAGATTAGGGTTTATAATTATAGTTGGCAGATACCGATGCCTGAAAGGGTAGTTCAAAATATCATTAGGGCTGGTTTTTACGGTATTTACAGTATAGGTAATTATACCGTAGACCGAGGGTTGATTACAGCCTTAGTTGATAGGTGGCGTGATGAGTCGCACACGTTCCATTTTGTCGGGGGAGAGTTGGGGATATCTTTACAGGATGTAGAGATTATGCTTGGTCTGAGGGTGGATGGTCTTGCTGTGACCCGGTCGGAGCGGAATGACACGAAGGCGAGCAGGTTGGCTATGATGGAGAGTTTGTTGGGTGTTAGGCCGGCTGACAATCAAGTCGATATAAACTGTCTGACAGTTAGACTTGATTGGATGTTACACACCTTCGGTGAATTACCCCCCAACCCTAGTGAGGAGCGTTTGCTATATCAGTCTAGGGCTGCCATGCTATTATTACTGGCTGCACATGTGTTTTCGGATAAGAGCAGTGATCAGATTCCACTCTGGCCTCTGCCATTTCTGGAGGATTTTGACACATGTGCTGAGTATAGTTGGGGATCAGCTCTTCTGGCCTGGTTAGAGGCTAATCTATGCAGGGTGGTACGTTGTAAGACAAACGGAGTAAGCGGGGCGGTGATGTTTCTGGATATGTGGGCGATTACCAGACTACTGCCGGTTAGACCGTGTGAAGAGCTGCCGGAAGATGTCGAGCCACCTCAGGGCTGGCCTAGGTTCCCCCTCGGTTACAGGTATGATATTTATTTAGTTTTTGAATTGGATTTGCGTTTTTATATTATTGTGTCATCTATCATTTACTTAGCTGCCGGTTATATTTATTGTTTATCGGTTTTTGTTTGTATATTACAGATGGAAGATGTGGAGGCAAACTAACCTTACGCCATATGTCTACGGACATAATGTGGTCCACATACGTGACCAGTTTGACAATATGTCGCCTGAACAGGTAAATTTTAATTTTCGTATTATATGTAACTTACGTATTATATGTTGTATATGTTTGCATTGGTCTTATGTTCCCAGAATTTATTACGCGTCTATTTTTAAACCATTGTTTATATATTCTAATTTGATGATTACAGATAGTGTGGCAACCTTACGGGGATCTCAATCAGTATCCGGAATACTGCACGCGGGGCCGTTATATGTGGCATTGTTCTGTGCCTCTCATTTGTAATGAGAAGATTGAGTACCACCCCGCGGACAGGTTCATGAGACAGTTCGGTTTTGTGCAGCGGGTCCCTACATATATTTGGAAACCAAGACAGGGTCACGGCAAGGATAGAAGATATGGGATTGGGCAAAAACACGACTGGCCTTTACTAACCGGAGAATTTATAGCCGTGTGGAATGACCGCCACACCCGTCTTATTAACGGCGAATATGGGTCAGGGACGTCACCGGATTACATGAGATGGTATAGAGAGAGGACCCGCATCTTCATAAACCCACCTGAACTTGCCCCGCCCCCTCACGGTTTCCGGGAGAATACAGGGTTGTTCAGTAAAATGGTAACAACTAATTAAAGTTCATTAATATTTGATTGTTATTTTTCTGTTTGTATATTTTAATACTTATAAATCGTTTTTGATTGGGTTTTTTTTTCCGAAAGCGGTATTGCGCCGAAATTTCAAAACGTTCAAAAAGCATAAATTGAAAACGGAAGTGGACTTACTACGAAAGGACTTCGCTGAAATGGGATTGAATCCGTACGGGTCAGCTGATGAACAGTCGGCTGGGGAGGATGACGATGACGACGACGACGACGATGATGGTGATGACGACCTACGTTACGACCCAAGAAGTTACACTAGGTCGGCAAGTTGTCGGCGTCCCGACGAAAGAGGCGAATCTAGTAGCGGCGGTAGAAGAACGAGTGGAGGTCGCCCCCCGAGTACAGATCAGGGTCCGGGTCCGAGTTCAAGCGGTTTTGGTCGTCGTGCTTCTTTTGCTGGGTCGGAGCACGTTCAGGATGATGTTCCGTTCGATTATCATAGTCAGCATTCAACCGACAGTTGGAGTCGCGGATTAGCACTTACATCCCACGAGCGTGCTCCGTATCCAGAATCGCAGCATCGACGGAGACGGCGTACGGAGCTAAACGAAATCGAAGAGTCTGCTGAGCCGTCATCGGATAGATTAACATCGGCGGGAAAGATGCTCCCTACGTTCAATTTTAAATCATTTAGTCGTTACAAAAATAAATAAATTTGTAAGTTTAATTTGATTTGTATGTTTGATTTGTACGTTATAAATTCGTAAAAGTTTAATTTGATTCGTATGTTTGATTTGTATGTTTGTAAAAAATATTCTATATTTTAATTGATAGGACCAATATTGAGTTTTTACAAACCCTAAACTGCAACCCCTAAACCCTAAATTACAAACCCTAATAAACCCTAAACCCTAAATTACAAACCGAGAACCCTAAATTACAAACTGAAAACCCTAAATTACAAACCCTAATAAACCCTAAACCGTAACCCCTAAACCCTAAACCCTAAATTACAAACCCTAACCCCTAAACCCTAAACCCTAAATTACAAACCCTAATAAACCCTAAACCGTAAACCCTAAATTACAAACCCTAACCCCTAAACCCTAAATTACAAACCCTAATAAACCCGAAACCGTAACCCCTAAACCCTAAACCCTAAATTACAAACCCTAAACCCTAAACCCTAAACCCTAAAAAACCCTAAATATTCTGAAATTTACATACAAACCGTACATTTAATGTACGGTTTGTACAGATTTCATACAAACCGTACATTAAATGTACGGTTTGCATGTATTCTGTGCAAACCGTAAAAGTAATGTACGGTTTGTACCCCTGATTTAAGCAGCGTCATTATACGAATGTATTTTTTACACTGAATCACCGTTAATAACGTAAAAAAAAAATATATACAAACCGTAAAAGTAATCTACGGTTTGTAGTGTAAATGACATTGGATACCATATCTATCAAAATAATTCCGACAACACCTTATCACTTTTGAATTATTATGATTTGACAACCCTATCCGAAAATGACTATTCAATGCATTATTAAAGTTTCGAAATGACTAGACAAAAAAAAACACTACAAACCGTAAAAGTAATCTACGGTTTGTAGTGTAAATGACATTGGATACCATATCTATCAAAATAATTCCGACAACACCTTATCACTTTTGAATTATTATGACTTGACAACCCTATCCGAAAATGACTACTCAATGCATTATTAAAGTTTGAAAATGACTACACCAAAAATTCACTACAAACCGTAAAAGTAATCTACGGTTTGTAGTGTAAACTTACACTATAAATATGGCTCAATTTTGCCAATTCTAACAAACCATAAAATCAAACACAAACACAATTCGGAAATCTCTAAAAACTTCCTCATTTCTCCCCAATAAAATATACAAACAAACACTTTTCCAAAATGAATTACAACTATGGTTATGACAACAACCAATGGAATAACAACAATGCGAATTCATCCAGTGGCTCAAACGATGAGCTAACTGATTATTCAGAGCACTTTGAAGTTGATGAATTGACTTGGGAAACAAGGGATGAAATGCTTGCTGATCTTGCTGATGTGGCTGGGAATTGGGGTTTCATCCTTACGATTCGTAGGTCTGGAGGGGGTGATGGGAGCAGAACACCGTATGTTGATATTGTGTGTGATAAATCGGGGGTATACGAAAAAAAGAAACCAACTTCCGTCAAATCAGGTACAAAGAAAAAAGATTGTCCATTTTTCATTAAAAGTTACGTAGTTAATGGTGAATGGATGTGTCACGTAGAAAATGGACAACATAACCACCCACCTCCAACTTACCTCCAAGGGCAAGCACGACGTGCTCGTTTAACCCAAGATGAAAAAGAAATTGTTAAAACTTTAAGGCAAAGTAGTTTTAAAGTTGGTGCAATATTAGAGGCAATTAAAAATCGAAATCCTGACAATGTATCAAACACTAAAACGATACATAATTTTTTGGCCGGACTGAAATTTAAAGAACGAGATGGTAGAAACCCGATACAGGAACTGTTTAATTTGTTGGATAGCCATCGCTACACATTCTACTATAATATGAACCCATCAACCCATTCCCTTGAGAACTTATTTTTTGCACACCCCAATTCTATAAGGATGTTCAAAGCTTTTCCTGATGTCTTGTTAATGGATTGTACATATAGGACAAACCGTTTTAATATGTCATTTCTAGAAGTCGTAGGAATGACATCAACGAACCAAACATATTGTTTAGGTTTTGTTTTCATGAGGGACGAGACAAAGGAAAGTTATATATGGGCATTGGAAAAATTTAAAGTTACATTGGAGGGGTGTATACTACCTAGGGTGTTTGTAACCGACAGGGAAATGGCCTTATCAAATGCTTTATCCGTTGTTTTTCCCGATTCTCATCATATTTTGTGCACTTTTCATATTGCAAAAAATGTTTTGAAAAACTGCCGTAAAAAAATCCCTGATGAGGAGTGGCAAACGTTTCTAGATGATTGGGGTTTATTGGTTGATTCTGAGTCGATAGAGGAGTATAATCATAACCGAACTTATTTCAATTCCTCTTACAAATCCTACCCTGCTGTGATTAAGTATGTAGACAAGCTTTTAAATGATTATGCTGAAAAGTTTGTTGCATGCTATACCAACCACACAACACATCTAGGTAACAGAACTAGCAATCGAGCCGAACAACAACATGCTAAACTGAAAAGATCCCTTTCCACAAATACTGGCACGCTTGAAACTGTTTGGGTAGAGGTGAATAGAATTCTAGAAAAACAGTTTGAGGATATTAAGATGAAATTGGATAAATGCAAGTCTTATTTTCCACATTCTGAACGAACACCTCTATTTATAAATCTTAGGTCGTATATCACACACTATGCCTTTGATTTATTATTTCAAGAACACAAAAAATGTAGTGGCCAGGCTGATGAGAATTGTTCTTGCGGTTTTAAATTGTCTCACGGTTTACCTTGTCATCATATTATGAGTGAACATATTTTATTCGGGAAGCCTCTTCCTCTAGAATATATTCATCCATTCTGGAAAAAATTAGACGTAATTGATGATAATGGGAACACCGATGATTATGGGGTAGAGGGTGATCTAGAAGAGTTTAAAAGTGTTTATGCTAGCAAAACGAATGTTGAAAAACGGCGTATGAAAACACAACTCCGAGAGATAACCGTACCAGCCAGAACATCCATCAGTGACCCCGAAGTGAGAGTAAATAGGGGGAGACCTAGAAAAGGCGACAAATCTAGTAAGAGGGATAAGTCGGGATGGGAGTATGTGGAGGAAGAGAGAGCTGGTGCTAGTAGGGACAAGGGCAAAGGCAAGGCGGATGAAACACCGGATGTAAGGGTAAACCCAACTAGGAGGCCGCGAAACCAGAACCCTAAACCCACCCCCAATAGGCCAACCTTCCTGTACAGTGACCAAATATGGGTCATGTTACATAGTTACATCGAAACGGTTTATGATGTGCGTGGGGATGGTAACTGTGGGTTCCGGGTACTTGCAAATGCGACGGGTAAACAGAATGGGGAAGATGATTGGTACGCGGTAAGATGTGAATTGTTTCAAGAGCTGCAGCAAATGAAAGGTGTTTATTATGATCTGTTTGAGAATATTGACTTTGAAGCTTACCGGTATGATTACATTTTATCAAGTTTAAATTTTTATCATGCTACAAATCCCGCACCTTCTGACAAATGGATGAGATTTCCGTCCTATGGTTTTTTAATTGCTTCTCATTACAATATGCCAATTGTATTGTTGTCCTTATGGGAAAATCAAAATGGAGAGGTAAACGTGTGGAACAGTACTTTTTTACCTCTTTATACTGGTCCGCCTCGGGGAACGACACATTACATCCCGACTGTAATGGTGTTCGTCAACAGTTGTCACTATGCTCAGGTTATTCCTAAAGAAGAAGGGATTTTCCCAATGCCAGGAATTATAGCACGGTGGGAACAAACACGCACTGAGACAGCTGCGCCATGGAAGGAACTTTTCCGACCTAATTTCAAGTTATATATGGCGCTGGAAAAGCAATCGGGAAAGAAAAAAGCAAATGAAGAAGCTATAGACCTAAGTCCATAATCGGTTTTTTATTTTTAATTTGATGTAAATTACTATTTTTTCCAATTTGTTGTAAATTTATATGATGTAAACAAATGTTTAATAAATTTGTTTTATGAAATTTAGTTCTATTAATTTAGTTCATGTTTGCATATTGGGTTAATTTCTTTTATGAAATTTATATAATTTATGATTGTTTCATTCAAGAAAATTGTCGATTGACACCAAATTGACGACTTAGTTAATGTTTCATATTGCGTTATACAAGTGTTAAAAACAAACAAAAAAACTTCACAAAAATTGACGATTTAGTTAATCATTCAATAAATATCAACTTATACACTTCACAAAAATATAACATGAACCAAAAACATAAAATTTATCAAATCAACTTTTTTTGTGTAAATTTGTGTAAATTTTGTGTTTATTTTGAGAGATTGTTAGAATATTGGTAATTTATTTTATGTAAAATTTTAAAAATAAGTCATTTAGTTTTTTTATTAAAAAAATCATATTTAATTTGAAAAAAATATTCAGTATTTTAATTTTAATTATTAGAATTTTCATTTTACTTATTAGAATTTTAATTTTAATTATTAGAATTTTTATTTTTATTTTTATTTTCAAAATTCTGAAAAATACGCACAGGCCGTAGATTTAATCTACGGTCTACAGTGTAACACTGTAGACCGTAGATTAAATCTACGGTCTACAGAATTCACTGTAAATCGTAGATTTAATCTACGGTTTACAGTGTAACACTGTAGACCGTAGATTTAATCTGCGTATTTTCAGAAAAATTGCTGTTTAAAAATCCACCCTCATATAACAATCATAGGGCCACTTGCACATGGATCCTCTGTCTTGAAAAATTCTGTATTGCAAAATTCAAAGGAGACTATGTTCAATTTTTCAACCAGCCTATCTTTAATTTTTCAAGCAGCAAAATATGTAAAAAAAAATTTAAAAATAATATAATTTTGTATGTTACATCCTAACATATATTAATAAACCGAAAAATATCTATCCTAAAATTAATTCAAAATTAAAACTAAAAAATACTAAAAAACCAAACACATGTTAATGACACAAAAATATCTAGGCTAAAATTAATTTAAAATTAAAATTAAAAAATATACTATTATTTAGGATGTGTCAACCAATAATATTTTTTAGTTTTTATTTTAAATTAATTTTAGGTTAGATATTTTTGGGTTCATTAACATGAGTTAGTTTCATTAATATACTATTATTTAGTGTGTGCCAACCAATAATATTTTTTAATTTTAATTTTAAATTAATTTTAGGGTAGATATTTTTGGGTTCATTAACATGTGTTAGATTTTTAGTATTTTTTAGTTTTAATTTTGAATTAATTTTATGATAGATATTTTTAGGTTCATTAATATGTGTTATATTTTTACTATGTGACACACCCTAAATAATAATGGACTAGATTCACATTAGTGTTAATTGTTCGATATTGATTCCAAAACATTAAAATAAAAATATAACATACAAAATTACATTTATTTAAAAAAAAATACATATTTTACCGGTTGAAAAAGTGAGAAAGCAAAAATGGATCGCTTGGATATGCTTACGTGTGGCTGTGGACTGTGGTAAACTATTGAGTGTCATATTACAAATTAATACAGCTTCACTAGTTTCTTCTTCAATTGATGTGCTTTTAAATAAAATTATCAATACATACTACTATACAAATCTAATTATCAAAATATACAAACCAAACATGTGTTTCCAAAAGTTATAACTAACTAACTATCTAACAAATAAAAAAAAATAAAAAATAAAATAAAAAATCATTAATTTTTAAAATATATTATTTTTTTAAAATATTTATTTAAAAAAAACACTTCAAAAAGGTGCATACATGTAGGTTTGCACACTTCAAAAAGTGTGTATACATGTACGTATGCACATTTTAAAAAGTACGTATCCATGTAGGTATACATAGTTTGGTATTTTTCTAAAAAAAATTGACTTATTTTTTTAAAATATTATGATTTTTTTTATTTAAAATATACGTTTTAAAAAATATATTTTTTTTTATTTATTTGTTAGTTAATTAGTTATAACTTTTGAGAAGAAATGTTTATGATTGTATGTTTTGGTAATTAAGTTTTGTCAAATGTACGTTTTAGGCATTACCTGTGTGCTTTTATTGACTAGAAACATTATATTTACTAGTGCACTGTGTCGGTCAAGTACAAGTCATCGTGCTATAAATTGTCGAGAAATTGTTGTTTACTTGTTTTAGGGCCAATTCAGAACGCATTGAGAAACTCGTTTGGTTGCATGTCGAAAAGTATATTTATTATTTTACTTATAAATAATAGAATCTCTCTAGGGTGCATGTCTACTCGATTGAATTATAACTCAATTAAATAGGTATCATAAAACCACATTCATGCTATGAGACTCGGTATATTCATCGCTACCGAGCTATTTAAGTTGTCTAGCTTCAGTGTGATTACAGTTAAACCTCAAACAAATAAGTAGGGCTGGAAAAAAATTCCGAAAAGAGTCCCGACCCGAAAATGTCGGATTTTGACCCGACCTGACAAACTTCGGGATCGGGTGGTAATTTTGATTTCGTCGGATGTCCCGACCCGACCCGATTTTTTAATTAATTTATATTTTATATTATATAAAATGATTTTTTTTAATTTTTTTTAACACTAAAATATAAATTACAAGAAATCAGCTTTTGTCGATCAAGTTAAAGATTGGCCAAGAGACTCAAGACAGAGTCAGTTCCCGGAAATGAAATGAATGTATATAGTGGATTCAATAGAAAATGAGTTTTTTGGGCATGACATAATAGGCTGTAGGCAATGTGTTATGAGCAATGAATCAATATATGTTGTGACTGAGATATTGAATTTATAAAACGACCGAAAAGCCAAAATCAAGCAAAGTTATGTGTAATCAACTTTTTTTTTAATGCATAATCAAGTTACTGTATAGCAGCGAGTTAAAATTTTCAATTCTTGCAGTGTGGTCTTCGAATTGTGATTGCAAGTTAGTACGAAGGACAAAATATTCTCGGGAAGTGGCTGAAATTCATACATATAAATTTCTTTCTGCTTTTAGGTTTATGACACAACTGATCCAACTAACAAAGTACATATTAGCAAAGAAAAGCTCACTTGGTACTATTTTCGAAAGCCCAAAATAAGTGTAACACTGCAATATTCCCCTGGACAGACACTCCATCTTCCAAAATTCTATTTTGTTTTCAAGGATTTAAGAAAAAAACACAACCAGCACATAGAGAGCCTGAAATCACTTACCTTAAATAGTTCACTGACAAAAATAAAAAGGAAGGGGACTCAGATCATGAATTCGTTGCAGGATTTAATACATATTTTGAGACATAATTATTTTTTTATTTATTTCCTCGTCTTTCATTTGTTTAGAATCAAGATTGAACACATATGATGCACTAAAACTCTCTTATTCAACATAGCTTAATGCTATTCTGAATGGGTTTTATATCTTTTAGTGCATTCGTTTCTTCACTTTTTTCTCTTTTATACCTTGGTTTCTTAATTTTTCTTTGTTTTTACCTTGGTTTCTATTTTTTTCCTTTTTGGTCAATTTTGATTAATTTTAACTTTTTTTTCTAAATCTTCAAAAAACCCGCAGCATAAGCATAAAAGCCACATGTCTAAGTTTCGGCGATTGATATTTGACCCAAAAAGGAAAAAAAGTAGAAACCAAGGTACAAAAAGGCAAAAAATGAAGAAACCAAGGTACAAAAAATAAATTTTAAGAAACCAAGGTACAAAAGAGAAAAAAAGTGAAGAAACGAATGTACAAAATGATAATAAATCCCCTTCTGAATATATAGTTCCTGAGCCAGTTTGGACATGCTTTCACTGAGTCCATAATCTAGACAGTTTCTAAAAATTGCAGTACCCTTTTGTTTATGAATAAAGGTAGTCGTCGTGTTTTTAATGAAGGTGTGGCAACTCTCGACGAGCCTATTTGCCTCGTGCAATGTGATCCTATGACTTGGCACAAAAATCAGCATCTCAAACCCAATCTTTCTGCTTCTTTTCTTATTTGGTCAATAATCATGATTGATAAATCCTTGCAGTTCACAATCTCGAGACTAGGCTTAACTAGAAATTTCCAGAAGTTATTTTAACCCAAAAAAATGATACTGTAGTCAAAAAAATTGAGCTTAAAGTATTTTCTGTTATATGCAATTACTCTCTTCCAACAAGTTAGCTTGGAATTTTAACTTTTGGAATGGAATAACATTTTTTCATGTACAACTTAGTGTTTCTTTTAGACAAGGGGAATCAATTGACACTCGGAAGTTTTACTATAGACAGAATTTGTTTGTTGTTCGCCTAATTACCAAATTTATCTTCTTTTAATTAGTTGCGATGGGAACACTTCTCAGACAAGTTTTTCTTCTGCTTAATCTTTTTCCAGTGTTTGCTTTTGTATAGTTGTTACTTGTTACTGTTTTTGCCCATGCTGCACTCAGAGATTTTTTTTTCAAAACAACAAACTCTCCTTATACCATATTTAATTTAATGTATGTGTGGTATCCTTAATTTGTCAACAATAACAAACGGTTAGATCCAGACAATGACTAACTTGTTTATCATAATTAATATGTCAGTTTATTGATCTTAATATTGATATAAAATGGTGCTTTTAATCTATTAAGTTGAGTGTGTTTCACACGTTATTATTATCTCAGTTACAACTGGACTTTCGACTCAGCTGCTGAAGAAAATTACAGTTTCAGTTATAACTCACATATAACTGGGTTTATGGCGAATTTACTGTTTCAGTAAATAATCTCAAATCTTGATGATTAAAGATTTGGATGTGGTCTACAAGTAGTTGAATGATTAAATCAGAAGATATTCTCCATAATATAAAAGTCAAATCAATTTAGAATAAAGAAGGAAAAAAGAAAAAAGATATAAAGATAAATAAATAAAGATCTTGAAGACGTGTAAAGAAAAGATAGTGATAAATTTCGAAATAAAGAACTTGGTTGATAACATGATCAACAAAGGAAAGACATCAAATCAATTAAAAGATTGAAGAAATAAGATTTGATAAAAAATTTATTTAGTCTGCTAACCGTGTTATATAAACGGAGTGGAGTTATAATTTTTACTCAACTCTCATAAAAAGATTAAACACATTATTAGAGAGAGAAAAACACATGAGTGATTATAGGAAAAAAATCATAGATTTAGATCTAAAGAGATTGATAGTGTTTAAATTGTGAGTTATAGAGTTAGACATATACGCTTGAGTAATGTAAGTCTCAAAACTCATTATTGTGCTTCACATATCAATAAATCACTGGGTGAGGGTTTCGAAAACGTTGATCTAGCACTAGATCGAACTCCGTCATCAACATTGTGTGTTCAGTTCATTTATTATTACAGACGAGTTCAGTTATAATTTTAGTTAAAACTGAGTTATAACTGAAAGAGTAACAAAATCTTAAAACTTCAGCTTACGTTTCTTACACAAACTAATTGTACTTGATCCATCCTTGTGACGTCATTTGATAGCATCATGAAACGGGCAGCTCGTATTATCCGTGAATATTCACCTGGTTGTGGATCTAGTTTATTTACTCGTAACTTACCTTGTTAGTTCCTTTCCGATTTCGGGTTACTGTAATTTATCTGACATACGACTTAATGGGAATCCTTCACCTTCGTATTCCCTTGTATGGTGTTCTTGCAACTTTCTTTCCGTCGGATTAAAAGATGAATCTTAATTTGCCGTTTGGATTATATATAGTTTTATGTATTTTTTGGTATATATTTGCCATTCTACCTAATAAAAGGCCAAATATACAATTAAACACCCCAAAAAATATAAATGTTCAACGGATATCCTATTTTTGTTACATTTTCTTAAATATAAAAAAGAGGTATGAAGTCTAGAAAAAAATGTATGCATTTTTGAAAAAGGAAATATGAAGCAAGAAATAAAAAGGTAGGAGGTTCAGAAAAAAAAAGGTATATATGAATTCTGAAAATATGTATGAAGTCTGAAAATAAGGGTTTGAAGTTGAAAAAATAAGTTATGAAATTCGACATGCAAGGTATGAAGTCACCAAAAAAGGTGTATGGAATCAGGGAAAAAAGGTAGTATGAAGTTCGAAAAAATGGTATGAACAAAGGTGTGGTTCTGAGCAAAATAGTTTGGTAGGTCTGTTTTTTATAGTTTGTCAAGTGGTACTTTCTGGTAATTGCTAAAAGAAAAACAATCATAAAACAAAATGTCAAAATGTAAATACATTACTTCTTTCCGATCCAGAAAAGGGCACTTCATAGTTCTACAAAAGATTATTAATTATATATTATTAATTAATGTATTACTATTAAATGAAGTGCGCTTCAGATTGATAACTCCAACATAATTAGTTATTAAATGTACAAACATTAATTTCACTAACGTTTACTAAAAAAATATATAAAGACACCCCAATATCTGGTGATTTTAACAAGTAATACTATCAAATTATGGGTATGGCAAATATAAATTTGTTTGTATATATTGCAACTCTCCTCATATGTTGTGCCATTTCATCAGGTGACATAATGAAATTCTAAGATAAGTTTGCCACTCTCTTTATATTATACTATATTTTTAACATTTTAGCATTATTTATAACAGCACATGCAGTGGGAGTGGCAGCGGCTGGTTCTCCCATCCCTAACCCACTACTTGAACAAGAATTAAGAGGAGTAAGATTTTTTTACAAGTAATTTACCTTTTTAGTTCTCTTCCGATTATATATTGTTTATCTAACATATGACTTAATGAGAATCCTTCACCTTCGTATTCCCTTGTATGGTGTTCTCGTAAAGTTTCTTTCCGTCGGATTAAAAGCTGGATCTTAATTTGCTGTTTGGATTATATATAGTACGAAAACAATAAACAAGAACGAAAACTGGAAACTGAAAAGTACGTACTTGTAAGAGAAACGGAGAAAATAAGTTTTAACTGAGAATATAATATACGTAGTAAACTTAAAAAAGTATTGATTAGTTCATTACCTCAAAGAAGTAAGTATAAGTGAGTTCTACATGTTATACCTTCTAGGCAAAACAAGTACTCTAAGCAAATATAATAGTAGGACAGTTCTATGTAATTGGCGTGGAAAAGAAGATTAATTTAGTGTCCATATATCTTGGAAATTAAAATTTGTATATTATTGGTATGCCAAAAACATAATGTTGTCTCCAATCATTAAGAAGAGTATAATGTTTTTCGTTCAGCAAAACAAGCGCAATATACATATTAGTTATGCAATGATTCGTTATTTATGAAGGTGAAACAACATGAGGTTTTACAAGAATGTGAATGTAAGAAGAAGGATTCCTACTGTGTGATAAACCGAGATGCGAATGACACCGTTATAGCTCAGTGGATGGGGATAGAAAATTATTTCTGCATCGAATAACCCCTTGATTGTGTAGGACAATTACCTGATTTATGCGATGGATACTCTCACTTAAAAATCTCCGGTTATCTCAACCGCGTCTATCAGAAACAGGAAAGATGTCCAGAAATGATTGCTCATCTCACTAGTCAAGATCCATGTAACGGAAATAGTCACAACAGATTCCCGGCCAAGGGAAATTGCAAGATAAACGACGAATGCAGATGTTTATTCTGCAAAGAAGGAAATTCAAACACTCCCAGTTCCTAATATGTAAACACCCCCATAAGGTTGTAATAATCGTCAAATCATAAGAAGGGTTGACCGATATGTAATGTCTATCTAATATATATATAAAGAAGCAGTGAAGACCATTCTTACCTTTTTTGTTGGTAAATGAGTATGCCTACTTAATTACTAGTCATATTTTGCTGCAGAATCATCTAAATTATTATCAAGATATTCTTCATATGTACATATGTATATCGGGCTATGTACATATATATATATATGTATAAGATTTAAAAAAAATATATCGGGCTATGTAAGTATTGTGCCCAACTTAGCGAAAATTAACGAGGAAGGAATATAACTAAAAGGAAAACAAATAAAAATTACTCAAATTTATCAAATTCACATAATGCAGCTCATGGAAGATCTAAACCTTAATCCTCACATACAAGTCGATTTATCACTTTCGTCGCATGGATGGCAACGACAAACAACATGATCAGAAGGACCGAAAAAGTGAATTCAGATAGACAAGGGGGAGAATGAGGCAGAAGGAGGGGATAGAGAACGGTTCATACGGAGATGACAGAGATGAAGACTGCAACGACGACGTAGCCGTTATCCTACAAAGAATGAAAACGAGGAGAGAGAATAATGCAACGGCAAGGAGAAATAAGGATAACATGAGCCGTGAATGGTCTTAGGACAGAGAGAATGCAAAAGGAAGGAAGGACGAGCGATCGAAAAGAATCCCGCGGTCGCCATATTTCTGATAGCGAGACGCAAAAGAGATGATACGTGCGTAAAGACGCCGCCAAATTTTTGACGAAAAACTATTGGTTATGAAGATGAGGAGAAAGTTATTGAGCAAATGAAAAAACATAAATTGACCTCCATTTTATACTCATTCACAGAAGATTAAAAAACCAAAATAAGTTTAATTAACTAGATCAACTATTTTTAAAGCAGCTTCAACCTGAGAGTAAAAAAAAAAAAAAGTTGATTTCTTAAAGCTAATTTTCCCATAGATAAATTGAAATTTGGTAACAATCAATGTCAGTCTTCAACATGCAATTGTTCTTTATACTTTATTAGAATAATATATCATTTTCAAAGGTTTTAATTTGGACCCAGATCACTCTCTCTCTCTAACAACACAAATAACCACCACAGCTCCGATGATGGAGCTCCTCCGCTGTCACAGCTCCGATGACAGAGCTCCGTCGCAGCAAGGTCGTTGTCCTAATGCTCTCTTTTCTCTGTCATTAAAAACACCCAACTAGACACTTTTTCGTAAAAACGCTCCAAATCAAGATTTGGTTAATGCAAATCTCAATGGTTTCACGACGGGAACACAAATATGCATCTTGTTTTTTTTTCCGAGATGTATAATGACATGTTTTGAAAATTATGGTCAAATTTAAAAATTCAAAACATGTCATTATACATCTCGGAAAAAAAAACAAGACGCATATTTGTGTTCCCGTCGTGAAACCGTGAAGATTTGCATTAACCAAATCTTGATTTGGAGCGTTTTTACGAAAAAGTGTTTAGTTGGGTGTTTTTCATGATGTTCATGTATCCTCTCCCATATATATATATATATATATATATTTTAGATCTGTATCTATAAATCGCGATATATATTAATACATCGTCAACAACATAGTTCTAGACCGATATATATATAAATATACATATGTTTTTTTTTTTAAATAAACAGTGAGAGTTCCCACACTTTTATTAGAGAATAAAGTGGTAAATCGTCATAATTACAAACTAATAGAGTAATTTGCAAACCGACAGAAACTATAGGACTAAAAAGAATAACATGAAATTATAACCACGCGTCCCATTTAACGCTGTCTACCTCTTCGTCTACTGTAGCAAAATCACTTTCCCCTTTTAGATAGAGAGACTGTCCCTCTTCTTCTTCTTCTCCAAAACCCTAATTCAATTGATACGAAGATAAGCAAGTCCCATGGCTTCAGTGATGATTATTCCTTTGAAATAATCTGAGAAGTCTTCTAAGCAATTAGAAATAATTGGATCCTCTTCGCTCCCAAAATTTGCCAGGTAATCTGCCCCTTTATTTCCTTCTCGTTCTATATGAACAATTGTTAAATCACGAATTTGGAATTGCTGCTTTATAAGATCCATTAGATAAATTAATTCCCAAGGACACTTGCTCTTTCCTTGTAAAATATTCACCATTTGTAAACAATCTGTCTCAAATACTATGTTTACCTCCTCAATAATTTGTATCCCCAATATACATATATACATAGCTATACATACACATATATATATATGTAACTCTTTTTGTAACAACGGTTTCACTTAGGGGGTTTCAAACGACCCGATCAGCCACGGGTCGGGTAAAAGTGCAATTAGAAAAAATTCCTCCAAATTTCACGCATAAAAAAAATTATCATATAATCCAAATTTTTGTTATGTGTGAAATTGTGGGAAACGTTTTTATATAATGACATATTTTTGTGCAAAATTGTTAAATTAACCTGTCAAATTAATGTTTGTCAAATGTCACGTGACATGATTCCGTGATTTATTTAGACGGTGGTACTTAAATTTAAAAGTTATTATAGTGTGGTACCTAAATTGAAAAATTTGAAAGGTGGGTACCAAAATCGTTAAAAGCAGATAGTTTGGTGTACTAAACCTGTAAAATCCCAAAAAAAAATTGTATTAGAGGTCATTTTTAATGTCATTGTTATCTATTAGATTGTTAAATATTTTAAATTTTATTAGATTGTCAAAAAAATTATATTAGATTATCAAAAAAATTTACACTACAACGAAGGAGCACTAGCCATAAATGCTTACGGACCGTATTGGCGCGTGTTGCGCCGACTGTATGCGTCTGTGTTTTTAACTTACAAAAAGATCGACGACGGAGCAGAAATTAGGCAAGAATGTGCGGACAAGATGATCCAATGGATCAAGGACGACATGGCCTCTTCACTTGCCCGTGGAGGTTCAGGAGAGGTATGTATCTTTTGTTCAAGATAATTTTACCAAGTAAAATATTTTTGAAAGATATTATTTTAATCACTGGTAAGCAAAAACGTGGTCGACGTACGGAAGAAATGACAGTACATATGTACCGTCTTTTGTTAGTTGACTAATATGTTATGCTCGCTTTGTGAGATTTACTTAATAATATTATGAAACCGAGTAATTCAATTTTTTTGTTTATATGATACAGGGAAATATGTTATTGCCATATGAAATATACATATAATCGCTTAAATGTAATGGAATTAAAACATCAACAATTTTTTCTGCAAACAGGTACAAATTAGCACCTTTTTGTTACTAATGTCTTTCAACATTATCGGAAAGTTTATACTGTCTAAAGATCTTTGTTTGGACTCACAATCTGAAGAAGGCACTGAATTCTTTCATGCAATGGAGAACTTCATGGAATTGGCTGGTAAACCTAATATTGCTGATTATTTCCCTTTCTTAAAGTGGTTCGACCCGTTAAGGATTAAAAGTCATATGATGAGGGAAATGGGGAGGGCTATTAGAATCGTCGAGAAGTTTGTGAAAGAGAGGATTGAGGAGAGAGAAGATAGAGGGTATACAGCCCGACACGATTTGCTTGACGTGTTACTTGATTATAAAGGAGACGGGAAAGAAGGACCAGACAGGATTTCAGAAAAAAATGTCGTCATATCTATTATGGTAATCTGTTAATTAGTATTTATGAAAATTTCTCTGAATCAATTTCTGAAATATTTATTTTATCAGAAAAATATTTTGTAAAGTAACAATATTATCAATACGGACGGGTCCTTCAACTGATTTAGGCCTTGTTGCCATTCACCGGCTAAAAATGAAGGTTTCACCACGATTCAAGTTCTTAGACGCAGTCAATTTAATTCTTATATACCGTCTGATCATTTAACAGTCATACTAACTGGTTGAGGGCATGCCATAATTCACAATTAGTCATAGTTCAAAGCTCACGGTGTAGAGAATTTTTGTTTGGAAAAACCATGTCTAACATGGTAGTTTCCGAATGGTCACGAGACCATTTTTGAGTCAAAATTTCAAATGACAGTTGTTGTCTTTTGACACCATAGTCAAGACGGTTGAGTAGATGGTATGACAAGGTTCGTAACGGTATATCGCATGAGCTATTCGGAGAATGGCAGTGAAGAGAAAAACTCTTAATGCTGGAAAATGAGTTTAATGAGGATAACTCATTGTGAATTGTTCCATATTGGAAAATGAAAAGTCATTTTTACAATATATATACAAATCTATCTCATGTGGATATTAACTTGTGTGTGCACACACACGTGTGTATTGTGTACCACATACACTTGCTCGTCGGCACGCTTGCTTGTCGGCAAAAGCATGCCTGTTCGGCAAAAACGTGCATGTTCGGGAAAAGATTTCAGCAAAGCTGTAACTATTGCAATAAATATAAATTCATTGCAACGTTAATACTGTAGTTTCGAATTTTGAACACATGGCTGAGAGAGAGAGCCACCCACCAACATGACGAATATCGGTTAAGGGCAGACTGTTAAATAGTCGCCTCGTCTATTTATTTTCGTGTATTTTTTATTTCGTCTTTACATTTCTGCAATTTTATATTCTGTACATTTCAATTATGTAATTATTTTTCTGTTCTGTAATTTCATTTTAGTCCTTTTTCTTTTCTGTAATTTCTATTCTGTTATGTAATTTATTTTCAAGTCCTGTAATTTTATTTAATTCCAGAAACAGTCCAGCAGTTAGTAATTATACTATTCTGTCTGACAGTTTTATTTAATTACAAACCAGTCCAACAGTTTAATAACTTATATTATTCTGTCTGGAATTTTAATTAATTGCATTTATATTCTGCAAGTGTCGGAATTTTGTAATAGAGTAATATTCCATTATAGAAATAAAATTGTTTATTTCTTTTTACTCATTGCACTATAAATTATTACTTTTACGTATACCAAAATCAACAATTTTTACTTACTAAGAAAAGGATTGTTGCCGAGGTTTTAACGAATGGGTTCAGTTTAGTATATTTAGATTGAATCTTTAATTTATTACACCTCGGAGGTCACTACTTACCAGTAAGTTTGTTAAAACATTTTATTAAAAAGTAAGCGTGTAATTGGAGCATTTGATAAATTTCTCAATCTTCAATGTGTGCTACTATTGGCATTTTATTTAGTAAAAATTATGAATCCAAAGTTGAATTAACCAAGCTTTTTTACGCAGTCTAGAGTAAGCCACACATTTTTCACTCACAATATGCAATCAAACACGCTCCTAGTGAGAACTTCTTGCTTTCTTTATTTTTGTAGGAAATATTTTTCGGTGCGGTGGAAACTGTAGCTAGTACAGTAGAATGGTCTATGACAGAGCTGCTACATAATCCTAGCTCAATGATGAAGGTTAAAGAAGAGCTCAATCGTGTCGTGGGACCGAATAAAAAGCCAAAAGAAGGTGATCTCAATAAATTGATATACATTCAAGCTGTAATAAAGGAAACACTTCGATTACACCCTTCGGTCCCCTTACTAGTACCGAGAAATGCAACATGTGACACTAATTATATGGGATATTTCATACCAAAAGGAACCCAAGTGTACGTAAATGTATGGGCGATTGGTAGAGACTCGGAATACTGGGAGAACCCTCTTTTGTTCAAGCCCGAAAGGTTTATAGGATCAACTGTTGATTACAAAGGGCAAAACTTCGAGTTCTTACCGTTTGGGTCTGGGAGAAGGGTATGTGTGGGGTATCCCTTGGCTCACCAAGCCCTTATGATTGGGCTTGCGTCTCTCTTGCACTTTTTTGACTGGGAGGTTCTCGACTCAGTCGATAGCATGGACATGAGAGAGAGGATGGGATTAACATTGCGGAAATTGAAACCTCTCAAAATTGTTCCCAAAAGGCAAACTTGCTGAAAAATGCCGTTTACACAATATTCAGTCGCCTTTGGTGTTTGCCTGCTATTTTGTTTTGCCTCTTTGCTGAATTTTTAAGCTTTAAAATAAGGAGAGGGAGGAATAAATTTCCATGATAGGAAAATGTACGTTAAACTGTTTAGCTTCTCAAATGTTTTGTTAAGAGAAGGGGGACAACTGACGACAATTCAAATGTTTGCTTAAGTTGTAATTTAATGCAGTTATGCAGTAAAGTTTTATCATTTATTTGTCAACCTATACGTATCACGTTCTGGTTCTCAAGAACCAGTTCATGGTATTTTGCCGATCTCAAACACTTCTAGGTTTTGACAGATGAAAAGACATACTCCTAAGAACTATAATTATGTGGTAAGAAATAATAACTATGGAAATATATATTGATATACTTCACCAAGTATTTACTATTACATAGTGTATCACATTCTGAAACAATTAGTTCACCCCAGTTTTTATCCATACCACTTTTAATAATGAACAACGAACGATGTCTGTAATGACCCGATCCTCCGACCAGACCGCCACCATCTGCTTACTACTACCAATAATGTCCGCAGCTTCTAATTAAATAAGCTTGATTCTTTTAAATTTAAAAAAAGCTTAAGCTCGTACAGTTCACAGCTTATAACACTCTTAAGGCCATAAAAATAGAAGCGCGCAAGAGTCAAACTGGTCAACCGGATGCAATCCAACCTTTAAGCAAAAAGTAAAAAAGCTACTTAATATCCAAAGCTGCAACTGAACAAGGCCTTATTCTATATTAGCATCATAAAGATCACCAAGAAGACTACTTGACGGGGGAGGATCTCGAACCTCACTCTCATTACGAATAGATTTAGTATAATCAGAACGATTCCCCTCCGTTGATAAGCTTCTCTTAGGGGCACGATTTCCTAAAGAGGATGAAGAAGTTATGGTTGTGCTATCCTGACATAGCTTTTCAAAGGCTTTAAATCTTAAATAGTCGTTATCACTCGAGTTAGACTTGATTATAGTTGCTTGAACGGGAGTTTTGCCTTCCAGCATGCTTACGACAGAGGACATTGACGGTCTTAGAGAGGGAGAGAGATTGGTGCACGCGAGACCCACGTTGAGCATGTTCATTACTTCTATGTCTGAGTACTTTGTTCCAAGATCGGGATCTACAAGTTCGAGTAATTTTCCTTGCTCTTGAAGGACATAAGCCTGCAATTTCAGCCATGTGCACTTTTAGATGATATAGACATAATTTATGTCAGGTTGTATACCCTGGTATCATCTATAAACATAAGGTAGTTATCTTTTTTTCTTTTAGATAACTTTCAGTATGCCCCCCTCCTTGTTAGCAAAACACCTTTCTCAGTCAATCGCCTATAACAAATGGGATTTGAGTTTAAGAGTTTGTTAACAATAGCTCGTAAATTTATACCATGAAGGAATACGCCATTGTGCAGAGTTTTCAAGGACGATTTACTAAACTAAGTATAAGCTCAAGGTCAAATTGGCTTCCTTGAAAACAAATAAGACTGGCTGATATCTTAAATGATTGCCCATGATCTTTTTATGACAAGTCATTTGAGTTTTCCCTCATGAACTTCTATACCTATCTGTTTTTCTTTGCGTTGTTTCAACAAATTTCTTAAAAAGTTGAAATAAGAGGTGCAATTAAAAATTACTAGAAAACTAAAGAGAGAAATTCACATGCAACTAATGCAAGAAAATCAGATGCTTACCCAATCAAGAAGGTAAACACACTCCTGCCTTGGCCGATAATTTGTGTTGCTTTTCCCACTGACAATTTCGAGTGCGACAACTCCAAAGCTGTAAACATCTGCTTTATCGGTCAAATAACCCCTTGTTGCATATTCAGGTGCCATATAACCTCTACAAGTAGGAACAATTCTTTGAGCGTAATGTCAAGCCAAAATTTCCATCACCATGTTACATAACATTTACTTGGACATGGTCAATCTGATTTCTTTCTTCGAAAATGGTGTTTTAGAAATGTAACCAAACAACTCTTAGTCACCTTTAAGCTAATTAAAATCAGATGGCAGATCACTAAGCATCAACTCTTTATGTTTTTTGTTTTCTCTTTTGGGGGAAAGTATTTGATGCAGTTGATAGTCCAATAATCTTCCAACTTACCCGAAACTCTTAGTAGTCCAAGTCCTGTAGGACCTGTACTAATATCGGAAAGGTAATGTAAAAGGAAAAATATATTTTCTTTGAAAAATAGCCAGTACTATCAATTGAACTTATAATTCCAAAGGTCCAATATAGTCAATAATTAAGAATAACCTCAAGAGGGAATACTCGATGCTAAATAAATTAATAAAGACTAGACCCACGTAAATACTACCAAGTACATTCGTACAGACCACTCTAAGAGGCCATTCTCTCAATAAGACTATTAAGTCCAAGAAAAAATATGCAATGAAAAGGAATATTGATGTTACTGTCGAGCGCCATAAAAGATACAATGAATGTATGATATTACCATTGAATCAACCTACAAAATAGCATTTAGAAATGAAGAATTAACTGTAAATGTTCGAATAATTGCAGATACAACATTAAAGCAATGAAGGGTATAAAAAACTAACACAGTTCCAGCAATTCGCGTGCTGATATGTGTATTTTCCTCTTCATCAAGCTTAGCCAAGCCAAAATCAGATATCTTAGCATTCAAATCCTTATCAAGTAACACATTTGTTGCCTTAATATCCCTATGGACAATCTTTAACCTTGATTCCTCATGCAGATAGGCCAAACCCCTTGCAATATCTATGCATATCTTATTCCTCCTTGGCCAATCAAGTTTTAGCCGCTCCTCCTCCCGACCTGATAGAGAAAGAGAGACTGAGAGTTTCTATACAGAACACTAAACTCTACACCGAATCGGCGAATTTGAAATACAACACCAAAACAAAACCAAAATTACCGATAAAAAATAGAATTGTAGCGTTCTGTTTCCCACCATCAATTTGAAATTGTTGAAACTTTGGTTTATATTTTATTGATGTGTGCGGGTTTAAACATGGTGTCACAGAAGGATTTTGTATGTGTTTTGTTCCACATGTATCTTTACACTTGTTGGACATTTGTTTGAACTCAGACCACAATTATATGGGATCCTACATGTACCATGATCAGGATCTTTGGATAATGGACCAAATAGAAAAAGAATTTTAAACTCTCTCAAAATATACAGAATCGACTCTATTTAAAACTTACATCAGACTATGTAATTATTAACAGCCAAGCGAACCCTAAAAGGCATAAATTTCTTTGAAATTATAATGAAATTTTGCACAATGATTAAAGATAACTGAAATAAAGTCAGTTAGACACCACCAATTAGAATTAAAATGTGAATTATTTCACATAGACCCGTCTCTTGCTCTTTTTGATTTGTAACAGTTAATGACATAAAGAATTGATAAATCACAGTCGTATTCAAAGGACAAACAAGGATGATGAACAAAAATACCAAATAAAGCGCGAGCAAGGCAGTTATTTTCCATATATTCGTAAACCACCATCAATTGGTTTCCTTCAATACAACACCCATATAACTTGACAAGATTAGGGTGTTGCAAAGCAGATATCATTCCTATCTCATTTAAAAATTCACGGTTTCCTTGTTTCGATTTCGATGAAAGCTGCTTAACCGCAATCACACCATCTGGAAGTACACCCTGGAACCAGAAGGTTTTTTTTTCAGAATCTTTTTTAAAATTAACAAGCCATGATTATTTCATTTCCCTTGTTTTATCAATCAAGTGAATTTACCTTATATACTGAACCAAACCCTCCTTCACCAATTTTATTTGCAATATCAAAATTATTGGTTGCTGCTTTTATCTGTCTCAAGCTGAAATATCCTGTCTGCAAGCGAAGGGACCGAAGTTCTGTGGGAAAGAGATGAGCAAGAATCACAAAGAAAACCACAACAAAATTATGTCAAAAGCAACCAAAAGATTTAGAAGCTGATAAACTGAGCTAACAAGTTTGATCCACTTTAGAATCATAAAACAGTTTATACTTTATATCCACTCTTTGCACAGAATACGAATAATGAGAACATTGTAGAAATGATAATTCTGTAGTATTTATTCTCATTACAGATGTACATATATTTAGCAGTGTGTTGTACTGCTGTTAGAGTAGTGCTAATTAAGAAAGAATCACATATTGAATGCTATTTATAAACATATCAAAACTGAAGCATAATTCTAGCTAATTCAAATTTAAACAGACTTCTTTATTGGAGGTGATTGTGTGACTTGATTGTTAGCCATGATTTGTGGAGAATATTGATTTTCTCTAACAAACATGTTTTCAAGCGATAAACTCCACTGTCTTTTTTGGGGGAAATCTACCATATTAATTTTTTCTTTTGGGGCAAGTCTACCATATTAACTCCATATACACAGAAGAAAAATAGTTACTTAGATCTAGTGCTGTTGAATTTGAACATTAAAGTGTTACACAACCTCGACATCCAGTTCGTATAAATGTTGTGAAAAGACACCATGGCAAATTAGCGTATCTACAAACTTCTTACATGTTTTATATTAGCATGGAGGAATTGTTTCTATACACCAATGGATGATTTATTTTTTAGATTTTTACACAACAAGACAAAATGAAGGTGGTTAATTTAATATCCCCTACCAAGACCTTAATTGAACCATGTCATACCAGTTATATTTTAATTACTCAAAAGTTAAAACAAAACTTAAGATTTTACAAATGAAAATTTTGCAATTTTTATGTAGTTGTTGCAGGAAAAAGGTATAGCTATGAGTGTATCAAGAGCAAAAGAAGAAATAGCTGCGAATCCTTCACAAATATAAGCATTACTGTTTTTCCTTCTTTTCCAGTTCTACTGAAATTTGAGAGATCAGCTATCTATATATGATTATCAGTCATGCCAATGTTTACTTTTTATTACCCTACAGAAAGGAGTTTTTCGTTGTTAGTTGATTTTTTTTCCCTTGGACTTTGTTCTGAGCATATGCTCTCAAACTCTGGCTTTAGCTCACTCTAATCAGGAGCTTAGAACGGTGAGAATTTTAATATCGTCCTAATAGTAGTTTTCTTCGTAGTTGGATAGGCTCTATTAACGAACGTAGTCTGATATTCCGGTTTCTTTATCGGCTTTCTGCTGTATTTGCTACCAGGAGGCACATGTTCCATGGAAAGACACTTCTCGTTTTCGCATTAGTAATATATTGAGCTTGATAAAAATAAAAAAGCAACTGGAAAAAGTATGTATTTAAAATTTCTGCCAGATTTTACCTTTGTCCTCTTGATCTTTTACTCCAAGGTACCCTTTCATTCGGAGTAGAAACACAATCATCACCAAAAATACACAAGAACAAGCCACTATGCCAATAATAACCCCGATAGAGATTCCAGTATGAAGTTTGTACACTACAAGGTAGAGAAATAATCAATTTTCGAAAGGTTAAAACAAAAGAAGGAATTGATTAACAAGACTAAGAAACAACATTTTTAATACGGAATCGCTTCAGTTTTCCCAGCATGTTGTAATGGGGTTAATTGTAGTCTTATACTGTATACTAATGTATCACTAAATCTTGATTTTGAAAACGGCCTACAAAAGATAGAAATTAGTAACCCAACCTAATATATTTTTTTCTGTTTTTATACACTACATAGAACAAGAAAAATATAGGCTGGGAATCAAAAGAAAAAAACGTGTCAGATTAGTGTAAAAAAAGAATGAATTATAAAGTATTAAACTTTTACCTATTTAATACCCAAACTTATGATCTTCTATATCTGGTCACTAGGTATATTGAGTCGTCGAGAAATGTAAGGTTAGGCCATATTTGCTTGCAGTATAGTATAAAGGGGGTTGTAAGTAGGCATTACAAGTGAAATAACTAATAGCACCATAAAGAAATATCAATTTTAGCCCACATGCCGTACAATTAATACTATATCCCATTAAGCATCAATTACAAATTGTATAAACAAACATTAGGTGCATCCCACTATATAATTAGTAATATACCCCCCTTATACCGCAAACAAAAAGACCCTTGCTAATTTTTTTTTTGTTTTAGATTAGTCTGCAAAATAAAAATCTGATGACACATAAGTGTAGGGAAAAAATACATTTACTACATCAAACTATAAAAAAAATTAGCATATAATCCAAATTTTTGTTATGTGTGAAATTGGGGGAAACGTTTTTATATGATGACATATTTTTGTGTAAAATTATCAAATTAGCCTCTCAAATTAATGTTTGTCAAATGTCACGTGACATGATTCCGTGATTTATTTAGACTGTGTTACCTAAATTGGAAAGTTATTACAGTGTGGTACCTAAATAGAAAATTTTGAAAGGTGATTACCCAAATCGTTAAAAGCAGATAGTTTGGTATAATAAACCTATAAAACCCCGTAGTGTAGTATCTAAACATGTTGAAATGAGATGAACTCATAAAATACCAAAAGAAATGGGAATGACCGAGATTAAAGAAGATGTATTTACATGGTTTTACCGAGATAGCAGATATAAGAGGCCCATAAACACCTCTCTGAGGGATTAACGAAGTTCCTTTCCCAGACCAGTATAGGTGGATTTCCAGAGTGCTACCCCTAACAGCAGCATCAAATTCCTTAATAATTGTTTTTCCAGCACCCTGGGCTTCCTTTGCAATATTAAAATTCTCCAAAACAGACTCCCCCTGGACAAAAAATTAAATATTTTGAACTGGTCATAAGGAAAAGATAAACAGCTAACCAAACGAATTGATTGTTGTATACATTAGCTAAGGGCTTGTTCGATTACATCTTAAGCAGTTGGGGGTTTTGAGGTTGAGAAAAAAATTGTTTTCAACCAGCTTGTAGCTTTTAACTTTTTCAGGCTGAATACCCCAGAAAAGCTCACCTTTTAAGCATTTCAGGAAAAATTCAGTCCATCTTTAAGCAGAAAAACAAAAGAACCGAGCAAATATATCTGTGACCGAGATAAATAGAAACTATCAGGATTAAAGTATCCAATCTTTATGGTCAAAAGAAAAGAGAGAGAGAGAGAGGCTACACTGTTAAAGATATTGTTCTCCTTCTCCATTATACGATACAAGTCTATATTTAGAGAATTAAAACTCTGAATTTGGTAAATTACTTGCTATTAGCCTATTAGGTTATAACTGATCACATCATAGATACGGCCCGGTATGTTTATCTTTATCATGAAGAGAAAGCAGAATAAATTCTAGGAAAGTTCACCTCTCGACTCACCTGAATCGAAACATCAAAAATACGTTTCCCAAGGCTACTGAACGTTTGATCATTGGAAAACATTATTTCGGCAAAATGAAGGCGTACTCTATATCTCCCCTTTCGCAAACAAAGTCCATAATATTTCAATGAAGTAGGTGCAACACGTGCTGTTTTATAATAATCAGGGCCGGTAATATTCAAATTAAACGTGTTTGTTGCCTTATAAACTGCAGAATCTGAGTACATAGAGGCTCCTGTACTGCTATAAGCCCATCTTTGTGAAGAAGCAGTAGAAGAAGCAGAATAAAAGTATGATGGACCCTCAATGTTTGAGTCCTCTTCATATTCATTTCCTTCAGAGGCAATTGCTTCATCTCCTCCACAATTGATGAATAATGAATGATCTTCATATGAAATATAACTATGGTGAAACATATTTTCTCGAGACACACCTTAGTAAAGACTAAAGCGACTGAAAACTCAGTTTTCATAGTGGAGGTAAAACGGTAAAATCTTATGGTTTTTTACACTTAGAGGAGCATTTTGTGCTTCTAAGCTTAAAAGTGTAAATTTTGGTAATTTTTCAAAAAAAACAAAAGCATAAATGATAATTATTTGTTAGTATTTTTAAAAATGATGAAATCATTATATTAGTTGTTGTTTTTCTTGGTTGAATTTCGATTATCAACTTTATTTTTCAGTTTATATATGCATGATCTAATGATGTTTCTAAGATTGAGTTACTGAATTTAAATTTTGAAATGTCATATTAGCTACATATAGGTATTATTTCAGAGAAGTCTCAAGCCTTAATTTTCGATGCCTATGCGGCTATGCCCAGTAAAAGTCAGAGCACAACTCAAGGAGAAAAAATTATTGTTTATAGTTTATACATAAAAAAAAAATGCCTAAAAAACTACGTACAGATAAATATACAGTTTTGCAATAAAGGACTCGTGTTACCTACTTAGATCATGCAAAGCCTTAACAGTAAACTCAACGCACGATTGAATAGACATGATAATTTAGCAATTACTATAATTAAAAATAGTACTATACCACTTTGAAAAAAGAAAAATACACAGTACTATAGAACAAAAGTACAAAGGTTAATGCACACAATAGGGTAGCATTTTCCTTTGGCCACCCGGGCCTCCAAAACCTCAGGGCGTCCCTGGTGAAACTCTTGCAATAACTTTCTTGCTGCACTCTCATATTTTTAAAGATTTTTAAAAGTTTGTTTGTATATCAAACTTAAAAAAGGCTTTTACATACATTTGGGAGTTGCGGAGCATGGGAGGTCCTTTTTCAAGCACCATGTTAATCTGAAAAATAAGTCTTATTCAGATATGCTTCTATATTTTACATAAATGCGTTGACGTCAGTTACAAGATTTCAAGAGGAACTTACGTCTTGTTTTCTGCAGATTCCAAGCTTGATACTGCATTCCTATCCAACAATTTCAGAAAGAGGCAATATCATACTAATTAGAATATACATAATAAGTATTTTTTATTATTGTGTAAACTAAACTAACAGGCTTTTTGAAGTTTGTAACCAACCTAACACGTTTCTAAAGGTTCCACTAACCTGTTTGTTTAGTTATTTGAGTACTTCCGTGTAATTTTTGAACAGAAAGGGGTAAAATGGTTGGCTTTTCACATTAAAGAATGAAATATACAACACCGTCAATAACCTAATATATCGGTGTGCAGTTTTAGGAATATGTTAGGTTAATGTAAAGAAGTGAAAAACTGTGTGAGATTGGTGATTATACAGTAGGAAAAAACGGAAAAAATATCACAATGTAGTTTTGATCGAAACAAACTCACAGTTTTTCCGCAGTGCAGGAGGTAATTGAAGATGGCTCTGTAAAGTTGTTGTAAGAAATGTCACTGTAATAAAAAATAAGGAAATTTGTAGTGATCTATTTTGAGGTCAAAAATCTCAACTCTTAAAATTTATAGATGGAAAAAGAAATTTACAAGGCTGGCAAGATACTAACATATGAGAGTTGCTTTGAGTCATCCAATTCGGAAATGGTCCATTCAGGGAGTTGTTATTCAGAAACCTACACACATTGATAATAAGTAGAGAACAATCATGAATTTTGCAGAAAGTATTTCAAAGTTTTAGAAATTAAACCACTGAAAGTTAGTTACTAACAGGTGTTTTAGGTTTGTATTTGGAAGTGATCTCGGAATTTTACCAGCCAGCAAATTATAGCTCAAGTCTCTGCAACCAACAACCAATTTAAAAAAAAAAAAAAACCAATTTACAAAAAAAAAGCTAGAAAACCATTTATATTGAACTATCAAGAAGGTCAGTACTTGTAGATAGTAAAATGGTATAATATGCTAAGCAACCTAATACGCTGTTTCATGAAAGTAAGTCCTAATTGCAACGATGCAAAATCAGAGATAACCGTGGACCCGTGGTGAACTATTGATAAAATTATTAATTGTTAAATTTCGTATTTTTGATACAGGATCGCAAGCGACGGTGTGAATATTTTGGAGACCATGAAGATTCAAGGTGCAACTATAGTGTATAAATTATTTAATAAAAAATGGAACTAAATGATAGGAAGCTGAAAGAACAACTGAATTTAATAAAACTATGCTAACCCACTAACACGTGAAACCCCATGCACAATTGAATATTTATGTCTCGTTTCTGTTTCAGAAATGTCAAAAAAAAACAGATGGACAATGACAAATGACCTATAACCTTTGAAGATATAAATTTGGATTGAGCTTACAGTAACATGAGATTAGGCAATGCACCAATGTATTCTGGGATTGGACCAGTAATTTTACAATTTCGCAGTACCCTGTCGATCGAGAAAGGATCTCAATAGGGTGTCTAAAGAAGTTATATTCCTTTTGACGCAATACATCCATATTTCACTTACAATTTTTCCAAGTTTTTCATCTCGCTTAGATTGGGAAATTTTGTTGTCATAGCCAATCCAGTCAAGTCGGATATCCTCCTGAAGTATAAAAGTTAAAACTAAACTTATTTATGCTAATAAATTACCAAAAATAAGAAGTGTAACGACTTGGAAATTTATGAGGTTATTAATAAATTAATTAATTAAATAATGATATAAATATATCGTGAGCATATGTATTTGTGTGAAATATATTTATGTGATATTAATTAGAGAGTGTACAATAGTCAGAAGATATAGACAAGGCAGTTACGCAAAATATACATATACTACATACATATGTCGTACATATATATATATATACAAGGCAGTTACGCAGAGATATAGACAGAAGAGAGGACAGAGAGAGAAAGCTAGTGGCGTGAGGGTAAGGCCAGTCCGGCTTAGTGGCGATGTACAGTAGTGGTGTAGTGGTTTTCGGGTTTTAGGGTTGTAGCTTTCGGAGGTATTTTCAAGGTCTTCGGTTGTCCGTTTTGGACAAATAAATATGTTTTCTTAACCTACTCCTCGAGATCTACCTAACCGTGTAAGACTTTTCTGTCACTTTTCATTTTTTGAAAACTATTTTTTTGGATTTTATTCATAAACCGAATTTAGATAAGTTATATTAATACGTGGCTCATTTTGATCGCGTATAGGGTCTGTTTAAAAAACATATAGCTGATGTCCATATCTGGTCTTTCCGTTATGTCGTGTTTTCTGCTCCGTTTGTTGGTTTACAAACGAGCTCTCGTTTGGTTCGGTAAAGGGAAAGAAACCAATTTAAACTTTAAATGAGCTAATTGTTTTGTTTGTTTGACTTGTGTGGTTATTACTCTAATATTTTAATTGCCCTACTAAGTTAGTACTATTATTATGTTATGTATAAATGTTTGATAAGTGACAAGTTGTTTTAGTGATTGTATTATTTAATAAAATTGATTTGATTTTTAAAAGTGGATTATTATTGTGCTTGTGTACCGAATGTATCTTATTGTGATTGTGACCATTTGTTTTGTTGGTTACGTGTTGATCTGTAACTATATTCGTTGTTCAATTAAATTGGAAATAGAATGTGTTAACTTGGAAGTGTTATGTTGTGATTAATTGATTTACAGTTATCTACTTTTTTTGAATAAAGTAAGAATATGTGTATCGTAGATAAGATTCCTACAATGATATGTGTGTGTACTGTAGATGGGTTTCCTACGATGAAATGTAGATGAGTTTCCTACATCGGGTTATAGATGAGTTTTCTATAGCTGTAAGTTGTGCAAGAGAAATCTCGGTTAACTTGAATTTAGTTCCCTCTGAAACCGGCCTCAATTAGACGCGGTGCTCCGTCTAAATGGGTGAGCGTCTCATTGCACAAAAAGATCATGTGATGCGGCACTCCGTCCGAAGTGTGTGCTGGTCAAGTGTGTGTTGGTGAACTGTGTGTTGGTAAGTGTGTGTTGCTCAAGTGTGCGTGTTTTGTGTTTTAAATATGTTATATGTGTTAGCCTTGTGAATGAGTGGTGGTGAATTTGAGATGTGGTTAATGATTGTATTTATTATTGTGCCGATTCGGTCATTTAAGTGATTTTATTGTTTGCGTGTCGGTTTAAGACATTTTCTGTATTTGGTTATAATATGTGTTTATCATATTGGATGAGATGTAACTGTTAGGTTGTGTGTGTGCCCATTTATTTAAAGCGAAAATTGTTTTATTAACTCATTTACCTTTTCTGTACATTTTGTTTCTTATCGATGTACAAGTGTTGATCCAGTCATGCAGACGCTTAAAATTGTCTGTTGGCGAGATTGGTTTAAAAAGTACACACCTTTAATCGCGTGCCACTCTACATTATTTATTTTAGACAAGTATTGTTTTAAAACAATAATATATATTGTATTTGTATCTGGTGGATTGCAATGTATGTAATAATGATGTTACTGTTGTCTTATTTTGTGAAATCACGTTGGCAACACTTGTAGTTGAATGGTTTTATAAGCAGATTTATTTTTATGGAAACAAATAGAAACGCAAAAATCATGTCGAGTTTTATAGAACTTGGTTTACTATCTTGGTTTTTAATTATAAATTAAAATGAATGAAATTTCTGTTATTTTATATATATATTTAGAACTTATATGTTTATATTCACAATTTGGGTTGTTCAGAATTCAGAATTCGGGGCGTTACAAGAAGCACAAAACCGTTGTATTTTAGTTTCGTCATAATTAGATAGAACTAGCAGGTCAAGATAATTATACTTACAATTCCTTTACATCTTTAAGTTGAGATAGACTATCAGGGATGGGTCCTTCCATGGATGTTCCTTGCATGTCACTGAACAAGTTGTACATGAAAAAGTGAGTCAACCATTTAACATTAAACGGCACGGAATAAACCACATGAGGGAAAAAGGAGCTAACAATCAAAGACTCACAGAATTGTAATTTTTGTCCAGTTTCCGATTAGACCAGGTATTTTCCCACGTAACCCACATCCAACTATCCTACTGATATTACAAACACAAATTCAATATCTCCAGTTCTTATATTTAGAATAGATAAAGGCCCAAACTAATGATCACTTACAAATCTGTCAAGTTCTTTAGCTTGCCAAAAGTTTCTGGAATTGTTCCAGTAAAATTGTTAGATGAAAGAAGCCTGCAAATATAAATGGCATTTAAGTTTCTTTTCTAATATCAGGAGTAAAATGAAAATCAGATTCTAAGATAAATGCCTTAACTAATGATCACACACGCATGTCTATATATATATACACACACACTGACACACACACATACGTGTGTTTGTGAATGTATAAATATACGTATGCAGCTCTTACAGTCTCGTTAAACTATGCAATCTTCCAAGATTTGAAGGAAGCGGCCCCTCAAGGTTAGTACCTTCCAATACTCTGAATACATAGTAAATTTAGAATTTAGGTCTGGTTTCATCACTAAGTTTAATGGAAACGTTTTATTCATGATTTTGTTCCCTGTACCAACACAAACTTTTTATTTTGAACCCTGGGTTATGAAAAATCTATTTCAGTATGCCGACTACCGCTTTTTGGCAGTTTTGTACCTTGAACTAGTACATTAGATTTTGGGTAATATAGGGAAAAGTACTGAACTTTGTGCTAGTGCAGGGAACAATCAAAACTTACATCTGTTCTAGAGTAGCCATGTTACCAATCTCATTTGGAATTAAACCACTGACACGGTTAGCCGATAGGGACCTGGGGTTGCAACAAAATTTGAACCCTGATCAATTTCTTTCAACTTCTAGCAATTAATAGGAAACAATCAGATAATGCAACAAAGTTTCATAAGCATATGTTAAGAAACTTACAAAATATTAAGAGGAATCTTTGTCAAAGCCAATGGAATTGTCCCATTGATGTAGTTACGAGTGAGATCACTGTGACAGATTCAGAAGAAAAGGTTGTTTTCTAAACTTACAAGATTATCCATTAAATATGCATAGAGCAGTGCAGATTTATTTCCCACTTCAAAAGAGATTTTCAACAAAAGTTTCTTTCACCTTCATTCATAGATATCCTCTGATTGATGTATCCAAAAAGTTGCTGCCCATGATAATGTAGAAGGGCAAAAATTGTGCCACCATGAATAGGGGAAAGGTTAAGAAGAAATGATCCGAAAGTTTTCGACTAATACTCAAGTTTTAATATGATATTTGTCAAAATTCATAAAATTATCAAGGTTTTCACTGTACACAAGTAACTTGGGATTACGAGAACACTATTGATGAAATTGTGGCGTAGTACTTACATTTCTTTCAACCGACTTAACTTAGAGAATTCTTGTGGTAATGTTCCATATAAATTCAGTCCCTTCATTCGACTGTCATCAAAAAGACAAAACTAGAAATCTTAGCTAACTAACTAATTGCTAAAAGGTGACTCGTAAGGGCATTAATTATTTTCCTCTTGGGCCACAGCGCTATGTCTAGCAAGTGTTTTTGAGTTTAAAACATAAAATGATCACTTGGCTGAAGGGAGAAAAGAGCTATTATAGATAGCTGAACTGTGAACTGTGGATAAAACAAGTAAAAATTTTAAGTTTTCATATACCTTTTTTCTTAAAACAACAACTCTTAACTCAAGAAAAAAAAAAGGGAAACAAAAGAAATTTTCAAATGACAAAAAGAGGAGAAGTCCCCTTGGATAAAGTTCATCAATAATAAAGACTTGAGAGTCTGAGTTAAAAGTATTTTATTTTTTTAATACTTAAATATAATTTGTTCAAAGCATGACTTCTACCGATACATCATATATACATGATGCATAAAACCAGTGTATGGTATGATCAAGTCGTGCAGGGATACATCAATTCATTTGTTTCTCTTGATGTGCCAGGAAAAATGAGGTAACAAGAAATTTTAAGTACATGTTGGTGACATGGCAAAGAGTTCCACTGCAACTGCAGTCTATCTGAACGAGAATCTTTATAGGTTTGCCCGAAGTCACATTTTGTGCTGCACTGGTGTTGCAAAAATTCCGGCTTATGTGTTCATGGTTGAAATGCAGTTTCGTAAAAATCGTTTCTAAAGCCTCCACTGTAATACAAAAGGACATGAAATTAAAATTAAAATTAAAATCAGATAAAAATCAGCAACACAACCCAAAAAAATCTTCTATTGCATATCAAGTTATGTGGATAAAGAAAACTAAGAATGTTTAAGCTGATAATACTTTCTAAATCCTGCACTTTCATTTCTCGTGACTATGAGCAAACGTCTATTTAGGGTTGAAACACACACCCACGACACATAATAAAATGCTTGAAACACATTTCATATAGATTGGTAAAACAAACCAACTATTTCTTAGCATTCTTTTTTCATTATATCATTTGACTGATTTCAAAAGTAGAAGCTTATAATTTCTTTCCATATCTAGTAAAACAATCTACATATTGTTTAGACCGGAGAGCGGCAACTATTCCTAAAAGTAGGGAGAAAATGGTTCTAAGGTCTTCGTCAAGATCAACCCGGAGATATTACAATTAGAAGGCCGAAGAAAATTTAGACCGGAATAAGTTATTTAGAAGTTGGGTTCTTTATAAGTTTTGTTTATTTGTTTTTACTTTTCTTGTTGCACTTTTATTTCAGAAATTTATTAATAAAATTAGAGGGTTTCCTTCAATTTATATAAAAAAATAAATCTACGCATTGTTTGGTTGTGTTTTCAAAGCAAAAAGCTAACAGATTGCCGTCTCTACAAGCTAAGCGACTCAGGATAGAATTAAAAAGGGAAATGGGTAGAGATATATATGCCCTGAATGTAACAATCCAATGCAATTTGGTGACATATATGCATTAGCTCTACAATCTGTCGACATAAACCAACACATGTAGGCACACATCTATGAAGAAAGAATATCAAAGTTCAAAAAATCTCATTTTATTCATGAAAGTTAATCGAGGCACCTAATGCTGTTTTCATGTCATACTAGTAAAATCAAGAGTGTGTACTCAATATAGACTGTTTAACGCAATAATCAATGCAATAGCTCCTGTAATCTTAGTACCAAATACATAACTATATAGTTTTTTATCCGAAACTTGAAATTTAATTTACAATATACAGCGGTGTCATGGACTAATAGTATCAGCTTTCAAGGACAGTAAGGGTGGTCCTATGTATAGGCATATAATTAGTAACTTAGTCCCTATGCACTGGACTGATTAAGTCTCCTATACATCTTTTTATTACTTAAAATAGCCTAATGTAGTGAGATTGTCTCTGCCCTAAGCGAGTCATTTAAGTATTCACGTGAAATGCTAATAACCCCACGAATTATTCCAAATAGTTTATTCACATATTTTAATCCATCTACTTTTCAAAAGTTGCACTACAAGATAAAATTATGCAGGAAACAGATTCATATTATAACAGAAAACGTCCTCGAGAATGGACAATGGCATCTATAAACCAATAAAAGGTTTTAAAAAAGATTATTATAAAACATTTCAGATTAGCAGGAGAGAATCAGATGTAATTTGACATTTTGACTGATAATCCCATAATGTCCAAATTTTATTGATAGCACATGGTGCAACTATATGAACAAATTTTGTATGTTGATAAGAAATTACATCTATTTTTTCTATCTTTTGTAACTTTAACATAATATTAGAGCAAACAATCAATTTAATAGGTATACAAATCTCATTCAGTTGCAGTTGGCTCCCACACACTTTTATATTTTATAAAAGGCACAATGCGGTAGGCTGGTAAGGGTCACCTACCTAGGCTCGTCCATGCTTAAAGCTTTTTTATTAAAAAAAAACATAAAAATAGTTGCAACTGTTTGTAAACCATTAGTACAATTAGTTTTTTGAATCCCATAAAAAAATCCCATAAATTTTGATTTAGCTTTTTACCCTTTTAAAATAACCTCGGTGAAAAAAAGCCTTTGACCGCCTTTAACGTCTAAATACACCTAAGCCGCCTAGTTAAGTGTAATTAAGCCTAATTACGTCTTTGACCAAAACTATACCTAGCATAAATCGGCCCGTGCCCGACACACTTGAGCCTAGACAGGCACCAGGGAGCGCCTTTTAGAAAATCGCTCCACACAACTCTAATAGTTCTAGAAAATTATTTTTGCAATAAACAAATATTCTAATAATTATTAGAACATGGAATTTACCTTCTTCTTCTGGGAGAAGTTGAATTTGAGCCACCGCAAGAAAATGTGAAAGCAAAAGTGCGTAAAGAAACAAACCGAACCAATTCTTCAACTCCATCTTTGATCCTGTATGTTAATCCATCCATTTTTCATGAATTCAAGCTTATAGCAGCCACTGGATATAATGTATATCTATATATATTTACATATATGATATATTAGTATATATATAGAGAGAGAGATGGTAAGGCGGGAATAATTGGTAGATTTAATTGCGGAATATAAATTCGAGTGAAATACACGGCAACACCTATAGTCACGGAATAAATTCGCTTTGGTCCCTAAATTTCAGTTGTAAATTATTTGTTCCCGCCATATATCAAATAAATTTACGACAGTGGTGTACATGATCCGGGTTCAATTGATTTGGAGCTAACCTAAGATCGGACCGTTAAGAAACGTGCTCAAGTACTAGAATATTGAACAACCCGTTACTATTTTCAAACCAGATCGGACCAACCTAACGATCCGAATTGATTTCAGATCGATTTGGGTTGAATGGTTCGGTTTGGTTTACAGGTTGTTAAAGGGTTCAAATTATAAAAAAGAAGAAGAAACAATTAAATTATCAAATATTATTACAAGTTAGAGCATCCCAAAGTCATCTAACGTGAACGAAGTCTATGTAAATGAAGGTGTCAGCCAAGTTACTTAAATTCAAGATTGTTAATAACGATTCAAACAGTTAAAATAATATTTTCGCTCAAACATCAAGGGTAATCTAATCCCTTAGGATGAAAGCATTCTGGATGAGTAAGTCTAGTTTACATTTCATTAATCACCATCGTAAATCAGGGGTGTACAAAAAAACTGCAAACTTGTGATCCAGACCGATCCTTTAGGTTGTCCGGTATTAAACCTATAACGGGTTTGGTTGAAAAAAATTGAGCTCGCTATAATGGTTTGGGTTAGGGTTAACTTATAAAAATCCCGCGACTGGACCAATATGGACCATACAATTACATATGCTTCATCCTGTTGAAACCGAACCGTTAAAACTCGCTAAAGCCGACATGATTTAACCCTCTGATAATAGATGTTTGAAAGACAAAATTACAAGCCACCCTATAATTTTCAATTCGGATTTTTTAATCTACAATTGTCAATTGTTAAAGGTGATAAAAAAATTCTTTTGTATAAACTCATCATAAATAATAGACATTCATATGTTTTGGTCCTAAGATATTGTGCATGAAGCATTAATTGGAACAATTGCTTAGTAAGGATTTTCGGATGTAATTATCACAAACCCAAATTGGTGTTTTTTGTTTAATAACTGATGGATATCAATGTAACATCATTCAAGTAATTGATCATTTTTCCTTATAGATTTAATCTTTGCTAGACTGCGTCTAAGAGAGAGAAATTATCTAGTTAGCTAAGTACACCCAGACGATTGCCATTTCGTCCCTACTCAATCAACACAGCCGGTATACGCCAAATAGACGAAAACAAAACTTTCTTTTTTCAAACGTCCTTTTTTACCCTTAAACAATGCAAGGTAACCAAAATACACATCCTGTGTCGCTATACAATTGTGTTCTATATAGTTGTTGTTAGCTCCAAACTATAAGTCTATTATATCATATTTGTTTATCATCATATTGTTAAAAGATATATTGAGTTAGCTTATATTAAACTCTCAGTGTGTTAACAGATAATGCGTAACAGGTTTGTTAATTTGTGGTTAAATATATGTTGCAGTTATAAGCTCAGTTATAATTGAAACTGGCGGACATATTACTTGACGATCAAGTCAAAAATATTCTAGAAGGTCCAAAAACGTGTAGAACAAATCGAGAAAATTTGTTCAATCTCATAAAATTAGATTGAAGAAAATAACCAGGTTTTCTTGTTGGATTAGAAGACTTGAATAGCAAAGAAGAATCCTAGTTAAATAAGGAAAGAGAGAAAAAGTAAATAATTCATATTTGATTAAGATTAGAATTATTTGTAAAAGTATAAATAAAACCAACTAGACTCTGATATTTGGTGTATCTACATCATAGATTATACAGCAAATAGAGAGAGACCCACAAAATATTAAAGACCAAAAATTATTTTTTGAGATAAATTCGTAACGAGACGTCATTAGATACTAAGAGATGTTAGATAAGAGTAATAGTTTTGTAGACTAATACTAGTGAGACAGTCATTAGATATTGTAATACTTTAGTCTATTATTGTAAACTTGACAATATCAATAAATACTGAGTGAGTGTCTCGAATACGTAGATATGGTGAGCACATCGAACTTCATAATTAAAGATCGTGTGTTATGTATTATTCTGTCAGAACTATTCAGTTATAACTTAAACGAGTAACATCATTCGGAACATTAGGCAAACGTATTTTTTCAATTGGTATAAGAGCTTCTTACCTAACTTTAATTGGTAAGCATTATGTATTCTGAATATATGAAGTTATTAAAAAGTGGTGGATCGTTCAACAAAACATCGTTTCTTGAATGAAGTTCGAATTATGACACGTGAAAGGTGATGATGAAAGCATTCATCAAGTCACAAAATGAAAAGGCATGGAAATCGATCTTAAAGGGCTGGAAAGCACCTACGGTAACTAATGGTGATGGTGAAGAATGTCTTGTGCTTGAAGACACATGGTTTAATGAAGAAGAGACAAAATCTAATACGAACGTCAAGCCTGTTCCTGCTATATTTAGTGGTGTTCATCCTAATTTATTTAAGATAATCTATGTGCGAAGTTGTTAAAAAAGCTTGGGATATATTAAAGACTACGTATGAAAGTACAACAAAAGTCAAATCTTCAAGAATTCAACAACTCACCACAAAATTCGAAAATCTAAACATGGAGGAGCAGAAAACCATAGAAAAATTCTATTCTAATTTATGTGATATTCCTACTGGATCTCATGCTCTTGGAGAAAAAATTCCCGAGTCCAAGTTGGTGAAGAAAATGTTAAGATCCTTACCTCAAAGGTTCGAAATAAAGGTGACAGCCATTGAAAAATATAACAATATCGAAAATATGAAGATGGAGGATCTTATGGGCAATTTTAGAACCTACAAGATGAAATTTCCCGCACCAAAAAGAAAGAATATTGGTAATGTTTTTCAAGCTAAGTAGGGTTCAATTGCAACTAAAGATGAAATTAATGATGAAAACTATATAGTGTTTGCTAAGAAACTTTACAAAAGTTTAAATAAAGAAAAATTAAATGAATGTGAGTTGCAACCAGAAGAAAATTGGTCATCAAAAGATATGAAATAAAGAGGATCGCAACTTAATTGGATTCGATGTAAAGAATGCATCGGATTTGGTCACGATGAGAATGAATGCGTCAACAATCTAAAAAGTTACAAGGCAGGTATGTCAGCTACCTCTAATGATTCTGAAAGTGAGGATGTAGAAGAAAATCCAAAATATCTCACAAATTTCACGGCCAAAAGTGCAAAAAAGCTCAAAGATTACCTCAGTTGCAAACTCAGTTGTAACTGAATCTGAATTTGAAGAAAGTTATTATTTCGAATCTGATAGTTGTGATATTGATGAAACTATTTGTTGAACCATGGGTTCAATAATTGATTTTGATTATACGTTTAATTATGTATTAATGATTTTACGATTTCTCTATTTCGATCATATAATGCTTTGTCTTTTTCAAAAATAGAAAATGTATATTTCAGACCGTCCGAAAGATAGAGTAATCAAATACGAAGCCAACGGTCCAAGCGGAACCATAATCGGACTTAAAACGAAGAAGTTACGAGATTTCGAAATATAGCGGGAAAACTAAAAATTGCCAGAAAAACGACCGATCGAAATGGAAAAACGACCGATTGTTTTTGTTCTAAAATTGTCCAGTGAGGTCGTCTGAAAAACGACCGATCGAAATGGAAAAACGACCGATCGTTTTTTATCCAAAATTGTCCAGTGAGGTCGTCTGAAAAACGACCGGTCGAAATGCAGAAAACGACCGATCATTTTTCTGCAGAATTCAAAAACAACTTTTTAGCTTTTTTCGAAAAGTGGCTTTAACCATTGGGTAAAGCTCTCAACCTCTATCCAACGGTCATAATACATAAAACAGACTTTTCTGGTCTACAAAACACACCCCAATCACCCTCCAAACACAACCATTCACCATCCTTCAACCTCTCTCTATCAAAACCCTAAAAATCACCATTATAGAGAAAAAGCTCAAAAAGAGGGAAATTGAAGAGAAGACGATTCAAGCTCAAATCAAGATCAAACATCATCAAATATCACAAATTAGCTTATTCAGAAGCAATCAAATTGTGAGTGTTGTTTTATTCTCGATAAATTTGTAAAGAGCAAATTATAAGCTCATTTGTGAGTGAGTGTTTGGGTAGAAACTTTTAAGCGAAAGTGTTGGTTAAAAGTTCTAGGTTAAACACTTGGGTACTCATAGATTGAGGGGGAGTTGTTGACTCGTAAACGTGTTCGCTTGCACTTGTATTAAGAGTAGGAACCTCGGGTAGTGGGTGAGCAAATCAATTGATTAGTTCGGTAGGATTTGTAGCACCTGAAAGAACATTATAGTGAAATACTCGGTAGCTTAAATACCGAGGAGAGGACGTAGGCGGGTTTGCCGAACCTCTATATATCGTGGTGTCAATTTCTTTCCCTAATATTTACTTTACGCATTCCTTATTATTGCTTATTTTCTTGCTAGTGTTTAGGATTTCTAGCATTTCATTAACTTTTGTTAAACGCTTAAGCTTAGAATTGCGATAGTTGGGTTGTTAGTTGCACTTAATTTTAATTCCGCGAAAAACGCCTAAAAACTTATTCACCCCCCTTCTAAGGTTTAGCCGCACGAGCCAACACTATTACTATTCATTAACTAGAAAAGCAATATCTGAGTTTGTTTAAGAGGTTTACAGTTGTGTCTAAAAGGGTTAAAGAGTTTAAAGTTGGAAATTTGGGGTTAAAGAATAGATTTAAAAAGAAAGATGTTCAAATTGAAGAGACTCAAAAGAGGATAAAACTTCTCAACATTGGAACTAAAAATTTAGACAAAGTGCTTTCATATCAAAGGTATGGAAAGCACAATACTGGATTGGGATATTTTGGAGCTAATGGAAATGGAAAGACCGTGTTTGTGAAGACCACAACAAGCAAAACAACCCTACAACCCACTGTAAGTACAATGAGGTGTTCAGTTGTAACAGAAAATGCAACTAAGAACAGGTTGTTCTCAGTTGTAACTGAAGCTGCAACTGGAAATTAGTTAAAGCGATGTTATTTTTGTAATAAACCTGTTCACTTACAAAGAAATTGTTTTAAAAGGTATTCTGAAAATAAAAAAGGTTTTAATTAAATTCGTAAACCAATTTTTAAGCAGGTTTGAGTTGTCAAAAAGAAGAATGATATAATTAAATGAAATAAACCTACAATTAATTCTTTTAAAGCTATTACACTTGATTCTTGTTGCTTTGACAGTTGTTGTTCTAAGCATGTTGCAAGTATTGTTAGCTTGGATAACACTGATTTATTTGGTAGTGGTGACAATAGTAAAATTGCAGGCCAAGATATCGCTAAGTATGCAGGTAAAGAAGAGAAGTAACATGAAGAAGTTAAAACACCAGTTGCAACTGAAAGTCATAAGCTAGCAACCAATGAAAAAGTTGAGAACAATGACTCAGTTCCAATGTCAGTTACAACTGAAGCTACAACCGAGTAAAATCTAAGTGTGGACAAATTGGTACATGGCAAAAGGTCTCAAAAGGATCATCATCTGAACACTATCACTGAAAAGGTAAGTGAAAGTATGAAATCTCCAACAAAACATCTTAATCTTGTCAGTTTTTCATATTATATCTCCTGATTAAAAGCAAATAATGTCAAGAGTAAGCCTATTTGTTTAAACCTATATAGATGTTTCGTAGAAAGCTTACTATAACTTAGAGCTAGTAGACTGTGCATTCAATATATGAATAAGGGGATTTAATAGTGCTGCTAGTGGTTGTACTCTACTTTTATTGATGAAACAGATGCTTGAGTATTATAATGTTAAACAAGTGGTTTTTACTATATATTATGACAATAAAATTGCAATTGATTTAGCTAATAATCAAGTTCAACACTCTAGAACAAAGCATACAGACTTTAGATATCATTTTATTAGAAAACTTGTTGAAGAAAAATGTATAGTTTTGGAACATATTACAACTGAGAAACAACTTGCAGATATATTTACAAAACCATTGGATGTTAAAAAATTTGAATCCCTAAGAAGTGATCTTGGGGTATGTTATTATGAATCTATCTAAGTAAAGAAATTAATGTTTAATATGAGAATAATCAGTTATAAACACTTGAATAAATCTGCATGAGCTGCATATGATTTTTCTGAAAAAGAGTGAAGTTTTGCTTAATAAAAAAAAATATTGACACTGGTAAATTACTTATAATTATGTGGAATTGTGCTAATAATGTATAAATGAGCTTATATTTTATCTTTTTTGTCAGTTGAACAGTTAGTGAGAACTGAGTCTGCAACCGATGCCAGAAGATACTGTTAAACAGTTAGTTTTAAACTGAGCCCGCAACTGAGACTTCATGCAAAAAGATGATTAATTGATGGTAATCTGATGTATAAAGTGTCAATTTTTTAATAAAAAAGTAAGATTGATCAATTTTTCTTGGAAGAAGTAATTGTGTATTTTTTGTTCCAATACAGTTTGAAGTGTCAGTTGTAACTGGGACACAACTCAAATGAATAGGAAAATTATTTTTACTTGATAAATTGGTTATTTGATTAAAACTCGAAAAAAAAACCCATTGTTTTCTTATGCAAAATGTTCTGGACAATATAGTGAAATGTTAAAAAAAATTATTGTGCTAAAAACTTAATTTTCGTGGTTATATAATATTGAATTAGATTAATAGTTATAACTGATTTTTGGTTCTTAAACTTAAAAATTCATACTTGTTTAAACTTATATTCTCTTAAACTTTGTTTCCTCATTTAAAAGAAAAGTTACAGCTGATTAAGCACTCATGAATGTATGGAGATTTAGTTTGATAAAAAAAATTGTGAGTTATCTGAGGATATTGGTGAGCTATAATCTGATTTTGGTTGTTTGATGAGAGTGGTTATGGTTATATTAGTTCTACTTTGGTGGATTATGATGAGTGTGATGCATTCTAACATTGTCATTTTTATGACAAAAAAGGGGAGTAAATTGATGAGTTGTGGGTTGTGGGAGAGCAATGAGAGCTATGAGCTTGACTTTGAGAATGATTGTTTATATTTCTGTTTTTGATAATGTCTGCTCTGATTGACTTTGATATAATTTAAAGGTTTATCTTATATGTTTAAAAAATGTGAAAGTGTTTTATATATTTCTGATATGTGACTTGCATGTGGAGTTTTGATAAGCTCTGTTCTTAATGATTGATTTTTTTATTTTAAATGTGTTGATAAGCTTATGGGGAATTTTGTTTTTCAAAAGATTTACAAGTCAATGTTTTTGCCAAAATAATGACAAATGGGAAGATTGTTAGTTATAAAGTACAAGTCTATTGTAACATATTTGTTTGTTATCATATTGTTAAAAATATATTGAGTTAGCTTATATTAAACTCTAGTGTGTTAACAGTTAATAACAGGGTGAATTAGTCTTTAGTGACCTGGGTTTTGGCCTATTTTAGGATAAGTGACCTAAGTTTTTTTTATTTCGGTTTTGTGACCTAAGTTTAACTTTGTTAGCATTTAGTGACCTGCCATCCTATTTTTCAAAAAAAAAAACATATTTCTTGCTAAAAGGACTAAAATACCCTCAGATTTTGAAGGAAAATTTCAGTTTAATGAGGGTATTTTAGTCTTTTTAGCAAGAAATATGTTTTTTTTTTTGAAAAATAGGATGGCAGGTCATTAAATGCTAACAAAGTTAAACTTAGGTCACAAAACCGAAATAAAAAAAACTTAGGTCACTTATCCTAAAATAGGCCAAAACCCAGGTCACTAAAGACTAATTTACTCTTAATAACACGTTTGTTAAGTTGTGGTAAAATATAGGTTACAGTTATAACTTCGGTTATAACTGAAACTGGCGGACATATTACTTGGCGATTAAGTCAAAGATATTCTAGTAGGTCCAAAAACGTGTGGAACAAATTGAGAATATTTTGTGCAATCTCAGAAGATTAGATTGAAAAGAATGAACACGTTTCCTTGTTGAATTAGAAGAATTGAACATGAAAGAAGAATCCTAGTTAAAGAAAAAAAGAGAAAAAGAAAATAATTCCTATTTGATTACAATTAATATTCATTGTAAAATTATAAATAAAGCCAACTATAATTTAATATTTGTTGTCTCTACATCATAGATTATACAGTAAATAGAGAGCGACCCACGAAATATTAGAGAAAAATTTTTATTGTTTGAGAGAAATTCGTGACGGGATGTCATTACATATTAAGAGGTGTTAGGTAAAAGAAATAATTTGATACACGAATAATAGTGTGTGAGTCATTAAATATTGTAAGACTTGAGTCTATTATTGTAATCTTGACAATATCAATAAATACTGGTTGAGTGTCTCGGAGACATAGATGTAGTGAGCACATCGAAATTCGTAATTAAACGTTATGTATTATTTACTATTCTGTCAGAACTATTCTGTTATAACTGAAACAAAATCTCAGTTATAACTGAAATGCGTTGTTGCATTCGGAACATTACCCAAACGTATTTTTCAGTTGTTACCATACGACTGTTTTTTAAATTGTTAGCATTTCATAAAATATGATACGTTTTACCACACAATTGGTAAAACGTATCATGAGGTTGGTTAGTCTAATGCACTTACAGTTTTGAAGGGTAGACAGTTATACAAAGTCGCTTGCATAATATTTTTGTACAAAATACATTCTTTACCATCACCATGTTATCATGTTATGCAATTAGAATAGTTCGGTGGTAATTCGGTAATTCGGTAGACAGTTATACAAAATATGATACAAAGTAATATGTTTTCTTATTCTCACCATAGTAGTGGTCGGGGAAGTAATTCGGTGGGGCATGGGCCGTGGTCCTTCCCATTTTGAAAAAAACTACCGAAAGAGTTTTTTTTTTTTTTTATGTATTTTGATCAAAATTTTCAGAAATTAGCATCTCTTAAATTATGGGGAAAAATAACTCATATAGGATATGAAAACTTTTATATAGAGAATTAGCCCCTGTCATACTGTATTTCTGGTTCCGTCACAGTAGTGGTTAAAAATTGGAGTTGTAACTAATCATATCTTGTTAAAAACACATGAGGAAAGTTTTCTTCCTTCTTAAATAACCTTTTCCGCTCCAAATAGGGGTGCAAATAAGCCGAGTTTTGTTGTGCTCAACCTTGACTCGTTTACTAAACGAGTCCTAAAATCTTGCTCAAACTGTTCACGAGCTTATTAATGAGTCTCTTCTCAACACGTTTTTTGACAAATTTAATATTGTTTTGCATAAAAAAATCTTTTTTACCTAGATAAAATAAGTGTTAAGATAAGAAATAATAACTTTAGTTATTGTGATTTTAGTTTTAATTATATTTAGTTTAAAAAATATATTTATTACTTAAATTAAAGACTATTTATTAATCATTAACATTATATTAGATAAAGTTTACATATATATGCTGGAATATATATTAAAAATAATTAAACCAACTTTCAAAAGAGCCAAACATGTTCACAAGCCTTATCATTGTGTTCATTCTCGGCTCGTTAGTAAATGAACGAACACGAGCCGAGTATTTAACAAGTCGAACACAAAGATGTTCATGAACGGTTCGGTTCCCTAGCTCCAAATATAGCAAATAGAAAGTAAATTGACAACTAATTGTACTCGAGCAAAGTAGAGAGTATAGACTTACTACTTGGAAGAGAAAATCTCTACAACTTGAACTCTAGCAGCTTAATTATATCATATGCATATAGATGTTAAGTCTTCACTATATATATATAGTGAAAATGTGTGCATGTATGCAAAATGAATCTATCGTTTAATTTACTCGTGGGACTCGTTTGTTTACTGTTGTCCCCACTTATACTCTGTTTGTCGATGTTATTTAAGATTGGACCCGAAATATTCGATATATTATCGTTGTATTATGATAAGTTAATACAATTTAAATAATTCTGTTCAATTTAATCAATTTTTTTCAAAAATACTCTTACATCTTTATATTAATTACAATAATATCATACTCAAATAAAAATATAAAAAGTAAAAACTAATAAAACTATTTATCCTTTTTAAATAACCAAACATTCTTTTAAATTTTAAATTATGTTTTTTTTTTGTATTATCCATATATTTATATCATAACTATACATATTTTCTATATTTTTATTGCATTACGCGCCGCACACGCAACGCGTGGGGCTCGATTACTAGTAGCGGTATATAGAAAGTGAGGGAGGGGTGGTATAAGTTATCCTTGTCCGGATCATTACCAAAATAGTTTTTGCTTTTACGGATGTCATCCATCTTTTCTCATTAAAAAATCATATGAAAGATAAATACATACACATTCACTTAAAAAGAACCAATACATAACACTGATACACACATCCAATCCATAACAAAGAAAATAATTCATTAATCGATGCCTTATTTACTGCAATAAAAGGTGAAAATTTGAAATTAAAAACTTTTCTATTAGAAAATTTGTGCTTTTCTTTTTTCTCTACTTTTTTTTACCCGTTTATGGACTAATTGGTATACGTGGCTGGTGTTTATTTGTCAATTAGAGTTTGATGGGTTTTGTGATCATAAATAGAGACTTTTTCCTGGTTTTTGTGTTTATCACTTCTTTGCTATTTTAAAGTTGAAAGTTTCCTGGTTTTTGTGTTTATGACTTCTTTGCTTTGTCAGTCAAGCAAACAAAACAACATGACCCGAGTGTTACCAATTGCATACAGAGATAGCCGGGTAGGGAATGACATTGATTGACATTAATTAAATCAATCGTACATAAATGTCTGATTTAGATATCTAAAGTTAAAAATTTAAATCTTTATAAAACTTATAAAACTTATATATACAAAACAAAAAAAAGAATGGAAAAAATACGTTTAGTGTACTACCAATCTATCAGTGATTAACGATTTAGGTACTGTACTACCACTTTTAACAATTGAAATACCAAAATATGAAATTTCGTCCAATTAAGTGACTAACAGCTTAAATCGACGAAATTACACACTCATTCGGGGATATATTATTTAGTGTTATTGATATAATTGCACTCACCATGTGATAGGCAAGAGAACGTGAGTGCAATTCATCATTTTGTTTCACGACAGGTCCTCAATTTTGACAAATTTCATAGATTAGTAGCTCAATTATTAAATTGGTAATGCATTAACTAAATCGTTAAATACTGATAGTAAAATAAACAAAACATATTTTTTCACCAAAGTGGTTGGAACATTTAATCCTTTTATTTGCTATGGATTGGATGTGTGTATCAGTTGGTTGGAACAATTAGTTGAAACATTTAATTCTTTTAACAATTAGTTGGAACATTTAATCTTTAAATACTGATAGCAAAATAAGTTAAGAAAGTAGTCGGAACATTTAATCCTTTTATTTGCATTAGTCATAAAAGTGGTTGGCCAATGGTAGGGACTAGGAAAATTACACAAAGACCTGTAGACCACTTGATATAATTCTTCCTTTTCTATTATCTAGTCCGTAAGCTTAATTGACACACAATTATTAAAATGAAAGAGTTATATACATGAGGAAAAGGATAGAAAATAAAATAAATCTGTAAGCTACTTTTTTCTGACATAGAAATTGAAGTATTTCTAGCATCTCCAAGTTTATAAAATACTACTCCGTACCGTATATGTTTCAAGACAATCATAACGCATGTTTTGGTAAAGATAAATTGGTGGTTTTGTTTGCGGTGATTTTGGGTTAACAAATTGATTCAATCGTTACGATCTGCGTTTGGGATCTTAGGATCCTGTCGATGGATTGGTTAAAATTGGATATTAAGATGATCCTTTTGGTGGCATGCACTCAACAAAACATGAAATAGCAAATGCGATTTTTGGTTCGCAATCAAACTTGTTGGATGACGGATTTGCAACAGCTATGAAGCCGTTGAGCTCATCGAAAATTACAAAGAAAAGGCAGATCTGTGACGTCTGTCACAATATTACAGACAAAATACAACCAAATTTCCAAAGTAACATTTTCTCCCAAACCTGGATTATTTCATTAATGAGACAAAATATCAACATTTCTGTAATCACAAATTCGTGACTTAATTGTGCGTTACTCCCGACAAGTTGACTGGAACACAAAAAATACGAATTTTTAGTTCTTGGCACCATAAGCAGCAGTAAATTCCACACCTGTAAATCATAAAATCCAAAAGCATTGTCTTGAGGATTTCTTTCATATAAAAAAAATTCCCCATCATAATTAGTTACGATAAATTCCGTCTAAATTCACTAATTTTAGTTGTTGGATGAAATAAAACGGTTTAACAATTATTCGGCATCATTTTAAACCTCGTTAACTAGCATACAACATCCCGATATGTTATCGATTTTGGTTGATGGCATGATAACTTGATCATGAATTCAACAATTTCCAATTTGGCTTTTTTCTTATTCAACTTGTACGAGAGAAAAAACAAGTCACGTCCTCTGTATTAAAGGGGCGACACATGTTCCATTTTTAGGTGTAAGTAAATTAACTGAGATCAAGTACGAGTAATTACTTTCATTTTTCAATTGATTATTCACAGTCCTCGCCAATGTCGGCATGCTGTTGGTTCCAAACGATACCAGGAGTGTAAATAAACGAGGCGTTCACGAACAATCTCATATTCGACTCGACAAAGACTCGACTCTTATTTGTTCATTTGTTAATGAACCGAGCCTATATAAATCTATATAAGTTTCATGTTCAGACTCGGGTTCGTTTAATTATATTAACATTTTCTTTATCATATCTTATCATCCATATATATAAACATTGTTCGATTTGTGTTGTTTTAGACTACATGGCTTTATATCATAATTATAAACTCAAAATAATTTGTATTGTTGAATATTTTAGTATAAATTTTAGTTAATAAAATAATATTTTCACGTGCAAAATGGTCCTAAACAAGCATAAATTCAGGTTTCAGAATTTGCATTAAACGAATTCATGATCGGCTCAGCTCGCGCTAATGTAAACGAGCGGAATCTGAATAACATTCTGGGGTTGATTTAGCAAAATAAGTCGAGTTTATTAGACTCGCACTCGCTGGGCCAACGAGATGACTCTGAAGTCTGAACATGATTTTTGAGGTTGGTTTAATAAATAAGCCGAGTTTGAAGATAGTCGGGCTCGACTCGCTCATTTGCATATATACCCCCACTTTAAAATCAAGTCGGTATTACTATTTTAATTAAAGATCTGGAGCAAGTAGGCATTTATTATAATTGGATCCTCCATGTGCCTGGTTTCCTTTTTTTGTATAATAATCTGTGAAGACTCCGACCATTTGCTAATAGCATAATTTTAAAAATGTTCTTTTAAAAGTTTTACACACCAAACGACAAGCACAACGGGAAAAACGAAGAACGTAGTTTTTGAAACGGAAAACGAATTTCTCAATAACTAACTGGTCTATACTATGCTGTACTGTCTTTTTTCAATTCAATATAGTCTATAATAACAAAAGTAGCATCGCTGCTGGCAAAAGAAAAAGAATAATCAGCATGAAGCTGACATAACACTACCACACTCATCGTGTAGCTCCAAACGGAAACAAACGATATAATTTGGTTAGTTTTTTCTGAGTTGAGTACAAATATAGATCGATAGATACACCACTTGAGATCTCCCATTAGAGATCTCCTAACATTTCAAAAACATATAAACATAAATCCAATCAGATCGCAAGTTTAACCACAACTCAACTTTCTGATTGACATTAATTAAATCAATCGTACATAAATGTCTGATTTAGATATCTAAAGTTAAAATTTTAAATCTTTATAAAACTTATAAAACCTATATATATAAAACAAAAAAAGAAGGAAAAAAAATGTTGGGTACGTTATAAATAAACACAATAATTTCTACGGAAAAGAAATTGATAAATAAACAGAAAATGCTTTCCTCAAATATAAAAAATATCAAATACAAGATTTAACATAAAATAATGTAGATGATACCGAAATGGACTGAAGTCCGAGACGAGGTAACTGCAAGCAGTTTCTCTTAAACGATATTTGCCCCGCCACCTCTGCTTTTGGCTAAATGGGGCACTTCGTTCCCAAGGTACAACGTCTATCACATGTGACTCGGCGAAAACGGCACCGAGCCACGGTCGGGCCGTTGGTGGTGCGGTACTCTCTCTCTATATGTATGCATATGTGTTTGTGTGTGTATCTATCTATGCCATGTTTTTTTCTTTTTCTTGAAAAGTGTCTTAAAAATGTCACAAGACCATTCCTTTTATTTTTGTCTTTGTAACTCCTTTTACAAAAAATAAAAAGACCCACATAAATGGGGGAATAAATGTTTTTTGTAACCACAAAGTTAAAAGCATTCACTCCTTAAAACCATTAGTTTTCCAACAATCCCCCACATGAATGCGATCTAAAACATGCAACGTGCAACTAAATGCAATCGAGAGAACCACGAGAATTCACTGCATAAGGACAGGTAGCGCGCGCCTTGAACCTGCCATAGTGATGTAAAATCTGATATGCTACTATTGGGTAGCCTTAAAGCCTTGAACCCTTTAGCGTTTGTGCATACCAGGGTAATACTCACACAATGTCCTCTCTACACCACTTACTAAGCCCTTTGGTTGTTGTCCATATTTGGCCCTGGACTGCCTTGGAAAATTCAACCGAGTGCTCTAGTGATTTAGCCCTAGCTCATCACATAGTATCGGCCATACACACTCGTTATAGGTGATTTTCAAGTCAAAGGTGTCCTGACTCACCCCACTCGAGCTTCGAGATACTTGATTCATTAAGAGCCTTATGCTCACCCTTAAAATGGTACAGGTCTATCACTCTTTCATCATAGAAATGGGCTAAGAACTTATGTTCTCGAGTGCTTTGTTCGGTAACCCGCACAGTTCAGTTTTCCCATTGAACCTGAGACTGAAATTTTCAGTACAGGTTGGGTAGCTTATGTGAAGGTTTCCAATTTATTGGGCTTCAACCCCCATTTCCCTCGATGATGCTCCGACTCCTCCACGAGTCAAGCATTTTGTATATGGATCCGCATTATTATCCTTAGACCTTGCAAAGTCTATGGATTCCACAATTTTGCTAGCAATTCCTCTTACGGATTTGTGTCTCCGACGAATATGTCATGACTTTGTCGGGACTTTCCATTATACAAATTATTCTGATCCCGTTTAATAACTGACTGACTGCAGCAGTGCACGTTTATTGCGGGAACGGATTTTAGCCATTTGGAATACATTCCAAGACTTCTCAGCCAATCTGCCTCTTCTGTAGCTTGATTCAACGTTATGAATTCTAACTCTACAGTTTCTCCAACTATGCAGGTCTATTTTACATACCTCCATAAGACTGCAACCTCTTTAAGTACAAACATATCCACTAATGGACCTTGTACTGTTAAAGTTCGAGATACACTTGGTATCTAAAATACCCTCCAAACATTTTGGACATCTCGTATAATGCAGTTCATGATTGGCAGTATACCTCATGTATCTGAGAAGCCTCATTGGCAAACCTACTGAGTCTGCTCACTGAGTTGGCTATAACTGGTCTAGTGCAGTTCTTGACGCAGAAGAGACTACCTATGATAAGTTAGGTGTTTGTTTTAGTCCATATAACGACTTAACAAGTTTTCGCACCTTGGCTTACTTTACACGGAACCACGACCCAATGGGTTGTTCCTAATTCTCTAGATCTCCATTTATAAAACACATGTTCTCATTAAGTAATGATGCGTCCTTTTTTTATAGAGATTAGAGTATAGACATTAAAATTATCAAAACCGTCAGTTTACTTAAAGTAATTGACTTTATTTCTCACGTGCCTATCAACCTCATTGTTGATGGCATCTTCCCATATACACATTATATGGAAAACATTGATTATTTCAATGTCGTCGATTCACCTTCACTCATGAAGGTCAAGGGACAAAGGAAGTTTCATTACTTACCCTTTTACTATGTCGATGCACTTCATCTTCCTTAAAAGATTCACTTTCCACATTTTTCCAGCACCGTTTGAGTGTTCACTTGTCTTGGGTAGCGTAATGCTTTGAACCCTCAACGTATTGGTCACACTCGCCAGGCGTTAGAGTTTTGCGGAAAACTTCTCTTTTAGAAAGTATGCTTCTCGGGAATAGAACAATGTTCTATATGCACTTTAAAGCCATATGCCTTATGCACTAGAAACCGATCAGCACTATATTTTGTGCTTATCCGATGAACACACAATCTACCGTTTTCGATCCTATCCAAATCCTTCAAGGAACAAGATTGAGACCTTTCTTAGGTAGCACCAAAACTTTCACGAACTTATAGTCAGACACCATGCCTTCTATAATTCTGACTGTTTGGTCCAACTTCCTAAGTGGTAGTTTGTTCAACATATACCTTGCGGAAAGCTCACTTCCCGTACAAATTCAGAGTTTAATCCTGAACTTATCAACATGATATTCATCGTTTAAGAACTACATTTTTGCTCGAGAGCATAATAAGTTGTTCTTTAACGATTGGTGTTATTCCATCAACACAATTATGTGAACGGTGTCTCATATTCACCGTTTCAATCACACTGATCATGTATTCATATCCATGTGAATATACCATTTCGGAACTAGTTAGACAATATCTAACACTTCCAAAAATAGTCTATCGTTTAATGATTAACACTTAATCATTGGATTAAAGTTGGTAGATTAACACAACAGAACACCCATGATTAAACATGTTTTCTGACAAGCCTTAATCCTCAACAATAGAATTCACGCATTCATTCTTACTTGAATGAATATCCCGACTGATTTATCTTTACTTCTCATCAAGTAGACATATCAGTGTTTAATACATCCATCAATAAATTGAGAAAATATCTTTTAAACCCTTCTTGGTTTTGCACTCATCTCAAATGCATCGAACCATTTGGTTATGTACTCCGTTCGAAAACTTCGAACTGGAGACTTAGCAATACATTACTTCAAACACAAACTCATATTTGTGTTTCAATTTAAATAATAGATTTAGAAAAATAAAACATTTAAGCTTTTATATTTTCATCACCTACTATATCATGTCAAATCAGTGACTTGGTTGAATAATTCAACATGTCATTATTGACCACAAGAGTATCGACTAAAATGCTCATTTTGAACAAATAGTCACTCATGTATTGCCACAAACAAGCAAGCTTATCACAATTTGATCCTAGTGTTTTGGCTACCGAAAGGCTACTGCCCTTTAGGTTTCAAAACCACTAGTCATGATTCAGATTTGTATGCTTGCACTTGTTAGTGGATTTCCAAACGTTTCCACACATTAACGCCCCCACAGTTCGTGCATTCCCTTTTGTCCTCACTCAGAACATGCACACTGTTATAGAGAAAATTAATCGATTTCAATGTGGTAAATGAAACGATATCATTTATTTCAGACGTTTTAAGTCCATACCACTGAACCGTTAGGTTTTCTCCCACTCGCCCGTAGGCGCTTTTGGGTACGTTTAGATTCTCGATCTACATGATCGACGTGTTACCCCCACATTTGTGGGACCCTTGGGGTTCTCCCCCAATAATAGTAATATAATATTACTAAATTACTATTCTCAATAATAGCAAACTCAACATATTCACAATATGTTTTACTAACAAATCAATAATATGTTATTTCAACAAATTATTAAATGTTTTTCCAACAAATAAATAAGATGTTAATTCAACAAATAATAAAATAGCCGATATTGGTTTATTCTTAAAATAAAACTCAACGGCCATTTATAATTTGTCTATCATCAAATTTTTTGCTCTTGGATGAACAAATTTTGTTATTAAATAACCTTTCATCCAATTATGTAACCGATCAATTCATGCAATTAATATAGAGCTAATAAACTCTTAATAATTATCATCAACGTGCATCGTTACAATATTTTATAACTCTCCAAATTAAATGTGTTAAAGCACAATTAATAAGAAGTTATAAATACTCGTCATTAATCTCATTAATGATCACCGTTACAAAATTTGTAACCCTCCAAATTAAATTGTAATAAATCACAACTAAACGGAGTTACGACCCATTATTTCACCACATAAATGTATTTAATAATGGTCGTTTAAAATTTGCAACCCCCGTCATTAATATGCACTCATGCAAAATTAATAGGAGTTACACCGGCACCCACAATGTTCTGGTCAGTTCCAGCACCCATTGTGTTCCGGACATTTTCCGCAGGAAACTGTTTGTTATCTCAAATAACAAACACGCACAATCTAATTTCGGAAAATGAAACTAAAACTCCTCATTCGCAAACATCAAATTTCTATAACCACACATGGTTTTAAGAAACTGATTTTGCAAGAGTATTTTAGTTCATTACCGAAAAAGATTATCAAATTCTGAAAGATTTATTCAGCCGTAAACACCAGATAAATCTGATTTTACACAGAACAATCTCAGAATTCAACCAGTTCTGTCGTAAGCCCCAAATTCTAAAAATCAGAAAATGGTTTTACAAGAACTATTTCGAAAACTATTCTGTCGTAATCCCCAATTTAATGGTTTTACTAGAACTGTTTCGAATAATCACCAATCCTCCAATTCCATGTTAGAGATCCATATCTACACAAATACTCATTGGAAATTGTTAGTCCTTTATTAACATGAAAATAATAAACATATATATACCGGATAACAATATAATATGGTTATAACAATTTCATTAACAAGGCAGTATGATTATATCAAGTCCTACTTATACATGCAGCTCAATCGGATGACACGGTTTCACAAACCAAATTAATATACTCAGTAACTACTAACTATACTTGTTACATAAACCAGACTCAAATTACCGGAATAAAACGTAACACAAGTTTCAAATTATTTATAATGCCAGTTGATATACCACATAAAACGGCAAGGTTACTATAAGGCTCATTGCTTACTAAATAAATAGTAACAAACTATTGAAGTTTTTACCAAAAACGTCAAAACAATTAAAGCAGAACCAATACATGGTCATTATTGTACTCATTAATGGGCCTCACACATAATATTACTACAGTGTAATATATAATCTGCTGCAATATTTCTAACCATGTGTGGACCTCACACCATTAGAAATGTATCTCATAGGAAAACAATAACAGGTACATAACTTAATATGCTTCCATACATACACACGAGGAAATTACAGAAAGTGAAAAATTCTTGTAGTCCATTAGTAATTTAGTATAACAGAACCAGCAAACAAGAATTAACATTAGCACCAATCTTAGCACCAATCTGGTCTAATGCGAATCATGCAAGTATACAAAGTAAACATGCAGCCATTACTCACCAAAATAAAAACTATAGATTTTCTCAAAATCTAAATGATGATAAATATTCTAAAAACACAACCAAATAGTATAGCACATGCTTATAACGTCCAATTACACTCATATAACTCATTTAAATTGGAATTCAAGCCATGACCCAATTTTACATGTATTTTATTTAATGCAAATATATACAACAACACCAACCATAACAAATGGTACAAATTTAATTCTACACATAGAATCAACTCACATGCATATATCTTATGAAAACAAAGCACATATTACTCAAAATTCATGGAGACGGTTTCAACCTAGAGAAGGGATTTTCATAAAAATCCCAAAAAGGTAAACCAAAGGAAAAACGCGTTTAACAATTCAAATGGAAAAATCAATTTCTTAAAACCAATGTTTGTTAGAAAATGATTTTCCAAAGAACCGTTTTCGAAACGGAAATAATTTTCTATTTATCCAAACACCAAAATTATTGTATTAACGTACGAAACATAAAAAAGAATATCGTTTAAGATTGTTGGGTACGTTGTAAATAAACACAATAATTTCTACGGAATAGAAATTGATAAATAAACAGAAAATGCTTTCCTCAAATATAAAAAATATCAAATACAAGATTTAACATAAAATAATGTAGATGATACCGAAATGGACTGAAGTCCGAGACGAGGTAACTGCAAGCAGTTTTCCTTAAACGATATTTGCCCCGCCACCTCTGCTTTTGGCTAAATGGGGCACTTCGTTCCCAAGGTACAACGTCTATCACATGTGACTCGGCGAAAACGGCACCGAGCCACGGTCGGGCCGTTGGTGGTGCGGTACTCTCTCTCTATATGTATGCATATGTGTTTGTGTGTGTATCTATCTATGCCATGTTTTTTTCTTTTTCTTGAAAAGTGTCTTAAAAATGTCACAAGACCATTCCTTTTATTTTTGTCTTTGTAACTCCTTTTACAAAAAATAAAAAGACCCACATAAATGGGGGAATAAATGTTTTTTGTAACCACAAAGTTAAAAGCATTCACTCCTTAAAACCATTAGTTTTCCAACAAAAAATACGTTTAGTGTACTACCAATCTATCAGTGATTAATGATTTAGGTACTTCACTACCACTTTTAACAATTGAGCTACCAAAATATGAAATTTCGTCTAATTAATGGACTAACAGCTTAAATCGACGAAATTGCAGTCTCATTTGGGGATACATTATTTAGTGATATTGACATAATTGCACTCACCATGTGGTAGGCAAGAGAACGTGAGTGCAATTCATCATTTCGTTTCACGACAGGTCCTCAATTTTGACAAATTTCGTAAACTAGTAGCTCAATTGTTAAAATTGATAATCCATTAACTAAATCGTTAAACACGGATGGTAAAATATACTAAACATATTTTTTTTCCCAAAAAATAAAGTAAGAGAGTAGGAGTTGACCCAATAATCAGATGTTAAAAATATACATGGTGAAGTGTCATTAAGAATTCTGATGCATTAGTCGGAGTAAAAAACCGTAAGTATATAAAAAATTAAATTTAGGATTAACATGGGACAATTTTTACAATGGTTCTGAAATTTTACGGCCTTATTGTTACTTTTCTCTATTTTGGACCATTCACTGGAAATGGAAGATCAAGTAATACTCAATTGAAAAAAAGTCTTGATTCTTGAATACCGCTTCAGAATAATTAATAAAATATCGATAACATTTACCTACAGTTTAAATCAACATTAATGATCTACGAGGTTTAGAATTTCAAAAAAAAAGGAAAAAAACTCCCTCAAAACCCAAGGATTACTTTACTAAGATCTCCGTGTTTTCATGTTATCTTCATAGTACATAAAATACTCCTCTAGACGAGTAAGTATCACATATATGTTCCCCGCATCCAGAACTTTAAACAATAACTATCTACCCATATGTAATATTATGTAGACAAAATTTTCACCATTTTCCTACAGTTTAAGCAACAGTTATGGTTTAAAGGTTAAGAGCAACAAAGGATATGTTTGGTTGTAGTCTCGAGAAATTCCAATACTTTCTTGTCTGCTTGTTCACCCTCAACTGAAACCCAACCTTTGAATTACAACAGTCCCCCTAGTTTTCATGTTTAAAATCTTAAAAACCAAGACGGGTTACTTTGTATAGGTCCCTAGCTTCAGAAAATGAAGTCCGGCCAATCAAATACTTCCAGACATTAAAATATTAAAAAGTACCAAAATCTTAATTTTAGTTTTCAAACAATGAGAATTTTTTAGAACCAATTGAAGCCTATAACTTTCTACAGGTTTACAGCTTTCAGACCCATAGCTAATCACTGATTATCCAGATCATGTAAGGAAGCACACAACGAACCTTAAGTAGATCATGCATGAACATTTCTGAGTCGCAATTACTTGTTATCCCTTTTATTTGTTAAATTTTAAGGTTAATTTTCATTTACACGGTCTGGTAAGAAACCGTTCATGATTTGCAGGTCTTAATTATGGCACAACTAGATGAAGGGCATTTATTTATTTTTTAAGTTTGACCAACTAATACTCCTTAACAATTAAATGATGAAAATAATTTCCAAATAACGCATAAGTACGAAAAATTCTAAAACCCAATTCTTCATATTCTCTTTTGCGTATTACAATATTTCTCTTTATAAAGGAAGGAGGGGTGTAGTTGAAGATATTTGTAGAAGCAATTACAGCTTTTGCCATACAATTGAGTTCCAACAAGACCCATTAGTTTCATTTCTCTACAAAGCGGAATTTCAGAATGTAACGGTCCTAGCATGCATAACTATAACCACTTACTAACTACCCATATTATGTGCAAGAAACTACTGTACAACTAGAAGAGTGGCATATTAGGAATAGCCTAGTGGGTTAGAACCCGCACTATCAAATAGGAGGTGCAGGGTTGGAGTATTAGTAAGGGGAGGTAGGGCTGAAATCCCTTGATTCTCCTCAATAATATTTTGAACAAAGAGAACTAGAAGAGTGACATATAACAAAACTAAAGATTGATCAACAAGTTACAATTAATTTATGATTACATCAAAAAATCCTTGAATACATGCAAAGAAAATAAAAACAAATCTTAAACTTCAATTTTATGTAATTGCAAAATCGGCGCCTGTAGGCAAGAAACAAAACCAAAATGTTACTGTTTATTGTTCTTGTTCTCACAGACTTAATTATGAAACAACGAGTCCTTCTGAAATCCCCTTTGGTTTATGTTATCTTCACTTTCTTCCACAGATAATTTTTTTAACACAATAAAAGATAACTTTGGGTGCGTGGGGAACTTCAAAACTAGTAACTCATATCAGGCAAAAGTAACTACTGTACAGCTAAATGATTGGCAACAAGTAACAATTAAATTCTGAGAGTACTCATTAAAATCATTGCACACATTAGGAAATCATGATACCAATAGCCAATATCTTAATCTTCTCCCTTGATGGGTGTAAGTTGAATGATATTGGACAAACAATTGCAAATTTACAGGAAATGAACATACCACAACAACGAATGCTCCCATATCTACGCTAGGAGTGTAAGTTGCGAAGTCTTTCCCACGGATATGAATAGCTATTGTTGACACTAATCTTCCAAGAATCTTATCGGTAGCATCAACAAAGTACCATGTTTTATCAGTGTTCACATGGTCTGCAGCTTTAGGATACCATATTTTATTCCAAATGTCCTGGAAACATAACGCATATATATAAATTATAAATCCATGACAAGATGTGTATTGAGTGGTTTCACTTGGAGAAAGAGGATATGATAGAAGAAAATGTTAAATATTAGTAATCATTTGGAAGAACAACTAAAAACCGCACTTAGAAAATGAATAGTTATCTTTAACATAAACTGTATCTACAGAGTCCACCCACTAATCATACACATTTGCGAACTAATCTCTGCAAGACTTCAACTAAGTTAGAATCTGCATCAAACGCCAAAAACTACTGCTAAGAATATCCCAATAAAGTCTATCAATAGATTCAATACAACTGGCAATCCAAAAAAGAAACAGATTTTATATATATCCTATTAAAGGTAGTAACTATTATATTTATCGTACAAACAAAGAATATACATCGACTGGTCCAGCTTTTCCAATTCACCATGACAGTCTTGTCTAATCGGTTCCCACCTCCAATCAACACTCCCAAAACCAGAGTTCATAGTCGTAACTACTAGCTCAGATTCGGACCTAATCAACACATCATTCCAACCATATTTAATCGCTAAATCGTACGCCAACGAACAAGCAAACATTTCACCTCTAAATATATCACTATCGTCAATCCTATTACAACTAGCAGCTAATAATTTACCTTCAAAAGAACGGGCGGCCACCGCAATCATAGCATAGTTATCTCGAATAGCCGCGTCTCCATCAATTATAACTGTTCTCGGCCCAAGTTGGTTCCTCAGACGGGAATCAATGTGTCGTACTCTATCCTCCTTACTCACCCCAGCCAAGTCAATAGACAAAGCGGCCTCCTCTGATATATGGAAAATATTTTGAAGTCTGACCCTAGTCGGGAGAGCTTGCACAGATATTCTTCAAACTAGGTGACAAAGACGAGCCTCCAAAGTTTCTTCCAAAAACTGTTATCTAACGATTCGACCAAAGGCTAGCAGTCTCCTTTAATTAATCTATAGCAGGATTTCACACTAAACGTCCCCGACTTCTCTAGAGTCCATTTCAGAGTATCTTTAGATTCAACCCTCGCTAGCGGAATTCAAAGGATTTCTTTCACGGATCTATCAGTAAACCACTTCTGAAGTTCTTCCGCTTTCCAAGCTCTTGACCCTTTGTCTAAAAGTTCTGCAACTCGAATTAATCCACTATCCGACTCACAGCTTGTATCTTTCATTATCGGTCTAAATTCTTCCATTGAGGGCATCCACGGGTCAGACCAAATATTAGCTTGCTCACCATCTCCGATGGACCAACACAATCCTTTCTGAGTCATACTTCTCACTGCTAACATACTAGAATCAACCCACGAGACATCACCTTTCTGAGGTTTGAGAAACCATTCCGCTGCCGTTACAAACTTGTATTTTTTCCTTAAAATTTTAACCTATAATAAGTCTGGTTCCGTCAAGAAACGCCAAACCAGTTTAGAGAGCAAGGCAATATTATGCTCTCTCATTTTCCGAAAGCCCAAACCCCCATAGATTTTAGGAGAACAAATCTTATCCCATGAAACTAAGTAAAGACCCTTTTTTTTTTCTTGTTTACTACCTTATAATTTGTTAACACACACACACAATAAATACCAAAAAAATATTTAAAAAATCAAATTTTACAGTTTTTTTTAATAAAAATTTAAGAAATAAAATAAAATGTTGATTTAAGAAGAAAAAAAATTACAAATACATATGAAAAAAAGCGATAACATGATTAAGACATGACCTTACAAACATGACCAAATGTTCTCATAGTTCCGCGATGTTTTACTAATTACTTTTATATTGGTCTAATGTGTCACGTTTTGAATTCTTGTTATTTTTTTGAAACAAATGTTGAATTCTTATTTAACAATTGGTGTTGCAACAATAGTTGTCGGGAAGGGAAACGAAAACGGAAAACGAATCGAGAACCGGAAACGTTAAAATAAAAATTTAAAATTTACACGTGAAATGATAGGAAACGAGAAACATGAATTTTGAAAGACCAAAACGAGTTTCCAGTAAACTGTGGTTGCAACTAAAACTAAGACGTATCGTACGTGTGATGGCCACAAGAGTCGAGCAGTACTTATGTGTTAAGCAAGCGGAGTGGTAAAGCTAGAAAAGGGGGGGGGGGGGGGGACAAGAAGCGGTTTTTATTTATCGACGGAATCAATCGTACTTTCGCTGGTGTGAAATCATAACATGATCAACAATAGGTATAAAATTGGAAAAAAAAAACTGTTAGTAAAGAATAAATACGTTTCCGGATACTCGTTTAGTCCTTTGTTAGAATAAATACGTTTCCGGATACTCGTTTCCGAAATCGGAGAGGAACCAAAAGGGTAAGTTACTAGTAAAAAAAACTTACTTCTCTTTTTGGTTCAACTAGGTGAGCATGTTTAACACACTGAAGCTGCGGCCACTAGAGCTCTTGTAATTTGCAGACAGTTATAAATTAGTTTTTTTTTTAAATTAAACCGTTTTAAAATTACAATCCAGTCCGGTAACAATTTTCTTTACAAACAAAATGTGAATATTTTTCTAAATTACTTTTTTATTTAACTATACATAATATTTAATGTGTTTTACATTCCAGTTGACTAGTACTTTCATTCCAACTATTCTATTCAGTTTAAAGATTTGGTTTAAGAATTCCAATCATTACTAAGCATGCTTGTCTGGTTGTATCTGTTAATAACCAATTTTAGTGAGGAAATAAACGAAGATGAGGATAACTGAAGAAATGAGTTTTCTTGGCATGAAATATGAGGTTGTAACCACAATGTGATATGAGAAAAGAATGAATAAATTCTGTACTATGAGTCTGAGATATCGATTCTAGAAAAATATAAGAAGTCAGCAATACATATACATACATCGATTATAGTGTGGCACCCAAATCGTTAACAGCACTATAGTTTGGTGTAGTAAATGTATTTTTTCCCCATTTTCAAGTACTGTTTAAGGAAAAGAAGCTGAAGCTTTTATAGTACTACTTCTACCGAACTGTTTTATTCTGATTAGATATGTTGATATTATCTAGCCCAGATAGCACCTGGGTAGGATTTTATCAAGTCACTTTAAAAACTCACTTGTTAGCAACTAAAACTCATAAAAGCTCAAAAAATTGCAGCACTACAACTTACCCCTTGACAGACTTCATCGACCAAAACTTAATTTCTATTTTAAAGTGCTCGATTAAACAAGCACAACCAGAACATAGAGGGCCACGATCAATTATCCAAAACATTTAAACTTGCTTTAAGAATTCTCATAATCAACTTGTGCTTAATCAGCTAAATAGACGTCCAATTTAACCCGTTCAGGAAAGGAAAACATCATTAAAAAAATTGAATGGAGACGGTGGTTAAGCAAAGCAAAATTATAACATCATAGATTTCGCCATGAAAAGTAAAGACTACAGCTTCCAGAGCAACAACACAGAAATTATTCTTTAACCAAATACATTATGATTGGTATCTATTGCTTACGGCAAGCTTATGAAAATGGAACTCGGGGTTCAGAGAAGGATCCGTCAAGAATGATGCTTGTTATGACTTTATTAGCTGCTTCAGTGTAATGACCACTGTCACAGCTCAAGTACTTCGACGGATCATCACAAGCATCTTCAAACACCACCTTATTATCCACAGTTACATTTTTACCACACCCAACCCCTAATACGCCGCAACAGTACTTCATCTTCAATTCTTCAGGAAAACATGTCACGACATGTATATGCATAAAATAGGGGTAATCATTTTTCGAAAGGTAGAGAAATAATCATTTTTCGAAAGGTTAAAACAAAAGAAGGAATTGATTAACAAGACTAAGAAACAACATTTTTAATACGGAATCGCTTCAGTTTCCCCAGCATGTTGTAATGGGGTTAATTGTAGTTTTATACTGTATACTAATGTATCACTAAATCTTGATTTTGAAAACGGCCTACAAAAGATAGAAATTAGTACCCCAACCTAATATATTTTTTTCTGTTTTTATACACTACATAGAACAAGAAAAATATAGGCGGGAAATCAAAAGAAAAAAACGTGTCAAATTAGTCTAAAAAAAAGAATGAATTATAAAGTATTTGTTGTAGGTTATTATTGGACTATTGGGCCTTACTCATAGTGGGCCTAAGTTGGGCTTTCTAGCTTGTATAACCCTAACCTCTAGTATATAAGGAAAGTTAGGGTCCCCTTGTATTGATACATTCTGATGAATAAAGACCTACTATTCCCTCTCTCTATGTTCTCACAACACGTTATCAGCACGATGCTCGCGGAGAATAGAAAATTGTGATATTGGTTCAAAGAACATCTCGAATACTGGGTTATAAAAATACGGCCAAAACTCTGAATTTTTTTTTATGTTCAATCGGTCTTCTCCAAAATACGAGGCGTACGGTACATATTTTTTTTACTCTCGTAAATAAAGTTCATGAAGTGCATAAATAGATTGCTAGTGCTGGCATATGTTAATAATTCATCCATGATTGTATAAGATGTAATAGTTTATTAGTTGTTACTGTTATGGCATCCGTGTTTATATGTTTGGAATATATTTTGCTTGGGTTTTAGTTAACTGTGGAGTAACACCATCCGAATTCTAGATGTAGTCACAGACATATAAATAATTGGAACTCCCACTTGTATATTACCAACATATATTGTTTGATGCAGTAGTAAATAAATCGGTAGTTCTAATAACCTATTGGACTAAATCTGTACACATTAAACACATCAGGACTTACCTGTATCACGCCAAATATTATAGATTAACTGTGTAAATTAGTCTAAAACTGAATATAGTTTACTGTAATTACATCGCTGGTCTCATAGTATAATACTTGTATGCATGATAGTATATGTGTGTTGTATTACCATGTATAGAAATTGCATGTATATTGTATAATGTTAATTAAAATTTGCCCTCCCTGCATGTGATATGGTAAATTAATAATTAAAATTACCATATAGAATTAATTGGTAATTAAGAATATATTACGTACATGAATGATTTAGTTACCATGTATATAACTTACACATATAGCAATAGAATAATTAAATATTGAGTAATATCTTGCTTAGTGTAAATTGGTAAATTTAGATTGTGCTAATATGTACTACCATGCTACTGTTATATTATTTTATCATGCAAGCAGCTACGATCTAAATATTTATCACTACCATGTTTACAATATGGAAATTTGCGAAATCATATATATTCACATTTAAGTTGAAAAAATTATGAACCTTCCCCAAATAGGCTCACCTATTTGGATACGATGTCTAGGAAAGATATAGGCGGAAGTCGATATCCTAATGAGGTCGGGTTTTAAGTGGCATTCGTGCCCTCCACCCTCACCGTCTTTCCTGGTCGTTTTTCAAGTAGAGCTACCGAAAGGGGTTGACTAAATAATAATTTCCCCGAGTGTGTTGATATAGTGATGTATGTTTCGCCGAATTGGTGTTTCAATATCGACCCGTCGTTCGATCAATGAGAACCGATTCACATGAGAAGCAAAACTAATGTTTTCGAACCTGTCGTTTCGAAAAAATGTTTGTGCTTGTACAAACCATAAACATATAAAGCAGTCGTTTTATATGATAAATAATCCAGAACTCCCAACAAATGTTGGATGCCATCTATGATGAGAAAAATCGTAAAAACATACTTGCGAAATGACTGTTTAAACGTCGATTTTAATCCGTCACCACATGTTACTCACCCTGATGTGTGAAAATGTGATGCCCAAATTTTTTTTTGGATGCCATCTTTGATGAGTAAAACACGAGTTTGTTGTTACCCTCAGGATGAATGCTAAGGCGCTGATTTTATTTCGCCGCCACATTTGAGACGTGATGACGTCTATGGTGAACAAATGTCTGAAATTGACTTATTGGAGCAATTCTTCACCAAAATACTAGCTTGGAAATTGTATTCCATAAGCAGTATCGTGAATTTATATTCACAATGTTCCTTTATCGCCCATCTGTTATTGGATAAGAAAATTACCCCGGTGAGTAGTTTTAATCCTATTGGGTCAATGACGAATTGTTTGCCTGATATTAATGCTCTTCGTGTATATTTTTTTTCACGAATCGAGAACCGAGACATGTGTTATTTGTCTCCAACTGTCGCGATCCTGATGAATCGCCTAGCCAAGCGAGATTTTAGACAATCGTCAAAAATCGAAAACCTGTGGTTCCAAGACAGTAATTGAAAGGAACAATATGGCCCGTTGTCACAAAGCAAGAGATAATGCTCAAGGAGCCAACTCTATGCTATAAAGACAAAGGTCATGCACGGTTACTCCTTAAATAGTTCACAACTATTATAAAGGTGGAAAAACCGATGCTAATGTGGTTAAAGGTAATTGAAAGTAAACTCTTGAGACCCCGGATTTTGTGGCTCAAATGAGTTTGATACCTTTCTTTATTGATTTTGATAAATCATTGAGCCATTTTTTCGCTCATCTGGATTATGTTTTTCCATTTGGATTATGATTTTTCCATTTGGACATACTTTTGGATTATGGTTTGCCTATTTACAAAATTTCTCGAAATAATTTAAAGTGTTTTGAGCAAATTCCTTTAACAAATGTGACCAAACTTTAAATTATAAAATTTTAGGCAATATTTGTGGTGTAGTTGGTTTTCTGGAAATAGTGGGTAACAGTGTACCACATAATTTCACCAACTACTTGCCTAAAAGAGTACTCAGTGACAATGATTATGGACCTGTCGCTCCAAAATCGAAATCTTTGGTAAAACCAAATTGATTTGTCAAATATGAGGTCTTATACTCATGTAGGTCCTGTCATACCTTGTTGAGTTATAAAATATTCGAGAAAACCAGTGTTATCTGGTAATAGCTCATGAAAGAATTAAAATTTCTTTACATAGCCTCCATTCAATACGATCAAAAGCGTATTTTAGAGGAGTTGAAATGTCTTTCAAGTGGTTGCTACCACATTCTTTAAAGCATTTAAAGTTACCTTATCATTTCGCCTGTCGTCAAAATGATAAATGATTTAGATGCTAAGACATGATTGTCTGTACTATCATTCGCCTGTCGTCGATTGATAAGAGCATTTTGATATTGTGGCATTGACCGGATGAGATATTCCCGGGTCAAAAGACGATGCTTGATTTATAATCGCATCGCATTTGGATTCTCTCTGAGAATATATTTCGCGATTAATCCGAAATTCATGCCATTAATGCTCACTTTGAAAGACTAGTATGTGTAAAGATCACGAAACGAACTCGTAGAATTCTTGTAAAGAATTGAAGGAGTTATTGTGGACTTATCCAACCATAAGACAGACCATAAATATAAATGGTTATGGTTGATGCATCGACAATATGGTCACATTTTAATGTTGTACATATAAATGCAGCACCTTCCAAACTTTTAGCCCTATCATTAAGTTGATGGCTCATGATCCGGATTATCCTGAAAAGTCTAGTCGACTTGATAATTCCGAAGAGTAATAATCGAAATTTCGATTTGAATTACTTGAGTTTGGAAATTGAAATTGAACATACTGTCGATTATGTTCAGACCCAAATGGACTCACGGAAAGTTTGATGATGCGACTGCAAATGATTGCACGCACTTCTTGGTCTTGCGCACCAAGATTTATATTTCCATGTGGGGTTATGCTATTTTGCTGCATTGGTCCGTTATGAGGCCCATAGACACTCAGACACCATATGCGTACCAGCTGGTTACTGGTTATGAGCCAGAAGTCTCATATTAACGTGTGTTTGGAGTGCTTAATTAATATTTTGATTGAGCCGCTATAGCGTTCAAAATATGGACCTCTGAAGGGGACATAAGTCGATTATGAATCTCCTGCCTATCATTTGATAGAGTAACCTTGGCAAGCGATCTCTTTACCGCATGATATGCGAAAGTGACATCGCTAAGACTGTTCTCCCCGTCGTTAGGAGGAGATTTTCACGTTACCGTTGATAAGGAACGACGTGAAATAACGTGGCATAACCCACTCAGTCTTAGCTTGAACCCCAAAACTGCACTTAGTGATAAGTAAGTGCATAGACTCCCTCAAGTCTAACTAAATGCCAGACGCATTTAATGACTTTATGAGATGTCACGAGATCATTTATACCTGCTGCAAAATGCTTGCAACAATAGACGTCCCTGTTGGACGCCGTGTTCCTGTAGTAACACGTTGCTTTGGCCGAACCCGCCAAGCAAAGGGCGATGCCGTTGGCCGTCAGTCTGTCGTCCTTCCCAAGATATGAGGAAGTTGACCGGTTCTTAATTCGTTCAGCCCCAGAGGTGGTGAACTGAAACTCGTTTGTCGCACGAGATTATAAAGGATCAAGGAGATGTGTGATTTCCTCCTCATCCTAAGAATCTCGAAATATCTGTCGATCATGATATCTTAGACGATATTGAAGCGAAACGAGACTGTCATTGATTACTTGTTCATATATTCGGTGACGACTGATAATATAAACAAATTATGACAGGGAACCATGTACCGTTGCCTGAAGTCAACGGAGAATAGACTAGACTAATGGAAACTTGCAATCCAAGTAGACTCCTTAGCGAAAGTGTGTTCGGACCTGTGGCTCCAACACCACCAATGTTAAACGAGTTCGTTTATTTGGTTATTCGTAAGGAAAAGTGATGAGAATAATGAGATTGTAGAATGCTCGCCTAGTAGCGCAAGACTTCTCTCACACCTTGGAATTGATTACGAGATGGTTGATTTCCTCGTAATAGACATTATAACAGTCCCCTACTTTACCAGTTTAGTAGTTTCCGAAAAACTGAGTATGCAGCCATGAATGTGGTCACGGGTTTATCTCTATGGGGATTTAGACAAAGAGATATAGATGAAGGTCCCTGTGTGACTTCATATGCTTTAATCAAGTAGTTCCTGACCACGGAACACGATCTCAATTAAATGAGACGTTCACTATATGGATTAATATAATCCGAGCGGATGTGGTATACCCGCCTAAGTGAGTACTTGTTTAGCTTGGGATACTTGAACAAGTATTATGCCCTTGTGTGTTTTATTACGCGATCCATTTTTGGATTTGCCTTCGAGATGAAGGATCTTGGGAAGACACGGTAGTGACTCGGCCTGATGATTGAGTCCCGTAAAGATTGAATCTAAGTCCATGATTCAGACTACACCCAGAATGTGTTATGACGTTTTAGTCATCATGACGCTAAGTCGTCAGATTCTCCCATGATCGTTCGATCACTAGACATTGATATAGACCCAGTCCGTCCCTGATGAGACGATGAAGAGATATTGAACCATCATGTTCATATCTAAGTACAATAAGCGCATCATTGTACTTGGTCTAATGTACTAGGACGAACATCTTGTCTGCTGTGAATGGTATAGCTCGACACAGCATCGCGCTAACACGCTGCCATCGAAATGGCATAAAAGACATTTTCCCATTACCTTAAGGTAATTGTGGATGAGGGCTTGTCTTATCCCATTTGCGTCATCGAGTATACCTACCCCCTTCGGTACTCGAATTAACGCAACCCTTTTTCGGTTATACCGATGCTGGTTACTTATCAGACCCGCATAAGGGATATTTCTAACATGGTATGTCTTTACCATTAGGAATAAGGCAATATCTTGGAGGTCTTGTAATGACTCCAAACGAATCATTCTGATCTACTCGTGCTCTATGAGACGACTAGAGAGTATATATGGCTTCGAGCTCGTATTAGCCATATTTGAATTACATATGCTCTGTCTCACGATCCAGATAAAACACTTGTCTTATTTGAGGACAACTTGTTGTTATCGATCAAGAGAGACATAACTAGATTATGCTATTTAGCATTTCTTGCCGAAATAAATCTTCACATATGAAGTTTAAGAGCATCATGTCGAATGCTCGTTCTATTCTATGTTAGATTTTCTTGCATCCAGCCGTGTGCAAGTAAATGAAGCATCCAGTCGAATGCTCGTACTCTTCCTTGAAATATGAAATCCTTGCACCCTGTCGTGTGCAAGTGAGGGGGAGCATCCAGTCGCATGCTTGTGTACTCTTTTTGTCCTTAGACCAAGGTTTTTTCCCACTGGGTTTTCCTTGGCAAGGTTTTTAGCGAGACACGTTCCCATTAGGGGGAGTATCCTGTTGTATACTTCTTACCACTGTGTACTCTTTTGTCCTTCGACTAGAGATTGGTTATTATTGGACTATTGGGCCTTACTCATAGTGGGCCTAAGTTGGTCTTTCTAACTTGTATAACCCTAACCTCTAGTATATAAAGAAGGTTAGGGTCCCCTTGTATTGATACATTCTGATGAATAAAGACCTACTGTTCCCTCTCTCTATGTTCTCTCTATGTCTCCTATATAATATATATACTGAGCTAATAAGACTCACAACAGTATTAAACTTTTACCTATTTTATTAGAATCCATATTCCTAATCTCTTTATAAAATACCCGACATTTAAAGGGTCCTACGAGCGGACATGGGTGGAGGTGAGCCCAATATCGCTAGGCCCGCTTTGATACCATATTAGAATCCATATTACTTACCATTAAAAGGTCTCGTAGTGGTAATGATGGATATCTCTTTATAAACCACAGACTCGATTATTATCTAGACGATATGGGATAATTACTCTAACACTTGGGATAAATATTAGCTGATTCCGGTTTGCCTGAAATAGGGATATCTATAGCATATTATACATGGGCAAATTTTCGTAGTACTTTAAAAATAAGGGGAAATTCCCATTAAAGTGACAGAATTGGTTTCTGTTAAAGTACTGGTGTTAAATGGAACCTTCAAGTTCCCAGTTAGTGGTACTGCGTACTATTTTAAATGTGTATCTAAAATAGTTTATCGGATAGCACGCCAATCAGTAAGTGAATATTATGCAAAATTAGTTTACTTAACATGTCAATATAAACTCAGTTTTTGGTGTGTATCACAATCAAGTAATTTTTCGTTTAGTTGTATATCCAACAAGAGTAATACCTCATCTTTATGACCAGATGAAAATTAAATTTGTAGTCAATTAAAAATATTTATCTGTAAAACTAAACGAAATGGGAAAGATGCTAACTCGCATGGCACGTGACTTGAAAGCTAAGAACCGAGAGACTTGTCCGTTAAAGTTGTAATCAGGCTTCCATCCATCAGGAGATATGTGTACCAGCAAATGCAAAGTTCACACCGTTGATATAGCTAGTGGCTTCCGTATCCAAGTTTGAATTCAAATATGGAAGTCCAAGACTCTCCGTTACAAAGTACATTTTTTTTGTACCAAGATTAGAAAATTTCCGATACTTACACGCGTATAAGGATCTAGTAACAATATCATGGTCTCTCATGTTCCATCATCAATTATGAGTTTCTACTTTCTTCACTAAATCATTGTACGTAAGATTTTGTCTCTATGGTTTACTGATTTATACAAGAGATTCTAGGAGACTCTATATATGACATGTTATCAGATGTTCAGAATCTAATGTAATAGTTACTATAATTTTTCCTAATTACAAAATGCCCAAGAAACAAATGATATATTGCAGGGAGAGCTCACTTACCTAAGAAATCTATAATTAGCCGACCATCTGCACCATTTTGTCTAAAAATTGACTTGATCAGTTGGTTAGGTCAACATTAAAATAAATACGGTCTGAGTTTGTTAATTATAGCATGGCTTACATCATTATTTGCTAAATGGTGAAAGAAAACACAGTTATAATCAGTATTTACTAAATTTCATACAATATCACAATAGAGACCTGTAAATACTTTTGCTAAAGTTTGAGTGGAAAGTGTAACTAATTCGGTGTTGTTAGAATTAATTATACGAATGGTCCCCATATAATTGTAGTAATAATCTTTGCGAACTTTTTAAATAACTTTTCCCAGTTTTTTAGTTAGAAATTTGCAGTTTTGTTTCAATGAAATTCTGTTTTTAGTGTTGCACGAATTTGTACCGATCCAGTCTCAGCCGATAGTTGTAATAGGTTTTAACTGGAAAAGAAAACACTGTCAGATATTAGTCTTAATCTTTACCAAATCCACAATCATTCAAAAACCTTAAATAATTCTAATATTCACCGTTACTTATTTTGTCATTGCACATGGAATGTCATAGTAATAATTCATACTCATTTAATTATTACTACCTAATCGTTGTAAGAAGTAAAAGTTCGCCTATAAAATGCTTTTAAACTAAGAGCATATTTCATTTTCTCACTACAGAAATCTGAAAACAGGGAAAATGAGCCATTATAAAACCATTTTCGTCTTTATTTTCCTTAGCTTAATCACGGTGTGTTAAGTTTCACGATTATATCACTTGTTATGTTTGTAAAGCTGTGTACTAATTCTGTAATACTTAGAAACTAGTGGACTGTTTAGTAAAGTGTTAGTTAGAAAGCTGGGTCACTATATAATACATTGTCATGTAATTGTAATTGGTTACACAGAATAATACAATAATACAGTTTTCTCTTCTCTCTAGTTTTCTCGATTTCACCTTAATAATGGTGACGATTATGAAGATTATTATGGTATCAGAGCGTTAATGCTCTTCTCCGCTGCGTTAATTTGGGGGTTTTCCTCGCTGTTCATTCTCAAACCTGTGATATAGGTTATTTCTTGTTTTTCCTTTAATCTCGATCTTAATTGGAAAATTAGGGTTTCTCTTCTATATTTGGGTATTTCTAGTTCTTTTTCTCGAGTTCTATTTGCAATATATTTGGAATTCGAATTGGTGTATTATCTGGAATTGACTGGTTTTTTTGTTGAAGATTTGGTATTTGGTATAGTTGAATTGGGAAATTGATATTCTGTGTTATTTCTTTGAAGATAATCGAATTAGGGTTCATATTTGACTAGTTCTTGGTTGTTTTCTCTGTTTCCTTTGACAAGTTGTTTATTGAACATTTTCTTGAAGGAAAAATGGCACAAATTGGGAACTATAATGTTAGTACAGATGTAAATAGTCCCTACTATGTTAACATTAGTGATATGGGTGGTAATAGCTTGGTTAATCCACCATTGAATGGTGTTAATTTTCACACATGGAAGAGGGCAATGGAGATTATAATTGGGGTAAAGCATAAAAGTGGTTTTATTGATGGTACTTTACCTTGTCCACCTGTTGATGTTGGTTTACACACAATTTGGAAAAGGTGCAACCTAATTGTAGTGTCTTGGATTCTTAATTCAGTAGTGCCAGAAATATCTCAATCTCTTATCTATATTGAAAATGCTGGAAAAATGTGGAAAATCTTAGAGGAAAGGTATGCTCAGGGTAATGAGCCAAGAGTTTTTGAATTGCAACAAGCAATTCATTCTATGCAACAGGGAAATATGACTATTTCTGCTTATTTCACTAAGCTAGAAAATTTGTGGTTAGATCTTCAGAATTTAAGTCCTCTACCAATATGTAGTTGTGGCATAGTAGCTGGATGCACTTGCAATCTAATGGAAAAGGTGACAAAAAGGGAGCAAGATTATTTTAGAATGATTTTTTTGATGGGGCTTCATGAATCTTTTTCTGGTACTAGAGAACAAATATTGCTAATGAAACCAATACCACCTGTTAATGAAGTCTATCAGCTCTTGGTTACTGAGGAAAAACAAAGATCAGTGGGTGCTCATGTTAGGGGAAGTAGTGATCAGATGGCAATGACAACAACTCACTATAATTCACAAGGTAGACAGAATAGGAGTACAGTGAAATGTTCTCATTGTAATGGCATTGGGCACATGAAGGATAATTGTTACAAATTGCATGGTTTTCCTCCTTTTTGGAACAAGGGAAAAGGCCCTAACTATCCTAGCAAAGGAAGAGGGCAATCTAGTACTGGTCACAATAACTATGCTCATCAAGTTACTGGATATAATGGTGGTATGAAAGGAATGGGTGAAGAGATGGTGCTGTCTCAAGCTCAAATAACTCAGCTTTGTCAACAGTTGCAAACACAAATGGGGACTAATTTCCAAAGCCAAAAAGGAACTGCTTCACCTCTGTGCACAAATGAGACCACTGGGAATTCAAACCTGGTGTTTACAAATGTGACAGGTACAAGTCAATTACTTGCAAAAATAGCTTGTGGTTATGCAGTAAACTCAGAAAATTATAATATAGTTCCTTGGCTAGTAGACACAGGGGCAAGTGAACATATGTGTGGATCTCTTTCTTGGTTAACAAAAGATATTACTAATATGAATTCTCTAGTGTATCTACCAACTGGACAAACTGCTACAGTAACACATAAAGGAACAGTGACTTTGAAGTCAGGACTATGTTTGAAAAATGTGTTATGTGTGCCTACCTTTGGCTTTAATCTAATCTCGGCAAGTAGGCTTGCTAAAGATCAAAATTGTTGTTTGCATTTCATGCCTGATATATGTACTATTCAGGACATGAAAAATTTGAAGATGATTGGTCTTGCTAAAGAAAAAGATGGCTTATATTTCTTGGAAGATGGAAGTATGAAGAATTGTGTAAATACAAGTTCAATAAGTGCTCAAGTGTGTAGTCCTGGGTCTCTTTGGCATTACAGACTGGGGCATGTTTCTTCTAGTGTTTTTGAAAAGATGCACCATTATGTTAAAAAGAATAATGGAGCAAAAATGATTGTTGATTCACCTTGTGATGTATGTTTTAAATCAAGGCAACACAGGTCTCCTTTTCCTCTTAGTAGCATAAAGAGTAGAACACCTTTTGAGATAATACATTGTGATGTATGGGGAGCTTATTCAGTACCTTCTCATGGTGGATATGTTTTTTTTCTCACTATTGTTGATGATTTCACTAGGGTAACTTGGGTATATTTGATGAAATGTAAGTCTGAAACAGCTATATTGATACCTTCTTTTCAGAAAATGGCACTTACACAGTATGGTAAAACTATAAAGACTATCAGAACTGATCAAGGTACTGAGTTTTATCTTAAAGATTTTTTTTACAACACTGGTATTTTTCATCAAACCACATGTGTAGAAACACCACAGCAGAATGGAGTGGTGGAAAGGAAACATCAACATCTCCTCAATGTTGCTAGAGCATTGAGGTTTCATGCTAATCTCCCTTTGTTTTTCTGGGGATATTGTGTTCAAACAGCAGCCTACATAATAAACAGGTTGCCTAGTCCTCTTCTTGATAATAAATCTCCTTTTGAAATACTGTTTTCTAAAACACCTTTTCTTGAGCATATGAAAGTGTTTGGGTGTTTAGCTTATGCTGTAACTATTAATAGAGATAGAAAAAAATTTGACAGTAGATCAAGAAAGTGTGTTTTCATTGGGTACCCTTTTGGAATGAAGGGGTATAAGTTGTATGATATTGAGTCCAAAGAAGCTTTTGTATCTAGGGATGTTGTGTTCTTTGAGATGAATTTCCCATATCATACGGAAAAAGAGCCAGAACAAGAGCCAGAACAAGCTAATAAGTTTGTACCTCTTTTTACACCATTCTCAGGCTTTTTTGAGAATCAAGTGCAACCTCTTGTTACCACAAATCTTGATGTTTCTTCCATTACATCTACATCTACCCACCTGAATCCACCTTCCATAAGACAAAAATCCACTAGAAATAAAGCTTTGCCATCTCATTTGCAGAACTACAAGTGTTATTCTGCAATGTTCCCTTCACATATTTCAAACTATATTACATATGAGAAGGTCTCCTCTACACACAAAATGTTTTGTTTGGCTATATCATGTCTCAAAGAACCAACTAGTTACATTCAAGCTTCTAAAGATCCTAAATGGGTAGAAGCTATGAAGACTGAAGTTAAAGCACTAGAAGGTAATCATACATGGGATTTAGTGGAGCTGCCTAGTGGAAAAAGACCCATTGGCTGTAAATGGGTATATAAAATAAAATATAATTCAGATGGTAGTATTGAGAGATGGAAAGCCAGGTTAGTAGCAAAGGGATACACACAACAAGAAGGGATTGATTATGAAGCAACTTTTAGTCCAGTTGCGAAAATGACTTCTATAAGAGTTTTGTTAACCATTGCAGCTGCAAAGGGATGGTTTCTTGAACAACTTGATGTGAACAATGCATTTCTGCATGGAGACTTAGAAGAAGAGATCTATATGAGCCCACCACCTGGTTTTGTTCAGCAAAATTCATCTCAAGTTTGTAAGCTAAGAAAGTCTTTATATGGGCTTAAACAGGCTAGTAGACAGTGGTTCAATAAGTTGACAACTGCTCTGTTGGATTATGGTTTTAAGAAGGTACACTCTGATTCCTCTTTATTTGTGCTACAAGAAGGACAGTCTTATTTAGCACTATTAGTTTATGTAGATGATATAGTGCTGGCTGGAAATAATAAAATTGTGATAGAAAATGTGAAAGTTTTTCTGGACAAGACTTTTAAGATAAAAGACCTTGGTATTCTTAAATTCTTCCTTGGACTGGAAATTGCTAGGTCTTGTAAAGGTATTTCTTTGTGCCAAAGAAAATACACTTTAGAGTTGTTGGATGATATGAAAATGAAGAATTGTGTTCCTGTCAGTTTTCCAATGGAGCAGAACTTAAAACTCTCCACAAATGCACCTAAAGTGATGAGTGATCCTAGTTTGTACAGAAGATTGATAGGCAAGCTCCTCTATTTGACTATAACTAGACCTGATGTGAGTTTTGCTGTAAACACTCTAAGTCAGTTTTTATCAAAACCATGTCAGTCACACTATGATGCAGCTATAAGAGTGTTGCGTTATTTGAAAGGAACACCAGCTCAGGGTTTATTTTTCCCTGCTAACTCTACCTTGAAGCTAACTGGTTTTGTGGATTCTGATTGGGCATCATGTGTTGATAGTCGACGTTCAGTAACTGGTTTTTGTATGTTTGTTGGAAATGCTCTAGTTTCTTGGAAAAGCAAAAAACAGTCAGTAGTATCTAGGAGCTCAGCAGAGGCAGAGTATAGAGCTTTGGCAATGGCCACATGCGAAGTTGTTTGGCTACTACAACTTTTAAGTGATTTGCAGGTGGAAAAACATCAGGTTTTGTTATATACAGATAGCAAATCAGCCATTGCTTTGGCAGAGAATCCTGTTCACCATGAGAGGACAAAACATATAGAGCTGGATTGTCACTATATTAGAGATCAAATTCAAGCTAAAGTGGTTCATTTGATTCATGTTTACTCCTCTCACCAGATAGCAGATGCATTGACCAAACCTCTTGGAAATAAGTTGTTTCAGGCTTTAATTTGTAAGATAGGAATACTTAATTTGTATTCTCCATCTTAAGAGGGCCTGTTAAGTTTCACGATTATATCACTTGTTATGTTTGTAAAGCTGTGTACTAATTCTGTAATACTTAGAAACTAGTGGACTGTTTAGTAAAGTGTTAGTTAGAAAGCTGGGTCACTATATAATACATTGTCATGTAATTGTAATTGGTTACACAGAATAATACAATAATACAGTTTTCTCTTCTCTCTAGTTTTCTCGATTTCACCTTAATAATGGTGACGATTATGAAGATTATTACGGTGCACGAGGCACTAAACTTGTCTCGTTGTAGTTTTAACGAGATTGTGAATTTCGGTGATAGTAACAGTGATACAAGTCTTGAAAAATTCTTATCTGCTAGTGAAGCAAGTCCAGAACGAAAGCACGGTAATAGTCGTCTCATCATCGACTTTATAGGTTAAATTTAATTTTATTCAGATACAATCAACTCTGACTTTTCCGGCATTGTAAAAAAAAAACTGCCATTCCTAAGGACACTAAAAAAAGACCGAACTCCATTAGCAATTTCGATACTTGAAATTTTTTCTATATTATCTCCTTCTTTTTCTATATATACCCCCAACCTTATATCTATTTTTCAAATTTTAAGTTTTTTCTTGCAGTATTTTTTGGAGACTTGCCATATTATTGTTTGTTGTCCTGCTTTTCAAATCAGGCTAACCTTATTGCAACAATTCTAGAAGTGTATATTTGCTTATCCAACAAAATGAGCCCTTTTAAATCAATATTCGTTCTCATGTTCCTTATCTTTGTGTCGCCTCATAATTAAAAGATTTGTACATTTCCTGCAATTCTTAGTATGGAGATTATAACTCTGATATCTTCAACATCTTACGCCAACACTCCGAGGGAGAAATTTTGTGATGGCCTGCTCGTAATAGATTTTATACGTAAGCTAACATTTATTGTGATACTTATAGTAATTATTTTTCTTGGCTATTTTTATATTAAATTTATATATATATGCAGCCGAAAGACTGGATATCCCCTATCTGAGTGCATTCCTTGACAAGAACAAAACAAATTTTGAGCACAGTGCAAATTTCGCAGTGGGAGGTGCAAGAATATTCAGACGAAAAATGGACTTTTCGTATCCGGATTTCGGAAACCAAACTGAGCAATTTCGTCAATTCAAGATCCGGATCACTGGTTTTCCAACACAAAGTAATTCCATTGTAATCATCTTCATAATTCTAATAAGAACATTCACTAATCGTTGGTGAACAATTTATTTACAGGTTGGAAACGAAACAGTCTCCCTAAGGCAGAAGATTTATCGAAAGCGTTGTATACTATTGGCATTGGACAAAACGATGTAGCTGCGTCAATGTGGGGCGGGAATTTTCAAGAGCTGCCATTTTTAAATCTGCGATTGGAGCTAGGAATCAAGGTATTTTCATGTTTATAAGTAATGTATTTTCAGTTCTACTGTTAAACTGAACAAAAATACAAATAAACAGATAACTAAAAAAAAAAGTGGAACACCAAGTACTAAGTAAGTATAATATTTTCATTATAACTGATAAAGGTAATGTTACATGAAAGAAACAAAATACACATTAAAATCCGTTACATATAAAAAACTTCATTCAACTTCTAAGTCACAAGTTATTTAGTTATTCATAATACTTGCAAGTTCATAAATTAAATCTTGCGATATGTGCAAAATGCAGAATCTATATGAAGACGGAGCAAGATTTTTCTGGATACATAATACAGGCCCAACTGGATGCTTAACCGGACTCGCAAACGGACGTCCCCCCTATGTCAATGCCGAATTAGATGAATTTGGCTGTCTTAAAGCTTTCAATGATGTTGCAAAGGAATTTAACAAGCAGTTAAAGGAAAAAATCGTGGAATTGAGATTAGAGCTTAAGGAGACCACTATGACATATGTTGATGTATATTCCGCAAAATACAAACTATTCAGCAATGCGAAGAGTTTAGGTCAGTGCGAAGAATTTATTTATGTATTAGTATTTCATGCTTTAGACTGGTTATGAATGTTCCATAATTAGTTTTTTTTTTCACATTACAGGATTTACAGATCCGTTTGGTTTTTGCGTGAACGGGATCTTTACGTGTACAAATCCTGGCAAATGCATATTGTGGGACGGGATCCATTACACAGGAGCAGCTAATCGCTTGATCGCTGAGGCTATACTAAATGGATTGTTATCTGATCTTCCCCTCGCAATTAATTAAGCATGCCACAATCAGGGAATCTTGTTACTGCTTATGTGTCACTGTATGCGGAAGTGCACAGTGCTGAATAAAATAAGTGCTCGGGTAATAGATTTTGTACCTAAGGTTACGATATGTAATGAACTTATGTTATATTTACTGATTTACATTATGTCACTGTTATGAAACCACATAAGAAGCACTCACAGACTCACTAGCAACCTTATTTTGATTTGGAGAAACAAAAGGGTGATTCCGTGATTGGTTAGACAAAACCCCTCAAAAAAATCATATCTAATGTATTCAGGTTTTTTTATTATGCAATCAAATCAAGACTAATTTTCAGTGCTAGCTAGATTGGTGTTGTTCTGGTATGTGATTTTCTAACTTTTGCATCTTAGATTGGTGTTTTAGGTTTGTCATTGAATTTTTAAAAAGCTAATTAAACTCAGTTATTAAGTTGATTAACCACATCAAGTACAACTACTGCCACTTTGACTGTATACAAGAAATCAGCTTTTGTCGATCAAGTTAAAGATTGGCCAAGAGACTCAAGACAGAGTCAGTTCCCGGAAATGAAATGAATGTATATAGTGGATTCAATAGAAAATGAGTTTTTTGGGCATGACATAATAGGCTGTAGGCAATGTGTTATGAGCAATGAATCAATATATGTTGTGACTGAGATATTGAATTTAAAAAACGATCGAAAAGCCAAAATCAAGCAAAGTTATACGTAATCAACTTTTTTTTAATGCATAATCAAGTTACCGTATAGCAGCGAGTTAAAATTTTCAATTCTTGCAGTGTGGTCTTTGAATTGTGATTGCAAGTTAGTACGAAGGACAAAATATTCTCGGGAAGTGGCTGAAATTCATACATATAAATTTCTTTCTGCTTTTAGGTTCATGACACAACTGATCCAACTAACAAAGTACATATTAGCAAAGAAAAGCTCACTTGGTACTATTTTCGAAAGCCCAAAATAAGTGTAACACTGCAATATTCCCCTGGACAGACACTCCATCTTCCAAAATTCTATTTTGTTTTCAAGGATTTAAGAAAAAAAAACACCCAGCAAATAGAGAGCCTGAAATCACTTACGTTAAACAGTTCACTGACAAAAATAAAAAGAAAGGGGACTCAGATCATGAATTCGTTGCAGGATTTAATACATATTTTGAGACATAATTATTTTTTTCTTTATTTCCTCGTCTTTCATTTGTCAAGAATCAAGATTGAACACATATGATGCACTAAAACTCTCTTATTCAACATAGCTTAATGCTCTTCTGAATGGGTTTTATATCTTTTAGTACATTCGTTTCTTCACTTTTTTCTCTTTTATACCTTGGTTTCTTAATTTTTCTTTGTTTTTACCTTGGTTTCTTAATTTTTCTTTGTTTTTACCTTGGTTTCTATTTTTTTCCTTTTTGGTCAATTTTGATTAATTTTAACTTTTTTTTCTAAATCTTCAAAAAACCCGCAGCATAAGCATAAAAGGCACATATCTAAGTTTCGGCAATTGATATTTGACCCAAAAAGGAAAAAAAGTAGAAATCAAGATACAAAAAGGCAAAAAATGAAGAAACCAAGGTACAAAAAATAAATTTTAAGAAACCAAGGTACAAAAGAGAAAAAAGTGAAGAAACGAATGTACAAAATGATAATAAACCCCCTTCTGAATATATAGTTCCTGAGCCGGTTTGGACATGTTTTCACTGAGTCCATAATCTAGACAGTTTCTAAAAATTGCAGTACCCTTTTCTTTATGAATAATCGTTGTGTTTTTAATGAAGGTGTGGCAACTCTCGACGAGCCTATTTGCCTCGTGCAATGTGATCCTATGACTTGGCACGAAAATCAGCATCTCAAACCCAATCTTTCTGCTTCTTTTCTTATTTGGTCAATAATCATGATTGATAAATCCTTGCAGTTCACAATCTCGAGACTAGGCTTAACTAGAAATTTCCAGAAGTTATTTTAACCCAAAAAAATGATACTGTAGTCAAAAAAATTGAGCTTAAAGTCTTTTCTGTTATATGCAATTACTCTCTTCCAACAAGTTAGCTTGGAATTTTAACTTTTGGAATGGAATAACATTTTTTCATGTACAACTTAGTGTTTCTTTTAGACAAGGGGAATCAATTGACACTCGGAAGTTTTACTATAGACAGAATTTGTTTGTTGTTCGCCTAATTACCAAATTTATCTTCTTTTAATTAGTTGCGATGGGAACACTTCTCAGACAAGTTTTTCTTCTGCTTAATCTTTTTCCAGTGTTTGCTTTTGTATAGTTGTTACTTGTTACTGTTTTTGCCCATGTTGCACTCAGAGATTTTTTTTTCAAAACAACAAACTCTCCTTATACCATATTTAATTTAATGTATGCGTGGTATCCTTAATTTGTCAACAATAACAAACTGTTAGATCCAGACAATGACTAACTTGTTTATCATAATTAATATGGCAGTTTATTGATCTTAATATTGATATAAAATGGTGCTTTTAATCTATTAAGTTGAGTGTCCATATATGGCAGTAAATACTGTTATACCCCGGGTCTTATTATAAATGCGTTGGGTACCCATTAATAACGTCTGATCCGATTCGTAGCCGAATAGGTATATTCGGGTCTATTTTTTATGTTCTATCACTAAGCAAATATAATAGTAGGACAGTTCTATGTAATTGGCGTGGAAAAGAAGATTAATTTAGTGTCCATATATCTTGGAAATTAAAATTTGTATATTATTGGTATGCCAAAAACATAATGTTGTCTCCAATCATTAAGAAGAGTATACTGTTTTTCGTTCAGCAAAACAAGCGCAATATACATATTAGTTATGCAATGATTCGTTATTTATGAAGGTGAAACAACATGAGGTTTTACAAGAATGTGAATGTAAGAAGAAGGATTCCTACTGTGTGATAAACCGAGATGCGAATGACACCGTTATAGCTCAGTGGATGGGGATAGAAAATTATTTCTGCATCGAATAACCCCTTGATTGTGTAGGACAATTACCTGATTTATGCGATGGATACTCTCACTTAAAAATCTCCGGTTATCTCAACCGCGTCTATCAGAAGCAGGAAAGATGTCCAGAAATGATTGCTCATCTCACTAGTCAAGATCCATGTAACTGAAATAGTCACAACAGATTCCCGGCCAAGGGAAATTGTAAGATAAACGACGAATGCAGATGTTTATTCTGCAAAGAAGGAAATTCAAACAATCCCAGTTCCTAATATGTAAACACCCCCATAAGGTTGTAATAATCGTCAAATCATAAGAAGGGTCGACCGATATGTAATGTCTATCTAATATATATATAAAGAAGCAGTGAAGACCATTCTTACCTTTTTTGTTGGTAAATGAGTATATGCCTACTTAATTACTAGTCATATTTTGCTGCAGAATCATCTAAATTATTATCAAGATATTCTTCATATGTACATATGTATATCGGGCTATGTACATATATATATGTATAAGATTTAAAAAAAATAAAAAAATATAAATCGGGCTATGTAAGTATTGTGCCCAACCTAGCGAAAATTAACGAGGAAGGAATATAACTAAAAGGAAAACAAATGTATATTACGAATTTCTTAAACTTATGGAATAATAACTCTAAAAAAAAATTAGTAATGCAAAAGAGAACAACAGATGTACAAATATATATAGATAAAAAAGAACACAATAAAACACTATAACATATGACCATTGACAGACCTTAAATATTAGCTCCAGTGCGTGAACTTCAGTTTTTAACTAGAAGCCAATGAAATTGCTTCCTTCTAGGGCTTGCCTTGTGTTTCTTGTTATCGTCGCGTAACTTGCGCATAACTAGCTAAGATAAGTGAACTTGGTGGTTTGACCACCGTTCAACCTCCTTCGCATTACGGAGTTGTAAGGAGTTGTGAATCTCTTAGATATTTAATATAATAATATAAAGTATTTAATGGAAGTATAGTTTAGAGATACCCGTATTTAGTGTGTATAAGTATGAGTTCATATGAGTTCAGCAGTCCCTCTTCATGGATTATAAACTCCTTATATAGGCGGACTAGGACATATTGGGTACATCTTTCTTTATAGATATGATCTTGCCAATCTTATATTCATCATATCTTCATGTATCTCCTTATTGCTAAGCGGAGATATAAGCGGTCGTATCTTTCTGTATCTTTGCCACCGACTTTGCAGACCTAAGGGGCCCGTGCCCTTCCTCTCTCGTAGTCCAGACAGCTTTTCAAGATTCATGACTCTTCACATATTCCTCAGGGGCATTCACTTATCTCTTCTTGTATCCTTGCTCATTCGGATACTCGAATATCTTCTTGCGAGGAGGCTCGAATGTGAAAGAAACTCGATCAAGTCCCAACAGATTCTGTTGTATATAACGGCCACTATTTTTTTTTATCGAGAAATCAAAGTGTAAATTTAAAAATACACTAATGAAATGATCAATTTAAAGACTCATTATTTTCAAGATTTTATGCACTTCTTTGCGCATTTTTTTCACTTGCATTTTCTTAATAATAACACTTTTTTGTAGTTGTAGATACTTGGATGGACACTACAAGAAAATTGACATATAGCAACACCCGAAAATAATGAGTTAATTTCTGTTACTGATTAGTAACATAACACAAACAAAACAGCAATATAAATTGTGAAAAACATTTAGTAACAGAATCACCAACTTTATAGCAACTTAAATTTAGCAACACTGTAATTTGTTACTAAAATAGTTGCCAAATTTTCCGAGCGAAATCTACAACAAAATTACCATCAATTTAGTAACATGACTTCCCGATCAAATTAGCAACATAAAAATGTGTTGCTATAGTTAAATATTGACATTTGGATTTAAAATGTTCTCATATGTTACTAATAGATTTTTTCAGTCAATAAATTTTAAATGAGCGAAAATTTATATTACCACTTAAAAGATATTTTTTTACCTATTTATATTTGATCTCAGTAAGTGCTTTAATTTTTTTACATTATTAAATCTCGGATCTCTAATCATGGAACATGTATATTAAAATTTGGAATTTTATAAAAAAATTGCGTGACAATCTATAGAATTAAATGAAAAATGTGAATTCACTGAGAAAGAAACGTTAAATGGTTCAATAATTCCAGTGTATTTTTTCCAATTTGTAATGACTTAATTGGGTGCCTTAATAAATGTTGGGTAGGTTGCCCATTTACGTACTCTCATCAATATTGTTACGTACTGCACCCCTGCGAAATATTGTCTTACATTCATTTACTCCTATTACTTCTCAATATCACAACTTAATTATTTATCTAGATCTTGGTTACATTTGCTGCTTTGCACTATATATATATATCTCTTTTTCAATCTCAAATTTTGTAAATTACAAAATTTGTTATAAGGGTTCTCAATATTCCTCTGTCCGCGGTTTATAAAAGTAAGTTCGCTTACCATACAATAGATCTTTTGTATATATTGTTTGTAATTTGACTATAATCGATTATTACGAAGTAATTTAATTAATTTGTTGAAAAAAAAAAGATTACTGCTAATTTGTTAGTTTAAATCGGAAGATTATTATTGATTTGTTATATTTTTTTGTTAATATGAAGTGTCACAAATTTTAATTAACTGTCTTAGATTGAATTTAATCAAAAAATTGGGAATGTGCTAGCTAGCCTATATATATAGTGGTAAAATTTGCGGAAATGTATATTTTTCTGTTGTATTTTTAAAAGTGTAGTAACGTTTGCGAAGTGGTAAAAACGGTGTGTCCATCTCTACTGGTCCTAGGGTCGAGACTCAGCTGTTACAATTTTTATTTTTTTTAAGAACAATGGCCACCCCTGCGTAATATTGTAATGGTAATAATAGCAAATGAAGTAATTAATTAAGAACATGAACTATTGCTGTGAATTTGAATAACAAATTGACTACATTGCAATTTTCAGTAAATATAAATATTTTAAGCAAGGTCCTTGATATTTGAATAGTTAGAGTGTGGCCCCTAGAGTTTTATAGAACAACACACAAAGTCTCTGTATTTATAAGGAATTAGCTCTAACAAATAATAATTTCAAAAAGTACTTCAGAGTATTAACTATATTAAATTAGCTTTAACAAGTAACTTTTTTTGACATATTATTCAATTTAATGTGCATTCATTTTTATGAAATTATGCTAAATGAATAACAATGTTTAATACAGAATAAAAATGAACACATACAAAAGTTGGATGTATCGACGATTAAATCCAGACGGGGTATACTTGACCGATGAGTTTGTGAATGGGTTAGCTGGTTTTATTGGTTTCGCGACAAGTCAACCAACGTGCATGGACGGAACTAAAATCAGGTGTCCGTGTAGGGATTGTAAGAATCTTAAGTTTTTTGAACCAAATGAAGTTGAGTATCATTTGAAGCGAAAAGGATTTTTGAAGAATTATTTTTGTTGGACTAGTCATGGAGAGACGTTTACGTTTACGACATGTATATGCAAAATATATTTTGTATATCTATACCAAGTTTATGCTTATTTGACATATTGTTGTCATGTAGAAATACTTCATTTGGCAAAGAGGGGCTGAACTGGCAGTTAGAGAGTGCTGGAGAAAAACAGTAGGAAGACGCTATCGTGACTTTATAAATGACCGAAAGAACGATTCACAAGTTAGAGACTACATTCCGCCCGCTGTATGGAACAAGTGGAAGGCGGATTGGAACACTTCCGAAGCTTTAGAGCTCTCGCGCAAGAAAAGGTTGGCACGTATGGGCACTAATGGACAATGCCCTAAGCATACCGGTGGTTCAATCACATCCTCTGAGCATGTGATTCGCTTTGAAGCTAAGAACAAAAGAAAGCCTACTTGCAACGAGTTATTCGAACTAATGCATAGGAAGAAAAAAGACAATTCGTTTGTCGATGAAAAGTCTGCTGCCATCAATGTAAGAAAAAATTATCGGCATATCAACCTATTTTTTCCTATATGAACAATTGTAGGTAGTTGTGGCCCTCCGAACAGCACTAAAAGTTACAGGGAATGCCACCCTGTGTTAAGCCGCATTATGTGTATACAAAGCATCGCAAAAATAAAAAGGCAATTTCCAGTGTTTCTTTATCGTCTTTGTGAAATATGAGACATTTTTTGTTGCTTATGTTAAATTGCTTTGACAGCTCGGTACTTTTACCGGTTTATCAAATTTTTAAGCTCCCCTTGCTGACTGGGACTAAAAAAGTCTATACACATGGGCACGAATCATTTGATGTTCTTACCTAGATTCATTCAAAAACTGCCTGTGTATCTTGGTTAGATATGCATGTCTTCTTTGTTATTGAGAACCCTGAATTTTTAAATTTGATTCTGGAAGTTGCATTGAGACCAATGTGGGCTAGTTAACTACCCCAATATTGTTAGATTCATTGTTGGTTGATTGCAGTTTTATGTTCAGCTTACTTTGCATTCTCTTTGCTTTTCAGTTGCATTTAATTGGTTACCCACCTTAAAAAAAGAGCTTTCCGGTTGTCCAGACTGAAAATGGTACAGATTTAAAGCTGAATGAAGTAATCTTATTTTCCAATATGTCAGCATTTTCTCACAAGCTACAATCAAACAAGCCATGCATAACTATTTTTAAAACTAGTTTTATCTAGGCTGCGTTTGTGGCGAAAAAACTAGTTTGCTTTGTTTGGATGGAACATACTTTTTATGTTTAACATATATTTATATTTTCAATCGTAGGCTGCGTTTGTGGCGAAAAAGCTAGAGCTCTCCCAGATTTCAGACGAATTTGATGTACCTAATGATGATGCGATATTTATGGGGGTAGTTGGTGGTATGAACAAGGAAGGCACCGTCTACGGTTTAGGATCACAGAGCTCATCTATCCTCGCCAACAACTCGAATTCAGGTGCATCAAGTTCGACACTACCGCAACAGATTTCTATTAGCATGCTTCAAAACTTTATTGAAGGATCATTAACTGAATTTGGGTTGCAAAGTGAGGAGAATGTCCGGAGACGTATCGGGAAAGCAGTCGAATCAAGAATGGGTCCTTATGAAAGGACACTTCTCGAGATGCAGAACTTATTGGCGAGTCTGACCGTCACTTTACAAAGTCAGGTACGTAATCTTGAGAACAAAGTTAATTCGGATGATGAGGCCGGGAATGAAGACATGGTCGAGGATGACCTCAACGATCTTGAGGATTAGGATAACATTGGTGGCGGTCAAAGTGCAGTGGCGATAACTTTTTTTTTGTATGTTTTAGGTTTATGTTAAATTTGAGGTCGTAGGGCCTAACAATATGCGTATGAAAACAATGACTTTTGGGTAGGCGTGTGATAACAATGACTTTTGGGTAGGCGTACGTGAACAATGATTTTTGGATAGGCGTATTAGATCACTGACTTTTGGTTTTGGGATGGCGGAGATTATGCTACAATGTAATTTGATTTGTAATATTTTGCATCATGTGTAATGAAAATAATGTTCTGTACTGATTGGTTTTTGTTTGACTATTAGATATATAAATGTAATATTTAATTATATATATATTATACTATTTTATTTAAATGAGTGTATTAGATTTCTAACAATTAGCAACATATTTTTCTTACACCAAAAGAATGTAGCAACATATTAGTAACAATTTAGCATCACATTATAAACTTTTTAAAAAATAAAATAAAGAAATAGCAACACAATACCGACATGAGTAGCTACAAGTAGTTATATAATAAAATAATCTAGCTCAAAATTGTAACTGATTTGCAACACTATGTATGTGTTACAGATGTGTTGCAAAATGTGTTGCACTATACATACAAGTGGCAACAGAATAAACTTGTTACAATTATGTTGCTGACTGGAATTAGTAACAACAGAAGTGTTACTAAAAATCAGCCACAAGTCAAACAGTATCATAGTAGTTTATGTTGCTAATCTGTTACCGATCACCGATCAGCAACAGAATTGCTCAAATACAAACAGAATATTCTGTTGCCAACTGTTAATTTTCTTGTAGTGGGAAAACGTAGTTAAATACCCGATAATGTTAAGTTTAAGTTGGAGTTGGAGTTGGAGGGACCAATATGGAGTATAGATTTTAAAATTTTATATGTCAATCAATATACACTGTTTTTTTTTTTTTCTGAAAATATGTTAATATACCGTTGTTGATGACAGACAATATAAAATGCTTGTTTTTTTGCTTTATGTAATCATATAATAATGAGTATATCAGTATATGTAACTAGCAACACCATCTCTAGACCCTGAAATTAGCAAGGTACTGAAGATAAAAAAAAAATGTCAGTCTAGGTAAAGTCGAAGAATATCAACCGTAAAAAGGACCGAATTACAAAGTTTAATAGTATGTCACTCTATCAAAGTTCAAAACCTAGCACAATGACGTTGCTTGGCAGTTTGTGTAGAGTAGGGTTGTGACATGGGTTTACCTAATATTTCGTTTGTGTGACCTGAGTTTTCAAATTTTCGGTTTGTGGCCTGAGTTTTCAAATTTTCGGTTTTGTGGCCTGAGTTTTCAAAAAAATTTGATTTTGTGCCCTCGCGTTAGTCAGATTGACAGGAAACTGTAAATCAAAATAGGTGATTGTATAACTATAAACTGTAAATTAGCATAATACATTTCGTATTTAACGATGTGAACTGTTTCCGTCAGTTTAACTAACGACAGGTCATAAAATCAATTTTTTTGAAAACTCAGGACACAAAACCGAAATTTTACAAATTAAGATCACAAAATTGAAATTATATGTAAACTCATGTCATAAAAGTGAAATTATCTTGTGTAGAGTAAGCTTGTAAATAGATTTACTTTAACCAAAATTATATGTTTGTTTGGCCTAAAGAATACTTGGCTTTATTAAGTACCAAGTATCAAAAGTCTAATTCCAGAAAATGAACAGCTACAATATTTCTTTTTTATGAATATCATATATGATACCCTTTATACTATCATTTATCAACTACTTTTTAAGAACTTTCACTTCCAAAGAATTAACTTTTTCAAATTTTAGCAAACGAGTTCTGAATAGTTAAAGGTGCTGCAAATTAAGTGCAAGCAGTTAAAAATAATTCTAAAGAGCCCTACACGTGTTACATTTGAATCAACCACCATCTTTTTCAAGTCACGCTACTCTTATTGGTTACAAAATAAATTCTGTAATGTTTACCTAGTTACCCTACAATGGCAACAATCTTCAGGTGACCATGAATTTATGAGATTGCGAGTAATTTAGTTTTACGTTGGCTCTGCCGACATAAGTTGTTGTATGAGTAATTACAAAAGTAAATAAATAAGAACAAATCAAAGTATATCATTTTAATTTTATTTCAAATTTAATATCCTGTAATCAATTTTATCCCCGACTTACATGATATTTAAATTTTTTACACTATTAAAGTGAAATAAATTTCCCAAAATTCTGGTAGTTTAGTGTACAAAAAGGAAAACTTCTGCAAGTTCAGGTTACGAGATTCATATTATATTGAGAAAATCATTATTCAGTTCATTAAATCAAAGAATTAACAAAATGTAATACAAACTTGAGGTTTCAAACAGATTTTTTTTTTTAAATTACCATTAACCCTGCTTCACACTATTAATGTAAACTATGACTAATTCGGCATTGACTAATCAAAATGGTAAGAACTAACACAAACAAACAAATTGATATATTATGAATCCAAAGGTTACAACCCCATAATCAATGACAAATACATAACTAGAAAGCCTATAATGACGATTCCGGAAAGAACATCATATACGAACTAACACCTAGGCTGAAAAGAAAACATCTTCAAAGCCTTATGATCCTCGACACTTTCTAGTTTCATAACACAAAAACAATTCAATATTAAGCTAAGAATGAAGTTCAAAACTTTATAAAGAGATTAAATACTAAGGGGGGTAGTAACACAAACCCTTATTGTAAAACAAAAAGGCACTCGGAATACTACTTAAACAGCCGTTTTCTTGTTGGGTTCGAACACATACTTGATCAAACCTTCCTTAATCGGCAACAACTCAGGGAACTCTTTGCTCAGCTTCGACGCATCCATTTCATTGTTGCTACGTGCCGCAACAATGACCTTCGCTTGCTCTTCAAGAGTGAAATTAGAATACTTAAACTCCGGATCAATATATTTTTTGTACATCTCCAAAATCTCGTTGTGGCTAACAACACCGGGATTAGTGAAATTCCAAATTCCCGTGAGATTACGTTTTGCCATTTCAATAGAAATAGGTAGAAGCTCGTCCAAAATGGTCATGCTGTTTGGGATATTGACGACTTTGTTGTAACGAGAGATTTTGGTGATGAAGTTTCGTGGGTTGCTGAGGTCTGAAGATATGGGCATTCGAACCCTAAGGGTGCACACATTGTCATATTCTTTTAAGAGCTCCTCAACCTGGCAAAACGTAATACATCAATACTAAAATAGGAACTTCATATAGACCTATAGATTATTCAGTATTTATTATATTAACTTGTATATTTTAGAGTTTGGAAACGAAATACCATCGTGGTTGTCTAGAGGTTTGAAATGCTTCTCCAAATCATTTTTCCACCCCAAAAATACTGAAACAACTGGGTCCTTAAATTTCTGATTAAGGAGTTTCACACCAAAGAAACGTACCAAAATAAGAAAAAAGAGAAACATGGAGCTCTTCAAGATGAGTACTTGATTTCTCAGGGTTGGGTTTTCTTGTGTACGAAAAAGTTATTTCTGGTAGGGCTTTGTTTTATGAGTTTAAGACCAATCAATATTTTAACAGCCAAAACCGTCTCTTATTTATTTCAAACGATTTCTGCGTCGAGGATAATTTACAGGATTTAAAAATGGTAAATCACAATTGTTCTTCAAATTTAAATTTTGAAAAGTTGAAGTTAAAAGAGACTTTCATCTCTGGAGAAACCCATGAAAAAAACACAACCAAGTCTCTACTAATCTTGGTCAAATAAGATTGAAATAAGATTGAAATAGGTGATGAAATGATGAGTACCATGGCCTTGGTCTTGGAGTAAAAAGAACCCATAAAGTTAGGTGTATCTTCCTCCTTAAATCCGATTCCAGAACCTTCCGGATGAGAAGCATTGTATTCAAAAATACACCCAGTAGCGAAATTCATCATCAAAAGCCCATTTTCCCTACAAACATCGGCTAAAGTCAAAGTGCCAGCCACATTTGCACGTATAGTTTCAGTTTTATGAGTTTCACACCAATCAACATTTGGCCTCCCAGTCACACCAGCAGAATTAAAAACATGGGTTGGCTTAATATTACGAATATCTGCCATAAGACTTGCCCGGTCTTCCAAACGTCCCTTACCATACTCGTATGGTATCCCTTGTTTATCACACAACTTTCCTAGCAACCCACCAATCCAACCAGTTCTACCATAGATCAAAAACTTAAAGGGTTGTTTGGGAGAATCACCGTTTTCAGAAACAGCTTTTTTAGTAGATGAAACAGATTTCGCCTCGTCATTGCATTTTTCGATTCCATCAGAATGGCGTTCAATGCCACCTGGCATCATAAGCATTCGTGGATGAGGGAGTAATGCCCCCGATACATCTCCCCACCACTGAGGGTTATTAGTATACCACTCCATAGTCTTTTTTAACCCCTCTTCCCAAACAGTACTTTCGGACCACCCTAGCTTTTTCAACTTTTCATCGTCAAGAAAGTACCTCTGATCGTTAAAGGGTCTGTTTTCGACGAACTTAATGCTCGTCTCTGGGTCCATTGAAAAAAGTTTACATATATCTTGTGCAACGTCAATAACCCTTCGTTCTTTCTTTGTTCCGATGTTGTAAACATGACCAACTTCTCCCTTATGGAGAATAACTTCAAAAGCCTCAGCAACATCCTCACAATATAGATAGCTCCTCACATTCGACCCATCTCCATGAATAGGGAGAACTTTGCCTTGCATAGCTAAAAGAATAAATTTAGGGATCAACTTTTCGGGAAATTGGTTCGGCCCATAAACGTTGTTACCACGAGTGGTGATAACAGGTAAACCGTATGATCTCCCATAAGCCATAACAAGCATCTCAGCACCGGCTTTTGTAGCCGAATAAGGGTTTGTAGGAAGAAGCTGAGAAGCTTCGTGGTTACCCACCACAGCATCTTCGTCTGTTTCTCCGTATACCTCGTCTGTGCTGACGTGGATAAAACGTCTAATTTGGCCGGTAACTTTGCAAGCTTCGAGAAGCACATGAGTACCTGATGAAGATTACCATACTGAAATCACAAATCTGATACAGATTTCAAAATTTAAACTATTAATGATAAAAAAGAAACAGCACTTTGACGGGAATAAATCTTTGAGCACCAAACTAAATGATAAAAGAGTATCAGACTCTTTCAGTTGTACTACTATTCCAAATCAAATATTAGCATTACAGCTTACAGCAATGTGATAACTATTCCAAATCTGATATAAGGACCCTTTGTGAAACAATCTATAAATAAAAACCTGATGTAAGATAACAATACTTAATCACAAACTTGATACAGGATTCACAACCAAACCCTAAACTATTGACAAAACAGAAATTTGCTCATTTACCAAAGAGGGAATCTTTGGGTACCAAACCCAGATGACAAAAAGAGAACCAAACTCTCTCAATTTTTTTCGATCCCGAGCTGAATTTTGTGTTTTAGGACTGTTCTGCTCATACTGGGTTGAAAAAGCAGCTTTAGAACCGTAAAAGAAACGCTTCCTAAATAAAAAGCAAAAAGTAGAAAATACACAACTGGTAAACCTGATTGATAAAGTAAGATAAAAAGAAACAAATTAATCAGCGTAAGTACCGTAAATGTTATTTTTGGTGAATTCGAAGCTGTTGCCAAAGGAATTGTCGACATGGGTCTGAGCAGCAAAGTGCATAATAGTGTCGATAGATTCAGTGATGAGAAGGTAGTTGACGAGATCAGCACTTGCAATATCTCCCTTAACGAACTTGAAGTTTGGGGATGATTGAGAAGGGTTTAAATTATTTAAACTAGAACAGTAATCAAGTTTGTCGAGGACGACAATTTTGTAGTCGGGGTAGCTTCGGATAAGCCTGTTGGCCACGTGGGATGCTATGAATCCAGCAGCACCGGTAATAAGAATGTTTTTCGGTGTATATGAAGCCATGTTTGAGCAGCCTCACTGTAATGCCAAAGAAAAGATACGATCAGAGCCAACAACGAATGTACTTACAATATCTATTTATTACTTCATCCCAAAATACGATCTACTATCATTAGCAAAACATATCACTCCCGCTACATTTAAAAAATGTGTCAACGAAAGCTTGTGATACAATACAGCAATGCCAAATGCTTAGTCTGATTGAAGGGTGAAAAAACGAGCAGAGTGAAGACATAGGAAGCCGTCACGTCACGAAAACAATTTTCTTTGCATTTGCCAACCGGAAACTGCTTGATGCCGATAAATATTAAAAATATATACCATATGGGAACCGCAATTGAGAGACAAAATAATGATAGGCATCCAAAAAGAGTGCTCGGAAATGGATCTTGGGACATTTTAGCCTCAGAATTTTGAATGTGTTGTAACGGCCGTAAGTTTGGACGTAATTAATAATTAAAAAAAACTGTTTAATTTTACCATTTTAGTACCCAACATTTAAATATTACCAATTTGAGTCCCAACCTATCAATTTACATCAAATTAGGGGTCTGACAATAAATCAACAAAATTGCAATCACATATCTCACATTTAGGATCTATTTTGACGTATGTTTACAAAATAGCACTCACTATGTGATAGCATAGGACTGCAATCCCGTCATTTTGTTTAACATCAATCCCATAACTGGATTAATATTGGTATATGGGGATCTAAACAAGGAAAAATTTAAGGTTGGAAACCAAAATGGTAAAAAAACACTAACATACATGAATCTGGTTGTAAAGCACCTCTTTAACTCATTAAGAAAAGAAAAAGGCGATAAAAAAAGCTTCAAAATTCAGCGTCATCTAAACTATAGAACTGTAATTGCCAAATCATTACATACATAGTTTTGTTTGTCTATCAACTTCAATTATACTAACTAATTAGGAAAAAAGGAAAAAGTTTCAAAAAAGTGAAAAATACGAAAATAGGGGCGATCATGGATCTGGTATACTCTCATCGCTCGGGGCCGGTTTCAAACAATAAAAAGGACAAATAAATTACTACTAAATTAAAAACTCAAACATGTATCCTTAATATGATCTACAATTATACAAAATGATATACTATAATATATAAAACTTACCCAAGTTAAAGATATGTAATTTAGGCAACAAAATCAATTAAAATCAGATCAAATCATTAACATTGATACCAACACATAATTGTAACAGATCCAAACCCAAATACTAACATGGTACCAGAAATTAAACAAGATCTCAGTTACATTAACAAATTATAAATTAAAAAAAAAAAAACCAATGAAATGCATGAGTTTTAAGTGTATCAAATGAAGGATATCGAAATACGTCTCTATTGAATATTGATCCCCTTTCAAATTTGTGTATATAATAGATCTACACGAGGTTAAACAAAAAATGATAAATATTAAGAAAACATTTCATTAGATCTTCAAAATTCGAGTATACTTACATTATCAGGGCCAGTACAAAAAGAGAGAGAGAATTAAAAGAGAAAAGTTGGGGTAAAATTGGCAAGGAATAAGAGAGAAATGAGAGGGGTGGTGGATTTATATATATATATGTATGTATATATATGTGTGTGTGGATGTATGTATATATATATAGAGAGAGAGAGAGAGAGAGAGAGAATAAATGTGAGTGTGGGGGAGAGAAATAAGAGGAGAGGTGGAGTTTTAATTTGGTGAGTAGAACGTGAGGTTGATTTTGGGCATTCCTCACTTTTATAACACACACAGAGAGGGAGGGAGAGAGGGAGAGGCGAAGATGAAGTGAAATTACGTAAATGCCTTTTTTACATACACGCACTTCTCGTGGCGCGCGGGTTTGGTAACGTGTCCAAGTATATTCACTTTCTTTAACCGACAGGTCTCCATTACTTTCGTTTTTTTACAACTATAGATTAAAAAATGTTGGCTTAAATGGAGTAACTTTTAGGTAGGTGTATGTGGATTTATTATGTGGTGTGCCAAATCAATCGTATATATGCATATGTTATTTATATATCAACATAATACAACTGAAACATCGTATTAAAACCATTCATCTCATATTCCCACTACTTCTCTCTCCTCCCTATATTTTTGGAAAAAAACTTCCTCCCTACTTTTTTGGAAAATAAAACTCATCAGACGTAAATCAATCAAATTCTTTGATCTAAATTATCAAAATTCACTTTCTTTTTTAATACATAATAATAATTTAAGTTTTACTAAATAATGTTTTTTTATTTATCCTGTAGGATAAATCATGAGGCTGTAATTCTTTTAATTTACATTTTCATATAGAAAAAACTTATTATGTAGTCGAAAACTTGTGAGAAATAAAATATTATAATTAAAAAAAAACTTAAACAAAAATTATGTAGTTATAATTTCGAAAACTAAAACTAAATTTACATCTCAATAAAATCTCAAATATAATATTATAAAACTCTAGTTATAATATTATCCTAAATTTAAATATTAATTAAAAAATTAATGATTTTAATATATTAGATTTTACGGAACATTACAACACAATAAAAACTCAAATATAATATAACAGAACCCAAGTTGAGACTACCCTAAAGTTGAATATTAATTAAAAATTTGATGATTTTAATATATTTTATTTGTGGGAACATAATATTAATTAAATAAATTATATTTAATGCATCATATGTTACAAGATGTAATACAATTAATACTAAACCAATTCATTTTTATAATATCATGATATATAAAATATATTGTGTCGCAATTAATGTCTAACATGTAGCTTTTTACTTATACTAATATTAATATTTGAAAGTTAAATTGATAAAATATATCATATATATGTGATGATAATTACGTAAGTTAGTGGAAAGTTGATCATTTATGTTTTTCTAGTATACTTTTGAATTTTAAGCTATTTGGTACACTTTCTCCACATGTCATCTAATGGTTGGTTTGCCACACCACATAAGAAATGATATATGATAGGACGGGTCTATCTAAAAGTTACTCGCTTAAATGATAAATTTTTAATAATTAATTTAATTTTTTAATTTTTATTATATATTAGACAAATTAGGATTCTAGTGGATATTTATTTTTAAAAACGAGATTTTGTGTCGTTCAATTGATTTACGGTATAAAATAAAAACAAGTCATTGGATGGAAAACGGCAAATCTTTAAAATAAAAGGGAATTTGCTGAATTAAAAAAATGGGTATGCACTTCTCTTAACCTCCAACCAGTTCTATTTTAATTTCCTATTTATTTTACGATTGTAATTCGATTTCATTACTAAAATCCCACTGGAACATAACTGTCATATTACATTACCAGGGCATCGATTTATATGTGAAGAAAAAGTTAAGTCGTTCAATCAACGGTTAAAACAGATTCATCATACCGTTTGGGAATACAGAGAGGGGGAGAAAAAGTTCTACACATATATAAATAAATTGATCGACACACAACTTCAAGATTTATCCTACATAATCCAACAATTATCGAAAAAAGATGAAGCGACAAAACAATTCAGTCCCGAAAAAGTTAAAATGAAGTCCAGAAGTAAGCAGTTGAAAACGGAAACTTATGATGTAGAAAGCAGATATGTTTTGTAGCCTTCATTAGAAATTTCCGATTTTAATGATTCACTCTAAGGAAAATCTGGGTAATAACAGGAACAAAATTACGAAATACATAAATTTGTTTGCATTAACAAATGAAGGCGATGTGTTTGCTGATAAATTTGGAGTTGTTCGGTGTTACCCAAGAATATGTAATATATTGGAGAAGATTATGTGTTTTGACCCTGGAATTAATAATTTCATACACTATTTGATTTGGGATTCCACTAGTGGAATTAATAGTTTCATACACTGCTTGGTTTGGGATTCCACTAGTAAACGGAGTTTTACAATAAATTCTAAATCTGATAAGAGTGCTGGTACCAAAAGTCTATGCATGGGCAAACAGATGGATGCAATTACATGGGCAATGTATATAACACAAAGGAAGGATGTGTTTCAGTTTGTTTTTATAATCCGACTTCGATGTGGCGTTTTTTATTATTCTCGAATGCTACAACTATTGAAATAATTCAAATGATAGAGATTCAGGGATGTTGGAAGAAAACGAGCTCAAAAAGCTTTTAGAGTGGCAAAGCATTTACGTGATGAGCTCACAATATTAGTGGGTTGAATGAACAATCACACGCTTTTTGTAATATGAAGATTGGTTTCAGCATACTAGCGGCGGTGGACAAGCAAAATCACTTAAGCCAATAAAATATATATGACCTTGATGGCAAGGTCGATTTCAAGACGTGAGGATTGTAACATATCTATTCGTAATAGAAAAGAAGAGTTATGCAGACTATATTAGGGGTCTCCATTTTATGCAGTCAATGTGTGTTGACTGCATATTGTACCGTTAATTCGTTAACCGTTTGATCACTTTATATTAGATCTGAACCGTAAGATCTAAAATCATATTAAAAAAACTCTTAAATTACTATTCTACCTTTAAATCTAACGGTTTAAATCTAAAGTAAATGATCAAACGGTCCTCCATTTAACGGTACACTGTGTCGTTCAACAGTAAACGGCACAAAAGAAAAACTCTTATATTAGGTGGGAAAGTTTAAACAATATGACAGTTTCAACCCTTACCTGCAATAGTAAAAATTATCTTGTTTAATACTTTCTATCTTGAATGATTTGTTTGTGGAGATTAATCATCTCAAATTGGTCTATCATTTTACTTCGTTTACGTTTCTATTAACATATAGCTACGTTACCATTTATGTAATTTGTTTAGTAATATAAGTTCGACTCTAAATCAGTCATTGTTACGTGTTTATACTTGATTTTCATTGTTTAAACTCGTGGTTATTACAATGTTGTCCAAGGTTCGTCGAACATGTGTCGGTAACTAATAACCTGAAAGGGTATGCACTTTCTCGAATAGTTATGTATTTCCTACATGGTTATACAATTTGTCGTATCCCAGCGGATAACCACCAACCATTAGGCAGGGGGAAGACTAAGCGATCTTACACTGTGTCATCTCTCTATCTCATTCTTTACTGTTTAGTCTCTGACTATCCGTAAATCTCTTTTTCTATCTCTTGTGTCTCTCTCTCCTATTATACTACCTGTCACGGGACTGTTTTTCGCTCCAGAAAACAGCCACGTGATGGCTCGCTTATGGACTTAGCCGCTGCCACAAACGATCAGCCAACCCAACAAACTCGCAACACTCGTGTTTGCCTCACAAACTCTCGTGTTTAATCGCTCAATTGCAGTCCGTTTCGAGGCAACGTAACTGCTCTAATCTGGACAGATTTTAAGACAAGTAAAATATGTAAACGCAAGCAAACGTAAATGAAACACACGCGCAATTTACGGCCGCAGCCAACCCAATATAATTCCGTTAATATTAGGAACCAGATTACATATGTTTACAAGTGTTTTCTCAGCCAAAACTCTATCTATAACATGTTGAAATATGCCCATGTACTTATATTTTCGTACATGGCAGTTACAAGCCTAAAACATGGGTCAAAAACTGCCCAAAGCAGTTGCAATGCAGTTTGGAACTGCTCCAGCACATTGGTAACCGTTCCCGTCCTTTTTAAGTGACTCTAACCTTCAATAGAACACTTATACAGCAGCTAGAACCCGTCCCAACCAAACAACCCACTCCGATCCACATAATCGATCCGCATTGCCATCAAACTGCCCACCATTTGAATCAAAACAGTCCGTTGTCGTGACTCAAAACCAGCAGTCCGTTCGAACCATATCGAATGTGTTTCCTTGCTTCAAACCTGCCCAAAGCTTGAACCGTATCAAACTTTAATTACTTGGCGCTCCTACACACCAAACATTAGCCAACGGTTCCCACAAACATTCCTTCGAAGTGTCAATCCGCTAACCAAACGAATGCTAGCATAAAGATGCTAACACTACCTTTCTCTCATGTGTGTCTATCCCCTGTTTTTTTTTCTTCCAAATAATTTAAAACTAGAGCTATAATTCTTAGTTTATTTGAATTCTTACTACAAATTTTAGTTGTTTGGTGATCAATGTTTTCAAAAATCAAGAAAAATATAAAAAGAATATCCAACTATAAAAAATTACTCAGTCCCTTTTTTTCTTATTTGTTCTACATCATGTTTTAAATTAAGTATTTTTAGATATAAGTCACTTTTTTAAACAAAAATTGTCACTTCTTTAGAAAACAAGTATTTTAAAAATTAAATAAAGGACTTGTGAAAAAGTAATAGACATTTTATGTTGATTTTATTTTCATTTTCTTGTTGTTTTCTTAAACTTCGAAACCAGTGACGGAACAAGAAATTACAAATGTGAGAGACGGACATTCGATATAAATATTTCCATATCTTATATAAGTATATTTTCATAAGTGGATGCTACTTTTTAAAAAAATTGATCAAAATGCATAGAATTTTTTTACTTTTTCGGTAAAAATTTACTTTCATGTTCAAAACACATGAACAGAAATGATTTCATGTTAGTTTTTCTTTGTATTTCTTTCTTTTATGTTCCGTTTCTTTTCAGTGATATTTTTCGGTTTCCAAACAACTCATGTTAATTACTTTTGGAAAATCAAGTACATATGAACTTCAAAATCGTTTTATTCGTAACATGGAAAGTTCGAAGTTATGAGAAGAAATAGTTCGGAAATGTCGTTCGACGTTACAAGAAGTAGTACTTCGGAAATGTCGGCATACGAACCAGCTACTTGTAGTTTAAACAATTATTGATATGGTATACTTCATATGTCCCTAAATAATAGTCTCTTATTCGATTTTAGTACGTTCCTAAATAATTATTCACTTTCCCAAAACAGTAAGTTACTTTATGAGTGATTACCTTTTTGCCCTTTGACTTAACAATCTAAAATTATTAAAGTTAACTTTTTACTATGATTTGACACAAAATTATGCTATTTTGGTAAATGTGAAACATTATCAATTGATCTCCTTAGTATTTGTTCAAAATCAAAAGTGACAATAATGAAGGGACGGAGTAAGTATAAAAAAACAAAAAATAATAAAACGAAATAATATCATTTATTCATCAAATCCAGTCAAGAGAGTTCAATTTTATTTTTATTTTTAGTACCTTTGTCTTTTTTGAAACGGTATAAAACTAAACATGCTCGTGTTATATTTTATCCGTACTAATGTTTAAAAATTAATAATTTTTACTATTAGAACTAAAGTACATTAATTAGATTTTTTTCTCTCTTTATATACAATGGTTTTTATTTATCTTGAAAATCTTCACATGTCTATTTATAAATTATGACAAAAATAATTGGCGTACCCTAAGCGTACCATACCAAAAACTTTTGAAAAATTTCGTACCGTCGTATCCGTATCGTACCGGATACGATATATAGTCATACCGATAACCGTGCAACTTAGATTTATACTATTGCTGTGTTAAAGATTTGACAAAATCTAGTACTACCTCCGTACCAAAATAATAGTCCAGTATGAAAACACGTGTTAAGTTTAACCGGATAATAACTTATATCAAAATTGTGAAAATAAAAAATTCCAAAATTTAATCATATAGTTCAAAAGTTCAATTATATTATTAGATTTTGAATTTTTTTATTTTGGTAATTTTAATACAAGTTATAGTCTGATCAAAATTGACATTTAGTTTTTTGTGAACTATTGCTTTGAAACGGACGAAGTATTTTTATTTGAAGAGGGAGAGCTGTAAGAGAGTGAGAGAGTGATCATTTGTTTTTTCAACCAATAGGTTGGATTTTTTATCACCTAACTACATATACCGACATACATTATACATGATCTGTAACCATAGTAGGACCCGTTTATAAAAGAAGGGGGAGAAGTAGAGTTGATCATTTGTTTTCCATTTTATAGATGGTTCCTACGGAAAGGTTAAAATTTCAAAATTTGGACGAGTTCGGTAGGATAAATTATTTAGGTGAGGTCACCCCCTAAATATAAATTAGTATTTATTAGTTGGCACATGAGGAAGTTTAATAATATCAATTGAAGTTTTATGGAATTTGGGACGCAGACTGAGACCGAATTACAAAATATTGGCGCACCGACAAATGTAAATATCAACAAACTGAAAGTTTAATAGTCTTTAAGTCACGAATACCGATTATTATGGGGTGATGACCAAAAGTTCTGAAACTACGGGATAATTAATACACTATTTCTACATTGTATATTATGAGTTTTCAATAATCGGTACATTGTATTTTTTTATGAAATGATTACATTTAATTAGTAGACAAACGAGCAACAAAATGTGTCGTTAAACCTCTCTTAATCGTAAAATTAATTCTTTTAAATACTACATCCATAGAATTTGAAGTCACGACATTACTGTGCATGACATTCTGCACTCTTTTAAGAAGCTAAACAATATCCGGTACTAAAAAAACCAAAAATGTCAAAAGTGAATGGTATGAACGTGTGTTTATCCACCTTAGCCGAAACAACCTTTATGGCAGTCTACCGTACAGTAAAAACACCGCTTCCCAACCCCACTAGTGGAGAAATCCCTATCAAATCAACACATGCATGTTTCCCACATATTCACCCGTAAAATAAAATATATGCCGCCTGAGTGTCGAACGTCACTCTTACGGGTCGGTCAAGAATTTCACAGGTGCTTATTTCATAACAGAGATTTCGGCCCGCCTGCAAACATCAAAAATAACATCCCGAACAAGATCACGCCTATACTTGAAACTCGGAAGCTCTCTACAATGAACCACATGCTCTTCAAAGGTGTCCAAACACGTCTTACAGCAAACTTGACACAACTCATCAAGTGGAAATAACGGAATCATGAGGCGATACTTAAACATTGTACAATACTCCACTGATGACATATATTGGACTAACCCATCAATAGGGATAGCTAGTAGAATATTATGAGCATGTGATGCTTGTAGATACCTATAAACTGCTTTATGCCTAACAGTCATGTCAAATTTTACTTCAATATCCTCAATAATTTTACTGAAAAGAGCACTCGCTAAAACATGTTGAGTTTTAAGGGGACGGTGTCTTTACTAGTAAAATCACTAAGGTCGAAAGCATTATCAAAATTAGACTTCATACAGCATATCCCACTATCTCGCAAAATATGGTCCTGTTGAACCCAATATTGGACCCTAGAGGCCACAAAAGCGTACGAAGAGGCCTCCACTGCCGAGTACAAACTCAGACCCCCAATCCGAATGGGTAAAGAAGCCACTCGCCGCCATTGAAGGTCCCCAAAGAAATGATCTCCACAAACAAGAATATCCTCAAGAAAAATGTTTTTGCTCACACATTTTTCCTACCTAAAAAATCAACTCATATTACATGACATATCCAGCTCATCAAAAGTTTTGATTTTCATTAATATTAGATTTAACAATTTTTTATTTTTAATTAATATTTAAATTTATGGTAGATTCAACTAGTGTTCTATTATATTTTTATTTGAGCTTTTAGTGAGTTGTATTTTTAGATTGAACAAATTTTTTTATTTTTAATTATTATTTAAATTTAGAGTACATTCAACTAGGGTTCTAGTACATTTTTATTTGAATTTTTAGTAGGCTGAGTTTTTATTACGTGCCGTGACTTTTACTACCATCTTCTAATTTTTTTTTTATTTAAACGTTAATGTCAAAATTTAACCACAAGTTTTTTAATAGGAATACAAATAAACGATAGGTATAAATGAATAACTAGAAGAATTAATATAATAATTAGTGTTGAGAATGACATGACTCTTTTTTCTTACTAGTAGTATCATTTTTTTGACACGTGTTCAAAAAAAGTGACTAGGATTGTTTCATGTCATCAGGTAGACTTTTTGTGTAAGTTTTGTGGGTTGCTATAACATCACTCTATCCTCAATCGCCCTTCGTAGCCCTTTATCGAACCAAACTGTTGCCTCCTCCATATGTCCGGGTTGGCACGTCCTTAGGCCAAAAAGAAAGTTTGGCGATGCCTATGCAAGAACGGAGCAAAAGAAGCTCACTCAGCGGGTCCCCCAATTGTGAAAGAAGCTGCATCAACTCAACGGCCTTGGAAGCTCTCTTCATGGCCAACCTCCGATAAACCCACTGTCTCTACTAACAGCTCCTCCAAGCAACTTTACGCCCAACATTGGCCTACTAATGTCCATTGGAAATAATCCCTCCCGAGACTTACTATCATCACACGAAGGCCAAAAAAGTTTAGGCTTACGGATGTTTAATTCAATACCCAATTCTGGACCAATCTTAAGAATGATGTCAAGTACTTTGGCCACCTCCTCTGAATTCCCAATGACAGACCCATCATCGAGATACCATGCATGGAAAAGAAGTTTACAGTTGTCACTAATCTTGTATACAAGGGGGTGCAATACAAAAGCAAATAGAAGCGGCCACAATGGGTCACCTTGTTGCACTCCATTGGATGACCAGATATGTCCGTCTCCGAGGTACAACCTCGTTGCCTTACCATATAAATACTCCACCCACAAAGAAAGAGATGGGTATCTCACCCTTACCTTATGAACAACGATGACCTATCTACAAGATTAAACGCGTTCGAGAAATTAACTGTAAGGATAGCAAGAAACTTATCTTCATGTCCCTCACTCAATACCCTATTGGCACTATGCAAAATTGCCTCCGCACCACCCGATACCCCAACTCCGAACCCCCTTGTTCAGAACTTTCTAGCACGCTATCAATTAATTTAGTGTTACCATTTTCTTCTCCCCAAGTAGCCAACAAGCCAAAATACGATGTTGCTGCAGTGACTTCCTACTGACCTCATATCTCGCCCATTCTTAGACTTGAACACCTAGAAAGTGCATCGATGGAGAAGTAACAACCTAACCTAAGAGGTTATGGAACCTGGCTCAGCAACCAAGACGACAACTATGAGGGATACTCTTCACATTGGTGATGGGTGCCTTGAAAACTATCTACAAGCTCTGCATCCAAAACCAACCTCCCCTTTACACCGGAAATATCAGGGCCCTTTGCAGACGGATTTAGAATGCCTACAATAAGACTCCCACGTTCCCCTGTCTCATCAGTAACACGGACCTGCCATCAGGGTGATGGCATGCACGACTTACAGCTTGTATACTCATACACCTTCCACACATGCATTGTCCAAGGGCCCTCAACGTCTCCTCCAATGCTAGAAAATGTCCATGGTCACTCTTATTAGCTTCACGCATCACACTTTTACGTTCCTCACTAGGTAGATGTAGTTTCTTGAGATGAGAGACCATACGTTTCCTAAAAAAGAAAAAAAAGACCATACGAGAAAGACCCTTGCCTCCCTCCATACCGTTTGGACAACCGTGGAACTCTCGGAACGGGCAGTGCAAACCTCCTTCATGAGCGGTAACCATTCATGAAAATCTGGGAATTAATTTTGGAGTGAGCCATTTTATCGAACACTTAGACCGCACACAAAATATTTGCTTCAAACTATTTATGGTGAAACTAAAGGAAAAAAGTATATATATTAATATGTCAAGGGAAAATATAGTAAAATATAGTTTGTTAAGAAAAGTGTTTGGAGATGAGAAAGTGTTTAAAGAGTATTTTGGTGATCCGGGACATGATGTCACCGGTCACCATGGATAATTTAAATGGAGTGATACTATTTTTTATTTTAGACAATATATGTACTGCACAAATCAGTCCAATTTAGTCTTTTACGTCCAAAAATTATGAATTCATCACAGTTTAATTGTCACTTATACTTTTCTATCCTCTCTATATAAAAATAAATTGTATAAATATCATTCCCCCACCTATTTATATAAAAAATAATAAGAATGTAAACACAAAACTAACTAGAAAAAATCTGTAAATAAGATTTAGGCCATGCAACTTTCAAGCTCATGTTTCTGGGGTGAACAGATGGACTGCATTTAATAAATCAGCTTAAACCGAGTTTTTCTGAGGGTTTTGGACTTACAAAGCTGGATAAGATAGCTAAACCCAACTATTTTCTCAACCTAAAAATCCTATGTTGATGGAAAACGTTTTATAAGCAAAAACTCAACAAATCCACGAATCTAAATATGAAACTTGGGTCTTGTTTGATTGAGACTATTTAAAAAACAATGTATTATGATCTAAAATCATCATGAATATAGTCATAAAAAATCAATGGACTATTCTAATCAAGGGAAATATCTAAATTATTTGATGAATAATTTCGACAAAACTAAAAGCTAGTTTGTGAACAAAGTCCTTGTCATTATAGAAAAATAACTTGTTCTTTTCGGTTTTAATTTCTTTATTGTCCCCCACCATCTCTGATTCAAACTCTTACATCTCATTGTTTTTGTTATTTTTCGAAACTCAAAATATCGAGTTGTTTTCCGAAACCCTAATTATCAAGTCATATTCTATAGTCTTGAAAATCAAGTTGTTTTTCAGCAGATCTAAAATATTTTTTCTGTCTCCTCGGTAAACCATCTCCATCATAGGCTTCATTTTCTCGGCATAGATTGCGAAACAAATCCTGGTTGCCGCTCTTTCAGGTGTGTTTGCTCAACAGTTTCTCGATTCTTTCAAATACTCGACGTTGTGATTTCGCTATACCAACGATTGTTTCCTCCAATCTCATGAAGCGATCACCCATATTCATTGTTCTAAAAACAAAAACTGCCCAATTGGATCGAAATGCTGAATATCAATTGATAGATTCGGCCACCACTGACGTTGTTCTGCGTCACAACAACAATTATTTATGATGGTTCTATGCTACCAATCCACTATTAGTCACTCATAAATAATTTCACGCTTATCTCTAGGGTTCGATCCCTGACGCATGCAAAACAAATTAAAATTATTAATTATTCAAAAAAAATCACTTAAAAATAATAGAAATGCTCTAAAAAATTTGTTGTTTAAGTGTCAACTCTTATACAAAACTCTAACGAGTCACTTTACAATTAGGATGGTCATAGACTCCTAGTTGCAATCACAAAATAAATTAAATTTAATAAATATAATGAATAAATAATAAGCATAAAGTCAGGGGCGGAGCTAGGACAAAATGTTTGGGGTTGCCAAATAGAAGCAGTAAAAAAATTCAATGTATAACAAAAAGAAAAGCCGGATTTTATATTTTTTTGTACTTTTTTTTTTCATTTTTACCTTTTTGTACCTTACTTTCCTAATGTTATTTTATTTTTTATCCCTTTTTTTTTGTCATTTTTGGTCAATTTAGACTTTCTTGTTTTAACTAACTCTAAAAAAACTAAAAAAACATGTGCATCAATAAAGTCATGTACAGTTAGATGTCGAGAGCTTCAATTGTGACGACCCAGATTTTCCGGAAGGAAATTCTGTGGTGCGGTGTTGTGCGTCAGTCCCACATCGTCCAGATACGAGAGTACTCGTGTGGTATATGAGGTTAAAGATCCATTTCCTATAAACAAGTCCTTTTAAAACTGTGCGGCACAATAGCGAGGACGGAACTCCACGGTTAAGCGAGCTTAACCTGGAGTAGTACCAGGATGGGTGACCCCCCTGAGAAGTTGTGCCAAAGCGGACAATATTGTTGATACGGGCGTGGCGGTTCGGTCCGTGGGACCGGGTCGTTACAGATGGTATCAGAGCCTCTATCTGGCCGGAAATATGGGGACTAACACGTGTGTGTGGACCCCTGAAGGACAACGTGGCCGACGAGGACGTCGTGCCTAAAGGGAGGGTGATTGTGACGACCCAGATTTCCCGGAAGGAAATCCTGTGGTGCGGTGTTGTGCGTCAGTCCCACATCGCCCAGATACGAGAGTACTCGTGTGGTATATGAGCTTAAAGATCCATTTCCTATAAACAAGGTCTTTTAAAGCCGTGCGGCACAATAGCGAGGACGGAACTCCACGGTTAAGCGTGCTTAACCTGGAGTAGTACCAGGATGGGTGACCCCCCTGGGAAGTTGTGCCAAAGCGGACAATATTGTTGATACGGGCGTGGCGGTTCGGTCCGTGGGACCGGGTCGTTACATTCAACGTTTAAAATTGACTAAAAATGAAAAGAAGTAGCTAGAAACCAAGGTAAAAAAAGGTACAAATTGGAAAAAAATATGAATAAACGAATGTATAAAAAAGTAAATTTAGAAACCAAAGTAAAAAAATAAAAATATGAATAAACAAAAATACAAATAAAAAAAAATCTAATACTCATGTTATTACACTAAGTCCTTGTTTGTTTAGTTTTGTACTTGTCTGGGATTAGACTATGTGTCCACTTGGGATCACAAATACTCCGTTTGATACATGTAATTTGGTATGGACTAATAATACAATCGTAGTAGAAAATATGCAAAAGGAGGGTATTTCCTATACCCACGGGGTGGTATTTGTGTATTTAATCCAGTCCAAGTTTATTAACGGCCAAAGTATCCTTGTTTACAGTTAATACCTTTTACCTTATTCTGCATATACATACATACGATACATACTTATAAATTCATAAGATACATATGTTACCATTAAATTCCTACAGTGCTCCTAATTACATACATATTTATGCATATATGCAATTGATTAAAAAATACTCCGTTTGATTCGTAACGGTCAAAATTGCACGTAGTTTCGTAATGGACAATTAAATATGAACGGAGGGAGTATTGCTTTTTAAAATAATTTATTTATAAAGTATTTCAGCAACGCTCTAAATATTTTTGTTGTCAACCCACTTTCAAAATTATATATTGTTACTAAAATAACAGATTTTTTATCTGCTAATAATAGTACTACGTAAAAAATACTAACAAACGATTGAAAGTGATAATTAAAAGAGACTATGACACTATAACTTACCATTTTTACACCGTGACACATATTTGAAAAAAACAACTAAAAACACAATTATGATAAGTTAATAACATATAATGGTAAGTGTAAATAAAATTTCGAAATAAACTTTTATGAGTTTGCATGCAAAGTGATTATAATGAAAATGTGTAATAAATTATGAACTTGAACATTTAATATAAGTTTGTTATTGTAATAACTATTTGGATCTTGTTTCTTGTGTAATAAATATTTCAAAATTACATATTGTTAGGCCTCGTTTGGTTGCATGATTAGTAGTACTGGGACTAACAGTACCTTCGGATTATGACGGGATAACAAATGAAGGCGAGACTAATAATATATACATGAAATACCAATTAAATGTTTCTTTGCTTTTTATTTGAGATTGCACTATTTTACAAATTTAACTTTACATCCATAACAAGTAACAAGCAAAATACATAAATATATAATTATATATATTTACTAGCAAAAAGTATATATAAAACGTCAGTTAATATATATAGTACTAAAACTATTTTCATTGACTTGTATTAATTTGTAGAAAGGTATCTCCACTGCATAAAACCAAAGGGAAACATAAAGGTATAAAAAATTGACTTTTTGTTTAATTGTCGGAATGGAAATTTTCAAATTAAAATCGATCATATAGTTTAAATGTTAAATTTTATGATTAGATTTTAAAAAAATTCATTTCGACAATTTTGATACAAGTTATAAACCGATCAAAACTGCACGTAGTTTCGTAATGGATAATTAAATGGAAAGGTGGAAGTATTAAATTTTATTTTATTTTTGAGAATCATGTGGTTGCTGTAGCAACCAATCATCATACGGTTGCTACAATGCGGTTGCTACGCCACTGCATAAAGTAATAAATAAGACATGGTGTCAAATAGGCAACATGAGCCTGCTAGGAGGAATATCGGATCTCCCTAACAGTTATCCTTCAGCCGCACTTAATTTGCTCATGCTCATGCTCATGCTCATGCTCATGGGCCATGAAAGTAGAGTTGCTTTGATATATTGTGTCAAATAATTTATATTATATTTTAATGAAAGATTTCAGCTAACATTTAATTCTTAATAAGTTTAAATTTCATGGTAAATGAATTTAAGAGCAATGTACTTACGTGCGTATTTTTGTCTTCTATTTCAAGTTAGTGCGTCCATAAAATTACTTACGATGCGTCTTTCAGTGTATACGTGATTTGAAATAAGGACATCATATATATTCGATGCCCAAAAATCACCACCACCCTTGTCGGCGGCTCACATGGTAGGCGAGTAATGCTCTGGATCTGGGCAAAAAAATCCATTTTTTTTTGAACAATTTCGTAGACCCAAGTATCTAATTATCAGAATATTTTTAAGTAAAAGTTTCATATGACATTCTGTGGTGGTTTATGATTCAATACACATAGTGTTTTAATACCTAAAGCTCAAGGTTCCCTTTGCCCTCGTATATTAATTTCTTATATAAAAAATCACAGTTTGAGATAACCGTAATTTCAAACCGAACAATCCGCACTCGGGGGTGGACAGACCACCACCTGTATCAATGTTTGCAATTTTGTTTGTACAAAATGGTCCAAATGTTGGTGAGTAATCATTTACACAATAAGAAGAACAGTACTGCCAATTTATGGAGTAAAAGAGAGCCGTATCATGCGACTTTAATAAAAAGAAATGTCAACTATATTGAAAATTTTGAGATCCAGTTTGAAACTGAACTAAGGCATGTACTCATCTCTGTTATTGTAGCTACTACTCGTGGGACTAATTGTTGTCTTATGTCGTTACCCTTTTCAATTCTGCTACGTACTTTATTGATTGTATTTGATCCTTTATATTTTATTTCAGTGTACTTGATTTACCAAATTACATGAAGGCTGTAGAATAACAATCTTGTTGCTTGAAGCCTTGAAGAAAAGTTTGTAGAGCGAAAAAAATGGAGTACAATTCGTAAAAATATAATTATCACAATACGATTATATATAGAACTTGTGTGGCGTATTTTGTTGTTGTTATTTTTAGAAATTTAAACCTAAGAACTTGATTACTGTTTTTTTCTAATAGTATTTATTTAGCAAATATATATATTTTTACAACTTTGATGGAGTAGACTACTTAACATGTGGAAGTAGGAACTATTCCACAGAAGGTGATGAGGGTGAAGCAGGGCCAAGTAGAGAGAATAATTAGACTTCCAAACTGGGACTAAAAGCCAAATTCATGTATCTTTAATTTTCAACAAAAAATATATAACGAAAGAGTACTAGTTCACTACTACCAGTTGCATTTGAATTTATAAGTTGCATTTAGACTTACGTGAAAAAGTAAGAGAGTCTATCGAACGTTGTTTATAAAATGGAAGAAAAAGGTACCAGTTTATCATTACCGACCATGTTGCTGAACTGATGGTAAACTGATGAGTATTGCTAGATTTAACAACAGCTCAGCAACAATTGATAAATTTAACGACACTTATTTTATCATTAACATGGTAAAATTACTTTTTTTTGAGTGGTAATACGTTATTATTAGATAGTTTACGGCTAAATTAGTATTTTCCGGCCATAAGTATATAATGATCTTTCTCAAAAACCGAGGACGTAAATGTTTCAATTTAGGTCTGCCCTAGCATATAAATTAAGTTCTTGATTACTTTATATGCATGACTCGGACTATTGGCTATCACTATAACAAACTTAATAATTATTGATAATATTTTTAGATTTAATCAAAATTTATTTTTAAATGTTAACTTTTCAGGACAAAAATCATCTTTTAGACACAAAAATAATTTTTTTATCTCCAAATCGAACTTTTAGGCACATAATTTGAATTTTTTTCGTCTCCAAAGATAATCTCATACGAATATAAAAAGACAATCAAAATTTATCGTCAAATAATTTTTGAGACAAAATTAAATTGTTTTCTTATTTCCGTATGTGATTGTCTTAATTTAGAGACAATTTTTTTTCAAATTATGTGCATAAAAGTTAGATTTGGGGACAAAATTTATTTTTGTGTCTAAAATATTATTTTTATCTCGAAAAGTTACCATTTGGAGATAAAATTTAATTATCTCTAAAAAAAATCCCTAATTTTTAAGTTTGTCGTAGTGTATTTCAAAAAAAAAAAACTGTAAGTTTTTTTTTATATATATATAGTAAAAGAAGCTATAAAGGTACTTTTTCTTTGGAAATAATATAAGACAGGTGTTTTGAGTCATGTAAGAATATTTTTATAGCAAAACTATGGAAGTCTAGTTTTTTTATCTCATTTATTTGGAGGTATCCATAATACTAAAATTTGTTTACTCTTTTACTTATGAACTTGGTGTGGTTAAAGCTGTAAAATATAGCTGAAATTTGTTACATATTTTATGCAACAACAATAAATAATTCCATTTTTGACAAAACATAAACCCAACGAAATCAAACAAAGTTGAACTCGATTTCGGAGACCATGGAATACGCGTACATTAACGTTGATTTTATTCAAGGAACAATTATAGCGATGGTTTTCAATTCATAGTTTAAATTTTAAATCAAAACTCTTAGTGGTTCCCATATTCTCAATAACTATACAAATATCCCCTAAGATACGAATTTGTTATCTAACTGGCCTCCAACATTCATCAATTCTGAATCATGATTAAAAATACACGTGTACATAAACCGAATGAGACTGATAAAAATCGAACTAAACCAATTAATCAATAAACCGATTTAATTGGTTTAGTTTGAGATTTTAGTGGTTCTGAAACAGAACCAAACCGAATATTCTTATTTACATATAAATATTTTATAATATATGTGTATGTGTATGTGTGTGTTTGCTTTTTTTATTTGTAAATATATATTTTACGTTCAAACTATTCTTAGTTTTCTGTCTTTTTGTTTTTAGTTTAGAGTTTTAATAAAATAAAAGTTGAAAATCTTTCAAGCTACTATTAATTTGATTATTTTGTCTATTTTCCATTAGAGTTCAACCCAACCAATCCAAACGGAACAAAACCATATCTACGATTAGCATGGTTGTTTCGGTTTTCATAATTTTATTCAAAACCAAACCAAATCAAACCGATTTATATAATTGGTTATGTCCGTATTTGCCTCAAAAACCGAACAAAATCAAACAACGAACACCCCTTTGTATATTTAGTGATGGCCTTTTCCAAACAATTAAATTACATTGCTATTTTTAAAGAACTGAGCATGTTAAAATAATTTAATTAATAACAATGGAAAGTAACCAAACAATCAGAGGGCGGACCTAAGGGATAAGGGATGGCCTCGCCACCCGACGATAATTTTTAATTTATTTTTTTATTTGTATAATTTAAAATTTTCTAAGATATATGTATTGGTGGTCTCTACTGATTAAACAAAAGAGCTAATCGTAAATGACCAATGTATTTTCCCAAACAATATTACTAAAAAAAATTATTTTATTGCCTCATACCCTTTGTCTTAACTTCATATTTATTTTATACTATGTTAAAAATAAAAAAAAATCTTTATTTTTGTATTACACCTTATTTATTTTATCTTATTTTCGACATGTTTTTTACATTACGGCGCCTCCAAAAAAATCATCACGATTCCGCCCCAAACAATGGATACCACTCTTGTAATTTACCCTTGCAACTAACTACTTTCTCCTTTATATTCTACTTCCATATGAACTAAATAGTCAAGAGCATGGAAATGAATTGGCGAGGGGATGTCGGCACCCCCTCGTCCGGACCGATATCAACTCCACAGCATGCGATCCGGGCCTGTCAACCATGGGTAACGCATCACCCCGGATCTTGAGGGGCCGGACCGTGCCTAGGCCGGCCCAGAGAAACTTGCTGAGCACTCTTCCCCAATTAATGCTGCTGCTCCCTTGGGAGACCCTTTATGTGTTTCATCGACGTGGCTCAATCATAAGCCAGCCTCTGTGGGCCCCGGGAAAGGACAGTACCATTGTCAGAGTCATAAATGACCTGAGGCCGTTGGATCAACATTAGACAGTGCAATGATCCAAGGGCTAATACACCTCTGATCAGACTATAAATACCCCCACTAATACCAATTAGAGGGGGACACACAAAAAGACAGAGAGGAGAGATAAATCTTAAACAACCCGGACCACTAGAATATCAACCGTGACACCTGACGCCACGACTCGTAACTGGACCAATTCCTCACCCTTAACTATATTCCTACCTTCAGTCTATATTAATACTGACTTGATCGTTGGAGAGGGAAAACCTGGCACCAACCCCGGGCCCCTGTTCGTTTCTTGTGCAGGCATAGAGAGCATCCCAACGACGAGGCAGATACCTTGGAAGATCGGAGCCGACGCGAATTAACTAAGCCGAGTTTGGGAAGAAAATCAGGCTCGCCATGAATGCCCCCATAGTATTTGCTACAATATTCCTTTCCATTGCTCTCTTTATCACCCTGCATACACCTTCCACCCTGAGCCCTCAAGGCTCCGGCTTTGGATATGATTCGATAAATCTCGCTCAGACCAAATCGGATCCTACAAACACTAATCCGAAGCCAGCTCCGGTGAAACCAGAACGATCATTTCAAGAAATATTTGAGAAATATCTAGGTATCAATGATATAATTTCGCAATCCATTTTGCTATTATTTCCCACTTCTGCAACTCCAACCCAGACAAAGAGGAGCAAAACAGACATGCCACCAGGGCCAGAATCCACTGCTGAGAAGGTCTCTCCGAAGAAACCAGAGATCTCACCAAGATCGTTTCAGGAAACTCTCGACAAATATCACTCAATTACGAGTATCCTAAAGGACTTAAAAGTTCTAATGGAAAAGGTCATGCCTTTGTCATGGGAAGCCACATTGTGGGCCCAACTATCTATTGTCGCTTCATGGGGGTGCATCGTGGGGATTATCGCTTACGTGATGGCTAAGTTATTGCGCAGTATATGGCCCCAAGCTGCGGAATTAGCTGATAAAATAAATGGTTTTGCAATTATTTCTGGTTCTGCCGTAGCTATGATTGTGAACTTGGTGACCCATTTTAGCAAACACACCTAAGAATTTATAGGTACTTTTCTACTTTCTTGAAACCAATGTTAAGCCGATTCAGGACTGGGTGACTTTTAGTTGTTCTGAGAGAATGCAAGGATGAAAAGCTGAGAATGTATGGTCGCAATGTTTGTGAATGTGCTATTATAAACGTTTTTTTTTATATGTCAAGTTATTTTTAGCTTTATAGTTATATGTGAATTCGTAAATCCCTCTTCTTGTACTGTGACCTTAAAGATCCAACCACCGGTGCAACTTACTTATTCAAGATTGTGTGTGCTCATCTTAGAGGGATTAGTAGAGTAATTTATAGAATCTTTGAGGACTGTCCTTATATCAATTGGAAACATTGAGACTGAATTGGAAATTTTCCCAATTGTCAAGACCATTGCGTTAGCCCAACTAAAAATGATCTCATAAATCATAATGTACTTATACTTTCTTTTGCTAAATGAGTTTATTTGGGTGATCATAACTTGTCAATAAACCATATTGATATAGGTAGTCTCACGTGGATCAATGTTACTCACTACTTTATGTCAAAAAATCTCTAACTGTTTCATCATCGGTTTATATAAATGTTATTCTTTCTCTTTCACTTTACTTATTCACAATCGTAAAATGTGTATTTTGAGATGAAAAAAAAAACATACATAAATTACTCAAATTACAAATTTGAAAATCTTTTATACACTAAAATTAAATTTGACTATGTAATGGTTTTTTCAAATTTGTCATTTCGATATTTTAGTTATAAAAATAATACATCTCAAAACGCACGTAAATTCGTAGTGGACAAGTACTATGGAACGGGGGAGTAATAATCTACGTAAAATCATAAGTTAGAGTTTGATATCAAAATAAGACGAGCTCCATGTTTGAAGTTGAAGGACAATGGCGCAAACCATCAAACAGTAAGCATCGCTATATCATTGGGCAAGTTGCCAACTCGCAAGCTACGACCATTTCGGGAGGGTATATAACCTTAGAACCTCGTTCGAATCATTAGACTAAATAGGAAAATTAGTAGAAAAGGATTAGGGCATCGTTAGCAAGACTGCTATTTTTTTTAACAATGTGAATTTGCACTATTCGGAAGAAAATTTCGATCAAGCAGACTAGTGAAGAAACCGATAGTTCTTACTTTTTTCTCTGTTGAAACATCTCATGACCCTTTTATAATCAAACTTTTATGTCTACTCCGTGATCGTGTAGTGTTTTAATATAGAAGGGCGCAAGGCGTTGTAATTTAACCTTATAAACATGTACCTGTACGTGGTCTATAATATTAATCGTACATATATTCTCTCTTATTGTTCCGTTTTTGTCGAATGTGAGCTAGAATGGCATAGATATGCAGCATATGCTGTTTCTCTTCAAGACAAATAATATATAAGTAATTCCGCTGAACGAATAGGAGATGTTGGGTTCTATTCTCACTAGCCTGTTTATGAAAGCCTTAGATCCTCTTTTCAAAAAAAAAAAAAACATTCGAATCAACAAGTTGGATATCCAAAAGATTGCCGGTTCAAGAACCGCGTATATGACGCCAATTAGCTGATTTTGGTGCTTATCTGTGTAGCAGGGATACTTCGAATTTTTATTTTTTTGAAGTATCGCATACATATACGATATGGATATGCCGATACGATACGAATACTGATACGTGATTTTGAGTATCGTTAACTATTTCGAGTTTTGACCAATCTGATTACGTTTTGAATAAAAAATAAAAAACAAACTCACAAAACTTATTTTTTTCTCATTTTTTATATTTTTTTCTTAAAATAAAACATAATGGGACAAAAAGTATTTTACCAATTTCAGATCTATTTTACTTTTATCAACACACACACAAACATATAGATACACATTAACAAACATATGCATACACATTAATATAGAAAAAGAATGGAGAATTTACGGGAACATTTCTTTTCTAAGCCTTACTATCTCCGTCTATTCCCTCCTATGCTATCTATGTTAGCTGTTTTTGGTTTCAATATTTGTTGCTAATTTTTATTATAAATATATTAATATTTTAGTGATTCACCTATCCTAGTCGATAGTATTTAAAAAAATTCAAAAATCCGTATCTACGTATCCGTATCGTATCGGATATGATAGAATCCGTATTCAACCTAGGGACTAATCAATATTTTTGCAATTTCAGTCACTGTTATATTGTCCGACACTTTACCAAATATAGGCAAATATAAGCCGAAAAGCACAATCACATTTACTTGTCACGAATCAGACAGCACTACTTGCAGTAGCATTTTGAATTTTGATTAACAAAAGAAATTAACTTAGAGTAGTTGATGACATCATCGTTGCTTTGGATTATACATCCATCTCTTTCAAATTGGATTTCAATAGCATACATATAGTTAGTTAGGAAGGTACATAAACCGAACCAAACCGATCAAACCGACCGAATCAAACCGATCAAAAATCGAACCAAACCGATTAGCAATTGGTTTGGTTCGGATTGAAATTTGATAAACCAATTTAATCGGTTCGGTTGGGTTTTCAAACCGAACCGAACCGATTATTTTTATTCATATAGCAAATATATATATTTCAATAAGTTGATATATGATGTTTTGCTTGTTATTTGTAATTATCAATAATATATTTTGTTAAATCATTTGTAAATTTAATTGTTATTCGACTTTTGGTTCAAATTTTGAAATGAAATATTGACGAAAACTTTACGAAACTACTATAATTTTGAATATTGTGTTTTTTATTTATTATAGTTCAAACCGATCGAACCAAACCGATTATAATTGGTTTGTTTTGATTTGGTTCGGTACCGATAATTTTTTGTATCAAAACCGAGTTAAACCGAACCGATTGTTTTTTATTGGTTTGATTCGCATTTTACTAAAAAACTGAACCGAACCACGAACACCGCTACGATATAATCTTAGTCTGGCTCGCTCATTTTAATGTTTTTTTTCTTGATATTTGAAGAGATCACTTTAAAAGCTCCTGAGCCTGGGTGCTTAGCTTCTTCATTCTCTCGTTTTCTTTTGTTGGTATGTATATTTTCAATCAAAGGTACAAATCTCACAGGGATCAATGAATTTCTAGATACTCTGTCCTCGTTTTTTTCTTAAAAAAGCTGACTGCATAGTGTTGTTGAGTTCTTCTATGACTTGAATAAGCTTCTAAATTCTATAATATAGTAGAAGACATGGAAACTTACATAAAAGATTCATTAGTGTACTAAATTATATAATCAAATAAAAAAATAAAATCTTGTCTTTTGGAAAGACTCGAATACGGGTTGACTAGACTCTTTAATAAATAAAACAATCACTCAGTCACAGATAACTATTGTTTAGATAAATTAAATGAATTATATATATATATATTTAATATTTTATCAAACGGAAGCCTTGAAAATATACGTTTTTTGTGAGTTTGAGGTCCGTGCCTCTTAGGCCTAGCCTAAAAGAGCCCCGGATAAACCTTTTTTTTTTCTCAAATTCAAAATAACCTTTCTAAAAGCTACATCCAAACAATCCCCCATCCATATGAATATTATACATGTGAAAATGGCGTACTCAACTAAATATTTTTATTTTTATTTAGGTTTAGATTGTTGGTACTCTCTTTGTTCCTATTTAATTGTCTATTACGAAACTACGTGCAATTTTAACTGACAAATAACTTGTATCAAAATTATTAGAATAATTTTTTTTTTAAATTTGATCATATAGTTCAAATATTAAATTTTATGATTAGATTTAAAAAAAATATATTTCGACAATTTTGATACAAGTTATAAACCGGTTAAAATCACACGTAGTTTCGTAATGGACAATTAAATGGGAACCCGATTTTGTTTTTTCTTACATTTTTCAGTGCATTCCACTACAACAAAATTGAGTATTATGCCCAATTTATTTAGAAACAATCAAAATTTGTCACTAAATGTTAATTTTTAGAGACAAAAATAAGCTATTTAGACATAAAAATAAGTTTTTTTTACCAAAATCTAATTTTTAGGGGAAAATATTGAAAAAAAATTGTCTCCAAAAGCAATCACATACGGACATAACACTACAAAAAAATACTCAAATAGCGACGGGATTAGTGACGGTATTTTTTGTTACGAGCTTATTAACGACGGTTTTTGTGACGGTTTTGTGACAGCTTAGTCAATTTGCGACGGATTTGTGACAGCTTTTTAAATTAGCGACAGGCTTGTGACAGCTTTTGACTCTCACTAAATCAAACATTATTTTGTAGTGTAAGGAGACAATTTAATTTCGTCTTAAAAAGTATTTGGAGACAAATTTTAACTGTCTGCTTATGTTCGTATGAGATTGTATTTGAAGACAAAAAAAATATCAAATCATGTGCATAAATGTTAGATTTTGTGATAAAAAATTTATTTTTATGTATAAAAGATTATTTTTGATTCTAAAAATTACTATTTATAGATCAAATTTGATTGTCTCTGTGAGTATTGTTTCTGAAACTTTAATTTTTTTTTAGTGTTCGTTTGCCCATACTAGAAATTCAACTTACCTCGGTTTTGATTTTAGAAAGTTCAAGGTTTTAGGTTAAAAGAAACTCGTTTTTCCTTCGGCTCAAAATAAGTCAACTTATTTGTATACAGTAAAAAATGGCATCATCTATATAACTTTCTATACTTCTATTCTATATATGCCAAGCCTTACTAGGTCGCCTAGATCAGTGCATGAAGCAATAAATGAAATATTTTCGGATTTACTTCAGACACACTTTTTCCAGACACAATTTTCTTCTTCTTTTTCTTTGAAGAGGATCCAAGGTGTTCACTCCTACCCCTAAATATTCAAACTCACAACCTCATATTGAACGCGTATCGCGGTTATATAAATGAAAACTGTCAGAACATGTACAATAGTTGTGTTAAAATTTTATTATTAAATATTGACATATGTGCATGTTAAATGTTACATACATATATGTTAATCTTAACAATCATACAAGTGTCACATTAGTGCATTTTTTTTAACAAGATTATTTATTGATTTATAATAAATAATTAATTTCGGATCAAGAAAAAGACCATAGTAAATAAATAAAAAATGGAGAATATGTTATTTTTGTTTTATTGTAGAATTTAATGTAGCAGTTAGCCAACAAAATTGACATGTCATCGCTTAACAATATTAACTTAATTTGTTGTTAAATATAACAACAATGTTAACAACATTAAATTTAATGAGTTAGTTAACCACATTATTATAAAAGAAAAAAATGTTTATTAGCTAACAATTTATCAAACAATTGGCTTAATAGCGGATATATCTAATATAGACAGTGAAGAAAGCTATACTTATGCCTGGCGATTACATTGGATGTGAAATTTACAAAATTAGGTACCTAACAAGAAGAACTCATCTCAGAACCGTTGCTTTTTAGAGTAACTCCTCCCATTTGGTGATCATTGTCTTTATAAGCTCAGTCTAATATCAAGTTTACAATGACATCTCAACGAAGATATATGATTGTGAGCAACAACAACCATTACATATGAGTGCACTTGAATATATCCTTGAAGAACTAGATATTTTATATAATTTAATATTTGAAATAAAAAACGTGAATGGAAGGTTCTCAGTAATGCAATAATTAAATATTTTATTGAAGATTTTAAAATAATGAAGAATTTAAGACATGGAAAAAAAAGTAGTTTCTCCACATGGAAACTTTTCTAACCATTCAAATGTTTTGTTTGGATTATGAGGATTTGATTTCAGATAGACGCGATCCTTACGGACTCAACAAAAGTCTGTCCATAGCTAGATTTTTTAAGACAAAATCGACTATACAAGGAAGATTTGAACAACCAAAATCCGAAATATTAAGAGTTGGAGCCCAACTGCTCTCAGAGACCTGTTGCAGGAATTGGAAAACCGGTTGCACAATACACATCTTGAAGCTTTACATTAGACATTACACATCTTGAAGCTTTACATTAGACATTAACATTCAAGAGTATAAATATGTGTTCAGAAGTGCTGAAATACGCATCCGTCACATATCATCAGACACATCCTCAACACACAATCTGTACACCTTCAATTAATGTTTAAACACCAAAAGACTCACAAAACATTCGGTCTATCCTTGTTCATTCGGATCCTATATATACCTTAAAGATAGATTAGGACTTAAAAATATGTTTGTCAATGAATCATTCAAAAATTCTTGAGAAGCAAAATCATAATGAAAGGTTGGTATTGCTAGTGTTAAGAAAGGATTACGTTGGTAGAAGGCTGGTGTTCTAGTGGATCCATACTAGGAATTGTACCATACTGTGTATTTTTACTGTAATTACATAAATTATAATGTACCTTTCAAAAGTTTACTCGAACAGGTAGACATTAAATCTCGCTGATCAAAACTACTATACAAAAACCACGCTCTTTCATAATTGCTTTTTTTTTCGGGTGCTTTAAACACCACATATCACACTTGGTCGTCACTGCAAAATAATGCTTGATTTATTAAGAGTCAAAAGCTGTCACAAGTCTGTCACTAATTTAAAAATCTGTCACAAATCTGTCGCAAATTGACTAAACTGTCAAAAACCCGTCACAAAAACCGTCACTAATAAGCTTGTAATAAAAAATACCGCCACTAATCCCGTCGCTATTTGAATATTTTTTTTGTAGTGCGTATTTAGCTTATAAGGTGGTATTGCTTAAGATAAATTTGTTTTTATTTTATTTTTGATGATTGAATGAAATATAAAAGATAAATGAGGGTTAAACCTCCGCCCGAGGGGGGCAGCAAAACATACAAGCTACAAAAAGACAAGATTCACCACTAACAAGTTAATGGCTTAAGATAATTTAAAAAGATAAGGGGTGTCAGACTATACCTTTGGTATAGTCTGGAAAACACTCCATGTGACACCATTGGATCTTACAGTGTGTGGGCCCCACTGTTGATCCAATGGCTCCACAGGGGAGAGTTTTACAGACTATACCAAAGGTATAGTGTCTGTCTCCCCCTCTCTAATTTAAAACTATAAAACTCAAAAAGTCAACCTTTTTATTGACTTTGTAAGAATGACAATTTTACATCGGCCAAAACAAGCGGTTTGCAAGTACGAATTGCATCTGATCTCTGCATAAAACAAAGAGGAAGTTGTCCACAATATGAAAATTTGAAGAATGCTTCCGATACATGAAGCAGTTTTACTTGACAGGAGTTAGGGTTCTTTTTTACGAGGAAAGTATAAAACTAAGAAAGTCTACTCCATAACTAATTTTTCTTTTAAATGTACTCCTATTTGATAGCAACTCATGTGACGTCTACTTATAAAAAATTGTTCATTAAGGCTGAACGGTTAGTGGTCATCCAACTTAAAACTACTATTAAGTTTTTTATGACAGAAAATAAAGTAGTCGATTTTAAAAGTTGACCACCAAAGTAGGACGAGAGAACAAACTCTAACTCGACTTATGAAGGGACCAGGAAGGCAAGAAATACGCGTACAAACATATTTTAAATTTTTATTGTTTTTAAAATAAAATACATAAGACTATTTTTTGGCACAAATGTAGGGATGGTCCTCCTAGTTCTAATCAAAAACTCCTACAGAATGTCTATGGCCTGTACTTATGGTTCCAAATTGAGAATTGCGATATACTGTTTGGATTCTATTATATAGGAGTAAATCCATCCTGTAGTTTATGAAATTAAAAAACATAAGAACTGATAAATTTACATATCATGTAGGTGTAAATTAATCTTTTCTGACCAATAATTTACATTGCGATTTCTCTCTGTGTTTAGCATATTGTAGTTTTGTTTAAAAGAACTGCCAAAAGAGAATATATAAGTTTTAGAGTAAATAGAGATCATATAGGTTGTTATGTAAAAGCTTCTACAATTAATGCTCACTATAACTATCTTTTAGTGTTACACTCTAATGAATAACTTGGACATAAATTATTCCCCTTCAACAAATTATAGGTAGTATTCTTATTTGTAATGTGACTAATGAAACTACAGGTACCACTCTTGTACTTCACCCTTATTACTCCGTGTTACTCTCTCTTTAAGAATGCTACTTGCAACTAACTTGAAAAAGTTACAGACTTAAAAGAATACGCATGAATGGCCGGCTAATTTTTGCTATATTCCTCTTCATTACTCTTCTTTGCACCTTAGAGAAGCCTTTCAGTCCAAACTCCAAGGGCTTGGGCTTGGGCTCGGGTCATGGCTATAAGCCAGCCCGAGCCGACTCAACAAGATTACACACCCTTACAACCACCACCCCCATCTTGACCAGATCGGACCCCACAGACCCAAGAGTAGAGCCAGATGCCACTTGTACAAAACCAACTCCTGTGAAAAATCCACAAATGCGTTTGCCAAGATCTTTTCAAGAATTTCTTGAAGGAATCAAAGGTGTCCTAAATAAACTACTTTGGCAATTTCTTTTGAGAATACTTCCCACGCCTCGAGCTTCAACTCCAACTCCGGCCCAGACCAAACTAGGACCTACAGGCACCGCTTGTCCCAAGCCAGTGAAATTAGAGCGCTGGACAATACCACTTCAAGAAACTATCGACTGGATCAAAGGTGCCCTAAATGATTTACTTTGGGTATCCGTTTTGTTTTTACTTCCAATACCTCCAGCATCAGCTTCAACTGCTCCAGTCCACTCTGGCCTACTCCCAGCTTTAGCTCCAGCTCAGATCCCATCGCACCCTGCAGAACCAGCACTGGTGTCACAGGCTACTGATCCTAGGCCAGTTCCAGTACAATCCGAGCGCTTGTCAAGATCGTTTCAAGAAACTCTTGAGGAATATCAAACGACTACGAGTCTCCTTGAGAATATAAAAGTTTTAAAAGAAAATGTTATGCCTTTATCATGGACTGCTATAATTTGGGTTTTATTATCCTATGTGGCCTCATTGGGCCCCATCGTGGGGGGAACCTCTTACTTGATGGCTAAGTTGTTGCGCAATAGGTACCCTAGAGGTGCGGAAATAGCTGATGCAATAGACAACCTTGCTATTTATATCGGTCGTGTTGCAAACATAATTGTGAATTTGGCGATCCATTTTGGCAGAAGAGCCTAAGAGTTTATCCCATTTATTGCATGGCTAAGCAATATATAGCAATCAAAAGCTGAGACCGCACAGTTATTACAGTTGAAACTGCGGTTGGTATTTACCCTTTTTTGTATTATTTTTTCCAATTACTCCTAATCCTAGTACTGTAATTACACTGGAATATTAAAGATGGTGGACTATTGGTCCTTACAATTAGTCCAATGCCTTGTTTGTTTGTTTTGTAATATACACTTGTACTTTCTATGAAGTTATAAATTTACGCGTCACTATTAATTACTGTTGTTCCTCTCCTCTCCCTTACAATCATTTATTGTATTATCTCTGTACTCTTGTTGTATATCTAATTTTAGGATCGCCGAATTACTTTCCTAATCTCAAATTTAACGACACCAGGTTGTATGCTAGTATTACATTAACGTTGCTCAAGGAAAACGGGTACCGTTTTGGTATTGCAGTCAAAGTTCCAATAACAAAAATATATTTAGTTTAATGTACTACTTTTTAACGATTTAGATACCAAACTATCAAAATTAACAATTGACATACTGAATTATCATAATATTCACAATTCAGGTACTGACGTTAATTTAGTCAGATGAAATTTAGTTTCATTTTTCATCTTGATCATATTTTTTATAATCTGTATAAATTTAATCCTGTATTTTCGAAACATTATAATTTATAATATTTCTACTAAAACGCATACATATACAAACATAATAAGCGTGTCACTTTAAAAAACATATTATCACTACAAAAAAATACTCAAATAGCGACGAGATTATTGACGGTATTTTTTGTTACGAGCTTGTTAGCGACGGTTTTTGTGACGGTTTTGTGACAGTTTAGTCAATTTGTGACAGATTTTTGACAGCTTTTTAAATTAGTGACAGACTTGTGATAGTTTTGACTCTCACTAAATCAAAAATTATTTTGTAGTGTATTTGACTAGATTTTTTTTAAAATAAAAAAGTTATAATTTTTTTACACTTTCTCTATAACGAAAATAAATTAAGTTTTCGACTTATGACATTCGAGCAAAAATTATTTGAGCTCACATCATTATTTGAATACTTTCATGAAAAAACGGTAAAAAATTGTTATTTTTTTTCAAAAAAATATTCATTTTTTGTATATAGAATATATTTGTTAAGTATTTATAATTTCTTTTTATACACAAACATCATTTAGAATTTACATTATTTGCAATAATAAATATACATGCATTATATTATATATATTTTTATACATACATTAATATAACATATGTGTGTGTGTGTATTATATACATATATATATATATATATATATGATATAATTATATATTTTTGAATTTATAATACAATGAGACATTTCAAAAAATTAATCGTTAGATTTATACAACTTACGAACAATATGACCAAAATGAAAATTGAAACTGATTTACATTCAACTAATTTAACGGTGGTACCTGAATTGTGAACATTATGATAGTTCAGTACGTCAATTGTTAATTTTGGTAGTATGATATCTAAATCATTAAAAACAGGTAGTACATCACACTAAACATATTTTTTTCCCAAATAAATAGAATGAGAGGGCTCATTTTGGTCAAGAGATTTTTAGTACTCAATGAACATTTGTAATACCTAGAGTTCTAAAATACGAGTTTAGACGGAAATTAGGCGGAGTTTCAGAGGTTAGGCGGGATTAAGTTGATTAGGACATGATTAAGGGGAATTAGGCGCGATTAGGCGCTAGGCGGTCAATTTCGGTCTAAAAACCGCCTTACGCATTTTAGAACATTGATAATACCCGACCCCCTTTGATGCAACGTTCAGCCTCACTACAAAATACAAATCTTACCCTTATTATTGTTACCAAACAATGGACTTGCGAGGCCAAAGTTCAATCCCATCTATCTACCCCCTCTACCAGACAGGGATATGTGTTTACAGTCCTATCAGTTTATATTGTATCCTCTTTTGTTCTTAAACAATCAAACCATGCGTGCAAATTGTTGAAACTATTGAAATCAAAGAATATTGTTGTTAGATCGGACTTCATCACAGTTCATTTAGTTTTATTATTAGTAAATAAATTTTAACAATAACATTTCAAAGCTCTAACTAAACTTGAAAAGTATGGCTTGCAAATAAAGCAGATATCAAAATATCATCTTATTAAAAAAATGGAAATCAAGTAAACATCCATTCATGTAAATATAAGTCTTTCATTTAGGCCAATAAAATGTAACCATTCTATAAAAAAAAGTAGGGTACTCAGAGCGTGTGCAAAATAAGATGAGTTCCATATTGTCATTGAAGAGTGATAGCCATGAAAGGAGCATGAATGTATAAGGCAAATGCTCAAATGGAAAATTGTGATTAGTTCAAGCACTATTGTTTACAAAATTTTATGTTTTGTTTCCCCAGTTTTTGCATTAAAAGTTGGAGGTTTGGTTTAATTATTTCAAAGCTACGTTTTTTTTTAGACTTAGAACTGGAAAACAGCCAAAACGTTAAGCTAAGTGATATCTGATGATTCTAGATAATATCATTTTGAATCTCTGAAGAAAACAAAGTTCATCGCATATATATTGGAAAGTGCGTTTGAGTAACGATAGTTTTCCTGGGAGTGCACCGTACATCTAAGCCTTGTAGTGTCAAACCAGGCAAATACTAATGCAAGCAACGATATATATCTGCTGTTCTTGTAATGTTTTTTGGTTATCAAGACTGTAACCTATAAACATTTTTTTAATATCTGGATCGTTACGTTCATGATCAGTTCATGTTAGTTTCCGAAATAGTTCGATGTACTTGAAACGTTTATTCGCGGAGTGCCAAATGTTGCTTTCTTCCGTTTGGTAAATTCAATTCTTTATCTACACCAAAACATGGTAAAGGCAATTTTTGTAAGGTTAACGCAGTTTGGTAAAAAAACATGAGTTGAAAAAAAAAGAGTAACGATCCAGTTATGTGGAGAAATAGCTCCAAATCCTAATACTCAAATCAATTAATAAACTCATAAAACTCAATCAATTTAAAGACAGAGAGCTTCAGATACCAAAAAAATTAGAAATATAAAATGTCAAAAATTAGAACAGAAACTGAATCAACCACAACGGCTCGGATACAACCCGGGACCACGAAATCGCATCACATAAAATCTACATCCACATATTATTAATATGGCATAGTCAATAATTAGACGGTTAGAGGGAAAGTTCCAAATCTAACCTTTGACACAGATCCAACTCCAAATAGTGAGAGGTAGAGCGATACTACATCCGTTCCTATTTAATTATTCATTACGAAATTACGTGTAATTTTTATCGGTCAAGAACTTGTATCAAAATTGTCAGAATGAAAATTTTTAAAAGTTGATCATATAGTTCAAATGTTAAATTTTATGATTAGATTTAAAAAAAAACCGATAATTTTGATATAAGTTATAAATCGGTAAAAATTGCACGAAATTTCATAATGGATAATTAAATTGAAAGGGAGGTTATAGATGTGGAAAAAACTAGGAAAATGATACAATGACAGTAGTTTGGGAAGTTGCATTACCCCCCACATTCGCCGCAAATTTCTTTAGTGGATGACTCAGAGCTAACCTTTTATTCTTTTTGAAATTCGGCACAGACTTTTTTCTAGCAAGGTCCTTTTCAACAACGAAAGTACAAAACTCAACTTTCCATCACTAAAATAGTGAACGAAAGTGCTTTTTCAAAAAACCAAAAAAAAAAACACATAAGTGATACATGTGTGCTCTTTTAAGGTTATTCTAAATTAAATAGTTAGTTCTTGGGTTACTTTTTTTATTAATTTATTAAATTATATTTTTGTAATTTCATTAAGATGGTAATTGTATATTTGGAGAAATTAAGGCAGGGAACCGAGTTTTTTCTTATTCTTTCGATACCAAAATCTGGATTTTCGAGTTTTTTAAATTTTCTCAGCCTTGCTTACATTAAATAAGAATGATGTACTACTTATAGAAGCTTAATTCTGGGACGTCTACTTATTAAACACCTTGTTCAAAAACGTCTCCAACGACAACGACGGATCCATTGTTGCTGTCCTGGATAATTTAATACAGTCTGTCCTATTTTTATTTTTGTTATAAAATACAAAATTAATCCAATCCAAGGGTTAACTAAAATATTTAAAAATTGTTTATTTTGTTTCAACACACGAATTGTATACATCACGAATAATACTACCCTAAACCCGATGTACTAAGTTCTAGTGTGTGTAATCCATTAAAAACCGAACACCTATATATGAACCTAAAAATAACTAGTCTAAAATTAATTCAAAAATAAAACTAAAAAATTCCCGATGTGGTTAAATAATAAAAATATCAACGGTACTTATAACGGTACTTAATTTGTCATATCGGTTACTTGAAAAAACGTATCTGGTTGATCCTGTCAGTAGTCATGTTCTTGTCTCAAAGATTAAGTCATGCAATATCCAGATCTTATTGAATTCAAAACTCTCGTATTAGCAAACACAATGGTAATTGAAACTAGAAGTACCTCACAAAACTGAAAATAATAATGGGAAAGAGAGCCATGCAGTGTAAAGCCAACGTAGCCGTATCTAAAGTGTTTATGTATGCAATTTGAGTATTAAGATAAAATAAACATTTTCCCATACTTTTTGTTAGATCTTGAATCATATTATTTTTTGATCTAATGACTAAAAAAAATAAAAATGGATAGCCTACGCTAATATATTTAGGGCAGCAAAATTGGATCCTCCAAGGACTAATTCTTAACTAGGTGGTGTGTGTATGGGGTGGGGATGGGGCAAAGAACTAGAACACGATACAAACATATGTAATATTTTTATTATTGATCAAAAAAAAAAACGTAAGGATTGTGATATACTATCTGGATCCTATAAGAAGGAGGGGAGGGGGGAGGGCAAATTCCCGATGTGGTCAAATAATAAAAATATCAACGGTACTTAAAACGTTACTTAATTTGTCATACCGGTTACTTGAAAAAATGTATCGTAGCCGTCCCTAGGGTGTTTATCTATGTAATTCGTGTATTGGGATAAAATAAATATTTTTCCCATACTTTTTGTTACCACTTGGATCATATTGTTTTTAATCTCATTGCTAAAAAAAGATTACATACGCTAATATTTTTAGTGCAGCAAAATTGAACCCTCCAATGACTAATTCTTAACTTGGTGGGGGTGGAGGGACCAAGAACTAGAACGATGTACAAACATGAGTAATATTTTTATTATTTGTCAAAAAAAACACAAAGATTGTGATATACTATTTGGATCCTATAATAGGGGTAAAAATAGGGGGGTTTTTTTTTTACGATTTTTTGCAGTTTTATAACTTAAACTATAGAGGACATTCCTCCATCATTTTCCCAAGCAGTTTTTGAACCCCTCCCAATTTATTTATAATGCAGTGTTGCTGAATAAACTTTCGGTTATCCGAACGGCTCTTATTACGATCTTTAGGCCTATACACTCTTAACGTATACGTTAGTAAGAGTAGAAGGCGTAACCAAGCAGCAATGTTAGATGTATCACTAGAAAACTCAAGAAGAGCACCCTTAAAAGCACTAGAAAATCCAAGCCTGCATGTGGCTGGAATGCTCTTAACAATGCAAAATAAGCACTTAAATACCCTATCAAGTAAGCCCCCGTCGAGACAAAAGATAGAGTCGGTGCTAATATCAAAAATGGGTAAATCAACTGCAGTGGCGCTTGCTTGGGACCTAGTGAGTCCAGAGATAACACAAGTAACAATCCCACTCCTATCCAACTCGGTGGTGGAGTGGCAGTTCTCTCCGAGTCTGTACAATTTTTGCAATTTTTGCTCATGGCATAGAAGCTCATGCAACCCCTCACACAACCACTGCCAATCAAGCCCATTAAACAAGGCAAAATCTTTAAGAAGTATATTCTTAAATTTGGCGATGTTGCACGGCGTTCCATAGTGTTGTTTACGTAAATGAGCCATGAAATATGTTGTAGTGAGCCCCTTACCCTCTATATTACCATCGGTCCTACAAAACTTTTATATCATTCATTTCGCTTTTACTTCCAATACTTCTAGCTTCAGCTCCGGCTCAGACCTCAACGCACCCCACAGAACCAGTAACAGTGCAACAGGCTAGTGATCCTAGGCCAGTTCCAGTACAATCAGACCGCTTGTCAGGATCGTTTCAAGAAACTCTTGAGGAATATCAAACGACCACGAGTCTCCTTGAGGATATAAAAGTTTTAAAAGAAAATGCTTTATCATGAGCTGCTATAATTTGGGGTTTATTATCCTTTGTCGCCTCATTGGGCCCCATCGTGAGGTTAACCTCTTATTTGATGGCTAAGTTGTTGCACAATAGATAGCCTAGAAGTGCAGAAATAGCTGATGCAATAGACAAGCTTGCTAAAAATATCGGTCATGTTGCAACCATAATTGTAAAATTAGCTATCCATTTGTACCATTTTGGTACAAGAACCTAAGGCCTCGTTTGGTTACGGTATTTGTAGTCATGGGACCATGAGTTCAAGCGGTATTACGAATAACCCTTCATATGTAGTTCCGGAACCACACCCCTCATGGTATTATAAATACTTCATTTCGGAGTCATTTGTAATCGCGTTTCATTAATAATCTCAATCATATTTAGTCATACAAACCTGGTATTTGTAGGACCCACTACATTCGAAATTCAATCTCATCTTAATCACACCCAACCAAACAAGTCTGTTTAGCCCATCTATTGCATGACTAAGCAATAGCAATCAAAAGCTGAGACCGCACAGTTATTACATTGTGACTGAGGTTTGTATTTTACCCTTTTTTATTTATTTATTTTTCAGTTACTCCTAATCCTAGCACTGTAATTCACTTACCTTCGATTATCGTATCATCTCTATACTTGTTGTATATCTAATTTTAGGATTGGCGAATTACTTTCCTAATCTTCAAATTAATGACATCAGGTTGTATGCTAGTATTGCATTAGAAATCGTTGCTCAAGGAAGATAGGTTCTGTGTATTGCAGTCAAAATTCCAATAGAAAATAAATAGAATGAGAGAAGGCCATTTTGGTAAAGAGATTTTTAATGCTTAGTGAACATTTGTAATACCTATTGTTCTAAAAGACAAGCTTAGACGGATATTAGGCAAAGCCTAGACGGTAGGTGGAGCCTTGAAGTCTAAGAGATGAGGCGGGATTAGGCTGATTACAACGTGATCAAGCGGAATTAGGCAAGATTAGGCGTTAGGTGGCCAATTTCCGTCTAAAATCCGCATTGCGCCTTTTAGAACATTAATAATAGCTAGCCCTCTTTGGTACAACAAATACTACCTTTTCCCATCATTTGATGTCTAACCTTACAACTACAATTCCTACCCTTATTTTTGCTACCATACAATGGACTTGTGAGGCCAACGTCTAATCCCATATAGGCACACCTCATTACTACAAACTAGTACATTCTAATCAAACCGATTACTGAGAAATAATATCAACACCAAAAAAAGGAAATTGGTATCGACATCTTTTTAGTATTACAAACAGAAGAACTTAAGGCAAATGTCTTACTGTTAAAGACTTGAAAGTACCCTCAATTAAATAACAAATACAACACGAGATTTTATCAAACAAATCCTTCGTCACTGATAAGCCATTTACAACACATAAATACAGGTGCCCGCTCAATCCCATTTATCAGATGATGCGCCAATCATGACTGCAATTATAGCAAGACACGCCTGCATAAATAAAACTCGGCACCGTTTATAGAGGAACGTTTCAGAAAATAATCTTTCAACTGTATGAAACGGTTATCCTCGAATGTAAGTGAACAAACAGGATGATAGCAGGAGGTACTACATAGTAGGACACTTCAGCAAAATCTATGATTGGGCCATTTACTGACTTCCTACATATTGCTAGGGCCAGCCATGGGGTAAACACAATCAAATTACGTTTAATTATCTTCGCCGTACATAATCATATTGAACTACTGTATTTTTTCACAAGTCGATCTAGCTTAATGACCATCTAAGATTCTCCACTTGGCTCAACTCATGCCCTGCCGTTTTTGCATTAAAGAATTTCTATGCACAATCATATCTTTGCTAAATGGAAAGCCATGACATTCATGCCTAAAAGTTCCAATTTCATTATAAACATAGTCGGAATTTTTCCTTAAAAAAGTGTATTATTAGGTAAGATACCGAAGGTAAACACTTATATTTCTTCTTTCATTTTTTTCTTTTTGTGTGGGAGAGAAGAAACTTTGGGAAACAAATTACAGATTAGATAGTAAATTGAGTTGTATAATTACCGCAATCGTGCAGGCAATATATCCTGGTTTTTCTCTGTGGTCAACTGTTCGAACACAGAGCAAAATAATTGCCCCAATGTACCATGGGATTGTGCCGAGGATGAACCCAATTATGAACCTTCAGAAGATAGAAAAGTTGACATAGTCAGCCGTTATTAACAACATAAAACTAAAAACTCTAATAAAATATGGCCTTGTTTGTTTGCAGTTTATAAGCTCTAAGCTTAAAAGCAGTACTACATCTAGTTGAACAGCTTAATATCTGACCTTTTTTCTGGATTGGGCCTGAACAAGCTCTACAGTAAGCTCGATAAATCTAGCTTTTCTGGAACCCGAAACAGCTAATTTTAAAAGGTGCAAGTGCAACCAAAACAAACCCATATTATCAACCCAGAAGCCAAAACATCAAAATATTCCATCCTAAATGAGATTATTAACTCGCACTACCTCTGTTGAACTTTGAACTAACGTAACATGTAACTTGAAATCTAAGGTTGAGGTGCAATAACATAAAAAACATTCACCGTCTCCCATATTGAAATTAAATGGTATCACAAAATATAGAGGTATGTCAGTTGTCTTGATGGCAAAATAAACAAGAGCTTATACTTTTATCTGAATTTTAGAAGACGAAATTTATAACTTAAATGATGAGAAAGCAAGTGACTTGACAGAAAAATATAGGGGATTTAAGCAAAAGGAGCCCTGCCCTAGTATAACACGGCCATAACTTCTATAAAGGATTTAATAAAAAATATACGAGGTATAAGAAAAATATTGGGGATTTATACTCCTATCCATAATTTCTATGGTGGCTATAAGCTCACTAGATTCTGAATAAAGGGCATTGAAAAAGATAATCCGGAGATTTTTTTTAGAAGATTATCCCAAAATTACGACAAATCGCAAAGAATCCTTTTGCGGATTCAGAGATAAATTTGTGCATAAAATGATAAGAATGCGAGACATTTTTGTCTTGAATCCCAACGCTAATAGCAAGTTATGAAATCAATGACTAAGAGCTCAGAATGTAGAATCACTACTAGAAAACAAACTAAAACACGAGATCCTTTAGAAGTCTGGCAAATCAACATCACTTTACGGACTGGAAGACTGTGTCACCAATCAGTGATAAATACAACAGTTGACATATTGAATGAAGTGATTGTATACGCACATATTCAAGGCAAATGGGAAAAAGATCAACTACAAGGGAAAAAATTAGCAAAACCCCACATTTTTGTAACAAAAGGTTCTATTCTGATGATTAACTACCCAAAGCATAACAATAATGTAGATGATTCTACAAGCAAACAATCTCTTGGCATATTGGATAAATATAGAAGCAGAGAAAAATAACAATTATTTTTGTGTGTGTATGTGTGTGTGCGAGCGCACAGGTGGCTGTGAGAGAGAGAAGAGGAGAAGGAGAGGGATGTTCCTCTTCTGAACAAATTAACAAACTGCATCTCAGCAATACTCCCCTTCCTTTTGCCTTGTTAAGTTATAGTATCTTACAAGTATAAAAGTACACTCTACTTCTTTGTGGAGTAGTATACGTTTAGGTATTTTTTTTAAGGTTTCTGTAACAAATAAAAAAAAGTAACATAGTTGTATTGGGATTAGCAAATAATAGTTGATAGTAGTGTAAATACTAAATTATTTATAAAAAAACTTTTACCTAAGAAGTAACGATGAAGATACTGTTAGATAAGTATACTAACTTTGTCAAAAGTATAAATAAGTGTACTTATTTTTTGTATATATGTGTGCTTTGTCAAGGTACGCCAATCAAATCTTTTACTTACAAGGTAAACAAAAGTAAACCCATAAAAGTATAGCCAAATAAGACCTAAATTTTCCTCACTTATATGATTTCGTTGTATCATTATAGTGCGGTTTTAGTAAAAGTTAAGTAATGGATAATTTCACTGGCATTGCAATTAAGTCGAACCAAAGATCCATAACCATACAAATTCACAAACTAAAAAAGCAACATGAAGTTAATTACTTACAAGAACCAGCCAAAGCCAATACCACAGCAGGGAAGACGATGTTGGGGCACTGGTCTTCCTTCAGCAACAGCATACCCTGCAGTTTTTGAACCAAAAAAAAAAATTCACAAGGTAATGACTACCACACACACACACTCGTCAAAGACCCTAACTTTATTCCTAACAACTGTTGCTATTCTTTTACTTAGTCCCATGAAAATTTCCTGATCACTGGGATTGTTCAACAACATCATCGTATTAACATAAAAGCCAAATCAACAAACTAATCTGAAAAGTAAAAACATCATTAAGCAAAATATGGCAGAAGAGAAGAAGCTAGCCCTCTTTGCAACTTCACATATATGAATTCATAAAGTTTCGCAAAAGAAAAAAGTGCCAACTATAAGATTATCTCTCTTAAAAAAAATGTAAGGAAGAATTAAAAGATTGTGATAGAGCAAAAAGAGTAACATCTTGAGAGGAGCTGCGGAAAAACATGTTAGTAAACTAATAAGATTGGTCAAATTTCCTACATGGAAAGGTTTACACCATTTGTTTGATTGGGAATTTTCATGGGAAACTTCTTTATTGGGAAACAGAGCTTTCACAGTTCATATAATCAACATCAAATTCATTGGGTCATAAAAAACACCCATTTTCAAATTCTATTAAAATACAATATGTTTCCCTTTTGCCAAGAAGCTGTTTGATTACTTCGATGTAATATTGAAATTCCTCTTAACAGATGCCGAAACTTGTATTATACTAATTTAAGGTTTTGACATATCGGACTCAAGAACTTACAGTCGATGTATACCGTAGCACAAGGTCAGAAGTTTCTTAAAAGATAGTACACATCTTGTTACTTATTCTCCAAATCAGTAGCTCTATTATATATGATGGCAAAACAACTAGTAGCTTCAAACAATTGAGAAAAATAATTAGGACATAAGATTTTCAAGAGATATAAATTGAATTGTCAGTAAACCTTGTTTAACAAGTTCTAGCTGGATTTTCTATGGTTTGATATGACAATAAACTGTGGAAACTTCAACCCTTTTAAGAGAAGAAGATAACAATCTTAGCTTTTAAGCTAAGCAACCAAATTCCAGCAAGCACTTTAAAAAACAAAGGCTATACATACATAATAATCATAATTGGTTTCTAATCAACAATAATCCCTCTCAATTTAACTGTAAGATGATGTTTTTGGTTTATCTGATATTTTCACTACCCTATTGATGGTATTTTTAGCTAGAGAGTTGACTTTAGACTTGGATCACAACTCAAGATCGTGTTTTTTTATTAATGATTGATAAACCCTTTTTTATTTCTGTAATTATTGATGGTTCGCCTAAACGATCTATCACTTCTGTATACATACATACATATATAAAGAGGGGAAAGATAAATATAATTCAACCCAATTTTATCTTTTAAGCTCAAAAACCAAGCTTTAGACACCTTACTAGCAAATCAGAAAAAATGAGCTTAGATAAGCAAACCAATTATGCAAATTCAATCAATAGACTATAATTATAGAATTCATACCAGCTAGCACTTTAGAAACTAAGTCGATAGGACATAATCATAATTGATTATTAATCAACAATAATCTCTCTCAATTTAACTGTTTCCCGTGATCCAACCTAAACGATCTATCCAGTTTTATTATACTGTATACATATATATAATTCAACCCAATTTTATCTTTTAAGCTCAAAGTGCAAAATTTTAAGACCACCTTATTAGCAAATAAGAAAAAAAATCTAAGCTTAAAAGTCGCAAGCTGATCAATTTTGTAAATTCGATCAATAGACTACAATGATTAAACTCATATCAGCTAGCACTTTAGAAACTAAGGCGGTAGATACATAATCATAATTGATTTCTAATAAACCAATAATCCCTCTCAACATGATTGTTTCCCGTGATCTAACCTAAACGATCTATCCAATTTTATTATATTGTATATACATACATATAATAAAGAGCTTAAAAGTTGCAAGCAAACCAATTTTGTAAATTCGATCAAATTCATTACAGATGGCACTTTAAAAACAAATGCTATACATACATAATAACGATAATTGAATTGTAATTAACAATAATCCCTCTAAACTTAACTGTTTCCCGTGATCCAACCTAAACGATCTATCCAATCCATTATACCTATATAGAGAGAGATGACCTGAAACGGAATAGTAGCCGGGTGTATATATACTTGATCTCATTTTAAGGAAAAAGAGAAAAATGTCATCTTTTAGGTGTAACAACCACACTTTTGATAACTTATTAGCAAATAAGAAAAACAAAAGCTGAGCTAAAAAGTTGTAAATTCAATAGATAATAATTGATTCCAGCTAGCACTTTAAAAGCTAAGGTGACAGATATATAATCATAATTGACATCTAATCAACAATAATCTCTCTCAAGTCTCAACTTAATTAACTGTTTCACATGATCCAACCTAAACGATCAATCCAATCCATTATACAACATACATACATACATATCCATTATAATTGAATTGTAATTAGCAATAATCCCTCTTAACGTAATTGATTCCCGTGATCCAATCTAAACGATCTATCCAATCCATTATACTGTATACATACATATATGATATATATATATATAGAGAGAGAGAGAGAGGGAGATGACCTGGAACAGACTGGTAGCCGTGGACATATGGATTAGAGTGAGCGGATGAACCGGGAGGAGGAATGGGCTGGGGAAACCCGATGACCGGCTGTGGCGGGTAATTAGCTACCCCTTGAAACGTTCCGTACTGTGGCTGAGGTTGAGCCTCGTGATGATGGTGTTCCACCTTCGATTCCTCTCCTCCGCCCATCTTCACTATATATATTATTTATATGTATTTTTATTTATATGTTTGTGTATATATATATATAGAGAGAGAGAGAGAGAGATGGGGGAAGAATTGGGGTTTTGTTTTGTGTTGTGTTTGTGTGTTTGTGTGTAATGATTGGAAAAGTAAACGGCGAAACGTGAGTGGATATACTCTCATCAGCTGTCTTATATTTACCCTGATGGGGATCAAAGTTCTATTTTTACCATTTAAATTTTGATAACTTCGGTAGTTGTAGTCTCTAAGTTTTGTTAAATGGGAAGATTTGGGGTTCAATTATGAATAGAGCCATCATATAATCATAAATTATGGGACACACAATTTTGCAAAGACCGACATGATCTAACGAGTCTCTGCAAGAATGCGAGTCATTTAGTCTCTACTTATATTAACACTCAAATAAGTAGAACTTATAACTCTGGAAAAAAAAATACGTTTATTGTATTGTACTATCATTGTTTAACGATGTATGTATTATACTACTAATTTTAACAATTGATGTACCAAACTACGAAATTCGTCACAATTGAGGACCTACTGTTAAACAAAATAATAAAATTGCATTCATATTCTCTTGTCTATCACATGGTGAGTGCAATTTTATCAATATACGTCAAAAATAGATCACCAAATATGAGATATATTGACTGCAATTTCGTCGATTTATATTGCTAGTCCATTAATTTGATGAAATTTTGTAGTTTGGTAGCTCAATTGTTAAAATTAGTAGTACAATATCTAAATCGTTAACTAGTGGTAGTACAGTACACTAAACGTATTTTTTTCCTTGTAACTCTCTTGAATTGGGATTGAAACAACGGTTCTAATTAAATATGTTTGGATAGTTACGATAAAAAATATGGTTGGAAAGTTGAGAACATTGTTCTCAACGGTATGGTGTTGGATTCAATGGATTATACCTATTGAACCATTGATTAATTTTGTATATATCAAATTCAGAATATGGACGATATATGTCAATAAATGGTTTTCTAATATACTCGTTTGAAGGTACATGGTTTTCTAATAAACTTACAGATGATACTTTCTATGTTGTTTTCCTAATCGCTTATCAAAAACTTTGTGGCCCAATTTTGAATTGTGCCCCCTGTTATTTGCAGGGTTGTTTTCACCTGCAGGCAGCTCTGTAAACATACGACGGTATTTAGTAGTTTGGTTTCAAATATGCAATGGAGTATATGAAACACATAGGTAATGCTGAACTTTCGGATAGTGATGTGATTTAAGGAAAAGTTCAAATTAAGTTGTTCAATCTTAATTTGACACCATATGTCAAAACAGTCTCGTTTAGATTCCTAATCATTTCATGTTTTAATAGATATCATTTAGTCGAATTCAAATTGTTCACAATGCTAAAGTGGTATATACATCATTTAAAAATAAAGACTTTGAAAAAAGAAAAAAAAAAGAATCAAAACTACCATTGTTGCAAAAAAAAAAAAAAAAGAACAAGTCAAGGAGGCCAATACTATCGCAATTTAAGTCTTGGAGATAAAACAAAATTATGTTGAAAAAGTTGGACAGAGTACTGAGCTGGATGGGAGCTGGATCTTGTTTGGCTTTTGACTATTCAGCGGCGTACACGTGGTAAACTTTTTTGGAAATTGTATTTAGGTTTCGGGTTAAATCAAAGGAATAAAACATAGTATTTGCCTACCCCGGAAATAAATAACGTTAAATGTGTCATTTCCACGAATGTGAGTGTCCCAAGACTGCAATAACAGTAAATAGAGGTAAAGTACAATGAGTCCAGCGGATTTAATTTCGAATTAAATTTTACAATGTCTTAAATCAATTTAACACTTATATCTAAAAAAAAAATTCACTTTGTCACTTCATTATATGTATAATAATATATTTTTATTATAAAATACATTTTTATCACTCCAAATATATGTATATAGATTGTGTGAGTTATATATATATATGTGTATATTAGTAATAGTTTATTTAATAATTTTTCTTATTATTAATATTTAAATTTAGTGTATGATCAATTATGGTTCTACTATATTTTTATTTGGTTTTTAGTAGGTTGGATTTTTATTATTTTGAATATTTATATTTTAGTTTATTAAATTATAGACTGTATTTTTAATATTTTATGTATATTTGGAGTGATAAATATTTATTTTATTAACTAGAGAATGTGTGAGTTGTGTGCAAGGAGGGCATCTTTGTAACAGTCACCTTATTTGAATGGTTAGATAATGTTTTTCAATAACTGATTTATTTTTTATATTTTCAACAAATTATAATTTGATAAATTAAAAACAAATTGTATAACACGTTAAAAAACCAAATAAAAATATAGAACTTTATGGAGGGCTACCCTAAACTTAAATATAAATAAATTTTTTTTTATTCATTTGATATCTTTTTATGCTAACGGATTATGAATCAGTCATATAGGGTGATTGTTTCCTAGTGTGGAAGTTGTGTGTTTAGCATTACCTTTTTTTATATCGAGGGAGGAATGGTACTGCCTTCTTAAAAATAATAATAAAAATTATAACAAACAAGCAAACTTTTATTAGTAATAAAGTGAAACATTACCCAGATTACAAACTTTCCAAAAACCAAACACAGATAACAATTAACCAATATAACCGGTTAGTAAAATTATCATTTTAACAACTGATTTATACAAAAATAAACTTACAACATGCTAACTATACTAACATGCTGCCACGAACTAGAGCTTACTTACAACAAGTCATCAAAATACACTACTCATAAACAGACTTTTAAAATCACAGTTTGGTAAAAAAAAAATAATCTACAACGACTTTGAATAAAATATTGCCAAAAATAATCTAGTGATTATCTTATCAAAAACAATAATATTTTATTTTTTAAAAAGTTGTAAATTTTGAGAATAACAGTTTATGGTTATGTAGTTTTGGTCATTACCTAATAAGCAGTAATTTGTATATTTTTTCACAACCATAAAACTATAACTAGTGTTCTAATAATCACCACTAATTGCCGATTAATTGGAAGTCGGACACAGACCGACTCGATTAGTGCTGATCTGTGGGAATTAGTCGGTGGTTGAAAAAAAAAACCTAATTTGGGCTTAATCGGCTTAATTGACGGAATTATAAAGTTGAATTGTAATAAAGTGGAGGGAATTGATCGTCTAAGTAGTCAAAATGAAAAACCCAATTGGGTTAGGGTTTAGAAAAACCATTGAAAAAACACAGTACGGGGAGAAAAGAAACGAGGAAGATAACAGAGGGGATATAGAGCCTAAAATGATGGCTTGGAAATTAGGTTTTGTTTTTAAAGTTTTGATATTATTACAAAATAGTCCATTTATTCTTGAATCTTATCAAAAACTTCCACTGTTTTCCAAATGTAACATAAAAAGTTTAAAAAAATTACAAATAAACCTCCAAATTTAAAAATATAACACTTTTAGTCATACCATCTAATCAGCGATTACTCGGTGACTAATCGGAAAATCGGCAAGTCGGAGTTCACAGATTAGTCGGCGACTTGCGACTTTTACAACCTTGACTATAACACAAATCAATATTTATAGTTAGGGATGAGTTAGGGTCGGGACCCGATCCGTAAACACCCAACCTGTATCCCGACCCGATTACTTTTGGAAGTGAAAAAAAAAATCCGACCCGACTTTTTTGGAATCCCGCAGGGTCGGGATAGCTTTATCCCGAATCTCCCGACATATTTTTTTATTTTACGACAACGTTATTTTTTATTAATAATTTTTATTTGAGAAGTATAAACATGTTATTAACACGAAATATAATCATAGTTTAAAAATAATATTCCTAATAAATGAAAAAATAAAATAACATCTAATAGAAAAAATAATGTGAAATTATAAATAATGGAGTAAATAAAAAAATTGATACGTTTTTTATAAAATTCTTTAATATTTAGTTTTATTCACACAAGCAACAGTTATCATACTAAATAAGATATATTATCATTATAATTTTTATAATCGAAAAATAATGATCATTTATCTTTTTTGAAGTAATAATATATTTTTTTTAATTTAAGTATATTTTTTATTTTAATAGTTTCATATATTCAAAATTACAAATCTATATTATACTTATATAATTATAACTAATATATGAAACAAAAAGTATTGTAACTCATATGATAGAATGCTTACATTACATGTTAGAGGTATAAAGTTCGATTCTCACCTCACTTGCATTTGATACAAATTAATTTACATATTAATGTTGAAATAAAAAAAATCATGTTAATGTTATATGATATAAATTATAAATTAATTAAAAAATCGGATCGGGACAAAACCCAACGTTTTACGGTCGGGATTCTTTTCAGATCGAGTACGGATCAGGACACGGTTATGTTGGGATTTCGGTATTTTTTTCCCCATCGTGATAGTACAATAAATTAATAACGGTAATATATAACCGTGTTAATTACAGCCATGTTAAAGGTATAACCTGCGAAATAAGGGGTATATATTACAACGGTCGTATTAGTCAAACCCCTAAAACAGCTGTTGTTTCCTTCTGATTCTATTTGTAACTCAACTTTTTGTACTCCTAATTTCTCATACCCACTAAAACTTCCCCGCAGCTTTTCTGAAAACAACACATATACCTAAATCCCAATCTCGGATTTTATACCATTAAAAAGCAATACCCTTCAATATAAAGAAAAACACAAGAAATACGATGATGACACAGGAAGAAAGGATGAGTATTCTACGAAGGTACATTCAGGACCCGCTTTCTGATGATACCGAGTTGTATTATAGCGGGATTCTGGGTTCTTCCGATTTGTCGAATGAGGTTTATGTCGCATGTTCTGTTTTAGCAGAGTGGAAAAAACAAAGGAGAGAATCGGATAAAGAAGCAATCAAGAAACAAAAACTCATCGGTTTTCCGGAAAAAGAAGGAATCAAGAAACAAAAACTCATTGATTTTCCGAAGAGCAAGAGGACTACTGCTACAGTTCCGAACCCAGCTTTTAAAAACCAGAAAATTAAGAGTCATACTAAAGAAACACCAGAGAGGCTAGAGGTTGTACCATCGTCGAAAAACATAGATCTTCGCCTAACTTTTAAGCTTGGAGAAGATAATTTATTTTCAGTCCAGAAAAGCAGCAGCAACAATGTTGCTATTATCCCACAAAAGCCACTACCAAAGAAGTGTTCCCAAGTTAAGTATGAAGACCATCGGGCGAAAAAGAGGGTCAAAATTGAAAAACTGGAGCCAATTAGTTTGACCGAGAATAATAATATTCCTAATAACTTAAAGGCTCGTTTGCTAAACAATAAAGCTGTTTTGGTTATTAAGAAGAACCTGACAAAAACAGACGTAGCCAAAAATAACCAACGGCTCTCAATTCCAGAGAGCCAGTTAAGAAGTCCTAACTTTCTGACAGAAGAAGAGCTTATAAGCCTATCTTATAAAGAGGGAACACCAGTCCCACATTTACACGCAAGAATGATTGAACCATGTGGGGCCGAATGCGACGTTAAGTTGGCCAGGTGGAAGATGACTTCGAATTTTGTGTTTAATATATTTGGTTTGTGGAAAGAAGTTGTGGTGAGGAATCACTTCAGTGAAAATACACCTATCGAGGTCTACTCGTTTAGAGAGGACTCCCAACTCTACTTCGCTGTGGTCAGGGTAAAAACTTGTGAATGTTGATTATCAATGAGGATTTTTGTTTGCCAAGAAATTTGAAATACTGAGTGGTTAGCAGAGAAAATTATGTCTTTGAAGACATGAAAGATTTTTGGTATGGTTAACTTACATTAGTTCTGATTGTGTAGTGACATTGATAATCGATTATTTGTAACTGAGAGTTTAGTATTAACCTGCGTGTTTTGTCACCTATTTACCTAGCGACTAGAGATTCTCCTGTTATTTTTTTTTCCAACACTTTTTCTGGTACTGCTATCAGTGTTAATGATTGTTAATTGCTGTTATCAGATTCTATCAAATGATAGTCCCAATAATTATGTCTTTTGAAGACATGAAAGATTTTTGGTATGGTTAACTTACATTAGTTCTGATTGTGTAGTGGCATTGATAATCGATTATTTGTGACTGAGAGTTTAGTATTAACTTGCGTGTTTTGTCACCTATTTACCCAGCGACTAGAGATTCTCTTGTTATGTTATGATTGTTAATTGCTGTTATCAGATTCTGTCAAATGATAGTCCCCAATAATTATATGTTCATGGTGTGCTGTTTATGTTTAGTTCTTGGTGTTCATGTTCCTGAGGCATATAGTTGGCCTTTTCCCACATTCAAACTTATTATTCTGTACTTTGATCACATTATTATATGTTTATGATTTAAAAGTCCATAGAGATCGATTTCGCTTTTGGATAACATGTATGTGAAAATCATTGGGTTGGCTTTTATATGCATATTATTCAAAACGTGTAATTCGACTTTTTTCTTCTTCTTCTTCTTTTCTTTGCCTGTCATCCTCTAACATTTAAGCTTTTTGCAAATTACTATAGTGCAACTTATCGCGGTAGCCGATGTATACAAATATGGTCCAGTTAATTTCAAATAATAATCCTTAACGTATCCATGCTTTTTTCAAACATAAACTTGGTTTCATTTCTGGTACCTTCTCTATTGTGTAGTTACAATCACTGTTTTATAAAGAGAAATCTTAGCCAAAGTGTTTTTTCAAGAGCTACACTAAAAGCTTAGAAAGCGTAAGCTTTTAGCTGCCTGAAAACCCAAAAACGAGCTTTTTTTAAGCTTTTATCGAGGTTTGAATCGAGTTTTTTTACTACGAAGTGCGCCTTTTAAAATAGTGGTCACAACCAACAATGGGAGATGTAAATAAATTTATTTAAAAGATGTGAGATGTACTGATTTTGTCAACTTCATTCTTAGTTTATTTTCGTTTTTTTTTTCTTCCCATTCTCATTCAGTTGGAGTTAGGAGGATTGGACAACTTAAAGTTGCAGAACCTTGGTTACTTAAACATTCACAGTATCAGTTGAAAAAACAAGTTCAAGAAATACGTTATTTAGCAAAATTTAGAAGCTTCTAATTAGGATGAAGTGTTTCAGTTCTGTGAGTATACTCAGACGTTTACTTATAAATTAGTCAGAGACAACAGTGCGAAGAAGTAGCAAAATTTCAATTTTTGTTGTAGACGAAGAACTTTTTTTCTGCAACCACGACATGATAAACTCAGAAGTATCACAAGGTAATAGTAATCAAATCAATATAAAATAATTAGTATATAAGGTAAAAGGATGTCGTATTTCATCGTAAGACCTTCAGGAAGGAATATACGAGTTTTAGAAAAATTGGTCTCTGTATGTTCTTAAATCTCCCAATATCATTGAAAGAAATGATTAGCATCACGAAATGGCTTCATGTTGGTTTCTAAAACTACAGTGCTTTAAGGACGAGTCTCTAAAAGGCAAAAACAGCTTTAAATGAATCTAGGGAAACATGTTTCCTGCAGTTTCCTATTCCCCGAAACAATAGATTGGTTTTAAAATTTAATGTGAGATCCAACCTTTCTTAGTTCTTACCAAGTTTTACCCCTTAAATTTTTTCCTTTTTGTACTTTCCTAATGAAAGATGCATTGCAACTATTAAAACATGTACCAAAATGTACAAAAATGAGTTACAGGTTACAAATCTGGTTATACGTTTGAATGTTGCCTCATGGGTTGTTATGTTAAAATAAGCCTCGTGCTCATCTATTGATGCAGTAATAAGCTCGTCAGTAATTCTCAAAAAAAAAAAAAACTTGTCAGTATAATCCTTCACAGCTTGGAATAAAGTGGCTTCTTCTGATTTCATTTTCCGACATTAAGTAACAGCTGAATTTGAGGTGACTGGTGATTTATTTTCAATCGGGCTTTATCCTATGGCTAATCACACTAAAGCCTAATACAAAAGAGTTGTGTCGTGAAAGCCTTTGAAATTAGATAAGTTCAATAACCTGGAGCAAAAAATAGAATTATCACCGAAAAGCAGTAAAGCACTACCCTGGCTACTTCAATTCAAACTAGGTACAGGCACACACTTCAACACCACTGTAGTATATATCAAATAAACATGATTCGAACATTGTTATTTCACTGACGATTACGACATGCAATAATTGGTTTATTTCCAAAAAGCATTTTCTAGGTAGAGATTTCGTCTACCAGGATATATTGCCTTTACATTTGGATTCACAAAAATTAGAAAACATTTTGTGAATCACCTGCGAATGAATTTCACTGACGATTACGGCATGCAATAATTGGTTTATTTCCAAAAAGCATTTTCTAGGTAGAGATTTCGTCTACCAGGATATATTGCCTTTACATTTGGATTCACAAAAATTAGAAACATTTTGTGAATCACCTGCGAATGAATTTCTGGAAACTCAATGAGATGCAACTATGTGAATGTTTAATCAAACAAAATTCACATCAGCGAAAATACAAGTAGCAAATGCAGTTACATACACCAGGGAAAACAAAAACAAACAAAAAAGTCCCACAAATTGTCTCACATATTTACTTAGAAGCTGGTACTTGATATTCGACTCGTCGACTTTGTATAGCTTGTTTTCTTTTCTCCTTATACTTATAAATCTGACGTAACCCTTTTACACAAAGGAATACTTCTAAGATAGCAAGGACTAGACAGTAAAGTAAAATAACCAAGTAATGATAAATAAATAGCTAAATTAATTATTTTCTGAACTTAGCAACTTTCATCTATGCATTTGCCTCATGTTCGAAACGCTTCTTGTAAGTATAGTCGAAAAGAGCTAGAATATAGTAGTATATGTTAAACCAGTAAACCACGATAGTAACTATAAAGAGAACTTGTTAAGCAACTCAAGGTAATTGCACATTCAGTGAAGTCGATGATTCTATTGAAGGTGATCATGTAGAATGATACTTATAAATTAACTGGAGCAGACTATAGATACTTGTATTTTAAACAATTAATGAAGCTAATAATGTAAGCGCCAGAAGATGGCTTTTTTAACAGCAACAATCATCTATTGATCCAAGGCTCCGTCAGTTGAAAAGCATTCCCAAAGTTTGCAATAAATTTAAAACCACTGTTTTAAAAAGCTTGATTTGAAGCAGAAAAGCTCAATTAAAAGCTAGATGCAAAGCTCGATATTTCAAAGCTTTAAATAAGAAAAAAGAAGCTTGGCTTCTGGCTTTTTAGCCCGGTAAACCTTACGATATTTTCAGTTTTTAGCGTAGCCCTTACAAAATCACTTCATTTACATTTTCACTATTTAAAAGATTGGAAAGAACTACAAAGTGCATTTTTAGATCTTGGTTCAAATAAAATGTCTAAAAAATTAAAATTAGGAGTTTTGACAAGAAGGCATGCCAGGAAACATTGTTATTACTTATAATTTCGTAAGAAGAACTCAATCCAAATTTTAAAAATGAGTGTATCACCCTTAATCCATTTTTAAAACAATATTCTATATATCTCTCTTCAATTCAAAAAATATCGACACGTACTGGCTTTCTGATTTTCTTGTATACCATAGAAGAACGGATTCAATTAGATATTCTTAGATTTGCTAGGATTATTAATTTTCAACAGTTTAAGAGCTTGTTTACTTGTAGGCTGCAGCTTTTAGACTCCATGGGCTGGTTGCAGTATAAGTAGTAATGGAACTATTAGTATTTTCGAACTATGACGGGATAACAAATGAAGATGTGATTAATATTACATACATGAAATATAAATGAAGTGTTTGTTTGATTTTTATTACGGTTGTACTATTTTACAAATTTACATTTATATATATAATAAATAAACTTGCAAAATACTATACATATATGATTTTAATATACATATATATATATATATATATATATATCACACCACTTTTACTCCAAATACTCTTATTTTTCAATATCACACCCTCTTATTACTCCAAATACCCTCATTTCTCATAATTTCTAATCTATGTTACTAATAGCCTCGTCTCCACTTTTTATGCCCAACACGATACTTGTGGGTCCGACGGTATTTACAATACAAACTCAAACAAACACACCCATCATGTATAAAATTATACTCCCTGGTATAAGTCTCAAAGTAAAAGAAACTTGTTTTGCAGCCAAACCGGGCAATTAAACTTGCTTCCATAGGGTGTATTTCCTATAACAAAGGCTCGGAAAGACGAAAACAATTTGGCAGCTGGGCATTAACTTCATAATTAAGTTTTAGACATTTAAACATAGAGAAATACCTTTTGCACTTAATATTTGCACCGAAAAATGCAAAAGGAAAATGCAGAAATTACAATGCCAGTCTCTATTGGACTGCGGGTTTATTTTATTTTGCATTTTCCTAATACACTGTTTGGTAGCACCCGCGTGTACACCCAAATAGAGGAATATAAACTTTGGTTAAAGCAACCCAAATGTTTCAGATTGCCCTGAAGAACATTTAGATTTAGGAAAATTATTGTCAACTATACTAAAGTTTTTTTGTTTTTTTGTTTTTTTTAAATCGTATCAAATGATTTCATACCTATCCCGTTTAACAAGACTCAAACCCTATAGTTAAACTATTTCTAACGGTTTCTAGCCCACTATGCTATTCCTAGCGGATTTAAAATATACTAACGTATCGGTGGTTCATACCCACTTATCAACATTAACAATTTGCATAGCGAACTTACACACGTTCTCCAACCATCATACTTGTGTTAAAAAACATAACGGAAATTGATAAATGACAAAAATAACCTCACGTTTTCGTGTTATTTACAACGCGCCACGTGATCACCTTCATTTTCTAAGTTAAATACAACATTGATCCTCAAAGTTTTACTAAAAAATTATTTAAGTAACTACACTTTAAAAACTAGTTAAATTTAGTAGTTTTACTTTAAATTTAAGCTATTATGGTCCTTAAGCTTTTAAAAAAATACAAAATTACATAAATAAAATAAAAGGCTGAAATTTCAATAAGTTCAAAAGCTTCAAGTTTAAAATATATATGCAATGCAAATATGATTATTTTTTTCTTGTACATAAATTATTGCTAGCAAATTTTTTGTTATATATTACAATAGCACATATACTTATCCTAGTCAGCTCTTCTTTTCTTCCAAGATCCGTTCTCCTTAGGAAAAAAATGCAGCTTCTATACTTATTAGTTAGTATTATTTATTGCAACATAAACTATATGGGGTTTAAATGAAAAAAAAATCATTTTCTTCTTTCCCACCTCCTTTCTCTCTCTTCTGTAATGGGATAGTGCGAAGTTGTGAGCACAGGCGGCGGTAGACCAGATTTCGCAGGGTCGGGTACATCTGAGGTTGTTGCATAGTGGGGTTAGGGTTTGATCGGTTTAATTTGGATTTTATGATTTTTCATAGGATGTAGAGGATCATATGTTATAGAGATAATTCCTCTTTGCATATACAAAATATCTGTTTTTAACGATTTGCATACTAAATTAATTGTTTTTTCAAAAATCATATCAAACTGTCTCAAACTCATTAATTATCATACTGTTGTCATATAACACTAAAAAACAGCGACATGTGACATTTTGAAGTGGAGATTACCCTTATTTTGAGCCAAACCTTTAAACAATTGATTTTGTTTCAAAAAAAAAGATAAAAATTAGAAAAAAAAATCTAGAAAAATCATAAAATTATAAAACTTGGTTTTAAAAGTATTAAATTGAGTTTAAAATTTATAAAGTCATTTTTTTAATTTAAAAAAAATATATAAAAATGATAAGAAAAACTATAAAATTAGAAAACATGGATATATAAGTTTAAAATCAAGTTAAAATTTTTACAGGGTCGTTTATTTATTTTTTGAATATTTTAGTCTTATTTTATAAAAAATCTCAAAAGAAAATATAAAAAAAATAAGTAAAAAATAAAATTGCAAAACATGGTTTTAAAAGTTAAAAATTTAAAACGTTAATTGTGATTTTTTTGCATTTTTTTTGTTGCAATTTCTATATTTTTAAATCCTACTTAAGAAAAACTACAAAATTTCTTAAAACATTTTTATCAATTATGGAATGATTATTTTTAACTTTAAATACGTGTTCTACAATTTTAAATTCAGTTTTATATATTATAATTATTTTTTACATTTTTTCTATTTTTCACACAAATGACTTTACAAAATGGTGTAAAAAAGACCAAAATAATAAAAACAATTGCTGAGATGGAAAAAAAATGCAACAATACCACGTTATAAGAAAACAGTTAATTTAGTATGTAAATAGTTAAAAACAGATAGTTTGTATAAGTAAACAAAATTATCCCTATTTTACTTGTGGAAAAGACGGTTTTATCCTTCATTAATGTCACGTGGGGTCACGTGCTTGCTATTTTTTGGTGTTAGGTGACAACAATATGATAATTAGTAAGTTTCAGACAGTTTTGTATGATTCTTGAGAAGATAGTTAGTTTAGTATGTAAATCGTTAAAAGCAGATAGTTTGTATTTGTAAACATTAATTATCCCTATGTTATATCTATATGTATGTATATGCTTATTTATGAATCTATAAGTTAGTTTTTTTGTTTTAGTTTAATTAAAAACCTTTAGATCAAATTTAATAGTCATGATTACTTTTTTTTACCTTTGATCGTATATAATGGTTTCACATGAATTTAATGAGAATAATGACCAATTTACCACTTAAAAACACAATCATGACCCGACTTTGTTAAGTTAGTTAACATAAGTTAAATAAAGTGTGTTGATTGGACGAAATCACATACGTGAGTACGTAAATTGTTAATAATGACAAATGGTTATGCAATTTCTTAAATACCAATAAGTTGGTATACTAAACAATAATTTCCGCTTTAGATTTTTATATCACAAAGGAGAGATCACGCAGTCATTTAGAATGAGCACACACCTCTCACGAAGGTGTGTATATGTATATAATCATAAAGAAGATCATGGCTGATCTTGCGAGAAAAAAAAAAGTAAAAATATTACCTCAGAGGCTTTGACTAGTTTTCCTATTTCCTTTTATTATTAAGTATGTGAATATTAGACAAAGGGTCTCTTTACTTTCCCAGATACAAGTTGCAACAACTCCACAATCTATTGGAATGTATCAAACTTATAAAAATTAAATTAATGCTACAGAAGTAAGAAAATTATACTATTATTTTTAATATTTGATGTCACTCTCATGAATCAACTACTCCATTATTAGTCACCGACTGTTAGAAAATTAACAAATAAAGATGATATTTATTTTCTTTTCCTTTCCTCGTCAACTTGTCCTGACTGGCAGATGCAAGTCTCTAAATCAATCATGCCAGTTTAAAAAATACTTTTGAAGATCTAAGTTTAAATACCAAGTTAATCTCACGTCAAACGCACCACAAATACCTGTTAAATACTTCATACGTCCCGAAAATAAGTGTCCGGTTTCGAAAACCGGGTTATTTAATGATCTGAACAAATTTCATTTAAAATTTGACGAATAAGTATAAAAAAAAATCAAAAAATTCAAATAAAAACTATTTTTTATTTATAATATGAGATTATAATTGTAAATTTGATATGATTTCACTACCAAAAATGAATATTTAAAAAAAAAAAAAATTACTGAAAAATGAAAACATACACTTATTTTGAAAAGTCAAAAAAAAAAAAACACTTGTTACGAGATAGTGGATAGAGGGAGTATAAGCTAGATTGTTTGATTTTGTTTGATTGTAGTTAGGACTGTAAATGAGATGAGCTGTTCGTGAAATCATTCGTGTTCGGCTCGGCTAATGCTCGGTTCATGTTCGGTCATTTATAAATGAACACGATAATGAATAATAATACAATGTTCGTCTATTATGTGAACTGAACATGAACATTTCTCTGTTCGGTTCGTCTAATCTCGTGTTCGTGTAACTATATATAAAGTTTGATAAAATAAAAAACTACATCTATTAATGATGTGATAAAAACTAATATCACTACATAATTAATAAACTTATTTATGCTATAATAATATAAATGATATATTTGTATTATTTCGAACTTATTATGGTAATTTATATCATCATACTATAAATACAGTCACCGATTTTATCGTTAAGTGTTCAACTCGTTAAAGTAATCTTACGTATGTAAAAAAGAATTTATACAATATATAAAATTTGTTGTGTGACATATTAGCTCACATATATATGTATATAGATATAGGGAGAGAATATAGAGAGAGAGACAACAGGGTCTTTATTAATTAGGATGTATCAATACAAGGGGACCCTAACCTTCTTTATATACTAGAGGTTAGGGTTATACAAGATAGAAAGCCCAACTTAAGCCTATTATGAGTAAGGCCCAATAGTCCAATAATATCTTACAACACTCCCCCTTTGGACGTCTTGAATTCTTCGTCTTCATGCAGTCGATCTGAGTCGAGTTCATTCGCAGTGCTAAACACATAAAAACCTTAGGGCCGGAAAACCCAGTGTGGGACAAAACCGGTACCTAGGAGAAACTGTGTAGCCGAATGATATAGGCCGAAATATCATGTAAGTAACTAACCACAAAACAGTGTGCCTCATCAAAACCTTGCCAGAGCAAACCCAATGGGAAAATCTCTGATCGAAGGAAAAAGAGTGCAACAGTGGTAGTAGTAGGAGATCAACCACAAAACAGGTGCCTCATCAAAACCTTACTAGAGTAAACCCAGTGGGAAAAAATCTCTAGTCGAAGGACAAAAGAGTACACAGTGGTAAGAAATATACAACAGGATACTTCCCCTAATTTCGGCAATCTTAAGTGAGATATGATGGGAACGTGTCTCGCTAAAAACCTTGCCAAGGAAAACTCAGTGGAAAAAAACCTTGGTCTAAGGACAAAAAGAGTACACGAGCATGCGACTGGATGCTCCCCCTCACTTGCACACGACAGGGTGCGAGGATTTCGACTAAGTAGTAATTAGTGCAATAAGCATTCACCTGGATGCTCCCCCTCACTTGCACACGACTGGGTGTAATGATTTCATATTCGAATAAAGAGTACGAGCATTCGACTGGATGCTTCATTTACTTACACACGACTGGATGCAAGAAAATCTAACGTGGAATAGAATGAGTATTCAACTGGATGCTCTTAAACTTCATATGTGAAGATTTATTTTGGCGAAAAATGCTAAATAGCATAATCTAGTCATGTCTCTCTTGATCGATAACAACAAGTTGTCCTCAAATAAGACAAGTGTTTTATCTGGATCGTGAGACAGAGCATATGTAATTCAAATATGGCTAATACTAGCTCGAAGCCATATACACTCTCTAGTCGTCTCATAGAGCACGAGCTGGTTATAGTGATTCATTTGGAGTCATTCCAAGACCTCCAAGTTATCGCCTTATTTCTAATGGTAAAGACAGACCATGTTAGGAATACCCCTTATGCGGGTCTGATAAGTAACCGGCATCGGTATAACCGAAAAAGGGTTGCGTTAATTCGAGTAGCGAAGGGGGTAGGTACACTCGATGACGCAAATGGGATAAGACAAGCCCTCATCCACAGTTACCTTAAGGTAATGGGAAAATGTCTTTTATGACAATTCGATGGCAGAGTGTTAGCGCGATGCTGTGTCGAGCTATACCATTCACAGCAGACAAGATGTTCATCCTATTACATTAAACCAAGTACAATGATGCGCTTATTGTACTTAGATATGAACATCATGGTTCAATATCTCTTTGTCGTCACATCAGGGACGGACTGGGTCTATATCAATGTCTAGTGATCGAACGATGGGAGAATCTGACGACTTAGCGTCATGATGACTACAACGTCATAACACCTTCTAGGTGTAGTCTGAATCATGGACTTAGATTCAATCTTTACGGGACTCGATCATCGGGCCGAGTCACTACCGTGTCTTCCCAAGATCCTTCATCTCGAAGGCAAATCCAAAAATGGATCGCGTAACAAAACACGCAAGGGCATAATACTTGTTCAAGTATCCCAAGCTAAACAAGTACTCACTTAGGCGGGTATACCACATCCGCTCGGATTATATTAATCCATATAGTGAACGTCTCATTTTATTGAGATCATGTTCCGTGGTCAGGAACTACTTGATTAAAGCATATGAGGTCACACAGGGACCTTCATCTATATCTCTTTGTCTAAATTCCCATAGAGATAAAACCGTGACCACATTCATGGCTGCATACTCAGTTTTCCGGAAACTACTAAACTGGTAAAGTAGGGGACTGTTATAATGTCCATTACGAAGAAATCAACCATCTCGTAATCAATTCCAAGATGTGAGAGAAGCCTTGCGCTACTAGGCGAGCATTCAACAATCTCATTATTCTCATCACTCTTCCTTACGAATAACCAAATAAACGAACTCGTTTACCATTGGTGGTGTTGGATCTACAGGTCCGAACACACTTTCGCTAAGGAGTCTACTTGGATTGCAAGTTTCCATTAGTACAGTCTATTCTCCGTTGACTTCAGGCAATGGTACATGGTTCCCTATCATAATTTGCTCATATTATCAGTCGTCACCGAATATATGAACAAGTAATCAATGACAGTATCGTTTCGCTTCAATATCGTCTAAGATATCATGATCGACAGATATTTCGAGATTCTTAGGATGAGGAGTAAATCACACATCTCCTTGATCCTTTATAATCTCGTACGACAAACGAGTTTCAGTTCACCACCTCTGGGGCTGAACGAATTTGGAACTGGTCAACTTCCTCGTATCTTGGGAAGGACGACAGACTGACGGCCGACGGCAACGTCCTTTGCTTGGCGGGTTCGGCCAAAGCAACGTGTTACAACAGGAACACGGCGTCCGACAGGGACGTCTATCATTGCAAGCATTTTGCAGCAGGTATAAATGATCTCGTGACATCTCATAAAGTCATTAAATGCGTCTGGCATTTAGTTAGACTTGAGGGAGTCTATGCACTTACTTATCACTAAGTGCAGTTTTTGATAATCAAGCTAAGACTGAGTGAGTTATGCCACGTTACTTCACGTCGTTCCTTATCAACGGTAACGTGCAAATCTCCCTCTAACGATGGGGAGAACAGTCTTAGCAATGTCACTTTCGCATATCATGCGGTAAAGAGATCGCTTGCCAAGGTTACTCTATCAAATGATAGGCAGGGGATTCATAATCGACTTATGTCCCCTTCAGAGGTCCATATTTTGAACGCTAGAGCGGCTCAATCAAAATATTAATTAATCACTCTAAACACGCGTTAATATGAGTCTTCTGGCTCATAACCAGTAACCAGCTGGTACGCATATGGTGTTTGAGTGTCTATGGGCCTCATAACGGACCAATGCAGCAAAATAGCATAACCCCACACGGAAATCTAAATCTTGGTGCGCAAGACCAAGAAATGCGTGCAATCATTTGCAGTCGCATCATCAAACTTTCCGTGAGTCCATTTGGGTCTGAACATAATCGACAGGATGTTCAATTTCAATTTCCAAACTCAAGTAATTCAAATCGAAATTTCTATTATTACTCTTCGGAATTATCAAGTCGACTAGACTTTTCAGGATAATCCGGATCATGAGCCATCAACTTAATGATAGGGCTAAAAGTTTGGGAAATGCTGCATTTCTGTGGACAACAATAATCATGTGACCTTATTGTCGATTCATCAACCATAACCATTTATATTTATGGTCCGTTTTATGGTTGGATAAGTCCACAATAACTCCTTCAATTCTTTACAAGAATTCTATGAGTTCATTTCGTGATCTTTACACATACTAGTCTTTCAAAGTGAGCATTAGTGTCATGAATTTCGGATTAATCACGAAATATATCCTCAAAGAGAATCCAAATGCGATGCGATTATAAATCAAGCATCGTCTTTTAACCCGGGAATATCTCATCCGGTCAATACCACAATATCAAAATGCTTTGATCAATCGACGACATGCGAATGATAGTATAGACAATCATGTCTTAGCATCTAAATCTTTTATCAATCGACGACAGGCGAAATGATAAGGTAACTTTAAATGCTTTTAAAAAAATGTGGTAGCAACCACTTGAAAGACATTTCAACTCCTCTAAAAATACGATTTTGGTCGTATTGAATGGAGGCTATGTAAAGAAATTTCAATTCTTTCATGAGCTATTACCAGATAACACTGGTTTTCTCGAATATTTTATAACTCAACAAGGTACGGCAGGACCTACATGAGTATAAGACCTCATATTTGACAAATCAATTTGGTTTTACCAAAGATTTTGATTTGGAACAACAGGTCCAGAATCGTTGTCACTGAGTACTCTTTTAGGCAAATAGTTGGTGAAATTATGTGGTACACTGTTAACCACTATTTCCAAAAAAATCAACTATCCCACAAGTATTGCCTAAAATTTCATAATTTAAAGTTTGGTCACATTTGTCAAAGAAATTTGCTCAAAACACTTTAAATTATTTCGAGAAATTTCATAAACAGGCAAACCATAATCCAAAAGTATGTCCAAATGGAAAAATCATAATACAAATGGAAAAACATAATCCAGATGAGCGAAAAAATGGCTCAATGATTTATCAAAATCAATAAAGAAATGTATCAAACTCATTTGAGCCACAAAATCGGGGGTCTCAAGAGTTTCCTTTCAATTAACTTTAACTACATTAGCATCGGTTTTTCCACCTTTATAATAGTTGTGAACTATTTAAGGAGTAACCGTGCATGACCTTTGTCTTTATAGCATAGAGTTGGCTCCTTGAGCATTATCTCTTGCTTTGTGACAACGGCCCATATTGTTCCTTTCAATTACTGTCTTGGAGCCACAGGTTTTCGATTTTGATGATTGTCTAAAATCTCGCTTGGCTAGGCGATTCATCGGGATCGCGACAGTTCAAGACAAATAACACTTGTCTCGGTTCTCGATTCGTGGAAAAAAAATGTACACGAAGAGCATTAATATCAGGCAAACAATTCGCCATTGACCCAATAGGATTAAAACTACTCACCGGGGTAATTTTCTTATCCAATAACAGATGGGTGATAAAGGAACATGGTGAATATAAATTCACGATACTGCTTATGGAATACAATTTCTAGGCTATTATTGTGGTGAAGGATTGCTCCAATATGTCAATTTCAGACATTTGTTCACCATAGACGTCATCACGTCTCAAATGTGGCGGCGGAATAAAATCAACGCCTTAGCATTCATCATGAAGGTAACAACAAACTCGTGTTTTACTCATCAAAGATGGCATCCAACAAAAAAATTGGGCATCACATTTTTCACACATCAGGGTGAGTAACATGTGGTGACGGAATAACATCATCGTCTAAACAGTCATTTCGCAAGTATGTTTTGCAAATTTTCTCATCATAGATGGCATCCAACATGTGTTGGGAGTTCTGGATTATTTTTCATATAAAACAACTGGTTTATATGTTTATGGTTTGCACAAGCATAAACTTTATTTTGAAACGACAGGTTCGAAAAATAGTTTTGCTTCTCATGTGAATCGGTTCTCATTGATCGAACGACGGGTCGATACTGAAACACCAATTCGGCGAAACATACATCACTATATAAACACACTCGGGGAAATTATTATTTAGTCAACCCCTTTCGGTAGCTCTAATTGAAAAACGACCAGGAAAGACGGTGAGGGTGGAGGGCACGAATGCCACTTAAAATCCGACCTCAATAGGATATCGACTTCCGCCTATATCTTTCCTAGACATCGTATCCAAATAGGTGAGACTATTTAGGGAAGGTTCATAATTTTTCCAACTTAAATATGAATATATATGATTTCGCAAATTATATATGGCAATAATATTAACAGCATAGAGAATATCTATATAGATTAACCACACATATATAAACAGGCAGTAAATATATTTTAGGATATATCTAATCATGCAGTATATTTGGTGTTATAAACAAATCAATTTAAGATTATCAATCAATCCATAAAGATTCTAACATATCAAATCAAATCAATTTAAGATTATCAATTAGATCTAATCCAATAATTTACTGGCATATGTGATATTTATATATATGATAATATCAAAAAAGATATGATTATGCTAACAAGATATCAATCAATTATCTATGTTTATCGCCATATTAATAATTCTATACATGTAGTTTTAACATGCAATTTTTATTCACTTGCCTTTTAATCAATTTCCATGCATGAGGGTGAATCTATATTGACCGAAAATAGGTTATTTTCAAAATATACACTGTTTTGCATACAAGTATTATACAACAGGGATCACAGGTGTAATTACTGTAAACTAAATTTAGTTTTAGCCTTATTACAGTCAGTCCTAAAGTTTCTGACGAGATCCAGTTTCGTCCTGTATGTTTTACTTGTTACAGATTAAGTCCATCAGATAATTATAAAACCTATCATCTAACAGTTGGGTTCGGTAATATAAATTCCATACTAAACAACAAAGGTTCAATTACCATGTATATGTGTTAAACTAATAATTACTGATTCAATAATCATCTAAACATGCGTTTTTCCTTCTTCTTTGACTAGGTACTGGTCTCATGCTTTATTTATTTCATGTTGACAACTACAAGATTCTTGTATATGCAGCAGGTTATCAATTTAACACGGTTATAAAATAACATGTGACACTATATTATAAAATAATATTAAACCGTCTACCTTTCACGTGATATGTTGTTGAAGGTCGATATAGAAATAATTCAATAAAAATCCGGATAAACCTCAAGGTTTATTGAATTTATAATCCGTACTTCGATCTCCGAGAGTCGTGCTGATAACGTGTTATGTGACATATTAGCTCACATATATATGTATATAAATATAGGGAGAGAATATAGAGAGAGACACAACATGGTCTTTATTAATCAGGATGTATCAATACAAGGGGACCCTAACCTTCTTTATATACTAGAGGTTAGGGTTATACAAGATAGAAAGCCCAACTTAAGCCCACTATGAGTAAGGCCCAATAGTCCAATAATATCTTACAACAAAATTAAAATTATATGTGAACTAGTTTATCCTAGTTAACAATATAGTAATATATGATAAAATTAAAATATATTTTAAAAAGATAGAAAAATATTTATTTTTTCAATTATTGAATGTTTTGGAAGAAATTCAATGTTCACGAACAACTCGTGTTTGACTCGTCAAATGTTCGGTTCATGCACGTTAAATGTTTGTTCGTATTTAAATGAACATGAACTGAACATAGACAAGAGTTCTAGTTAATGAACTGAACATCAACATAGATTTGTTCCGTTCGTTTCGTTTGTACGCCTTGTAATTTAGACTCCATTTTCACGTGGCTTAGAAATTTCGTTGTACTGGTTGATCAAATATAAAGCTAAAACCTTGCCATAAAAAATATTAAATCCAGCTCATCCCTCAACCTGAAGTCTTTTTTTCCCCTAACAACCCCAACTTGATGCTACCAATTTACAATATATAAAGGTGAACAAATGTAATTATATTATATGTATTGGTAAAATAAATACTCCAATTAGGGGTGGGCAAAAAATCCGCAAACCCGCCCCGTAACCCAATCCGTGCGGATTGGGGCGGATTGGGGCGGGTTGGGTGTCAAAAAAAGTTAAATCCGCCCCGCCCCAATCCGTAAAAAAATTCGTGGGTTGGGTTAGGGTTGGGGTTTCCAAACCGCGGGTTAATCCAGCTCAACCCGTTTCAATCCGTATATATATATATATATATATATATATATATATATAAATTTTCTTAAGATATTTTTTAATAAGCTGTCCAACTCTTCGTTTTCCAATGTTAAAAATAAACTCTCCAGTTCCAAATAAGCTATTCCAAATAAGCTATTCAGGTAAGTTTCATTCTTCATATTCTTTGGTTTTCAATGGTTGTGATCAAATCAATTAATTAAAAAATATAAAACAATATTTTTTTTTGAAATAAATATAAAACATTCTCTCCCTTTCTTTTATCGTCTGGCAAACTCATGTTGTGCTCAAATTAAATATTCATCACGAAAGACTTAACAACATCATCTTATATGTTTTATGTGTACACCATATGTGAAGTGACTTAAGCTTAATAATTTGATTGATATATTGTCTAATACTTGCAGAAATTTGGGAGTTTCTATATTATAATAGTATTGATTTAAGAAAAATTATATATAGACAAAAAATCTTTGGATTGTCCAAATTTAAGCTTAATGATTCGATTGATATATTGTCTTATAAATTCAATGTATTTTTAAAAAAAATATTTAGGTAAATTATGCGAAATAATGAAAAATTAATGACTAAAATGAAATTCAAGAAACAACCCGCACCCAATCCGCCCCGCTTGATAATGGGTTGGGTTGGGTTGGGTTGGAGTTTTAATTATAATGGGTTGGGTTGGGATTTGAATTTCACTAATCCGCCCCAATCCGTCCCGCCATTTATTTTACGGGACGGGTTAGGATTGAGACCAATCCGCCCCAATACGCCCCGTGCCCACCCCTAACTCCAACTAATAAGATAATCCAAATGTACCAAAAAGAAAGAAAAAGAAGAATAGATATTTATATGACGTGGGTTACACGTGACAAACCGGGAACGCTGTTATTATAGAAATATTATAAACTGCTAGTAAGTGAAACGGTCCACTTTATTAATGTCCAAAAATCAACGTGTTGACTATTTCGAAACTATCACTTTCAAACTTCCCCAAACATGTATGTAATGTTATGAATCTTTGTATGTACTTCTCATCAATGAACTGTTCAAAAAACAATAACCAAATTAGACAAATTCCCATTTCTATATTTGTATATGTAATAATTATTTCTGTGTAAATGTGTATAATACAAGGGAAGAGATATTAGAAAATAGTAGTAGGAATTATGGGAATAGTGGAAGCTACAATATTGCACCATGTATGCATTGTGTTTATATCTCTTTGGCTACTTTCTCTCTACAATCTCTCCCATCCTTTTGCCTACTTGGCTTCTCTAATCTACTTGTATCTGGTAACATCTCACACCTCTTTTTTATTTTTTATTTTTTATTTTTTATGCTGGATCATGTATAGAAGTAGGTATTTTTTTTAATGCAAGTAACCTTATTTATCGTGGACTTTTATCGTTTTCGGTTGAACACCATGTACTGTTGAGTTCAACCAGATGATTTTAGGTAGAATTTCACCTAAAATATTCGACAAGTACGTCCAAAAATTTAAGTTGACCAGGAGTTCAATTTTGATGTGATATTGTTTTGTTCCGGTTCCAGTTTTCTATGGTTTTTGTTTCATTTATATTAAGAACAGTAAAATCGTTTCAAGTGAATTTTATGATGCGAATCCGCCTTTGGTTGTTTATGGTGTTTTAGACTGCAAAAACATACGAAAGTAAAAAAATGTCCGAGAATAAATGCCCATCGTAAATGTAGCCCTTTAGTAAATTGGATGTATCAGTGAATTGGAAAAGTTTCATGATTTATGCTGGTTGGTTACAAATAAAGCAAAGTAGAAAACTGTGACTTGCATTACTTCACGGTGGATATGTTTGATATACCTATAAGTCAATTGTGTTACTTGCCTTTTGTGTTTCGAGGTTCATGAGCGCTATGCTATGCGATTGAGAAAAAAGCTGCTGTTCGAGGAGAGAAAAAGTTGCAATCAGCGCCGAGTGAGTTTCTTTCGGTCTCCCTGGTTTGATTTGATTGTTTGCTCTTCTTTTTTCTATTTTCTCAGCATTTGACCAACGAGAATAGAAACCTGTTTTTTGACCAGAAAATGTAGAAGAACAGATTAATCTATGAACCTTTTTGTACTTTTATCCAATTGATTGATCTACGTCCCTTTTTGTATCTTATGGTAATATAAACGGGAAATAAATGCGTGAATTTGGTACTTGACTAATAAACTGGGACACCAGGTAAACCATGGTAAGTGATCAGTGCAAGGATATTATCGACTCAACTGCTTTTTGTAATTGTTCTAGTCATGGTAACCTCTATAGGATTCACACATTTGCTGATTCTTAAGAAAAACTCTAAGGTCACTCACATTACCCTCTTTATGATCTCTCTTTTATTTTATTTTTATTGAATAAAGGTGTTTTAATACGTTTAAGAGTCTAAGAGAGAAGGTGAGACAGATGGTCCGACTGGAAAGAAATGAGCAGAATAAAGATTGTCCAGAATTAAGATCGAAATAAAATCTAGGAAAGACTATGAAAATGTGACTTCTCTGGGACCGAATCCTGTTCTCATTCTTAGTGGATTAGTTTTGAAACAGTTGTTGCAATTCTTAAAGTCGAAAGAATAGGGGTTAATTACATTAAGTAGGCAGTATGTGTGATAGCAATTGATCCTCTTTAATAAGATTAAAAATAATAATAATACATTAAGTATGCCTACTGTATCATCTAGATGACCTCTGCAATTTCTTTCCTGAATCAACAACCTTTTGAAGAAGTTAACTACACCTTTACTAATATATTATCTTGGTGATATTTTATGCACAGTTTTTTTAATTTTTACCTGTACTTTCTACAGGTTCTTATGGATTCTGAAAGTGTGCGGTGGTTAAATTATGCTGTGGAAAAGATATGGCTTATTTGTATGGAAGGAATTGTTTCCCAGAAAATTCTTCTCCCAATCATACCGTGGTTCTTAGACAAATACAAACCATGGACAGTGGTAAATACATACATTTATTGTCCATAAATCATGTTTTGTTATGAACCTACCATATTCAAGTACTGTACATCCTTTTTAACTTATTTCTTATCGGATAGAAATAGATTAATTAGCAGATTTATCTTTCTTTTGAAACTCATTTTTCTGTTTAAACTCCATTTGTAAGGATGCCTTTTTTGTAATATACTTTGTATAGACTGTTCCTAAGTTTGATTTGCAGATATATATCTGAAGTCATTAAACAGTTTATGCATATGGGTGTTATCAACTTTTCACCGATTTGTACTGTATATTTACTCATTGGTATGCTGTGTGCATATATGTGAATTTAGAAATGTAGTTGTTTTATAGAACGTTTATAAAGAGTTTCTTTTATGTTATAATTATTTTCTGGAACAGAGGTTTTCTCGAATGTTCCTCATCATAAGTTTAATCTATACAGTTGCCTGGTGTCATCATTGTCTACCATATGAGTGAAAATTGAAAACTCATTGAATATTATAAAGGCGACAAGTTTATTTTGGACTTATGTGGGACTTGTTATTTTGCATAAACAGAAAAAAGCTGTTGTTAAACATCTATATATGGGACGATCACCTCCAACATTCACTGAAATGAGGATTCTTCGTCAGTGCCCTGGCGACGATCATCTTGTATGTAAGCCTGGTTAATAAACTCAATTTATTTTAAAAGTATATATTTTTTCTTTGGTAGCCATTATCTCGTTTTGTGATGGAAAGTTTGAAATTACTTGTATAGGTTTTGGAAATAGGAATGAATTTCAGGACCGCAGATGATATGAGTGCGATTCTAGCTGTGAAATTGAAAAAACGGTTGGGTTTTGGAATGAAGACCAGGTTGCATTTGATGGGATTGCATGTAGAAGGGAAGGTAAGAAGTAATGACTTTTAATTCCTGTCCTGCACTATCAGTAAAAGTATCCATAGTGCATAATTTTACTCAAAGTAACACAAAAGATAAAATTAACCTGAGAAGGATAGCATCTTTAGTTGACAAAACTTTATATGATTGAAATAGCATGTGGTTGCTTTAGTTTCTGCCAAGCTACTATACTTTTGCAGTCAGAGGTGGAGCAACAATAATATTCTGGGGTGTGAAACACGAAAATTAAAGTTGTGAGGCTTCCAAAACATTTACTTGATTTTTTTGAAAAAAATTATTTAGAAAAAGAAAATTTGGTGATATGTGGGAGGCTCCTGTTACCCTTTTGAGCTCCTCCCATTTTTGCAGTAACGCAAGAACTAATGTAGTGGTAGGATTTTCTTTTTTGCATTTTGTTGAAAAGCAAGAAGTTACATTTATGCGACCATGGATTACCTATTGCTTATAACCTCAGTTCTTTTGTCAAAAGCTGGCTGTATTTGGTTGACTGGCTTAAAAGCTATGATTTTCTGCTTTTTTGTGGCTAGATTTTTTTCTTAAAAGCTGCAAACAAATAAGCTTTGAAACATTTATCGAAGAGACTGTGTTCAGCTAGCAAGCTCGCTCTTAAAATAAAACTTAATAGAAGACCTTATACTTCTCAGGTTTTGGTAGGGTTGAAGTTCCTTAGCTACTGGCCATTTTTAGGGCGTTTGAGGGTTTGTTTTGCGGAGCCACCGTATTTTCAAATGACTGTAAAACCCATGTTCACCCGTGGCCTTGATGTTACGGAAGTCCCTGGAATTGCGGGATGGTTGGTAAGTTCTTTTCTTTCACATTTAGTATGTAACATCTTGATTGGAATGTTTATGTTGTTTTGTTCTCTCCTTATCTATTTTATTTCTTATGTGACTAGGATAAGCTTCTAGCCCTTGCATTTGAGCAGACTCTGGTCGAGGTGAATTTCTTGGTTTCCATTTTTTTTATTCTGTTTAATTTCTTTTAGTTATAGAAAGTTTAATAGAATTGGTGAACTTAGATGGTTGTGCTATTGCTATAATAAAAGTTTCTAATAAGGTTATCTCTAATATTTGCAGCCTAATATGTTGGCTGTTGATATGGAGAAATTTGTTTCACCTCAGCCAGGTACTTTTAGATTTGCACTATCAATATTGCCAGACTACTATTACGAGGAAGGCAACTCATTTCCTCCGTTATTTTTCTGATGAATAAATTATGTTCCCAAATGGGACATATTGTGTGTTTGGTTAGTTGTTGGTACTATAAGAGCCTAACTTTGTGAGCTTATTTTACCCCCATGCCCTTTGGATTTATGAAGGGTCTCCAGTACTCCGATTTATGTTTTCAATACGCAAGACTCCATTTGAGGCAATTGTTTTCTGAAAACTATATTTTTTTGTTCTTTCAACATAAACCAGAGGCGAAATTATATTAGTAAAGCACATGTTAGCGTTTTGCTTTTCCACATTGTTTTCTTTCTTTTGCAATTGCTGATTTATATTAAATGAGGTTTTATAATAAAAATATTCTAAACTCAGCATGTCCTTGTGGAATTGGTAAAAGTGTTTACCATAATCAGTTGATATCATTTTTGTATGTATCAGAATCTTGGTTTTTCGTCGATGAGAAGGAGCCTGTCGCCCATGCCTTGGTGGAAGTTATTGAAGCAGCAGATATGAAACCATCCGACTTAAATGGTTGGTATTAGTTTTTTTTACCCCAATTTTTTTTTCGAAATGGGAATCACTGCTAGCACAGCTCATTTTGTTTTTTTTTTCCTATAACCTGCAATGGCTTCGGTTGATCGTCGTAAAGTATAAGCTTATTAGTTTTTGAACAAGAAAATTAAGAGTTTAAGCTGGATGAACTGGCCTATTTTGCGGGCCTTAAATAAGGAAAACCATTAATTCTGTCATACAGGATTCGCTGATCCATATGTAAAAGGGAAACTTGGTCAGTACAGATTTAGAACGAAAATTCAAAAGAAAACATTGGCTCCTGGATGGCATGAGGAGTTTAAGGTTCCCATTTGTACCTGGGAGTCGCCTAATTCTCTAGCTATTGAAGTCCGTGACAAAGACCGTTTTGTTGACGATACCCTTGGGTAAATCATCTACACTATAAACTTGCATCTGCATATATGCTGAACTGTTTTACTTACCAGGCTAATTAACAATTTTCACTTAAAATTTGTGCATTCTGAGAAATAGATTCTAAATTAAAGCACCTACATTGTATCGTTTCAAAAGCAATAATCGTTCTAAATTCTAACGTAAGCTAGCTTACTATGTTTCTGTAGAGATTGTTTGGTAGACATAGCCGACTTCAGGAGTGGCCAAAGACATGATATGTGGCTACCACTTCGAAACATTAAAATGGGAAGATTACATCTTGCTATAACTGTGATCGAAGACAACACAAAGGTACCATTTCGCCCAATTAAGTCTAAATTTTAAGTTGTCAACTCGGATATTTTATTTCCTCGCATATTTGAGCAAAATCATAAGCGAACCAGAAAAACGGGGTGCTATAATTCAAGTAAAAGACAATGGCAAGTAATTTTTTTTAATGTGATGCCAAATTGTTATATTGAAGTAAAAAAAAAAGCGAAAAAGTTTTTTATTTTTATGAAAGATGTGGTGACTCTATACTGTCAGTAGCTTCCTTCCCTGATTATAGTGATATTGGAAATTTTATTACCAAATTTAACAGTTCAAACAGTTGACAATTTCAACAAGTGTTTGTATCTACGCAGGACCAAAATAAACCAGGAAATCTCGAGCCAATAAGTGATGACAATAATGAAAATGATAATATTTCGAGAAAAAGTGCTCGGAAAGTATCTCATTCTCCCAAAAAATCTGAAATTAGTCCTAACTTGGCTGATAAACTTGAGGCCATTGATGTTGAAGGGCAAGATATCACTGGGTTATGGGTTCACCAACCAGGAAATGAAGTTTCCCAAATATGGGAACAAAGAAAGGGACGAAATCGGTTAATTGACTCTAAAATAGAATCTGAGGGTACTGATTCTTTTGACAGGTCATCTTTTTCTGGGTCATTAAACAGTGAATACAGTTGTAACGAAGAAAATGAGGGCAAAAAAAGGAAGAAAATAGCGAGGGGATTAAAGAGAATTGGCTTAGTGATGCGATCTAAAAAAGAGGACAAAAGGAAAGAGTTTCTTTTCTCTCCGCGTCCTAATATTAAGGCTGCCAATGATCAAAAGATCAGAGTGAAGCTCGTCTTGGAAAATGACTTTTCTACCCCTACTCCGGTTGACGGAAATGTGGAGGAAAGTGCGGAAAAGAGACACATGAAGGATAGGGCGAAGGGTATTTTGAAACATGCTGGGCATGGTGTTAAGCAAGCTTTTGCTCGTAAAGGGTCAAAAAACTCGGAAATTGATCCGGAGAGAGCTTCTTTAGAGATAGAAAGAGACATATCTTATGAAGAGTCTATTTCGTCTTCTGGGCGAACCTCGGTTTCTGTTTCTGGAGAGCTATTAAATGATCAGCAAATTCAAAGAGAACTTGCTATGAACAATAAGGAGTTGACAAACAAGGAAAATGTGGATAAGAATGATCTTAAAATGTGAAAAAGTTAATAATGCAGGGCTTTTGTTACTGTATTGAAAGATAAAACATGACACTTTTGTTGTATACTACTAGATTTTTGCATACCCAAGTTTAGAAGAAACTTTTCCTTTTCTTCAATTTTAGCGAAAGTTATAATTTGATTCTCTGTATGTATCTGCATAATTGTTTAACCAAAGGAGCATATCAATAGTTTAAAGTTTGTGCTGGACTTTTAGTGTTACATTTATACCAATGTCTTATCATTGTCAACGAGTTCTTATCTGAAAGTTGCAAGTTCGGGAACTTGGTTCCATACATGTTGAATGAATTACTAGAAACGCCAAATGCAAGCGAATGGTTTCATCAACGGTTTGTTGAAAGGGACCAGGTAGCTATGTGGTTCATTTTTATAAAACATCCCTTTCCTCTAACTTCATTCTAATCGTCATTTGTCAACATAACCCTGCAAGTTCACTTTCTTCTATCTTGTAAGTAATTTAGCATTCTACACTCCCTAATATGAATATATAAATATAAACGAACATAGCTAGGAGTCTTTCTTCTTTAAACAGAAATTCAAAAGCAATACTCTGACCTATTGCACATTTTTTCTACTAGAATTTCAAGCCTAGTTCCAGAAAGCGCAACACTCCCCTAATTTTCATTAGATGTAGTATGTGGCAACTTACAACGAGATATTGAAGCATACTGTGGGAGAAGGTGAGCCGTTACAGACATAGAAGTTTAGGCACTGACATCACACAAGTCATGAAAGCACAAAACTACAACTACGGCTCAGAAACAGGTCTGGTTTTATGAATGAGAGAAACCATTCAGCACGGATGTTTTTACAAGGGGAGTGTGACGTAACCTTAAATGTGTAAGGGAACCAGGATCAAAGAGTAATAAAAAAAATGCACCGGTCATCAATAACTGTTGGATGAATGCAGAATAACCAGGATTCAAGGGCCAAAGAAAAACATTCCGTCTTAACTTTCAGCAATCGTCATGAACTCAGATATAAGTATTCAAATCTTGGCACTAACTATTGTCTTACATTTTGCTTTAACACACAAATCATATATTCTACCTAGATGGATTTCACAAAAAAATCCATAATCAACTTCTTCAAAGAACTGAATTTAGGATCTCATCATACAAAACGATCTAAGCCATAAAACATTTCTTTCGAAAACGAGTTTAACAGTACAACAAAACCTTAGATAAATTATTTAGTCGTTAAGAATCTCTTCAAATATAATACAAGTAGAACTGTAACTAATGCTACCTCTTGGAAACACACACCAAATAATTTGTCTCCACATTCCCATCTTTGGCACAAAACCATGCCTTACCATTTGCTTCAACACCCAATCCATTTCATCCACTAAAACATGCTTGGAAAGCCCAAAAATCAACTTCTTAAACGATTCAAAACTCGGGTTTTCACCCTTGGAAATTATCCGACCCATAAAAGTTTTCGCTTCAACATATTTCTCGTCATCAAGTAAACCATACAATACCTCCAAATAAGTTCCCGTATTCGGTTCACACCCTTTATGATTCATTTTATGCATAAGCTCAATTGCCTCTTCAACTCTCCTTTGCTTTCTAAGCCCCTTAATGAGTATATTAAACATGACCGTATCGGGTTCTATACCCTCTCTCTCCATCTTTTCGAATAACCCGAATGCCTCATCAACTCTCCCTTTGTCACACAACATATGAACTAATGTCGAATAAGTCCTCACATTCGGTCTAAACCCTTGCTTAGGAAACTCATCTAGCACCTTAAACGCGGCGTCAAACTCCCCACACCCACACAACCCTTTAATCAATATATTCAAACAACAAGCATCAACTTTAATACCCAACTTAGACCCACTAACGTAAACCTCATGTATAATATCGTATTGTTTCGTATTAACAAGCAAATTCAGCACGAAATTGAACGTTTTAACAGTCGGCCAACACTCGTACTCGGGCATACCGAAAAGGGTATCGATCACTAAATTTATCCGACCCGCTAAAAGCCCGTAAACCCTAACAACATTATAGAAAAAATCTTCCGAAAGGTTGCATCTTTTTTCAATTTTAATAGTTTTCATCACATTTTCAATGCCATCAAAGTCTTTAGCTAATGCAAGCTTGTTAATAACAGCTGTATAAAGAGCTTCATTGGGTTTAAAGTCTTTTCTAATAGAGATTTGGTTAAATAAAGCTAAGGTTAAAGATGGATCTTTTAGGGTTTGGAATATTTTGACAAGCTCATAAGGGCTTAACCAATCTTTGGGATTAATATTTGGGGACCCAATTGAAGAAAATGGGTGTTTAAATTTTAATATTTTGGGTCTTTTAAGGAGGATTGATCGAGAGAGTAATGAATTATAGCGCAAAAACATTGCTTACACATACAGAAAATAAACTCAAATTTTGTGTTTAAAAGTAAATATAGCAAATTTTACTTTAATTAGAGAGAACACAGAGAGAAAGAGAGAGCTCTAAAAAATATAAGAGGGAATTTGGCTATAAAAAAGTTTACAAACAAAAATAAAAAATATATATATGATATGTCATCATGTGATTTTTAATTGACCAACATCTATAAAAAAAAATACACTCAATTGCAATTTACAAATTCTACAAATTTAATGAAATTAGTAATTATAGTATAACATAGCTTTATAAACGATATTTTCATAATTTTTTCTTTTAATTTCGAGAATTAAAAAAAAGCATACCGTGGATTCCTTCTTGTAAACTTGTTTTTATTTAAATAGAAACCAATGCATTTAATCAATTTCACAAATACTATAATTTCGTTTACAAATGTATTATTGTTTGATTTTTGTAATAAAATTGATAGCTTAAAAGCTCTGTATTCTTGATAATTTGCAAAACATGTTTTTCTATAATCTCTATTTGAAATAATCTGTTGTAGAGTTATTTTAAATATATGTATTGTGTATAATCTGCCATAAGAAATGCATGAAAATAGAATTTAGAAATAAATAAAACGAGTTTTATAAGGTAAAATAGATAGCCAAATTAAATTAAGCTGATGTGAATACTCTGAAAATGGTATAAATGGACAAATTGTACAATAATTAAAATCAATTTGATTGTGTTAAGTAAATAATCAATTTTAACGAGCTATTGTGAATGCTCGTGTCTCAACTGTTTTCTTTTTATTGAAATAAGTTATTGTCACGTGTAAGGAACTTATAGTTGTTAGATAAGAAAAACTTTGGGACTCTCAATGTTATTATTGAAATAAGTTTACTTATTTGTCATATAAAGGGAGCTTATTTGTAACATTAGAAAAGTTGGGGATTCTCAATGTTATTATTGAAATTCTTTTTATTGAATTAAGTTTTTTTCAAATAAAGGGAATTTGTCACATAAGAAAAACTTGGGGATTCTCAATGTTAGTATTATTGAAAAATTGAATACCAAAACGAATTTTGAATAAAGACCAAGGCTGTTTAGCCTGTTTTTATCTATTATAAAAAAAGAGAGGCTGTTTTTATCTCGTTGACCAAACAGTATTGAGAATCTAGGAATGTAACTTGTAAATAATTATTCTAAAGAGAAGAAGAAATGATACATTTTATTTTGAACTTATACTGTCACTAGAATCAGCTAAATCTACACCATAAATGTGGTATGCACTTTTCAAAATGTTGCCACTTTACAAATAATCTGTAGTAATATATGCAATACAAAAATGTGGGATAGATTAAGTTCATGTTTGTTTCCTCTTTCCTTTGAGGATGGTTTGAATTTGCAATCTTCGACTAAAAGCTTCGTTGAAAAGGAAACGAGTCTGAAAAGCTGAGATGATTGGTAGCCACGCTAAACAAGCTATGGGCGCAAAAAGAACAACTCCCATACCAAAATCATATGCTTGTGCAAACACTCGAGTGAAATGCCATAATCCCGTGTCCTCTATCTTCGGTCTCACAGCTTGAGCCACCTGGTTTTTTTAAAAACAACTATCAAATGAAGTTTTTGATTTTGATGTTTCCTATTCACTAGTCAAAGATACAATATTAGGTTTTGTGAAGACGTGTTTGGTTAAGCTTTTCACAATAAAATTTTCTGTTAGGTTCTTGTTTCGCCATCAATTAGGTTTCTAGGAAAAGGGTCTTAGTCGTGAAAATAGAATATCCGAACAGACTTTTAACTGTAATCCAACAACTCAAAACAAAAGAGCCTCACAGAATCCACATACTTTACGTCAAGAAAATAGAACCCAAGGAAACTTCAAAATAAAAAATAAAAATAATAATGATGATTTACATACCAGTATCAAGCCCCAACCTGTGGGCATAAAAGAGAGGCAACAAACAAACAAGTCCCTCGCGGAGAGTTTACAAATAAAGGAGAGGATTAATATGGTGGATGTAACACCGACAAACAGAATTGCTTTGAATAGCCTGAACGCGAGCTGATAATTAGCACTGAGAAGTTGCCTTCCCATATTTACTACCTGATCAATTTCAATAATCAAAACGTTAAAATATTATGATCTGGCAAGCATTACAAAGATATTCAGTAAATAAAAGAATTAAAGTTAAAATTTGTTGTTTGTGCTGTATATTCAATAAGCCTTTGGTATGTAAAGACTTGACAGTTTTCTTTCTTCTCATAATAATTTTTTGTTTTGAAGGTATACATGCTTTGATACATGTAAAGCAGTAATGGCATATATAATCGAAGATAAATTTTTTTAAGATTTATCTAACATATATGGGTTAGCAATTCATATCTGAAAAATCCAACTTTTCATGCACTTTTTTTTTTTATCTCCTATAAATATCTGTTGTTTCCTTTTGAAACCTGTAACCATAGAGTAGACAGCAGTTTATAATCGTTTTTTAGAATATCATTGAATATCAATCTACGCTTACTATGTCCAAGCATTTAGAATCTGTTCTATTGTTTGCATGGTCATATATTAATAGAAATACTTACTTTTGAAATGAAATGAAAAGAACTAGGAGATTTACCTTCACCAACAGGAAAATAGCAACGATAACGACCCACGAGAGCACATAAACTACAAAGTTTTTGCTTTTCTGGGTAATATCAAGGTGATAAACAAGACCATATTGGTAAATAAAAAATCTCAGTGACAAAAAGACTTCAATCAATCTAGAACCAATCCCCGAGCCACGAAGATGAGACTGCTCATCGTTCCACCATGATTGCCAGCTCTTATCCTGCTGAATCCCTATACCACCCTGTTGTTTAATCCACTTATTCCATTCTTTCCAATCATCAACAATTTTACCCCAATCAAACCCAGCTGGATTAAACAAAAACGGCGCAAATAACCAAGTCAGAGACATGAACCATATCGCATACGTGATCAATACGTAGGCCATATAGTTTTGATACGATCGCCTAAAAAGTTCGTACACAACTAACAACAGCAATAATTCAAATCCTTTTACGAAATGACTACGCGAATATAATCTGTAATTTTCGGTGAAACTGGCATGAAAAACCACCACTTTACGCCCTGTGGGTCTATATTTCGCACCCCCATGAAGTATTGTTCGTCCGTAATAGTGAGCTTTGGTACCGAGAGAAAATGTAAAGAAAACTGATGCGAGCTGTAATTGCATGAGGATAAAATCTTTAATTGCATTGAGAAATCCTCTTTCGAGGCCTATTTCGATCACCATAGGTAACCCTGTTAAGAGCCCAAGTTGGATATATGATTGGGAAGCTAACGCAGTTTCAAGTGAACGAATGTTTTGAATTCGAGCCTCAAAGAGAAGTGCTGCTTCCAAACCACTGAGAACAAGATATAGTTGCCCGTATAGAAAAACATATATAACAAGTACGGCTATCTGCATTAACAAGAATAAACTTATAAGAATATTCTACAAAATTTTAATGCAGTCAAAGTTTCTCCAGTATCCATGAAATACTTGTACATGTATAAAGAGAAGGTAAATGAAAATCCCTTCCATTAAGATTGTACTTTACCCCCAGATTTTTTTCTGGAACTTATAACCTATTTGTACACAAGTTGAAAACTAGGCGATTCTAGACGTGCTAACTGTGTTGTGTAATTAATGTTTTATTAAGGTGACTATTCTCTAACTTATGAAGTAGCAAAGTAATATATGCTGAACAGATTGAGATATCTTTACCATGCTGTTAAAGTAAAACCCAACGGTGGTGAAGTAACAGGAAAGCATCCTGAAGAAATCAAACCGTCGAGCGAGTCGGAATATATCCCGGCTTAGAGTTTGCTCACTGTTTCCATTGGCCACTTTAGCTTCAAATTTTGAGATCTGATTAAGTCCTACATCACGACCTTTTCCAACTTGCATATACTCATGATACGTAACGTGTCCTCTACGTAAAGTAGAATTAAACCCTGCAATATTAATCAGAAGATGTTTAGTTCCAACAACACCTACACAGTTTAGTGTAGGTAAAGTCTAAACTATTCCATACCAGCAAAAACATCCTCACTTAAATTTATTGTTTTTGATGCTTTGCTCATGCCACCTCTTGTTAAGTGGAAAACCCTATCAAACAAATCTGGATGTCCATAATGGAAACGAACCCTGTAAGTTTTTCACAGAGAGTCAAAAGTAAAAATAAGTAAATGTTATAAGTTAAGAAGGTTTATCTAGCTTCGACATACCTAATAGGAGTAGAAAAGAACTACATGCATATTAAATGATAATTACATCAAATTTGGTCCCTCTTTAAAAAAGGGTTTTGGTATCAATAGCCATATATACCTGAGAGGGTTTGCAAGAAGCCTTTGACCAATGGTGACCAAGCTAGTCTCTTGATAAGACATGAACCATGCTAATGACGAAACACTGCAAAACAAAGGTCAATCTCTTACTTCTCAGTATTAATTTGTTTCGAGTGTGATATTTAATCACCACGGGTATCTTTTCCAACTCTAACAGGAAAAATGAGTAGTAAAAAAATTGCAGTATGTTTGAGGGGACACTATGAGTTTATGATCCGCTTAAGTTATAGATTGCTCGGGCAAATATATAGGCAAAAAGCCAAAGATACAGACAAGCAAAGAGAAAATCTGACTATTGCAGCATTTAGATTTGTTTTTATGCGCTTACATGATTAGAGAAAATAAATATTTCATTAATTAGGGGAAAGGAAGAAGTAGAACAACTACGAATTTGTCCCAAGTGTTTCTTATTATTTTCATGAATATGGATTGTGTTAAAAGTGCTAATATTCTTCTTTGGGTATCTAACCTTCCAGTGAAAATATGCTCTCTCATGCCAAGTATAGTAGGAGGTCGTGGTCCTTGGTGATGTAGAAATTCTTGCAATATGTTCCTCATTTTGATCGCCTCTTCCATGTAATTATCCTGCAAAAACATTTACAGAAAGAAAAAAATTAAATCGTTAAATTTCCATCATCATCATCAAGCTACACCTAATCCCAATAATTTGAGGTCAGTTATTTGAAACCATATGAAACAACTCATTTGGTTTCTCACAGATTTGACAAATTTTAACACTGGCTGCTAGACTACTGTGACAAGCCTGTTTTATCCGGGCTTGGAACCGGCAATGTAAAAACCATTCGCAGAGTTTAAATTTGTAAATTCCAAAATAAAATTTTTTAAGAAAACCATACTTGATTCATATCAATTGCTTGGAGAGCTTCACCACGTGTGAAGATTATGGAATGATTTTGATTTTCTGGTTTTCCCTCTCCAATATTTGGCGGTCCCGGAAGTTTCACACGGTATATCTCCTGCAAAAGACTACAGTTCATGAGGATGAAGCAGTTTGAACAACTGTTGATGCCATCCTTGCTGTTTGTATTTCAAATGCAACAATTTTTTTTACATGCAAGATAAATAATCCCAAATGCAATCAACAAACGGAGGATTAGGGTCCCCATGAAATTTGATATCCGTAAGTACGACGTCTACAAAATGTATTGGTTCAGTACCTGGTCAAAGCCATTAACAGCTTTCACTAAAATAGATGAGTAAACCTTCTGAGGCCTATCTGAAACCATTTCTTCTTTTTCCTCGACATAAGCTACACGAAGGGATGGATACCTAAAAAGAAAATAACACTATAAGTCACTAAAATATTTAGGTAAATGACATTTTCATCATTCTCTTAAGATATTATTACTTTATCATCAAATCAAGTATGTCTTGTGCTTGGGGATCACCAGAGGCTTTTTGAGCACCAAAAAGTTGACAGGAAATAACATAAGTGAACTTTAAATCGGCTAACGCATCTAGTTGGGCCGATAGTGTATCATTACCCCCTTCAACTGCATCATAACCTTGAAGAATATCTGCATGTTCACAAAGGAAGGATGGAAAAAGAGAGGAAAATTAGATTTTCAAAAGAAAAAAAGTCTGCCCATTGATAAATAAAGAGAAGTAAAATAACTCTTTTGTAATTTCACTTTCTTACACCAACCAGCCTATCAACTCTTAACAATTACTAGTAAACCTACTGTTAATTTACAATTTATACACCAATCCACACAAAATGAAATTCTTAGTACACTATCATTACAATTTCAACTTAACAGCTTTAATTTTGCAGTAGTAGTTCGACCACGCCGATGTATTGAGAAACAATCTACAAAACTCAAACAACTGGTCCACCTGAATCAAAATTTAAGCTCTTAAGCGCACACATACCCATAAGTTGGTGAGTCAGTGACTAATTGCTCAATTTTCGTTTAAGATGATATCTAAATTGTGATATTTGATAGGATAATGCAATAATTGTTTGATTCTGTGTAGACTGGGGGTCTTGATTTTGAAAGATGGTAGGTTGCTGTACCGAGTGGTGTAGGAAAGTGATATTTTCCATAAAAAACAATAATCCCACCTTGGCTTTCAAATTGCAAAATAAAAATTGGCATGAAGTTAACTTAGTTAAGGATAGAAAAGTAATGCACTGATGACCAACCTTCATCTTCTGCCATATCGAGAAAGGCTTGTAACTTCAAGGCTTCCCTATAATACATCATTCCTCGAACTGTTGTGGTGGTGAAATAGGAAAATTTAATAGATTAATAATAAAACACAGTTTTATAATACTACATGAACATAAAAAAATAACAAGAGATTGTTTACACTAACCGGTTCTACTCAAAGTTTGCCCCCTGAAAGAAGCCCAATTCCTAAGATCTTCCTCGTTGACTTCATCATTGTTTTCGTCCACATTTTCAATACCTATACGTTCAAGAAAGTTTTCCCACTCATCTGAAGGAAAATTCATGAGAGATGGAATTAGTCAAAATCTAAGACTCGAATTGATTACAAAAGGAAGACTAATTATTAAAGTGGTTACGGCTAATTTCCTGCAAACCTGGATAAATTTTTTGCATATATAAGAGGATAGAAACCACTTCTGGACTTGAATGAAGTTCCTTACTTGAATATTTCACTTCTTCCATGAGGTGCGGAGTTAAAATGCTGTAAACAAAAAACCAAATATGGACATTGCACGGCTTCTAACAAATGCACCGACATACAATGTAGATATTCAGTGAATATTTTCTACAGATCCCAATAAGTCCAGGTGTGCATAAAAATAATGAGAATAACAAACAAAATTTTGGCATACCTGAAAGACAACATGTTTCGTACTTTGGGAGCTATAGGTATATCCATATAAAGGGATGTAGCAAAAAATGAAATTCGCCTTCGTGCGTCCAAATTCGATGGAATGTCCATCGCTGTATCCTCAACAGTGAGCAGCAGAAGAAATCGTTTAATCTGTAATTAGAGTATACAACCAAATGACTTCATGATTTTAAATCAAGTATTAGCAAATACAACTGAACATGTTCTAGAAGTATACACAGATAATAGCAGTATACAACTATAACAAACATAATGATAAGACCTGTTCATTCAGAAGGCTACTATCTGGCAAAGGGAAATGGATGGAATTTTTTGATGCAAACAACTGAGGTTCAAAAGGGCTGAAAAGTACTTCGTTTGTTTCTTGTTGAGCGTTAAGCAAATCTAAAACTCTGCATAATAATGACATAAATATTTCAGGATACAAGTCATTCTAGATCTTGAAGAAGAGATTGATAAAGAAACATGCAAACCTGGATCCATTAAGCATCATACAGTCTGTCACAAGTTCAAAAATATCTTGGAGTACTTTTACAACTCTGTAATGATGTTCTTCGTTTCCCTCAACCTTTGACAACAAAAGGTGTAACTTTTGGTTTAGGAAGTTGGAGAATATTGAGAAACTACTGAAATATACATTTAGCTTTTGATCTAAAACAGTTACCAGCAAATTTACTAAGTCAATGCACTTAGTATGTAGAGCTGGCAGTTCACTCATCTTGAAGTTTTCAAGAAATTTTAAATTCTCCATGTTTTCTTCAATCTCCTCAATCACTCCAGAAACAATCCTGTAAAATAACAAGTAAATATTCACTTATTCTTTTCCCCTATGCCAGGTACGATTTAAGCAATTCCAGTCCAGTGAATTCAATGTTGTCTCTTGTATCTGCCGTCTCTTCCTAATTGGTTTTCGTATGCTTGTAGTCTATTGCATGCAAACTAGTATATGTTCATCTTTTATTCTACTTATTTACATACATGCACGAGTACTAACATTTAAAGATGGCATGGTAGCTCTATGTAGAGTAATGGGGCCATATAAACTACCTAAAGCTTTTCCTGACAGTTGAAACTAAGAATTTTCCGAACCATAATGAATTATTTACGAGTTTTCAGTGAATAACACTGCTCTTTTCTTGAATAATCCTGCTACTTACCTTCTTTCAAGGTCACCTACAATGAGGATCTCAAAGATATACTTCAGTGATTCATAACACTCTCTTACAGCACAGTACATGTCATCATCTTTCCTAATCTTCCGATAAAGATGTTCATCTTTGCCAACAAAATCCTTTGCAATGCATAATGCTATTGAAAACTGCACGGAAAAGCAAACCACTTACAAATATTCAAAACAAAAGTAGCATTTCTTGTGAATTTGCATGAATACGGTTGGTATACCTTGTTTGCTAGAAGAAAAACAGGCCAGCGGATAATACCAGAAAATAACTCAGACGATAGAGGTAATTTCATCAAGTCCATCTCCCTACATAAAATAAGACTATTAAGGCCATAACTTTTAGCACTTCTTCTTCTATTAAGCCTGGAAACATACTTGACATATTCTTCTGTGAAACATTTTAAGTGAATCCTTAAGCCTTCGGTTGGTGCAAAAAATGTAACAGGAAACACATGAAACCGCGAACATTATCTTTTCTCTCACAATTTTTTACGTGAAATCCTTGCAATGAACGAAATCAGTCTTAGAATATGAAAGGAGAGTTGCTTCTGTTTGTTCCTATAACCGGCATAGATTTTTATATAAGATGAATTTTATAGGGACTCCAAAACAAAAATAACACAGATTTTCATTGGAGAAAAAGGACCTGTTGCTTATCAAGTCTTCTTCCCGGAAGCTGCTGATAATTTTGTTCCAAACTACAACGAACTTATAAATTGTATCCTTCTCATTAACAGGCACCTAAAACATATTAGTACACTACTTACAACAAGGCTAATAAAAGTTCTAAATCACAATGCATCGAGAAATCATATATTAAAGCTGGAACCTTTATAAATCTATCTCGCAAGAAGTTTTTTGTCTTTGTTGATGAGGGTGGAATGAGACAACCATTAAAGGCAGAAGGCAAGGACTGGAATCTACTCCTTAACATGCCTAATGTTCGGATCTGCACAAAAAAAGTGGAGGTGAGAGATTTTCAAAAGATAAAAGGAAGTGGAGGTGAGAAATTCCAAAAAGACAAGTAACGAGACAGCTCACCTCTCCAAGATGATGCAAAATCCCATAAGCTCCTCCAAAGATTGAACAATAAACAGAATACCAAATCTGTGTGTCCATAAAATATACCTGAAATAGAAAAAAGTACTTTCATAAATAGTTAAAAATTCTGCTGATTTTTTACCTTAATGATCAGATGTATAGAATTTTATGAAGCTTAAGGTTTACTGGTGATGACATAGGTACATGAATTTGGTATGTGGTGATGCCATGTTCATAAAGAGAAAATATAAGAAGAAACTACCATGAGATGCAGTTTTAATACACAACTGATAAATAACTGGTAATATTTTTCTGTATGAATAAGAATGCAATATAAATATAGGCATTCTATTCATTTCACTCATAGGATAACCTTAAAAAAAAGAGAGAGAAGTGAAAGAAGAAAGAGAAAAGGCCAGAAGACCCTAGATGCACGTCCACCGGTGGTTCGATCCGACTCAAATATGGACAAACCAATTAATCTCTTCCAGTACTATATATAAACGAGTTCAAAAGTAAGGCATTCTTTTATCACATTGCAACATGACAACAAGAAGAGAATAGAATAAAAAAAACTAAAGGGAATCAAGTCGGCTAGACCAAAAGGTGAGATTCTCGCAGGCAACCTGTTCAAATGCTTACTTTGTAACAATTTAGGAAAACGGAGTGGCCTTTTTTAGTGGCCTCTTTCCAGCCATCTTCGATTTTCTCTTGTATCTAGCATTTTGCGATTGAAATGACTATTGATAATTATGATTAGGCTAGTTGGTATCGCTGCGAATGGAGCAAGATGTGCATTAATCTATATCTTCAATTTCTTGGAAATTATACTTTAGTAATTATATTCAATGTTTTATTTAAGTATGTAGTTATGTACTGAAATATTGAACATAAAAGACCAACAAAAAATCAGACTTCCATGGGAACTTACAAGAATAACGGGAGCCCAAATTGCGGCAATAGCACCAGCATTACTATTGACTGCACGAGGACAGGGAAATTTCAGTTCAATAAATGTAAATCTGAAGACTACTAATTACGTTCCTGTACATAGCGAAGATTTCATAGCCAATTTTCAAAAAATAAATAGATTTCATAGCACCTTTTGGAAATAGCTCGTGCCAGTCATAGTATTTCACCCCCATTTTCATGATCTGTCTTGTTGGTGAGATAAGCGGTTTTATCTGTATTTTATAAAAGCAATTATTACCATATCATACTTTGTTTGGAAGTTCCAGATTAACGCATACTTCAAATGACTAGTGTCATATACCAACGAAACTTGACATTGGTTTTATTCCAAATCGAAGTAATAAGTATTGACTGATGTATTTCTGGTAAACTAGTTTTAATAAGCACCTAAAATAAAATGAACTTCCCGTGTCAACAAGCTCAAACTGTTGACACGGGAAGTTCATTTTATTTTGAGAAGAAGCAATGGAAGTTTTAATAAGCACCTTGTAAACTGTTGCACCAAAATTAAAAAAATGTCTATAGAAGAAGCAATGGAAGTTTGTATACCTCAAAGTTGTAGCTAAATGAGAACTTGCTTAGCAGTAACAATACCCAAAACAGTGTGTACCTACAAGGTGTAAAATATTCCACAAGTTAATGAAAGTCATTTGGAAATGAGGTCAGAAAAACTCCAAACCAAGAATGAAGAATATACTTGAAAAGGGACACTTGACTTTCTTGCATTCCTCGTCCAATATATAGTCTCGGCTGCAAAAGTACATGAAGTTTCAGAGGTAAGGTCACAAAGCATAGCATGACATAGCAAGACAAATGCAGCCATGCTCGTAACTTTACTAAAAACTACCACTAACTTAAGAAACAATTTTATCAAAGATAATAAAATGTTAAAAGAAAAGAAGCTACCGTGATAAAGAGAAAAATGACTACTATTATCAGAAGTAAAATTAAATGATTATTGGAAAGAAAAATCATCAGGTTGTAACATATGTTATTTCTCCTAATTGACAAAGGACTTGACTTGACGCCTTGTTACTTGGAAATGTTTGAGACGTTTTCATCACGATTAAATTCCTAAAAAGCAAAGAAAGTTCCAAAAAATAAATTGTGAAGTATAAATTTTAGTAGCTTTGTGATTTATTCGGGCTCCAAAGGATCGAAATAAATTCAGAAAGGTAAATAATAAGAAAGTACCAAGTATAAAAAAATTACCCGCGTCCACCAAGACAAAAGAGTACACATCCGCCAATGAGAGGTTTCAATACATCTACCAACCGTGGGAACAAGAAACAGAACCATATCTACTGCATTTGTCATTAAATAAAATGCAACTGCAACCATGTAGGGTGAATAGCACCATTCTCCAAGCCAGTTATTTGAGTCCATCGGGTAACAAGTGTATTTCTTTCTATATCGAGCATAATATATAGGAAGTACAATAGTCCATATAACTGCAACGGAAACCCTCAGGGTATGCTTAAGCTTTCGAGATGAGTCCATTGTGCATCTAACTTTCCATGAAAATGCTATGTCAACTATAGCTGCAAAATATAAGATGTTATTGTGTAGCTGTTACACGGCTGATAACAAAAAACTACAAACATTAATTGCAGTCATAGTTAAGAGTATACAAGTCCAAGGAAATTTGTACAAATTTTACAGGTTCAACTTAAGGGCACCAAACCTTGAATGAGTTTAATAATTGCAGAAGTAACGAATATGCTCATGACATCCTCAAGTATTGTCGCATCAAACACTTGTAATGGTGATTCTAGATCATGAGATGCCATAATTATCATTGCCTTAAGAAACCAAAATAAGATATTAGTCTGAGAGCCTATACACAAGTTCAATCAACACATAAATAAATAAAAAGTACTTTTCAGATACCTGAAGAGAGAGAATATAAAAGCTCCACATCCTATCAAAGCTTCTGAAAATCTGCCAAAATGAGCGAATCTCGACAAAACCAGTCTTCCCTAACCACTTTGGAACCGGCTTTTCAGTAGCTGTTTCCTGAAAATCCAAAGAAAAATAAATAAAAGACAAAAAGTAACAGATATGGCCAAAACGACAAATACATCGATAGAAAACATGCTTTTGATAGCATCAATGAATGGAAGGGGTGGGCATATTTTTCCTTAGTGCGTAAATCAAAATATAGTTTCCTTCACTGCAACTACTTTTTTGCCATACTTGATACTTGTTTGGAGTCGAATTTTAATTAATAATAGTGCTTCAAAATGAGAAGATCCATGGATCAGACATATTGGATTCTTTTGTTATATGTTTTAATTAGAAAGCAGATACCACATATGGCCTTTATCAGAAAGATGCCATGTATCAATATGAAAAAAGATATATCTATAACAAATGAGAATAAGTGGAAGCTTAACTAGGCAAGATTTACCACTAACTCTTCATTTTCGTTTTCATTCTTTGATAGCTTCTTTCTCTGAATCAGCTTTACTAATCCTTGAGCCCTTTTCGTCTCAGGATGTTTTTTATCTTCAACAAAAAAGAAATTGTGGTCCAAAAGCATTGGCCAACCAATTTCGAAGCAATCAGGAGACCTGAAATTGCACAAGGAACAATAACCACCTTAAACACACGGGTTTCGTATAGTTGACTTATAAAGCAAGTGGTAGAAACACACAATGGTAGTACTAGAAGTGTAGTTCCGACCAAAAATATTCATTTAAATCATCGTAATTTCTCCAGGTAGAATGATCGGCTGTCCCATTTTCATTCTTCATAGCTTCCTTCACAGATTTTCAAATAGAGACAGGATTAAAAATTACATGAAATAATATACAGAAAACAACTGTGGTTTATAAATTTGTACTACCTCATGAATAACGTTATATATTGGTCTGACTATATTGTTAAGAAATGACTCAAAACCCGCTCCATATTCTGGCATGGATTTTTCCCCGGTAATCATGCTGACTGCACCAATCAACATATCATGCATCTCACGTGCCATCTGAAAAGGAAAATTTTACTAAAATTCAGACCAACAGACCAGAAAATCCGAAATACATACTTTAGATGCCCACTCTATTAGAATCTTGTGGAAGTCTTAGTAGGTAACTGAGTTAGAAGGTTTATGTATTTATCTGATGGTGCATGGCTTCTCATCAAAATAATTTCCTGCAGTTACTTACATGGTGAAAAATGTAACAAATGCACTCCGGCATAAACCGTAAGTTTGCAGCCTCTCCCCAAATAAGAAGATAAAGCCCTAAATACAGGAGCTTATGTTGTTGAGCCTCTTGTCTAGAGTATGGCAACCTACATGGTAAAAAAGAACTTCATGAAATAACAAAAACTGGAAAAGGAAAAAATTAACAAAGACCAGCAATAGAATGTAAGATATTAATGGCGCTATTGTCCAGCTCACCTGATGTTGCTTTTTCTTTCCAAAAACTTACACCATTTTGTATAGTTTTTGAAGAACTTCTTCATAAGTTTATTAAGAGCTTCGTCCAATAGCTAACACCACCAAACATAAGGAAACTTAATATGGTTAAAATCAAATTTGAAGAACATTTCTTCAACCAAAAGGGGTAGGCATAAAATGTCGTAAGTACCTTTGAGACATTTGACTGCTTGCGATTTAGACGAATATGGATATTAGCAAGCAATAATATTAAGTGCTCCCTCTGGTTGGCAACATTTCCCTTCTGATATGACATATTTACAGTAACGCGGTAAAAATACGTCTTATATACCACCAAATACAGATCCTAAATATCTTAAAAGAGAAAAAGACGGGAAGCTACAATTCTAGATTTTTCCAGGACCTTTTAGAAATTAATTCATTTCATATATAGCTGATAGAAATGATATAGCGAAGTACGTAAGATGAAATGTAATAGTTTCAACTAAAAAATTTGCATTTATTACCTGAAATCCAAAGCAAAACTGAAGCCAATCAAACATATCCATGTAAGCCACACGTTTACGAAAATCTTCGTAGAAGGGCAAACTTCGAACATTGCGAACAGCATCAACTGAAGCTTTAATCTGTAGAATTTTAAATATCAATAAACTCATGTCTTTTTGGTTAGTCACGCTGATATTACTTGGCATGGTAAAAAGCCTCAGATATGTGCCATTTTCTAAAAATAACTATTCTTCAACTGTACTAATAGGGGAGTAAAAATGTATTTTTTCTCGCAAAATTCAAACCTCGGGGAGTTGCATTATTGCTTGATGAATACCTCCTGGATCAAGAGGTAGGATATTGTACGGCACAAAGAATTCAGATCTTGTATTGGCATTGTCTCTATCAACAAGGGCCTGTTGATTAGAGAACAATTAACAAGGGTAAATAAATTAGAGACATGGAAACATGCCAAAAGCAGAATGGTGAAAACAAACCTGCGAACCAGCAGCTCGGCATACTGTACTTAAAACTTCATATAAAACAGAAGCAATTGCCCGTGCCTTGATTAACTTCTCTCTGTTAACATGATATCCAATAGCTAAGCTAAAATGTATTATCCCACTTATCATAACCAAAATGAATCGAATAGGAGTGATTACAATTACCTTTTATCAAGATTACACTCTGCACTATGTTTGATAATGTAGTCTTTATATTTCCTATAAACACGTCTAAGTTCACGTATATCGCTCTTTTCCCTTCTTCTTCTGATTGTAACTTCTTCATCCTGTGAAACAGAAGAAAGGAAAACCAGACAGAAGACGTGAGAAAGATTAAGTAGATGGAGAAATAAGCCTAACCCAAATTTCACATTTTTTTTAATAACATATAGATGATGTGTACTTCATAACTTACGTACTTTCCACACTATTCCACTTTGTCAATGACTTTGAGGTACTAAATGTTAAAATCAAGACACTCGATTGATTTTTTTATATCTATTTAGTTTTGATATTAAAACAATGACGTATTTAAAAGTATGAGATGGTTACAGGGATAGAACTATATCTTTCGCAGGCTAATGACATGGAACAAAGTTGATTTCGTAAATCTATCAAACACGATAGCTTTTAGTTAAGATCATTATACTGACTAGATGGCAGTAATTACCTGTTCAAGTCGCTGAAGCAAAGAAGTCTTAAATTGTCGTACTCCACGTCCATTTGAGTTTCGGTCCAAATTATGTGCTATTTCAAAAGCATGAAAGCGGCCTGCATATAAGAAAGACCTTATAAATGATCAAATACCAAATCTTAACGAAAATTATAATTAATAATTACTCTCTTCGTCTCAAAAAGACAGTCTCATCCCAATTTTTTTTTGTACCAAATTATAGTCTTATTTCTATTTTCAAGACATTAAAAGTAGCACAATTTCTTGTTATACCCTTACTTATTTAATGAGCTATTCAACTAACTAAAATCTCATATTCCAATGCCATTATTCAAAACTATCAAGAACATTTTAGGAGAAACATCATTTTAGGACTATATTGACCAACTTACTTAATTTGTGTGAAAAGTCAGACGAGACTATCTTTTTGGGACGGAGAGAGTAGGTTTTAATCAACATTCTTGTAACCATAAGTACCTCGAAAGTCAGATTATTCTTACAAAAAATCATTTTCTCAACAAAGTTAAAGCTCACAAATTCACTGAATGCTTATAAGTTAAAGCTCACTAAAATTAAAGCTCATTTCACAAAGTCATAGGAAACTGAACTTGCTATATACACAAACTGCTTAAACAAAAGTACTGCTCCATCCGTTCCCAATTAATTGTCCTCTATGAAATTACGTGCAATTTTGACCGGCTTATAACATGTATCAAAATTATCGAAATAAAAATTTTCAAAACTAAATCATATAATTTAATTTTTGAACTATATGATTAAATTTTAAAAAAATTCATTCCGACAATTTTGATACAAGTTATTGACCGGTCAAATTTGCACGTAGTTTTGTAATGGACAATTAATTGGGAACGGAGTGAGTAGTAAAAATTAATATATAAATTCACATTTATATAGATAAGCAACACGAGGCTCATCAGATTCGATCAGATATTAAACCCGAAGCCGAAGGAATAATCACATCAAAACTACTCCATCCGTCCCACATTATAAGTCCTATACGAAACTACGCGCAATTTTGACCGGAAAATAACTCATATATAAATTGTCAAAATAATTTATTTAAAATTCTATCATATAATTTAACATTTGAACAATGTATAGAAATTTTAAATTTTTTCGTTTTTGCCAATTTATTTACATGTTTAAAACCGGTCTAAATTGCATGTAATTTCTCATATGACTTATAAAGTGGGACGAGGGAGCATGTCTTACAGAATTTACCAAAAGACTAAATTAAAGCTCATTACACGAAGTCAGAGGAAGCTTAACTTGCAACACAAGGTTGTTAAAAAAAAGGAAAAATGATCGTTTAGTACATAATTTGAAACATGATTATCAAAAGTCCATGGTTAAAATCTTTTTTAAACTTAGGTATATAATGCTAATTCTTTTTACTATTTGTTTTTATCATAATTATTGTTTTTATATACTAATCAATAATTCTCGAAATAAACTAGTAAAAAGCAAAATACAAATAGTAGAGGGAGAGAGTTACAGAGATAAGCAACACGAGGCTCGTCAAACTCGATGAGGTTAGAAACCCTAAGAAACCTCTGAATATCAGAAACAAGTGTCACGGGAAGCTTCTCGCTGTCAAACTGTTCCGGAACGTACTCACGCGACTCGCACGTGATAGACCTAATGCTCGTCGTAGCGTACTCGTCTTCGTATCGCCTCTCTCTCCTAACACTTGTACTTGGCCCACACTCGGGTGAGGGGTCGGCAAGGACGATCTCGGTTGAGGAGGACATGATGTAGAGAGAATGTGTGTGTGTGTGTGTGTATATGCTGGGGAATCTTTATATGTATATACTGGGGACAAGTCATGCAAGCTCTTTATATATATATATATATATATATATATATATATATGTATATTCTATATCAGTATGTGTGTGAGTGTGTGTGGAGTTGCTTTTGGGCTTTTGCTTTTGGGGGATCGGAAGAGAGAGGGAGAGAGAGAGAGAGGGTTTGTGGAGTGGTGTACTGGAAAGGGTGAGAGAGGTTATTTTTTCTTTTTTGGAGGGAGAGTTTGCTTGAGGAGAAAGTACTAATTATTCCCCGCTTTAATTTTTATTCACTTTTTTATGTTTTATCCCAATTTATTATTTACCGCCTTCATTTCATTCACCTTTTTATGTTTTATGATTTTACAACCCTAATGATAAAGCCATAAATTTGGTCGGTCGCGTTAGACTTTTCAACAATAAAATAATGATAAATTAGCTGTAAATAATGAACACTTCATGGTCTTTATTATTGATCAGGTCATTACACTTGTTCGGATTGTTACACTTGCTCGGATTATTACACTTGCTCAGATTATTATACTTGCTCAGATTATTATACTTGCTCGGATTATTATTAATTTACTACAATTGCGCTCGATTTGACTATTTAAACTCTTATCTTGGTCGTTCTCCTTCTCCTTCGATACTCGGCTCTTTCTCTGTTCGGTTTATTTCTTAATTGGATAAGTTTTGACTAGTTTTTCTCTTTTCTTAACTTCTCTCTATAATTTTTGAATAAATTTTCTCGGGGGTTTTCTAGGAAGTGTAATTGGCTATTTATAGGCAACTACGCCTCATTGGATGTTGACAAGTGTCTCCATTTAGGGTTTTTTTTAGATATGGGTCTCTAATTAAGTGGGCTTGGGCTTTTATTAATATCTACCTCTATTTTCTAGGAAAGGCATGTGATGACCCATCAAGCATTGGATACCCATTTATGAAGTGTGGGTCGATTGATACCCGAATAGAATATTCGGGTCTAATTTTCATGTTCTATCACCTAAATTAGTTTTCTTTGATTTATTTTTTTTTGTATTTTTATCAAATCAAGCTATAAATACGCTAGTTGTGGGTAATTTTGTTTTTGAAAAAAATGTTGCTTTTCATGATTTTTAGGCATTTTGAATTTTTAAAAAGCTCTCAAAACACAACTACATTCAGAAAATTCATAAGAACGTAACATTTCCCAAAACTAAAAAAAAATATGGACGTGTAACTAGTTTATAGGTGTATGTTGTTTAACTCAATTTTTTTGTGTTAGAAAGGTTGATATGGAATGCCACAAGAACAAAAAATTTAGGGTGTTATGCCCCCTTCTTCGGTATAACTCAGCCAATTAAGTTAGGTATTTCGGTCTCAATTATCCCAGAACAAATAGTTCTGTTTCGATCCTTGTTTTGGCTTATACATGATTTGATTTGCCTATTTTAACGAGAGTGGTTAAGATTTTTTTTTTAAAATATCGGAAAACAAAGGGAAAAAAGAAGTTGACGTGGTGGTATAAATGCTGGTAAATGTGGTTGATGGCATTAGACCTAGTCCTGACGGATTATAATTTCTTAAAAGAAATGGTTGTGATGAAAATTTGTATTGAGATTAGCTAGGCCATGACAGTTCTGGACTTCTATGTTTCATGGGTTTTTTTTTATGAAAGAACTTGCTTCAAAATAAGGATCTTTAGAAGTTAGTTTTGAAAAGTCAGTAATAATGTTCTCAGTCACTTCTTCACAAATTCATATAATAATATGAATCCCAAAAACATAGTCTCATTTCTATTTTCAATACATTAAAATGGTCTAATTTATTGTCATACCCTTATTTAAATAAGCTATTCAATTAACTCCAATCTCATATTCCAATGCCATTATTCAAAACTAACAAGGATATTTTAGAAAAAACATCGTTTTATAACTGTATTGACCAACTTTACTAATTCCTCTGAAAAAGTCAAACAAAACTATTTTTTTGGAATGAAAAGAGTAATTTTTTTTTAATTTTTTTTTACCGGTCAATTCACTATAAAAAAATAGCTAAATAGCGACGGGATTATTGACGGTATTTTTTGTTACGAGCTTATTAGCGACGGTTTTTGTGACGGATTTGTGACAGTTTAGTCAATTTGCGACAGATTTGTGACGCCTTTTTAAATTAGTGATAGACTTGTGACAGTTTTTTACTCTAACTAAATTAAACATTATTTTGTAATGATTGTTACCCATACACACATCTACATATAAATTTACCTGCATTTTAACCTTTTTCTTACCGTGGCCTTCTTAAAGAATAATTTCCGTTGCCACATGGCTAAGATCTAGTTTACCTGTAAAGCTCTAATATCTCTTTTTTATTTCTTTTATGTATTTGGTCATTGTACCTACTTGTTAAGTCACGTAAGTAGTTCATAAACAATGAGCTTATCTTATTGCTTCTTTTCTAAAGTGTATTTGTCATCTTTCGTATAAGTCCCCCAACAAATTAATAAATAAATAAAGTTAAAGTTTGTATCTCTTCTTTTGGATATCGCAGATAAAGCCTAAAGGTGGTATAAACATTATGAAAACTATGGTGCTAAGGAACTACAGAGGAAGCAAAAGCCATACTTTTATGGGTCAAACTCTATGCTAGTTTAAAGCTATCAAGTTTTTCAATGTGGCTTGTACAAAGTGTTTGATGTTTAGACTTACAAAAAATCGAGAACGAGACGTGTTATAAAAGGTTTTGATGGAAAGATGTGACGATTTATTAATTTTACAAACATGGAATTATGAGCATGCCATTATAACTTTTTGTTGTTGTAATTTTTGAGCATGTCATCCTACTTTTTAATTAACATTTTTTATATATTTTGTTTACTGCGATTGGAGCAAGCCTTTGACAATCCCACTCAATTGTTAACGCAAAATAATGATCTCACCATATTGAACAAGTGCATATCAGCATAAGGAGTAAAAAAAAACGTATAAGTTTGATTATTAGGCATAAATCAAAAGCTAGCAAGCACATGCACACTAATTAATTGGAGGATATGGATTCTTATCGCAGTGCTTGTTGTGCTAATCTTGACCGTAAGTGACCAGCTTTATTGTTAAAATTTTAAAAGGTGAAATCATAAGCAATGCCTTCTTCCACTCCATTTGAAATTAACTTCATGGTACTGTGAAGAATATGATTGGGTGATTGATTTTAACAAGTGTTTATTTTCCTTAGTCGTCTATTTCTTAATTGCTAAGAATGCAGCGAAACCACCATGGTTTGGTAGTGAATTACTATTCAAAACTTACCTTTATCTTGAGTTAAGGATATAAAAAGAGATGATTTTTTTTTACCTCTGGACCGCCTAAGTTATCATCGGAAAAAGTGGTATACAGTGCACCACACGCTTATTCTACTTCAACCAGAAGTCTTGAAGTTGCATAGATAATGATAAATACTCCATCCGTTCCCAATTAATTCTCATATATAAAATTACGTGCAATTTTGACCGGCTTATAACATGTATTAAAATTGTCGAAATGAAAAATTTCAAAACTAAATCATATAATCTAATGTTTGAACTATATGATTAACTTTTGAAATTTTGATACAAGTTATTGGCGATCAAAATTGCACGTAATTTCGTACTGAAAAATTAATTGGGAACGGACGGGGTATTCTTTAGTTATAAGTGAAAATGGGGTTATGGCTAGAATCTAGTGAGCAAAATGTTCATGTTTCAATTGTTCAAAAGGCCAAAAGTCTCCAAGATGCATAGATAATAAGATAAATGTTCTTTAGTTATAAGTGAAAATAGGGTTTGGCTAGAGAAATAGAATCTAGTGAGCAAAATGTTCATGTTTCAATTGTTTAAAAGGCCGCAAGTCCTTTAATTAACAAATGCATCCGATTCATTTTCAGAACTTGGTTATATATATATGCAAAAGTTTGGTTATGCAATTGCAGTTTATGAAGTTTCAAAATCTAGTGGTGATGATATTAGCCTCAGGATCAAGATGCTAGAGGGGCACATGCCCCAAGGGCCAAAGCCTCCAAAAACTTTCAAATTTTAGGGGTCTCCGATTTTTGAAAAAAGATGTTTTATCGGTATTACATGTAAATATACTAGTAATTGTGCCTCACACGTTATGTGTGTGGCGCGTAATGCAATAAAAATATAGAAAATATGTGTAGTTATGATATAAATACGTGGATAATATAAAAAAACATATTTTAAAATTTAAAAGAATGTTTGATTATTAAAAAGTAATAAATAGTTTTATTAGTTTTTATATTTTTATGCGAGTATGATATTATTGTAATTAATATAAGTGTGTAGAGTATTTTTGAAAAAAAGTGGCTAAATTAGGCAGATTTATTTGACTTGAGTTGACTTATTATAATAGAATGATGAATCATTTGACATATGTGTTTTTAATACGATAGCATCATGATTTTTTTTTTTTTATATTCTCACCATTCTTGTAAGTAACATTTTAGTATTGTTTTTATAACAAAATGAAATTAAATAAAAGAGACATCGTTTCGATAAAGGTATGTGAGCTTCAAAAACTCTGGCTCCAACCCTGATTTTTCTATCTTTGTAACTGTTTTTTTTTTTGATGACTAATTACAATGTCGATGTATTTGTTATTCTATTTTATAGTGCATGGTGTCATGAATGTAGGTCACGGTTCAAAAAGTTTGTAAACATGGTTTAGTGCAATATGCTGGTAAAAAATATACTATATAAAACTTTGTTCGCTATTCCCAATATAAAAGAAATGTAAACTTTAAAAAACTAACTAAAATCACAGCATTACAGTTTCCTCTCTAATTTTTTCAAATATAAATTTTTTCAGTTTTACACAATATTTTTACACCCACACAAAACAATAGCTACCCCCATAAACTTTCTTATAATTTATTTTTAATTATTTAATGTTACTCTCATTCTTTATGAATCTGTTTGTTTCATAGTAAAAGTTTTACATGAGAAAAATATTTCTATGATAAAGTTTTACAATGAAAACTTTTATTTGTATCTCATTTACGTGCGGTTGGTACATAAAAAAAATTTCTACCTAAAATTTTATAAAAAAATTAATTTCTTTTACAAATTATTTTTTAAACAAATAATTGGTAAAAATCGCAACATATATAAGTAAATTTAGCTGGATGCATATTTTCTTTCATATACCTATAAACTCATAATTTTCAACCTATAAACTCATAAAATTAGAAGTATAGAAGATATTATTGACTATTTTTTACCTTTTTCAAATTTTCTTGGGTTTTTTAATATTTTTTCGAATTTTTATATTTTCCACCTTTTATTTTGTTTTTTAGATTTTTTCTTATTTTTTATTTTTATTGGTTAATTAGATTTTAACTTTTTAAAATTTTCTTCGGGTTTTTAGAAATTTCAGATTTTTTTTTCCATTTTTTGTTATTTTTTAGAAAATTTCCTATTTTTTACTTTTTTTATTGGTTAATTAGATGGAATTGAACTAAATATTAAATAATTTTGAAAGAGTAACCTATAATTAATAATAGTTACAATACTAGTATTAGAAATAATATAGAGAGAGCCTCCGTAAACCGTTTACGACTTTATTTACGGGGTAACCGTTCCCCCCAATTTTACTGGATATGTGGGAAAAGTTTTCCAAAAAAAAGTTTTACATTAAACCAATCAACCGAAAAATTTATTTTACCCGTAAATGTTTGTTTACACTCATTTTACAATAAAACAAACATAGCCAAGTCATAGGCTTATGCTTTATGCAGACCGTCTGTGATTAATACAGACATACTAAAAACTAAACTCACTGAAAACCCAAATAAATATATTAGAACCATAATTAAGTCTACATTAAATTTAAATATTAATTAAAAATAAATATGATTTTTTTTTGTATTTTTAGTAGATTGAGTTTTTATTACGTAACGTGACTTGTATCATTTTCAACTAATACAGCCGCCGTTTATATCAAGCAAGCAAAGCACAGACTGTCTGCATAGTACCAAAGCTTAAGTCATATTCATAATTTAAAGTTTGCTTAAAGACAGATGAATTCTTAAATATTGCATCATATAAGTAGCAGTGGCTGCTCTTAATTATATGGTTTAAATTCCAAAAGAAGGCGCCAAACAAGTCCTTAATACAAAAACCTTCAAAACTGTTTCATCTATGCTAGCTAAACAACAAAATATACGTATTTATAATCACCTCATCAAACCAACCTTATCTCACTTAATCACAACTTATTCCATTAATTCCAAACCCACCCAAAAACCCACAAAACCTATCATTTTCTTCAACACCCAAATATCCCAATATGGTCGAAACGGAAACCTCAAAGAAGCCGAATCTATTTTCAACAAAATGCCCATAAAAAACATCGTATCCCATACAGCGATGCTCACAGCGTATGCTAACAACGGAAAAATATATAATGCACGGAAAATATTCGATGAAATGCCCGAAAGAAGCATCGCGTCCTGGAACGCGATGATCACGGGTTATATACGGATGCAAGGAGGCGTTCAGGATGCTTGGGAGCTGTTTAAGGCTATGCCCGAGAGGAATGAGGTTTCTTATGCTGCTATGATCACGGGTTTTGTTTGTGTAAGGGATATGAGTAGGGCCAAGGAGGTTTACGAGGAGATACCTTTGGTTTGGCGGGACCCGGTTTGCTCCAACGCGTTGATTTCCGGCTACTTGAAAATGGGTAATCGTAAAGAACCAATCTTTATTTTATTTTTGTAGGGAAATATCAGCTTTTTAAAGATCGGTACTGTTTTTATTAAATTTGATGATTGTTACACCGATATATGCATTTTCGGACAGTTTGTGCACTAGAGTTGGAAGTTGAACTAAAAAAACACACGTATTAATTGTTCGAGCATGCGGATGTATCAAAAAACTTTCTAACACAAAATTGAAGAGTGTGTACAATGACTGTAAACGACTCATTATGTGGATATCTGGGTACTTGACAAAGGTTACTTTTTTGGAATTTAAACCATAGTTAGTAAACGTTTGGGTGAAAATGAGTATTATTGTGAAAATGAGTATTATTGTGAAAATCCAATATTTACTATAAGCTCCACTAAGGGCAATTTCGTTTAAAACTACAAAAGAAATCCTAACTGAGACGAAATAAACTAAATGAAGAAAAAGTCATTATACTCGTGAAAACCAGACTAGTAGAGAAACAATGCTCAAAACAATAGAATTGACCCGAAAATCTAACACTGAGCCTCCAGCCTTGGTGTCACTTTTAAAACTTTAAGAAAGTCGAAAAGTTATTCTGGAAGTGCTCAGTTAGATAATCTGGCAATCAATCTAAATGTTGCTTGCAAATTATTTGCCCCTTTTCGAATTGCTTTTTCCCGACAAGGTGCTCTGGACGCGTGAGCTTTGTCCATTTCATCTTAAGAAGTCAATCCTGGTAAATGCTTAAACTGTTTGTGGCTTCAACTGTATTTGTATTTTAGTATTTATTTTGTTTTGTAACAGGTGAACTGCAAGAAGCTGTTCGTGTTTTTGAATGCATGGTGGAGAAAGATGTCGTGTCTTGGAGTTCGATTGTTGATGGGTACTGCAAGCATGATAAGCTAGAACAAGCCAGGCATTTTTTTGATACAATGCCGGAAAGAAATGTTGTTACATGGACTGCTATGATAAATGGATATTTAAAATTAGGTAGCTTCAAAAATGGGTTTGATCTTTTTTTGGATATGAGAAGGCAAGAGACCATGCAAATTAATTCCACCACACTAACTGTAATTTTTGAAGCATGTGGGAACAATAGTAGACCCGAAGAAGGACATCAAGTGCACGGTTTGGTTTTCCGTGTGGGATTCGATTTTGATGTCTTTTTGGGAAATTCTATAGTTACCATGTATTGTAGATTAGGTTCTGTTGATCTAGCTAGTAAGATATTTTACTCAATGACTAGAAGAGATATTGTCTCTTGGAATTCACTAATATGTGGTTACGTCCAAGCTCAAGATGTTGAAGAGGCTCATAGACTATTCGAGAAAATGCCCACGAAAGATAAGATTTCATGGACAACCATGATTACGGGGTTTTTCAGCAAAGGGTTAATAGAAAATTCTATTGAGTTGTTTTATTTAATGCCTCATAGAGACGATATCGCATGGACCGCTGTAATAACTGGCTTTGTGAGCAACGAAAAATTCGAGGAGGCTTTTTGTTGGTTTATTAAAATGCTTCGAAATTCGGTTACTCCAAATCCTCTTACTCTTAGCAGTGTTCTAAGTGCTTCATCTGGATTGGCAACATTGAATCAAGGGTTACAAATTCATACACATGTCATAAAATTGATTTTGGAATCAGATTTATCTGTTCAAAATTCACTTGTTTCAATGTACTCAAAATGTGGACACGTAAACGATGCCCATCGGGTTTTCCAATCCATCAAAGTTCCGAATGTAGTTTCGCTTAATTCAATGATAACCGCTTATGCACAAAATGGATTTGGAAACAACGCTATTAATTTGTTTGAGACAATGCAAAACGAAGGGCACAAACCTAATGAGATCACTTTTCTAGGTGTTCTTTCGGCGTGCACACACATGGGTTTAGTAGATAAAGGCTTGAGCTTCTTTACTTTGATGAGATCTTTGTATAAAATTGAACCAGGGGTGGATCATTATGCTTGCATGGTTGATCTTTTGTCAAGATCTGGTTTATTAACTGAAGCCATGAAGATGATTGATTCAATGCCGTTTGAGCCCCATTCTGGTGTTTGGGGAGCTCTTTTGGGCGGTTGCAGGACTTATTTACACCTTGACTTAGCAAAAGTTACGGCTCAAAAGATTTTCAAACTTGAGCCAAATAATGCAACACCATATGTGGTGTTATACGATATATATAAGCTTACGGGGAAAGCGAAGGAAGGAGAGGGAGTGAGAGTTAGTAAGAAGTCGAAAGGGATAAAGAAAAGTCCAGGGTGCAGTTGGATTGTTGTGAAAGATGAAGTTAATGTTTTTTCTGCTGGTGATCAAACACACTTTTGCTTTGAAGAGATTCGGAAGACGTTATCTAATATTATGTACGAAATGGAACAGCTCAACTATAAAAAAATTTAAGAGCCAAAACAAAGCTCCTTTAGTTAAGCTGCTATATTAGAGTATATACTTATTTGTTTAACTGCAGCTTTTAAGCTGACAAGTTGGCTTGTTTGAGGCTGACCCAAAAACTTGTTTAATCCAGTGTGAAAGTGTTCCTTGCTTATATAGGTCATTACAAAAGGGCTCAGTTTCTAAACCAACAAGCAAATGAGATGAGCTTCGAAGCTGCAACCAAGCTTTCATTGTTGTACTTGTAATTTCTTATTTTTAGGACGTAGTCGATGCAAAATTAGTGGACTTGTAGTTTCGTTTACCTCATTGTGTTAGATTTGGAACAGGTTTTACACGTCGTTTGGGAAAAAAGTGCTTTTCGAAAAGTACTGTTTATACAAGTGCTGTTAGAAAAGTGGCTTTTCGAAAAAGACTTTTGACAAAAAAAAACCGTTTGGCGTATAAGCGTTTTTGTATCTAAAAGTTTTCTGTAATGTTTGGTGTATAAATACTTAATATATACAATTTCAATGTCAACTAAAATTATAGCATTATTATAATCCAACAAAATTATAAAAGTCATTTTTTTAAAAAAAAAACATCAATCTTTTAGAAAATAAGTCATTTTCATTGAAGTAAGTCATATTCGTTGCATAAAAGTCAATTTTTTTTAAAAAAATGTTGTTTTTTAAAGTGAGTACTTTTTGTTATAAATAAGTTACATTAATCGATATAGGTCATTTCTTTAATATAATTTGCTCTAGTTTAAACTAACTTGTTTTTTTATCAAAAATAAGTCAAAATTTTGAAAACAAACCATTTTATATAAATAATTACTGTAATGAAACCTTACAGAGTTGTTGCTCATATATATGGATAAATATATGCAATATCTTTTGATACTTATAGTTCATGTAAATTTTCCGACTTCATTTGATAGCATGATGATTCTGAGAGATTTTAACATATATATTGCTACTTACGTACACTTTTCTATTCGATCAAGTGTAAATTTTTGAAAATAAGTCATATTTTTTATTGTAAGTTTTTTTAAGTAGATCATTTTTATTGAAGTAAGTCATATTTGTCGAATAAAGTTAGTAACTTTTTTTAGAAATAAGTTACTTTTATTGATATAGGCTTTTTTAATGTAATTTCTCTTATTAAAAATAATTTGCTTTTTTCAAAATATAATACATTTCTTCAAAATAAGTCATATTTTTGGAAATTAATCAATTTTTCTTTATAATATTATTTTTTGATCAACTTATATAAAAGAAAATGAAAATTGAGATATCTAAAGTAATTTGATTGTTTTATTTTCTTTTTTGTTCCAACTTTTCATAAGTAACTTTTGAAAATTAGCTAATCCTGATTTTTGAAAACATAATTTTAAATGTCAAAACTTTTTAAAAAGTTGTGCATAAAAAACCTACCAAACCCATTTTTTTTTTTTTTTAAAAGTACTTTTGCCCTCAAAAATTACTTTTGACTGCCGTCAACCTGCCCCCCCTAGGGGTGAACAGTTGGTTATGCCAAAAAATTAAGTTTGGTTGATATGGTTGGAACTTGGACGTGTTGTTTCACTATGGAAAAAAAACCAGTAGAGCCATACACGTTTAGTGATGATATGTTAAACCATCTTTCATACATATTTATGTTATTTGAATGTGTTTTGTTCAGTAGGAAACGTAATCCAATATGGACTATAGCAAAAAAGAAATACTACTTGCACCGAATTTTTACACTTAAAAAAATGCACACCATGATGTGTCATCTTACTATTGGGTCATATAAAGACTTCCAAGTAGATTTCATTGTTATTACAAGAAACAAAGTGTGAATACTCTAATTCCCTTTACATTTTTCGGTGTAATTTGAAGTGTAAATAGATGGGTATTATCAATGCTCATGGCAAAAAGTTCAATGATCTATGATATTATATATTGATATATCTTATAAAATATATTTTTTTTGTCTCAAATTAAACTATACTAATTCTATTTTTGGAATTATCAAATTAAATAAAAGTTTATGTAAATAGAAAGTAAAAAATAGCATAATTATCTTTGTATCCCTACTTAATATACATATAATTGCCTAGGATAATGTGACAAAATACTTTTTGCACATATTCAAAGGTTTAAATTGGTATTTCATTTGAAAAGTTATAAAAACATAATAAAAAGTTGATTTTTCAAAGCGTCATTATAATTTTGGACCGAATGAGTATAATTATAAATGTTCTTACTCATGGATGGAGATATGGTCCATATGGAGTGTTTACGTGTTTCTCTAAGCATCGTATTTATTTATTCATTGCAATTTTTTTTGTTTGAAATTTTGGTTTTTTTAATAGCATTATCCGCATGTCTTGCTTCTATTTTTTTTTTTAAAATTGACTTATCTAGCTATCTAAGCATTTGGAATTTTTTGTAATAAACTTTTTTCAAATTCAGAAAAATATGTCTTTCTTCTAGAGCCTTGTATTTGGAAGGAGCACCAAAAACCAAATATATATTCTCAAGATATTCCGATAACATTACCCACACGTGTACCCATTGTAACCCATTAAACCCAACCAATATCACCCTCACAAATGTCCTACATTAAAACCAACTAAACACTTAACATATTACTTTTTTGTATACTCTTAACTGTAACCATTTCTCAATATTTCTCTTTTCTTACTTGTAACAATGGCAGGGGCATTACTATCACTGTTCAACCTCTCATTCTTATTAAGTCTCTTCTCAAATTCCAACTTGGGTCTATGGCCTGAGGCTAAAAGCAAAGGGGGTGCTGTAGTTTTTCCACCCACTTGTAACCGAATCGAGTGTCCCAGCTATGAAGTTGTGAGCACCGGGAATGGGTTTGAAATCCGACGCTATAATTCGACAGTGTGGATGTCGACTTCCGCTATTGAAGACATCTCCCTCGTTGGAGCTACTAGGACCGGCTTTCTCCAGTAATTCTCTCTTTACTCCTAATTCTTGTTCAATGTTCATCTTATAGTTACCAGAAAACTCATATTGTTAATTCGTTTGTTTAAATTCTTCGTCACTAGAATTGAGAAAAAAAAATACTCCAGAGATAAATAATTTGTAATAGTAATAATTAGATGAGTACCTTAAGCGGTTTAAAAAAAATATATAATCATCTTCTGTAATTGCATATACTAGTCTTGTTATATAATTTACTGCTTGAAGAACCATCTCTTTTACCTTCAAAGTTCTGATTGATGGTTAAACAACGACCCGTTTACACCTTCTACATAGAAAACTCTCATTTAAAATATACACACATGTTTGTGTGTGTTTGTATTTTGTTAATTTGAAAGAGAAGGACTTGATGTTGGGCATGTCAACCGCCCATGAGGAAGTGAATACCATAAAGCTCAGGGTTTCGTCAAGTGTATATTCGGTGTGTTTACAGCTCTCTAATTGTATAAAAGTAAAGTACATAAAAATAAAAATTACAAGAGAAGTAGTATCTTTGCATAGAACAGTGATCACAAGTTATTGGGAATGAAGCATTTTAGGATTCAGTTTTTTGTTTGTTCACTAAAAGACTGTTTGCCTTCTTATTTGTTAGTATCATAGGAGGAGAAAATTTAAGTTTTATTTGACTATGTATTTAAAGTGTATTTTCCATTTCTAAAACAAAATAATGCTGACAAGTGACCACAGATTTATTGAATCGGTAACCAAACTAGTTGCTTATGATCATCTTTAGAATATCAAGTTTGTAGAACTTTGCAAATTTCTTTTGCATCTCAATCCAGGTTTCTTCAAAATAAGAGTTCAGTTGAACAAAAAGAGTTTTTAGAAATTTGTCGTTTTTCTTATCCTAAAACTAGCTCAAAACCAAGAACCACGTACATATAACTGAAGAAAAACTAAGGTCTTTGAATTGTAGGCCATCTAGGCTTGTTTGAAGGGAGCTTTTATGATCACACAGATTTAAAAAAAAAATGTTTCATAGCTGGCATGCACCCAGCTTCTAAGCTTTTAAGCTGAATTTGGACTTTATAAATTAGAAGCATTGAAAGAAACAGGCTTGTCTGGTTGCAGTTTTTAAAGAAACAAGCTGGTTCTTTCCTCTTAGAACTTGTAGCCTTTTTCAGCCAGAAAAGAAGACAATGCTTTTAGCTATCAAACAAATGCAGAATAGCTTCTAAGCAATGAAGCCAAAAAACTGCGTTTCAATACTGCAAAGGGCAAACAGACAAATTTGTTTGAATAACCTCCTTCTGGCTTAAAAGCTACGAATAAACTAACTATAAGTTTTAAAGAGACCCCTAAATTATGTAATGTAGTCAACTAAGAATATACTCTTGGTTGCAGGTTATTCGATTACATATCGGGTAAGAACAACTACCAAGAGAAAATAGAAATGACAGGTCCAGTGATCACCCAAGTAATTCCGAGCGACGGACCCTTTTGCAAATCATCATTTGTTGTAAGTTTCTACGTCCCAAAAGATCACCAGCCAAACCCTCCCCCTTCAAAAGGCCTGGAAGCCCAAAAGTGGGACCCGATATATGTAGCTGTGAGACAGTTCAGCGGATTCGTTCACGACTCAGATGTGGGAGAAGAGGCATACGCATTACGTAATAGCCTTGCTGGCACTCTGTGGGGGGTAGCCGTCGAGAAAGGACAGGTGGCAAAACTCGGGTCAGAGTATGTTGTGGCGCAGTACAATTCACCATTTGAGTTTGAAGGCCGGGTTAATGAGATTTGGGTGTTGTTCGATATGGAGTGATATTGGTTACAGACAAGACTGTTTTAGGTTCTGCTACAATTTGGGAAACTAAGAGGTGGTAGTACAGATTTTGTATCTTGTAAAATAAAACTGCTATATAAGATTAGTAGTAGACTCCTTTGTGAAACCTCTTGAAACAGGGCCTTGTTTGTTAGCAACTTTTAAGCTCATTTTTTTCGCTTATAATTTTGTGAAATCTCTAGAATTCTTAAGTAGATGAACCTAGCTTTTTCCAAACCTTAAAAAAGAAACGGCTAACTTCTTGAAGGTGCAACCAAGCAAGCCTTTGAGCTTCATTAATTAGGGTTATGTTCAAGATTTTAATCAAATATAAAACCCAAACCAGAATAATTTGGGACCGGCTATTTCGGGGTGTCTTAGTGTCATTATTGATAGTTTATGTCCTTTTTGCTAGTTATTTTTCTGTGTTGCATTATGTCATTTATCAGGCTATTTGCGGTACTAGTCTCTCCTAGTGTTTTTCTTGAGAATCCTAATTCATTTCTCTATATAACTGATCGAGTGTGAACAACACTTTGACTTCTCATCTTATTCCTACAAAACCTACAGTATTTTATCATTGGTATCAAGATGAAGTGGTAATTTATGATTGTAGGATGATTTTTGGGAAAACCCTTATTTTTCCATTATGATGTTTGGGTTTTCATGACTTTATCCTTATGGATTTCCTGATAATTGGTAATGAAGATATCATGCTGCCCCGTGTTTCATTTGTTGGTCCCTGTTAATTTATGTTGGCTTGGATTTTTGCATTGGAGATTATTATTTCTTTTTTATTTCTAAAATCATCTCCATTAGTAATGTTAAAAATCGGTATATAAAATGACACTATAAACCGTACGTATATATGTTAAAGTTAACTTGAACTATAAAATAATGCTTGATTTAGTGAGAGTAAAAAAATGTCACAAATCTGTCGTAAATTGATTAAACTGTCACAAAGTCGTCATAAATTGACTAAACTGTCACAAATCCGTCACAAAAACCGTCGCTAATAAGATCGTATAAAAAAATAGTGTCACTAATCCTGTCACTATTTGAGTATTTTTTTGTAGTAGTGTGTTTACATTACAAATTTGACACTTTACTTCTATAGCTACAAAAACTCATTTATATTATTATAATCAAAAGTTTATATTATAATAATAATTTATGAATGACTACAAATGAAATAAATAGTGACGAGTAGCAAAATTGGCTGTGAGGTAACATATTAAAGTTTAAAATTTTATATTTTTACAAAATTAAAATAATATATTATTCAAAATACAAAATTACAACATTACTTAATTATAAGATTAAAAAATAATACTCCAATAATACTCCATTCGTCCTTAATTTATAGATATGTTTAGAGAATGGTGAAATTTAAATTAATTCGAATATTGTTGTATGAAGTTACAATAATACATACAAAAATACAAAAGCTATTTGAACATGAAGGAAGTATGATTTAATATAAAATGGTAAATTATTTAGAGACGTTTCAAAAAATAGTAATTAACAATTTTTGAAAAAAAAGTTTACACAAATTTACAATTGTTAGATGTTAAACTATTTATATATTTATAGAAATATTGATACTATTTTGTTATAATTATAAAAAGTTACGAAAATTAAAACTGTTAAATGTTAAATTATTATATGTTTATAGAAATATTTATACAATTTTATGATAATACCAAAAGTATACAATATTTATCAAACTATGAATCAGTTTGATTCCCATTAAATTTCCATATCAATAATAAAATTTTATTTCACATGCATGGTCCAAGTTATACTCATCTCCCCACCAAACGACAAGTCCACTTGCTACATCACCATTTAAAAATTTCTCTAACTATAACAATTTTTCTAGCCACTGACACCATTTAATTTTCCCATATAGGTTGTGTTAGGATCAGATTTCTGTCCCATAAACTATTTGTTATCTATTGGTTTGAATTAAATAATTCTAGTTGAATGTTAAGAATTGAGACAATTTTATGTTTTCAAGTGAGATTGCAAGCTCAGTTGCAACCACAGTTCCAACCTGCTGTTCTGCAGAATTCTGTTTAGTTTTTTTATTCTGCATTACTATTTGCATTACTATTCTTTAAATGATGATTATTTGTTTTAAACTATGCAGGATATATTCTCATATGTTCTTAAAGATTTAGTTTATGTATATTGAAAATATTAAAATGATAATAAAGATGTTTCTTAAAAAGTTATAAGGAGATTAGTTTTTATAGATATGTTTAATTCAAAACTAGTAAATCTATATTTCTATTCTTATGCAAATCTTTATCACTTGTTTCAATCTTTGTTCCTTATCAAAATTAGTATAATACGTTTAAAAGATAGAATGAGATATGGAGTTAATGTTTCATATATATATTTGGAAAGATTTTATCTCTAACAGATAGTATCTTATATGTTTTCTTGTTTTAGGAAAAGACTAACTTCTATTTCCAAGCTAGTTATTAACGGGTACTATCTTATGAAGATTGAGGTCAATCCTACGCTGAAATATATCGTGATACATGGAAAGATTGAAGCCAATCAAAAGAGTCAAAAGCAATCATCAAGATCTTGAAGAAATAAGATTATTTTTACTTGTATAAATAGTTAATAACTTATCTTGTAAAAAGTGTGTGTTCTAAATTATAAAGAATTCATTCTTGAGAGAATACAACGTGAGCTTTAAATGAAAAACAATGGTGGGATGCCATTGATATTTTGAGTGATAGTTATAAGGTATGAGCAATTATAGAGATAGGCAGAAAAACCTAAAGTGAGTCTGTGAGTTTTTCATTAAGACTTAAATCCTATATTGTAAGCTTTTATAATATCATAATCTGGGTGAGTGCCCCGGAGACGTAGCCTAGTTGGGTGAACTCCCTTATTAAATGTGTGTGCGATTTAATTCAAGTACATTTAACTTTACAAGTTCTGTCCATCATTATACTTAGGTTCCAACCTTAGTTGCAACTGTACTTGGAACCTAACTGCATAACAGCAACTAGAACAGTGGATAGGAATTTCAATTGGTATCAGAGCTTCACACAAGACTTTACTTGGTGTGGATCCTGTGTTCTGGTAAAGATGGACTTGATGAGGGAAGGAAACTCGTGGTCCAAACCACCATTGCTAGAAGGAGGAGAAAATTATGTCTTTTGGAAGATCAGGATGAAATCATTCATCAAACAACAAAGTGAGCAAGCCTGGAAATCTGTGCTAACTGGATGGGAGACTCCAATGGTTTCTAATGGTGATGGGGATCTTGTTTGCATACCTGAAGAAAAATGGACTGCTGGACAAGATAAGAAATCTAATGCAAATTCTACAGCCATCAATATAATATTTGCTACTGTTACTCTCAGTGTATTCAGGTATATTTCTCAGTGTGAAACTGCTAAAGAAGCATGAGACATTTTAAAAGTAACTTTTGAAGGAACTGTTAAAGTAAAAGCTTTTAAACTCCAACAATTAACTACTAAGTTTGAAAACTTAAAAATGGAGGAAGATGAATCTATTGAATAGTTTAATGGAAGAATTTGTCAAATTGCCAATGAATCTGAAAACTTAGGAGAAAAATACAGTGATGCTGAATTGGTAAAGAAAACCTTAAGATCTCTTCCTAATAGATTTGAAATTAAAGTAACTGCTATCGAAGAATCAACTGATCTTGACAATTTAAAACTTGAAGAATTAATGGGAAATCTTAGAACTCATGAATTAAAGTTTCATAAAACAAAGAAAGTTGAAAAAGGAATCGCTTTTCAAGCCAAGAAATTTGAACCTAAATTCTATGAAGATAGTGAGAAAGATGAGCAGTTTTACATTTTTTTTAAAAAGATGTTTAAACAGTTCTATAAGAAAAAGGTTGTTGAAACAGAAAATTCAAAATCTTTTCAGAAAAAAGAGATGCAAACTGCTAATTTCGAAAATAAATCTCGAGAAGTTCAATGCAGAGAATGCAAAGGTTTAGGTTACATGCCGTCTGAATGTGCAATTACTTTAAAAAGAAGTAAATCTGAGATGATAAGTACTCTTAGTGATAATAGTGAAACTGAAAGTAAGGATGAGTATGGGAATCAAACTAACTTTAAAAGCTTCATGGCAAAAGTCACTACAAAATCTAACTCTAATTGTAATAGTGAATGTGAGTCAGTTGCATCTTCAGTTACAACTGAGCTTGAAACCTATAGTAGTAGTGATGATGAAGAACCTTCAGAAGAGAGTGTTAACAAACAATATTTACTTCTATATGAGAAATACAAAGTTTTAAGTAAGCAATCTGTTTCCATTAATAAACTCAATGAGAATCTGAAAATTGAAGTAAAAGAACTCACTGAACAATTAAAGAGAAAGCAATTTGAGTTAGATGAGACAACGAAGAAAGTAAAGTTGTTAAATACTTCAGCCACGGGTAGGCTTGATAAGATGTTGTCATACACTAGAGCTTCAAAGGATAACAGTGGTTTGGGGTATAAGGGTTATGAAGGAAATGGAAAAACTGTGTTTGTTAAAGGTTTAAGTAATTCTCAAACAAGTCACACTAACAACAAGGTTAGAAGTACAGTTGCAACTGACTATGGTTTTAAAAATTATCTGAAAACGTACACAACTAAACCGAGCTCCGATCTAAAGCTATGTCATTTTTGCAAAAACCCTGGACATTTTGAAAGGAAATGCTACTTAAAGAAACACATAAAGTCTATTTATAAGAAACCCATGTTTACTCCAGGTTTGAGTCAAAAGTCTAACTGGGTTTGGAAAGCTAAAATTAATACAGACACTGTTAAATACAACAAAGCTGCTTTCAGTTATTCAAAGACTATTACTTCAAATGCTAGGTATTTTGATAGTGGTTGTTCTAAGCAAGTAGCTAATGTTGTTAACTTGGGTAACAATTGTTTAGTTGGTAGTGGTGACAAAAGTAAGTTTGTAGGCCAAGATATCACTAAGTATGCAGGTAAATAAGAGAAGCAACATGGAGAAGTCACAACACCAAGTGCAACTAAGAGTGATAAGCAAGCAAGCAATGAAAAAGTTGAGAACAATGACTTGATTCCAATGTCAGTTACAACCGAACTTACAACCAAGGAGAATCTAAGTCCAGAAAAATTGGTACGAGACAAAAAGTCTCAAAAGAGTGATCACTTGAACACTATCATTGAAAAGGTAAGAAAAGGTATGAAGTCTCCAATTAAACATCTTAATTTATTTAGTTCTGCAACTTATATATCTCCGTTAAAAGGCAGGAATGTCAAGAGTAAGGCTACTTGTTTAAACCTTAAGACCATTCATACATAGTATATCTTAGAGTTATGAGACCTTATTTGTGGCCTAAGTGTATGAATATGGGGACTTGATTTGAGATGGTAATATAGATTATATAAAAGTAATTCTGGTGATTGTTTTTATTTGTGAAATAATCTTGTGTCATGGTTTAGTAAAGGGCAAAATTGCATTTCTTTATCTATTGCTGAGGCAGAATACATTGTAACTGATAGTGGTTGTACCCAACTTATTTGGATGAAACAAATGTTATCTGATTAAACAAGAAGTGTTAACTTTATTTTGTGATAACAAAAGTGCTATAGATTTAGCAAAGAATTCAGTACAACATTTCAGAACTAAACACATTGATTTAAGGCACCATTTTATTAAAGAGCTAGTTGAAGAAAGGAGTCTAATTTTAGAACATGTTTCAACTGAAAGACAATTAACAGATATTTTCACAAAACCCCTTGATACAAACAAGTTTTAAACTTTAAGAAGTGATATTGGGGTATGTCACTATAGATCTAATTAAATATTCTTGCTATATATGCTTATCTGTGAGTAACATTGATAAATTTTATGTCTAAGTTAATTCTTATTGAGCTATGAAGTTTTTGTCTTGAAAAAGCCGCTAATTGATGCCTCAAACACAGATGTGGGATAACTTGCCCTAAAACCTCTCTAGTAATAGAGTTGAAAGCACAAAGTGCAATTTTATCTTCGTGTTCTAAGCTCACTTGCAACCACGGTTGAAAGCTCGAACTGAACCACCATCAAGTTAGTCACTATTCAAAGGAAAGTCACATTACTTTGAACAAATTCAGCATAAGCTGATATTCTGAGTGAACTAAAATAATAAAAGGCCAAGTCACTGTCTTTAAATTTTTAGCATCACTTATACTCTATCCTTGCTGAGATGATCAAGTTAGTTTTTGTGTAGAGGATAAATCGACTTGCTCAATATAGCTCTTAGTCATAATTTTTATTATGTGGGATCTCATGATAAATATATACTCTTGAGTAAATTGTTAGTATCTTGTGTTCAAAATTCTATACTATATATAATTGCTATCTTTATTTTGAAACAAGTCAAATTTTATATATTTTTTCAACTACTTAAAATCAGAAAATTAGATAAATCTGTTTCAAGTTGGAATGTTGATCTTTATTCATTGCTGAATTTATCTAAATTCGAATTGTTTTGGTCAAAAAAAGGATAAGTATATATATTTGGGTAAAATTTGTTCAAAAAGAGATTTGGTTATATCATTCTATCTTTCTATAATTCTTGGACTTAAAAGAGATTTGTTTAAACTATTTTTTTTAACTAAACAACCAAAATATAGAATTACTCTCTATCTATCTATATCCGTGGTATGAGTTGAAAACTTGGTTGATAAAAAGTCTGGTGTGGAATGTGGTAATTCTATTGTGAGTGATTTTGCTGTGATAGTTGATTTTGATGATGATTCCTGTTATAATGACTACTTCAATGTTCTCACTAACATCAAATATGTTTGTCATGGATGTGGCAAATAGGGGGAGATGAGAGTTTATGTTATGCTATGTTTGGTACATTATTGGTGAATGCTTATTTGAGTTAATGTTATGTTATCTGCAATTCTAATCTGCAGGGGGAGATTAAGTGCTAAACTCAAATTATATATATTGTTGTACAATTCTAATGAGCAGGGGGAGTTCTTGTGTCAAAACTGATATTATTGGGATTTTATGTGCTAATATGCTATGTAGGAGAATCTGCTTCATAAACTCAAATTATTTGTCAAAACCAATGACAAAGGTGGAGATTGTTAGGACCAGATTTCTGGCCCATAAGCTATTTTTTGTCTATTGGTTTGAACTAAATAATGCTAGTTGAATGTTAAGAATTGAGACAACTTTATGTTTTCAAATGAGGTTGCAACCTCAGTTGCAACCACAGTTCTAACCTGCTGTTCTGCAGGATTCTGTTTAGTTCTTTTATTCCGCATTACTATTCTTTAAATGATGATTATTTGTTTTAAAGTATGCAGGATATATTCTCATATGTTCTTAAAGATTTAGTTTATGTATATTGAGAATATTAAAGTGTCAAGAAAGATGTTTCTTAAAAAGTTATAAGGAGATTAGTTTTTATAGATATGTTTACTTTAAACTAGGAAATCTATATCTCTATTCTTATGCAAATCTTTATCACTTGTTTCAATCTTTATTTCTTATCAAAATCAGTATAATACGTTTAAAAGATTGAATGAAATATGGAGTTAATGTTTCATATATATATTTGGAAAGATTTTATCTCTAAAAGATACTATCTTATATGTTTCCTTATTTTAGGAAAAGACTAACTCCTATTTCCAAGCTAGTTATTAACAGGTACTATCTTATGAAGATTGAGGTCAATCATACGCTGAAATATATCGTGATACATGAAAAGATTGAAGCCAATCAAAAGAGTCAAAAGCAATCATCAAGATCTTAAAAAAAGAAGTTTGTTTTTACTTGTATAAATAGTTGATAACTTAGCTTGTAAAAAGTGTGTGTTCTAAATTATAAAGAATTCATTCTTGAGAGAATACAACGTGAGCTTTAAATGAAAAACAATGGTGGGATGCCATTGATATTTTGAGTGATAGTTATAAGGTATGAGCAATATAGAGATAGCCAGAAAAACCTTGAGTGAGTCTGAGAGTTTTTCATTAAGACTTAAATCCTATATTGTAAGCTTTTATAATATCATAATCTGGGTGAGTGCCCCAGAGACGTAGCCTAGTTGGGTGAACTCCGTTGTTAAATGTGTGTGTGATTTAATTCAAGTACATTTAACTTTACAAGTTCTGTCCATCATTATACTATACTTAGGTTCCAACCTTAGTTGCAACTGTACTTGGAACCTAACTGCATAACAGCAATTAGAACAACGGATAGGAATTTCAGGTTGTATTACTATCGGATGCTACTTACAAGACTGAATTTTGCATCTACCAAAAAGTCTCCAAATACTTTGGGTAAAATATAAAGAGTTTGTTTGTAAAGATTCTGCAACTTGAATTGGTGTATTTCGATAAGCAGATAATTATTTGTGATTTTAAAGGTTTGATTTGTGTTTAGCAGCTACAACGTTGGTTCAAAATAAAATAATTTATTGACGTCATTGCAAACAGTATCCAATTTAGTCGAAATATGGATAACTGATGACGTTATTAAAGCATTACATTTATTTACGGACGTTACGGGGTTGAAATTGTTGCATTTCAATAACTGAGGAGGACAGAGACATGACATTCAAAGTCCAATACCCAGTTCTATTCAGACCGCACTACTAATTCGTTATACATGACAAAACTCATTTTCACGCACACTTACAAATTATTCAGAATTCACGCATCCTACCATTAAGCGCTTCTAGCACCAAAGAACGAAGAGTGCCTTGCCCCATGAAGCACCTACTGTCTACCTACAGAACCTATCTTTCCTTACAAGGCTCTATGGCTAAAATTTTTAGTTTATCGTCATTTAAAAATAGTTTATGGTTAAAATTTGAGTTTATGGTCAGTTCGGTGTCTTATTAATTGAAGCATTGTTTAAGTTAAGATCTTGATACTAAAAATGTTAAAATCAAAGTTAGAAGATCAAAACTATGACTTTTAGAAAATTTACTTGTCAAAATTATTCCCTTATGAATGTAGCGGGTAAAAATTATAAGTTCTAAAGAAATTGAGTGGCTTCTATGATTTAACTAAGTTTGTCAAAATTAGTGAAGTGGTCCATTTCCTTCAACTTTGCTATAGAGACTAGGACTTCTCTGACAAGCCGTCCCTATTTAGCAACGAAAAGAGAGGGAGATTGACGACCACCAACCCATCGCGGTATCCCTGGCGTTGTCATCATTGTTGGCATCGTCGACTTGACAGCCACTGGCTTGGCGCCTATCTAACAACCATTTTGAGAGAGAGAGAGAAATAGAGGGGGTAGAGAGACTCGAAGACTCATCTTTGCTGGTGTCTCGTCACCATTGATCTGATGGAAACCATTGTCAAAGCCATTGTCGATGGTGCCTCTTAGCCATAGTGGCTCATTGTCGTTGATCTGAGAGGGCAATGAGTGAGAAATATAACAAAGAGTTTGTTAGTGGTCTAAGTTAACGGAGTCTGATTTAGTTTGAGAGAGAGAATGAAAATTTGGGATCTGAGGTGAGTTAGAATTTTAGGGCTTTGTATATCCGTCCAAATCTCAAAATAAGTTTTCTAAAATTATCCTAATTAAATATGTTTCGGGGTTGATTAAGAAAAAAATATCAAAATATATCATTTTTAAAACTAAATTACCAAAAACAACACTTTAAAAATTTGTTACATAAAAACATACCGTCCAGGTACCCCCTCCCCATTCTGTCTATCTTCCTTCCTCATTCCCACTCACTATCTATTCTCTTTCTCTATCCCTCCCCCATTCTCGCTCACTCTTCTCGTTTTTCTGTCTTCATCTATCTATTCAATCTCTCTTCGTTATTATTTTATGTTTTTTATTGTTATGGTTTATATTGGTAAATATTCTATTTAATTTTGATATTTTGGACCCAATAGGTCGAATTTTATATCAAATTGGAGGATTTTTGGGGGTTTTGAGTTGATTTGTAGTGTTGTTTTGTCCATACGAGTTTTATATATTGATCAATTGACTTTAAAGTGGTCCATCACGAAAGTAAATACTAGCTGTTTGTTGAAATCACATGGACTATTTAATAATAAATCAAACACTAAAACAATACACGTGATAATCCACATGCATTGTGTCGTGGTCACGGCAACAGTACCATTTGAACATGAGCCAGATAATCATAATCATATATTAAATAGCAAGTTTTGGTACCAACTAGTAGGAAACTACTAACCAACCTTAAAAGATAAGGAAAAACATCCCATTTTATAAAACAGTAGAGAAAATGTTACCAATAATTAATTTACAAGATTTTCCCTCACAATCCAAAACATTGGTCAATGCTTGCATGGCATGGGGATGTTTCAGGATAGTCAACCATGGGATTCCGGTCACCCTTGTGGCGGAGATGAAGGCTGCTTCGGCAGCTTTGCTGGACCTTCCGCTGGAGATTAAAAAGAGGAATATAGACATCGTTGCTGACGGGGTGGGGTACATTGGGCCCACTGAGATTAATCCTTTGTACGAGGGGTTGGGTTTTTACGATGTTGCTTCGGACGAAGCTGTGCAGGAATTTTGTACACAACTGAATGCTTCCCCAAGTCTGAGGTTTTTATTTATTTAGTTTGGAATTAGATTAATTTTTCAAAAGACAGTGGACTTGCAAAGTATTAACCATATGCTCCTATTTGGTTGTAACCTTTTCTCACCGGCTACACAAAATTTAGACAAAACAATATTGAGGAATTGAGATATATGGCTTGTTTGGTAACATATTATTTAATCAGAAATCATATTTAGAAAATCTGTTTTAAAATTTTAACCAAAATTTAACCAAAATTCAATTTTTTTATTTTGGACTTTTCAACCTTTTTAGGCTAAAAATGTGCTTTTTGAAAGAAAAATAATCCGACTCTCCAAACATCCATAGATTTTTAAAATAAAAAATCCAAAAATCTGCCCAAAAAATATGTTACCAAACGAAAATAATTAGTTTGGCGATTAATTAGAAATTGTCTTTGTATAATTGGATGACAAGAATTATAATAAAATATGGTTAAAGAAAAGGCTAAGTAAGTAATGTATAAAAATATTTCAAAACAAAACGAGTACATTTAATAGGTTGTAAACAATACAAGTCTTAATTAAAATATATCTATATAGTGGAGTTTTAGAAAATTGGCCTGTGACCTTTTATTTTAATACCCAAATGGGGATGACGACATCAATTTTTTTTTTTAATTTTAAAATCAACTTTATACCCAAATGTTTACAAAATATATATAAGTATTTCAGATGTTACATTCATAAATATGTATTTGCGTATCATGTTTTACTGTCATGTTTTGCGTATCAGTCACTTCACGAATTGATACTATATATAACAAATGAAGTGAAGTGTGGATATTTTATTGTCATGTTTATATATCAAACTATCCGTCGTTAACAATTTTCATATTTAACTAAGACATTTAACAATTTACATACTAATTTAACAATAATTGATCAATTAACATACTTTTGTTAACATGACACGACGTGAAACAAATTAACCAAATGTCAAATGACTTGACAACATCTCATTCTCCAAAATTCACATTGATTTTTATTGATTTTTTGTATTTTTTTTTAAAAAAAGAATAAAAATATGATTGAACTTTTAAAGTTACAAAGTTGCAAATTATAATATAAAAAAACATTCTTTGATTTTTTTGAGGTTTTTTTTTAAAAATCAACAAAAAAAAATCAAAATACGATTCTATAAATTTCAAAACTCATTTTCTAACTTCTCTAACCATTTTTTTTTTACTAATTTTACATTTTTTGTAATTTGTTTAATTTTTTTAAAAAAAGGGAAAAAAAGTAAAAAAATAATAAAAAAATAAATAAACATTTAGAAAAATTAATGTGTAAATTTATAAACTCAGATTCTGACGAGTGTAACCAAGTTTTAAACATTTACGATTTTTTTTATTTTTTCAAAAAAAAAAAAAAATCATGAGGTGTTGTCACATTTGATATATGTTTGATTAATTTGTGTCACGTCGTGTCATGTCAGTAAAAGTATACTGATTGATCAATTATTGTTAAATTAGTATGGAAATTGTTAAATGTCGTAGTTGGGTATGGAAATTGTTAACAACCGATAGTTTGGTATTAAAAAACATAAATTAACCTTATTTTTCTTGTCATTCAATTAGTTATTTAAGTGGTTATCCAATTAATTATTTGTCATTCATTTCAATTTGACGTTTTCTTCACCACTATGGATGTCATTTGATTAAATATGAGGTTGATTCATTTTAACTTCTTTGTCGTCAACTTTAATATATCCAATTCATTTTTTTTAATCATTCAATTAAACTAAATAAGTAAGCCATAACAAATATAGATAAGTTAATTTTGAGAAATGGGTGATGGACTACCAATTTAGAGGACTACTAAAACTAGGGGTGGGATCGGGTCGGGACCCGACCCGAAATGTATCTACCCGAATCCCGACCCGATACGAATTGGGAATCATTTTTTTCTCCCGAGTCCGATATTTCGGATAACCAACTATTCGGATACCCGATTGTTTGGGTACCCGACGGGTCGGGATGAGATAATACCGACGACATATTTTTATTCTAAATTGAGAAACTAAATTTTTTGTAATCAATTACAAATTGTTTAATAAATATGCCAAAAAAACACGGAAATTTATAATTTAATTTAATATAAACAATTACCATGAATAATATAACTGCCTAGATAATTTGACTAAATTAAAAAATAAAGATATAACCGTATAAGTAATCTACTATGTAAAATTAGACAAATATTCAATTTTGGAATAGAGATCAACTGTGTTTGTTTACTTGCAGTATTTGAGCTAGATTTTTTCCTTTTACCAATATCAATATATTTCATTGACCTAAAACGTGCATCAAATCATGGAAGTCTAATTTTGAATGTTTCCCGTTCTTTTCCAGTTTATTAAATAAGTTACCATTTGGGATGTTTACAGTAAATTAGTTATTAAAATTATCATTAATCAATATGACAGTTTGTTCTTGCTTGTACAAACTTTTTAGCAAATTTGACAGGACCATGACTTTTCAACTTTATAAGTGTATATAATATAAAAGTTAAAAATCATATATATTTAATTATAACAATATTAAAAATCAAACCCGATTCCGAAAGTGGTCAGGTCGGGACAATGTCCAATAGAGTCGGGTTAGGATTATGCCAGGATCGGGTCGGGTTTTGGGAATTTTTTCCAGCCTACTGTTTCTTAGCCTTTGGATGAGTTCATGTAAACCAAACAATCATATTAGATAAATGATACAGATCTAACTTAATTAGTAAATTCAAACAATTTGACTTGTAAAATCTAAACAATTATATTAGTAAAAGATACACATACAAATCTGACTTGTTATTTTCCCATGAGAGAAAAATAAATAAAAACATAAAATTATAAATCTAAACAATTTGTCCAAACTATGCAATTTCCACGGTATAAAATCTCAAAGAGGGTTGGTATTGCAACCCAAAAAACCTACCTAAAACTTTTATTCGGTGAGCTGAATTGTCCGGTCATACTCATACAAATACTATTGATGAATATTGATGGAATATTTCATATCACATCAACGGTGAATTTAATGAAAATAAAAAGTTAGTCATAATTTCAATATTAGTTACTACTATATTAATTAATGTGATCAGATTATCACATGCTTCATTTGATATTTTTTTTATGAATAACGTGTTATTCTAGGCTTATGTAAGTTTAAATATATAAGTAATGTAGTATAAATATTCATAATAAAAAAGACAACTACAAATTAAGAAAAACTGAATAAATGATAATTGTATTTTAAGAAAAACTTGCACATAACCCACACATTCCATAGGCTAATAAAATACATATTTATTCCTTCAAATATACATAAAATTTTATAATTTGATAAATCAAAATATAAATATCCAACATAATAAAAAATCAAGCTACTAAAAAGCCAAATTAAAATATACTAGAACCATAGTTGAGAGACTATCCTAACTTTAAATATTAATTAAAAATAAAAAAAATCGTTAAATATAAAAACCCAACCCAATAAAAACTCAAATAAAAATATACCAGAACCCTAGTTGAGCCCACTCTAAATTTAAATATTAATTAAAAATATTTTTTTTTATTAAATCTAGTATCACAACAATCAAACACTTGATGATGTGCATATGCCATGTAATGTGGGTTGATTTTTTGGGTAAAAAAATGTGTGAGTAAAAGTATTTTCCAATCTCAATCCTTCAATATTTATAAGTAATTTAACGGTACTAATGAATTTAATTATATTAGAATCCACATTGATTTACCATTAAAAAGCGTCGTAATGTTATGGATGAATATATCTTTATAAATCACATGATCGATTATTATTTAGACGATGTGGGATAATTACTCTAAACCTCCCCCATTCGTGACCCGACATTTTAAGGATTCTACGAGCGGACATATTAAATGGGTGAAGGTGAGCCCAACATCACTAGGTCCGCTCTGATACCATATTAATTAGAATCCATATTGGTTTACCATTAAAAAACATCGTAATGGATGGATATCTCTCTATAAACCACAGACTCGATTATTATCTAGACGATGTGTGATAATTACTCTAACAAATTATAAAAAGAAATAGCGGTAAAATGAATGGGTGGAATTTTTTTTGTTTGTATTGGAGAAGAAAGATGATAAATATGCTAATGTTATCTCTCCACATTAATGTACAATACAACCTCTATAATACTCGGTAAATTAATAAAATTTGTGAAATAATATTTTTCTCCGGTTCCCATTTGAGTCAATGTAAAAAATCACTAATTTCGATAAATTAATAAGATAATAAATTTTTGAAAGATCCTTATATGAATATTTGGTCCCAACAAAATTATAAATTAATAATTGTTAAAAATGACAAACATTAGTAGGATGATTTAATAAAATATGACTTTTTAGTCGTTTGTTTCTTATTAAATTTATTATGGGAAAATGATAACTTAATACATATTTTGAGACTTAATTATAACAACTTATGGTCAAAATCTATTTTAAACTTGTGTATATATGCTGCATATGCTACTTTTTTTTACTTTTTTTTTTAACATTGATGCTCAATCATACTACGCTGATATGCATCAAATCTTAAAAAAAATTGAGAGTGTAAGTTTTTAAAAATTAAGTATGTTTTTGTGTATTAATCAATGATTCCCTCTATAATTTACTTGGTTTAATGTATATAGTATATATTCTTAATTTGCTACACAATTTAATATAACACAAAACTTATATATGAGTAATAGAATTAGTGTATTTATCTTTATTAACGAGTATTTTTAGTAATGTTTAATGAGTTTTGTGTTATAAAAGAGTATATTTCTTGAATCAATAAAATCCTATTTAAAATAATAAATTATTATTTTAAGGGGCAATTATCAAAAACATAGCATACCCTATTATATTAACAAAAACATAACATACCCCTAATTATAAAACGTTGTACCCTCATTTTAAAATTTCATACCATAAATGTTCTGAATCACAATCAAATATTTAAAAAAGAATTCATGCCCTAATTTTAAAACTTAATACCCTAATGTCAAAACTCCATACACTAATTTTAAAACTTCATACCCTACATATGGATTTCTCTCAATACTGTACATATGGATTCTGCTCTTTCAACTTGAAACACAAAAGGTTTAGAATAGTCTCAAAACTCAATAAATAGAAAGCAATCTCACCAATTTCATATATTTTTCATATACTACGGGGTATCAACCAGTGTAATATTTGTGTATTACGTATGTATATATCTGTATATGGATGTTTATATAATCTAGATGTTATTCGGTAGTCAGTGGCGGGTTTTCGTGGTGGAGGAGGGAAGAGACATAGAGTGGGATATGAAAAAAAGATACAGAGAACAATGGAGGAAAGAGAGAGATAAAGAGAAGAGAGAGTAAGATCAGAGAGAGATACAGAGAAGAATTGGTAAGAGAGAAGAATGGAGGAGAGAGAGTAAGAGAGAGATACAGAGAAGAATTGGTGAGAGAGAAGAATGGAGGAGAGAGAGTAAGATGAGAAAGAGAAAAAGAAGAGAATAAACCGCATTAAATTTGTTTGGTATGTTTTTGATAATAAAAACTTTTTGGATATATTTTTGTTAATTTAGTTTAAAAAGTAGTATGTTTTGTTAATTTATCATTAATTTAATGATTAATTAATATCTCTAAATGAATAAATATTCATATTCACAGCAATATTAATTTGTAGAGGTTTTACTCTATTCCCATAATTATATCTCACATATCACAATCTCCAACTTTTATTGCACACTGCTCACAATCATTACTAGCCGTTGATTTGGTTTTTTAAGATCTAACGTCTTATATTATGAGTGGTTTTAGTAGTACTCTACCCCCTTCCCGTTAATTTTTGATTCTATTTCCTTGCCACACACCTATTAAGTTGGCATTTACTTCAACTTTCATTTCCATATTTGATATATTTGTTTAATATAAGTGTCATTACGTTCAATTTTATAGTCATTTGATTCAATTTGTTGTCAATCGGTTTAATTTATCGTCATTCAGTTCAATATTGTTGTCACTCGGTTTAATTTTTTGTCATTTGGTTAAGTTTTTTAGCGTTAATTAATTTTAATTTTATTATCATTAATTTGAGTTTCGTTGTTCAATTCAATTACTTTGGCACTTACTTTAACTTGTTTGTCATTACCCACTTAAATTGTTTTTCATTCGTTTTAATTTGATTGTTATTAAATTAAATTGAGTGTTATTAACTTTAATATGAGCGACATTTGCTTCAATATGTCATTCGCTTTAATATGATTGTCATTCGCTTTAATACGATTGTCATTCACTTCAGTATTATTATGTGTGTTATCATGTTCAATTGGTTGTTTTTCAATTCAATATGAATATAATTTGTTTTGATATGATTGTTTTGCTTCAATATGAGTGCTATTTATTTCAATATGAATGTGATTCGCTTCAATGCAAGTCTCATTCACATTCACTTCAAATATAATTGTCCTTCACTATAATGTTTTCTTAAATTTTAGTTTTTTAATTTTTTATTTGATTCATTATACTTTTATATTTGTCGTTGTTCTACTTTGCTATTTTTGGATTTTTGAATAGTTTTATATTTTTATTGTTGATTGTATTTTATTGAATTTGTTTGTCATTCAGTCAATATTGTTGCCATATAATTCATTTTGAATAATTTTATAATTTATACTTGTGCGGTTCAAGATGCACATTCTGGTTAGTTTGGTTGTCATTGAATTCGATTTGCTTGTCATTGGCTTCAATTTGGCTGTATTCGATTAAATTTAAGTCTCGTTAACTTTATTATATAATTAATATAATTCTTTTTGTGTATTTATATATATATATATATATATATATGTTTACCTTTTCTTGATATTTTGGAGTTATAATAAAAAAAAATGTTTTCTGAAAATATTGTTGTTGAATTTTTCTATTATTTTTTATGATTTTAAATGTTTATAATTTATTATATGTGGATTATTATATATTTTTTTACTAGTTGCAAGAAGTTTCCAATCTATTAATGCTTGGGTCTGAAATCTCGCTTCTGTGTTTCTTGCGGAAACCTCTAACCTCCCATCCCAAATTATTGAGGTTATACAAATCTACATGCAAATTTGACAGAAAAAAATATTATATTTAAATTGTTGAAATGTAAATTTTTAAATTTTGATTAATAGTTTAACATTTCAATTTATTTAATTAAGTTTTGAAAAATTCAATCATGGCAATTTAGATATGATTACTTGTCGGTTAAATTTGCATGTAATTTCGTATAGGTTTAATAATATAGGACGGAGCGAGTATATAACACTATAAAAAAGAGAAAGATACATCATACATGTTAGTCACCTAAATAGAAAGATATGGAATGAAAAATTATAGCCTTAATAAAACTTGTATTTGTTCATATCAAACACATTCATTCCCTTACCGAATCGGTTCATATGGCTTTATAAACCTAAAAGAGGCCTACTATTGTCACATGCATACTCACATACCCAATCACAGATAGAGGGTGGGACCCTACGTATATTTTACGTGTGAATGTATCATTTATCAAACGGAAAAAAATACATTTACTATACCAAACTATAGTGTTGTTAACGATTTGGGTACTCACCTTTTAAATTTTTCAATTTGGTTACCACACTATAATAACTTTTCAATTTAGGTACCACCGTCTAAATAAATTACGGAATCATGTCACGTAACATTTGACAAACATTAATTTGAGAGGCTAATTTGACAATTTTGCACAAAAATATGTCATATTAGAAAAAAAAATTCCCCAATTTCACACATAAAAAAAAATAGCATATAATCCAAAAAAAATTTATGTGTGAAATTGGGAAAAACGTTTTTATAGGATGACATATTTTTGTGCAAAATTATCAAATTAGCCTCTCAAATAAATGTTTGTCAAATGTCACGTGACATGATACTGTGATTTATTTAGACGGTGGTACCTAAATTGGAAAGTTATTATAGTGTGATATCTAAATTCGAAAATTTAAAAGCTGGGTATCCAAATCGTTAAAATCAGATAGTTTTATGTACTAAACCTACAAAACCCCTTTCTCAAACCTAAAAGAGCATTACGTTTTTTGTTTTCTACTAACTTTTTAAGTATTGGCAGATTTATGATGGTTTAATAGTGTTGAGATATCCTAAAATGAATTTATTGCACATCACTTGTGAATAGATCGTGACATGCTTTTAAAATGGGTTGCTCTCCTTACTTGTTACGAGTCTAGTGGGTAAGAATATGAGATTCTATATGTTATCAGAGCACGGTTAGCCCCAAATGATGCTCGGTCATCTCTCTCGATACCGAAATGGACCCGTCCCAGAATGGACGTTATATTACACTTGTTGAGCCCTTTCGGAAATAGTGCATCTCACAAGTGAAGGGTATGTTAAATATATCAAAATGGATTTATCCCACATCACTTGTGGATAGACTGTGGTATGTGTTTAAAATGTGTTCTCTTTTTATTTGCTACGAGAACTTTTAGTGGCTAAGGATACAAGGTTCTATAAATAATATTTTATTATATAAAATTATAAAATAAAAATTTCTTGGATGCTTCGAAAACCTTCCTCACTTCTACTAGCATTAGCTTCCTGACCCCGGCTCCCGCTTCGTGCAACTATGTTTTCTTTTTTTTATTAACACCAACTAATGGTTAGTTTACTTTAATTTGATACACTTGCTACTTCAATTTAACTTGAATTTCATCAGCAAAATAATAACTTTACTGCAGGGAGACCATAACAAAATACTGCAAAGCTGTACACGAACTGGCTATGAAGATTTGTAAAAAGATAGCCGAAAGCATGGGATTAGGCGGTGATTTGATAGAGGGGTGGGTGAGCCAGTTTAGGATAAATAAATATAATTTTACCCCAAAAACTGTGGGAAAAACGGGGGTAAGGATACACTCTGACTTGGGTTTCTTAACCATTTTGCAAGAAGATGAGATGGTGGGTGGCCTTGAAATTATGGATAAAAACTCGGGCGAATTCGTGGCCGTCAATCCCGTGCCTGGCTCTTTTCTCATCAATGTGGGAGACATTGCTACGGTTTGTAACGCGTTCTAAAATTTGTGTTTTCTTTAAGGTGTATCCCTAGGCTATGACTTCCTGTGTTTCATGTATGCCAATTGAGTACACACTACTATCATGTTTATAGACTCAGCCTACTCGATTTTTCGACTCCTACGTATATTTACGTTGGCTTGTCAAATAATTGGTAGTGTTGTAATGTGCATAACTGAAAATTTCTGTGCAAGTCGGGTATACAAAACTGACGGTAGACTAATGTATTTTATTGCAGGAAAATTGCTAAACAGTATCCTATTTTGAAGTTTTCTAGTCAAGCCTATAAAGTTGAAGTTCTGTAGTAGTCTGAGAATGTCCTAAGAGCACCCCTGATCTTAGTGGTCCCATGAAATTTTTGTAGTTTTTGCATCAAAAACACTTGGCAGAATGTTATCAGAATATATATTTCCCTTGTTAAAACATGGTAAATTGCTGAAATATTTCCCTTGTTAAATTACGAGTAGCAGTAGTCCCTATTCAGTAGTAAGGGTAATTTTGAGAGTAATTCTTACGAATGGTTGGTTAGTTTATTAAGGTATTATTAGTTTAGCATTCGTTTGATAACTTTTTTAAAGACCTTATAATTTATGGAAAGCTGAACTCCGGCACCTTAATTTAAAGGTGTGACCGCTATGTTGTTTCTTCCACATAACTAGAGTGACAAATACCAAAAGAGAAAAAAATACCAGTAGATGCACATGATCCAACTGAGCTAATTTTATCATTGACTTGCATATCAACTCACTGTTTTACAGATTTGGAGTAATGGGAAATTTTACAATATGAAGCACAGAGTTGTCTGCAAGGAAGCGGCTACACGTGTATCTATTGTTTTGTTCGTCCTTGGACCCAAGGATGGAGCCATTGAAGCACCACCAGAGCTTGTTGGTCCAGAAAACCCGAGGCTTTACGTTCCGATTGCTTTCGAAGATTACAGAAATCTCCGGCTCTCCACTAATTTAAAAGCTGGTGAAGCTCTTGATCTGTTGAGAATTTAGTATAACCTCTAGTCAAATTACAGAATAGCATTCGAAGAACTGGAGTCATTGCAATATCTTAGCAGAGATCCTTTGAGAAATTTTAGATGCCGTGATATTTTTCCTTTTGTAATTTTAAGGTCTTATCCCTGGGTGGAGTCGGAATTACTGGTGCACAATGTGTTATCTTATGGAGTTGCAAAACTTATTGTTTTGGGTTTTCCCGACTTTTTGTGTTTTAATGAACTTTGGATTTCTGTTTATTTGATTTTTTTTTAATATTATTTTGATCTTTCGGCAATATTTTTGAGTCTTTATACGAAGAACATTTGTTTTTTTAACACAACACTTGCACTTGCGGTATCTCATCTTTTCTAAAGATGTTCCATCTATAATCTTGTCCCAGTAGGCACCACTTAACAAACGTCAAATTCATGTTCATGTTCAGTTTGTTAACTTAACGAGTGAACACAAACCATGTTAATGAACCGAACTCGATGTGTTCATGAATGGTTCATTTGCATCCCTAGAGACCGTAAGACAAATTTCAATTATAATTATGATATAGAAAAGAAAACGTGTCCATAGCATTTTCAACTGTTTGACTATTAAAACATCAAGAATGCCGAAGACAATGTGACAATATGAACCCAAAATAGAAACTACGAAAATGCAGACTACACTTATGAGTAAAAATATGTACACACTCATCGCCTAATTAGCAATCCCTTTGCCTTCTTCAAACTTCAAATCTTGTTCCTCTTCATGAGCCACGTCATAAGTGGCATGAAGACCCACAAACAGATAGTAAACGAGCATAATAGCACTACATATAAAGAACCTCACAAACGCTGCCCAACCCAACGATCCGATCAAAAACCAATTCAGCGCAATCGATAGGGATGGTAGCCATGGAACCAGTGGGACCCCCCATATTTTCGGAACTTTCTGTTTCGGAATCAACATCATTCCAAAAGTGCCAAAAAACCAACACATCCCAACAACTACAAACCAGTACCACCCCTTAATCTTCAAATTCCAAAGAGTTGAAAATGTTATTGACGAAGCAATGATAACAAATAAGCAAACGAGGAACTTAACCAAATCAGTTTTTTGAGTCAAGCCTTTAGCATAATACCTCCTCACAAGCAAAGCAACAGCCATAAGCATGAAAATGAAGAGGGTACTGAACGATAAAATGCTGCTCAAGACATCTAAGCTTGAAAACAAAGCGACAATGCAGCTAATAATAGTGAGGAAGAGAGTCGCATATACTGGAGTGCCTGTTTTAGGATGAATGAGAGCAAACCAAGGAGGGATCATATGAGCCCTGGCAATTTGTGTCGTATAACGAGCTTGACCCATCGACCCAACTAACAAACTTGTTGTCATCCCTTTAAGTGCACAAATGCCCACCACATACTTAGCCCATTTCATCCCAATCGTATCAAACGCCACCGCAAATGCTGCGTTTACATCTATAGAGGTGTATTTCACCATAGCTGTCAATGCCAATGCCATCAAGCAATAAACCACACTGATCATAGACATCGAACCAACTAACCCGATTGGTATATCTTTAGCCGGATTTTTAGTTTCCTCAGCCATATTTGCGACCAGATCGAACCCTGTGTAGGACCAATACACCACCGCTGCAGCTTCGAAAACACCTTTTGCGCCGAAAGGGAAAAAGGGTACCAAGTTCGAGCTTTTTGAATGAATAAATCCAACTATTATAATGAAGATAATAACGAAGGCACAAAAAATGGAAGCTATCCAATTCAATATAGAGGTATGCTTTGTACCCGTCATTGCTATGGTATTGGCTACTATTAGAATTACAACGGCGATTGGGTCTAAGAGGTTGAAACCTTCGGCAATTTTGTCGACTCGGAATCGGAGGAAATCGGTACTCTCTGGTTTAATCATACTAGCTAAGTACGAGGACCATGAGCGTCCGAGCCCAGCTGCACCAACAATCGCCTCTAGGAGAATGTTGCCTGAGAAAATAAACATAATATATTATCTAATTATCAAACTGAACTTTGTCATGGAATATAGTCATGGTAAAAAGAAAACCGCACTAAAGCAATTTAGATACATCAGTTTGATTTGTAATAATGTGGCATTATTAGATTCGAGTAATCGGAAACAGAAGGCACAACAATTGACAAGATTTTCATGGCAGCAACTGCTTCCTACATGGGGTTTCCACCAAACTGTATGAATCTTGATATTTTCATTCAATTTAGGCAAAAAATCAACACAAAGCAGGGTGGTCCCCACAATTATACCTTCAACTAAGAGCTTGTTTGGCCGAGTTTTTAAGGAAATAACTTGAAATGAATAAAAACGGATTATTAACTTTAAAACTTTTAGTTCTTTCACGCTAAAAGAAGCAAGAACAAGAACGACCCTTAATGGGCTTTATACAAAATGAACATTTTCCTTAAATCATGGCAAAACCATCCAACTAAGAACTTGTTAGGCTGAATCTAAGCAAGTAACTTGCTCTTATATACAGAATAAATGGTATAATAATCTTAAAACTTAAAACTTTTCCTCCCTAAGATAAATAAAGAAAAGCTCAACATCTAAATGTGATGCTTCTTCGAATAATCAAGTTAAAAAGCTGCAATCAAACACGTCCCAGGTAACAAATTTCCAAATTTAATCTTTAATACTTACCAGCGGCGATGAAGGCCACAAAATCTCCCAATTCAATACGCAAGAACGAGAAGGACCCTCCTGCGACTGGAATTTCAACGGAAAACTCAGTGTAGCAAAAGACAGAAAGCAGAGCGGAAATTCCAGAAATTGCGTACGAGAGAACAATCGCCGGCCCAGCATGGTTGTGCGCCTCTTGCCCAGTGATGACGAAAATGCCGGACCCCACAACTGAACCAAAACTCATCCACATCAAGTCCCACCTGAAAAAAAGAATGCAAACAGAATAAATTAAGTGATTTGGTTCAGTGGGTTGAATTACTGCAACTACAGCTGGTTCAGACTTTTAGATGCCCTGAGATGCTTTTAAAAATTGCATATAAATTGCAGATCGAATTTCCTCTGGGGAACGCTGAAAATGATTCTTTAAACTTTTATTAATTAAAAATTATAAATATACTAAGAACAAAAGTCATACCATCTGCAAATATATAATCATACGAACAAAATCTGTCACTATTTGATTTCTATACACTTTTAGGTGTAGTATAGTTTAGTACAGCAGCGAATTCAAACGAACAGCTAACTGAAAACTCAACATACACTAAGCTAATGCATAGACATTATTCACCATATTCTAGGTGATGACACAACTTACGAACAAGATGAAAATAATGCACAACTTTTGTTCAGAACTTACTGCTACTCACTATTTACCTTTTGTTCAAAACTTCCAGCTCATTACTATCACTGAATTACAAATAGATTAGAAAATCAGCATAACCGAGTGGATTAATTCATAACTTTTGTGGACCTGCGGTAACCGCTCCCACGTTCTAAAAACTGGACAGAGTTTCTTGTTGGAGTATTTTACAGTGAACCCGGTCCACAAGTGACAAAGTGGACCAAATCGTACATAAAAATACATATGTACGACCACTAACACATGGAAAAGAAAGAGAAAAATGTGTAGTTAGTGGTCATACGTCGTACCGTCATAGACGCTTCATTGTGTATGGTTTGGTCCACCACGTCACTTGTGGTATCATGTTTGATATATTTAGTGCACTCAAAAGTTTCTCGTTCTACTATGACCATCAACCAAACAACTCAGTTATAACAAATCTAAGGCCCTGTTTGTTTTGGGGGGGAAATAGCAAAGGAAAATATTTTTCGAAAATGGATTTTATGGATGATTGGTTGATAGGAAAATATTTTCCATCTGTTTAATAAAACAAGGGAAATTGATTCACCCAAAAATGGGGCGAAAACATTTTACTCCGTGAGGGAAAACATAACGTTTTCATGAGTACATATATTCTATCCTCTTTTTCTCTTTCTTTTTTTCTGCTTTTTAATTAAAAAAAGTTATGGTGTTTGATATATTAGCTTTTTTAGCTTTTCAAAAGTGCTTTCGCGAAAAAAGTTCAAAATCATAGAAGTTATTAATTAGGGTACTTTTTAACTTTTACACATAAAAATCGTTAAAATTTTCCAATTAAATTATTTTGTATATTTCATGTCGAACTGTAGTTTAATCAAGAAGATTTTATGTCAAATTGCCACAAAATTGACGGTAACTAAGCATACAAAACTTTAAGCTGGTATAAGTAGGGTAAAACTTTACGAGACTTCGCCAAATTGACCAAACAAAACAGTACACTAAAGTGTAATCACTGTAATCTAGTGCAAAAAATACATGCAATTGTAAAGGGTTTGATGTTCTTACCTTATTGCAGTTTAGTTTTTACCTTTGAATTAACGAAAAATACATACATACTGGATAACAATTGGACCAACTCTTGCTAAACCTTAATAAACCCCATAAATAAACCTAGCAAGTGACATCTTTTCAGGGGCGGTCCAGCGCCTTTCTACACCTAAGTCTTACATTTTCTTGGGAGCTTTATCAACTTTGTCTAAAAAAACAGAGAAAAATTACAAAATCCGAACAACGTCATAATAAAACCAAAATTTTCCTTTTAAATTCCACAAAATATAGACCATCAAATAACATAAGTTCGTCTTGTACTATAATAGGAAAAACAACGACTTAGTTCGGAAACAAAAAATTATTTTTTTCCTATATTCCGGCGCCTAAGCGAACCGACTTATTTGGTTTATACAATAACCGGCCTTACACCCTTTAAGCTTAAAAACTCAAACCTAACCCATAAATAAACAAGACTATATATAATTTCCAACAGTTTATAAGAGAAACAAAACAACAATTGGGTTTGATGTTCTTAACTCAATGCAATTTAGTTTTCCTCTTTGAATTACAGAAAATTACATACATACAGGGTAACAATTGGACCAATTCTGGCTAAAACTTTAATAAACCCCATAAATAAACCTAGAAAGTGACACCTTTTTAAATAGCCTAACTTAACCCATAAACAAACAAGACTATATATAACTTTCAACAGTTTATAAAAGAAAGAAACAACAATTAGGAACTAGCTACATGCTAAAATGGGCAAATTTTATTTTATGTTACCACATATCGAGAAAAAATCAAAACTTTCCAATATATTCTACTGAAAAGTTGATAATTATAGAATTTTAGCACCCCATAATTAAAAACAAAAACATAAACATGAAATTCAGCCCGAACCACATTCAAATCCTATAAATAAATAAATACCAAGTGAGGCATAGTTTCATGTTGTTCTCGCTTTGCTTGCGAAGCTCGATGATCTCCATGGCGTCCGAGGAGCGTCCCGTCAGTCTGTCCCCGAGGCGAGAGAACGTATTGAAAACAGCATTCTTGTAAGTAGAAAAATTCTGAAAAGATTTCTCAGGAAAAAAATCATTCTTGCTTAGTCTCCAGTATGACCTTCGTATATCTCCACCCTCAACCATAATAATAATAATAATTAAAAATGTGTGTATTTATTTTATATCTGTATGTAGGGAAAATTTTTATTTATAAGAGAGGTGTGGTGAGGTGGCAACTAATTATACGGATCATGGTTGTATTAGGACTAAGTACCTTTCTGATATTTTAGGTTAGATACATAGTACTACTAACCAGTTGTACATGTACATTCTCTCTCCTCATTATTGTTTGTTTTTACTATTTCTTTTTATACCTATAATGGAGATTTAATTCCTCTATTCATTTTAGGTAACTCACTATTAATTACACTTTTAATATTTTATTCTTAAAAATCACACATCAATGTTTACATATTCAATAATTCACACTTTTTTTAAAAGTCAACCAAGTTACAAAATTGTCATTATCATAAGCTAGAAATTATTATTTCTCTCTGTTAATTTTTTTTAAAAAATAAATATGAAAAAATAACAATATTTTCAAAATTATAATAAATGCATAAAAATTAAAAAAGCTCACTTTTTTCAAAATAAAAATTATATTCTTTCAAAAAAAATAGTTTTTCACAAAAAAATAGTTTTTCACAAAAAAATAGTTTTTTGACAACAAAAATAGTTCCACAAAAAAATAGTTTATCCATAAAAAATATAAAAGAAAAGATAAAAAATCATACGGAGCCATAGAAAGTGCATAAAAAGTTGTGTGTCAATAAAAATGCATAAAAAGTGTAAAAAAACATGCATACGAGTACATAAAAAATACATAAAATGTGCATAAAAAATGCATACATTGATACATAAAAGTTAAATAAAAGTTCAATAAAATTGCATACAAGTGCATAAAAAGTGCATAAATGATGCTTAAAAGTGCATAAAAATTGATGCGCGTGCATAAAATGTGCATAAAAGGTCAATAAAAGTGCATACGGATGCATAAAATGTCAATAAATTTGCATACATGCGCATAAAAAGTGCATAAAAATGTTAACAAAATCAAAATTCACAAAAAAAACCCGAAATAAATAAATAAAATCAAGAAAAACAAAACAAAAAATCATACGGGTCAATAGAAAGTGTATAAAAAGTGCATACAGGTCAATAAAAAAACATAAAAATTGCATAAAATGTGCATACGGATGCATAAAAAGTACATAAATGGTGCATAAAAGTGCATAAGCATGCATAAAATGTCAATAAAAGTGCATAGTAGTGCATAAAAAGTTGCATAAAAGCTCAATAAAATTGCATACGGTTCCATAAAAAGTGCATAAAAGTGGATACATATGCATAAAATGTGCATAAAAGGTGAATAAAATTGCATACGGGTGCCTAAAAATGTCAAAAAATATAAAAATTCACAAAAAAAAATTCAATAAAATCAAGAAAATCAAGAAAAAATAAAAAATCATACGGGCTAATAAAAAGTGCATACGTGTCAATAAAAGTGCATAAAAATTGCGTAAAACGTGTATACGGATGCATAAAAAGTGTATACGGATGCATACAATGTTAATAAAAATGCATACGAGTCTATAAAAGTTGCATTAAAAGTCAATAAAAATGCATAAAAAGTTTAATAAAATTGCACACGTGTGCATAAAAGGTCAATAAAATTGCATACGGATGCATAAAAAAAATGTATACGGGTGCATAAAAATGTCAAAAAATATAAAAATTCATGAAAAAATTCAAAAAAACCAAAAAAAAACCAAAAAACCCGAAATAAATAAATTAAATCAAGAAAAATAAAAATAAAATAAAATAAAAGTGCATACATGTCAATAAAAGTGCATAACAATTGGATAAAACATGCATACGGATGCATAAAAGGTGCATGAAAAATACATACGGGTGCATAAAAGGTCAATCAAAGTGCATACGTGCCCATAAAAGTGTATAAAAAGTGCATACGGGTCAATAAAAAATGCATAAATAATGTGTAAAATTGGACATAGCTCAATACAAAGTGCATAAAAAGTGAATACATATCAATAAAAATGTATAGAAACATATTTATACTTATTTTGTTGGACCTATGATGCTAATTTTTTATACATTTGTCATTTGTGGCTTAAAAATTTGACATTTTGATAAGTACTATTTTGTAGTTCATTAAAAAAAATAACCATTTATTCACCAACAATTGAAACATAATGTTTCAATCAAAATCTTTCCCCACTACTTTGAAAATCCTCCTATTTAAATGAATACAGTTCACTAATAAACCAGGCAATTTCAATGTTTTCGAATTGATTACACACTCATTTGTAATTTAAGTATTTCGGGCACCAGAGTAGATCAACCCTATACATGTATATATACATACATATATATATCCTATTAATATAAGTCAAGGCAATAAAAGTTGAGGCTGCCCAATTTAGTTCATTTTTTCCAAAAATACCCTCACTCTATTTTAATAATTACCAATATGCATAATCTAATTAATTAACTATTTGTCCTCAATATATTTTCCTAATTACGGATGTACCATAAATTAATTAACAATTCGTTTTAACCTCCATAACTATAATAAATGATACCAAATCTGAATATTATGTTAAAAATAAAATATATTACGAGATTTATGTCATTACGGGTCTCACACGCAATGCGTGAGTAATTTTACTAGTATATATATAGAGGGAGAGTGGTCAACGGAGCAGCAACATAGGGCGGAAATCCATCATTGTTCATCCGGTGAAATCTCCACCGTCGTCAAAGCTCTGATGTATAGCAGAGCTCCGGTGGAAAGGGGGAGCGCGGGTGCGACGAGCTCCATAGACAGGTATACCCCGACGGAAAGAGCTCCGGTGGAGTGGCAGAGCTCCGATGGAGGGAAAGAGCTATGGTCGAGGACGGAGCTATGGTGGATGAGGTGGTTTTTTGGCTTAGAGAGAGAACACGGTTTGCGTGAGATATAAAGAGGAGTGAATTCTGAAATTAGAATTTTGGGGTTATTTATATTTAATAAAAAGTATGACTAATTGGAAAAAGATGATATTATATGTGACTTTTTAGGTATTAAGTTGAAAATGTGTGACTTTATTGATCATTTTTCTTTAATGTTATTAGTTTTTAGGAGAATGAATTCTTCTATTATCTTTATTTAATTTTTAGTCCATTGTTGTAAACATAATTGTGTTTTGGGCATGGGATGAGCTAGGTGCGGAACAATACGTTTAGTGTACTATAATACAAGTGTTTAACGATTTAGTTATTGCACTATCAATTTTAATAATTAAGTTACCAAATTACGAAATTTCGTCTAATTAAGTGACTAACAACATAAATCAACGAAATTACATTCAGTATATCTCACATTTGAGTATCTATTTTTGACGTATGATGATTTAAATGCACTCACTATGTTATATGCAAGAGAATCTGAGTGCAATTTCATTATTTTGTTTAATGGTAAGTGTTCAATTGTGATGAATTTTATAGTTTGTTACCTCAATTATTAAAATTAGTAATGTAATATTTAAATCATTAAACATTGATAGTACAATACATTATTTTTTCCTTAAAAATAAACGAATTTCTCTGTTTGTGTTTTGGCTTTTAGTTATTATTTTAAACATATTTGTGTTTTGGTTTTTACCTTATTTTGTATTTCTGCCCCTTTATTTAGTTTTTATTCCACTCTTCTAAATATATTTGTGTTTTGGCATTTACCCTTATGTGTTTTTGATCCTTCATATCAGCTTTTACTATCTTTCGATAAATTACAATTAAGTGATTTGTGCAATCAATTTTCATTTATTATCATAAAAAGATATTGATTGTTGTATTTCATATGATGATACTCCCAAAATGATGGTCTCGTTTGTATTTTCATCAATATTAATAAAATTATTTATTTTAATTAATATGCTTATAATTTTACTAATTTACCTTTTGACTAATATTTATGTTTAAAACTAATTATTATCAATGCTCGTTAAATATGAATATATTTGGAAATTAAGCCATAAATAACAGATTGTAAATGGAAGCATAGCTATTATTTGGAACAAGCAAAAAAATAAAATGAGATATCTTTTTGGAACGAATAAAGTATGAAGTTATTGTTAAAATATTCTTAGATAACATTTGTGCCATGGACCACAATAAAAACTTCCAAATTATCGCAACGCAAGCATTACCAATCAATATCACATTAGACAACCCACACCGACACCTTAGGGCCCCATCATTGAGGACATATACGATTCCGAATGTCACCATGCTTTGATACATAATTGCTAATAAATAAAGTCAATCTAAATATATTGTACTATCTCACTATAGTAATTTATTCCATATTTTAAATTTATACAATGTACTGAATTTAGCTTCAGAGAGTATTTAGCCGTTACACACTTCAATGCAAGACTTGTTGCATACGTTGTAAATAAACATAATAATTTCTATAAAAAAAAAATGGACAAATAAACAGAAAATGATTTCCTTAAATATATAAATATAAAATACAAGATTTAACATAAAATAATATAAATGATACCGAAATTGACTAAAGTCCGAGACGAGTTAACTACAAGCAATTTCCCTTAAACGATATTTGCCCCGCCACCTCTTCTTCTGGCTAAATGGTTTACTTCGTTCCCAAGATACAACGTCTATCACATGTGACTCGGCGGAAACGGCACCGAGTCACGGTCGGGCCGTTGGTGGTGCAGTACTCTTTCTCTATATGTATGCATATGTGAATGTGTGTGATGTGAACATGCCATGTATTCCTTTATTTCATTTTTGTTGTCTTCAAAATGATAATGCCTATATGTTTTTTATATCAAAAACAAGTTATAAGTTACATGTCTTCAATACGATAAATGGGGGAAAATAAGTTACAATATTAAATTGCATTCACAACTCAAAACCTTCACAAAACCGTTACGGTTTTTTCCAACAATCCCCCACATGAATGCAATCAAATGACATGCAACATGCATCCTAAATACAATCGAGAGAACCACGAGAATTCACTGCATAAGTATAGGTAGCGCACGCCTTGAACCTGCCATAGCGAAATACCTTTCGGATATACTTGCCTTAGGTTGCGTAATGCTTTGAACCTTTAACGTTTTATGTATAACAAAATAATACCCGCAGAGTGTCTTTTCTACACCACTTACTAGGCCATTTAGTTGTTGTTCATATTTGGCCATGGACTGCCTTGGCAAATTCAACCGAGTGCTCTAGTGATTTAGCCCTAGTTCATCACATAGTATCGGCCGTAGTTATAGGTGATTTCAAGTCAAAGGTGTCCTGACTCACCCCACTCGACCTTCGAGATACTTGATTCATTAAGAGGCTCATGCTCACCCTTAAAATGGTATAGGTCTATCACTCTTTCATCATAGAAATGGGCTGAGAACTTATGTTCTCGAGTGGTTTGTTCGGTAACCCGCACAGTTCAGTTTTCCCATTGAACCTGAGACTGGAGTTTCCAGTACAGGTTGGGTAGCTTATGTGAAGGTTTCCAATTTATTGGGCTTTAACCCCATTTCCCTCAATGATGCTTCGACTCCTCCAAGAGTCAAGCATTTTGTATATGGATCCGCATTATTATCCTTAGACCTTGCAAAGTCTATGGATACCACAATTTTTGATAGCAATTCCTCTTACGGATTTGTGTCTCCGACGAATATGTCATGACTTTGTCGGAACTTTTCATTATACAAATTATTCTGATCCCATTTAATAAGTGACTGACTGCAGCAGTGCACGTTTATTGCGGGAACAGATTTTGGCCACTTGAAATACCTCCCAAAACTTCTCAGCCAATCTGCCTCTTCTTTAGCTTGATTCAACATTATGAATTCTAAATCTACAGTTTATCCAACTATGCAAGTCTATACAAAAACCTCCATGAGACTGGAGTATAACTATTGAAATTATCAATATCTTCAATTTACTTATAGTCATTGACTATATGTCTCACGCGCCTATCAACCTCATTGTTGATAGTCTCTTCCCATATACACATTATATAGATAATATTGATTATTTCAATGTCATCGATTTACCTTTACTCATGAAGGTCAAATGTCGAATAAAGTTTCTTTTCTCACCCTTTACTACGCCGAGGCACTTCATCTTTCTTACAAGTTTCACTTGCCCCCACTTTTCCAGCACCGTTTGAGTGTTGACTTGTCTTGGATAACGTAATGATTTGAACCCTCAACATATTAATCACACTCGCCAGGCGTTAGAGTTTTGCGAGAAAGCTTCTCTTTTAGAAAATATGCTTCCCGGACATAGAACTCTATATGCACCTTAAAGTCATCTGACTTATGCACTATAAACCGATCAGCACTATATTTTGTGCTTATCCGATGAACAAACAATCTACCGTTTTCGATCCTATCCAAGTCCTTCAAGGAGCAAGATTGAGACCTTTCTTAGGTAGCACCAAAATTTCACGAACTTATAGTCAGACACCATGCCTTTTATAATTTTGACTGTTTGGTCCAACTTCCTAAGAGTTAGTTTGTTCAACACATAACTTGCGGAAAGCTCAGTTCCGGCACAAATAAAGAGTTTTACCCTGAACTTATCAACATGATATTCACCGTTTAAGAACTACATTTTTGCTCGAGAGCATAATAAGTCGTTCTTTGACAATTGGTGTCATTCCAACAACACAATTGTGTGAATGGCGTCTCATATTCACCGTTTCATTTACACTGACCATGTATTCATATCCATGTGAATATACCGTTTTGGAACTAGTTAGACAATATCTAACACGTCCAAGAATAGTCTATCATTTAATGATTAACACTTAATCATTGGATTAAAGTTGGTAGATTAACACAACAGAACACCCATGATTAAACATGTTTTTTGACAAGTCTTAATCCTCAACAATAAAATTCACGTATTCATTCTTATTTGAATGAATATCTCGACTGATTTGTCTTTACTTCTCATCAAGTAGACATATCAGTGTTTAGTACAACCATCAATAAATTAAGGAAATAACTTTTAAACTCTTCTTGGTTTTGCACGCATCTCAAATGCATCAAACCATTAGGTTATGTACTCCGTTCAAAATTTCGAACTGACGACTTAGCAATACATTGCTTCAAACACAAACTCATATTTGTATTTCAATTTAAATAATAGATTTAGAAAAATAAAACATTTATGTTTTTATATTTTCATGACCTACTATATCATGTCAAATAAGTGACTTAGTTGAATAACTCAACATGTCATTATTGACCATAAGAGTATCGATTAAAATGCTCATTTTGAATAAATAGTCACTTATGTGTTGCCACAAAAAAGCAAACTTATCACAATTTGATCCTAGTGTTTGGCTACCGAAAGGTTACTGTCCTTTAGGTTTCAAAAACCACTAGTCATGATTCAGATTTATATGCTTGCACTTGTTAGTGAATTTCCAAACGTTTAAAACGTTTTCACACATTAACGCCCCCACACTTCGTGCATCCCCTTTGTCCTCACTCAGAACATGCACACTGTCATGGAGAAACTTAATCGATTTCAATGTAGTAAATGAAACGGTATCATTTATTTCAGACATTTTAAGTCCATACCACTGAACCGTTAGGTTTTCTCCCACTCGCCTGTAGGCGCTTTGGGGTACGTTTAGATTCTCGATTTACAGGATCGACGAGTTACCCCCACATTTGTGGGACCCTCGGGGTTCTCCCCCAATAATAGTAATATACTATTACTCAATTATTATTCTCAATAATAGCAACCATAACATATTCATAATATGTTATTTCAGCAAGTTAATAAGATGTTATATCAACAAATTATTAAATGTTCTTTCAACAAACTAATAAAATATTAATTCAACAAATTATTAAATGTTATTTCAACAAACTAATAAAATGTTATTTTAACAAATTATTAAATGTTATTTCAATAAAATAATGAGATGTTATTACAACAAATTAATAAATTAGCTGATATTTGTTTATTCTTAAAATAAAACTCAACGGCCATTTATAATTTGTTTAATCATCAAATTATTTGCTCTTTGATGAACAAAATTGGTTATTAAATAACTTTTCATCCAAATATGTAACCGACTCGTCATTGCAATTCGTAGGTAGCTAATAAACCTCTCTATAAATACCAACAATAACCGTCTTTACAATACTTTATAACTCTTCAAATTAAATTACGATTAATCATAATTAATAACCGTCGTCGTCCTGGAATTCTACGACTCCCTTCGCCGCCCTTCCCCGTCGTCGTTGTATTAGATTGTCAAGAAAATTGTAACGAATTCTCAAAAAACTTATATTAGATTTTAAAAAAATAAAAATTATTTGTATTAGATTTTCAAAAAATTTGTATTAGATTGTCAAAAAAAATTGTATTAAATTGGCAAAAAAATTGTATCAGATTTTCTATTAGATCATCAAAAAAATTGCATTAGATTGTCTAAAAAATCGTATTAGATTGTCAATGTTTTTGTATTAAATTGCCCAAAAACTTGAATTATATTGTAAAAAAAAATTGTATTAGAATGTCAACAAAAATTGTATTAGATTGTAAAAAAAATTGTATAAAATTGCCAAAAAAAAAATGTACTACATTGTCAAATGTATTAGATTGTCAAAAATGTTGTATTATATTGTCAATTTTTTTGTATTAGATTGTCAATTTTTTGTCTTAAATTGCTGAAAAATTTGTATTATACTGTCAAAAATTGTCTATTAGATTGTCAAATAAATTATAATATATTTTCAAAATTTTGTATAATATTATAAAAAAAATGTATTAGATTGTCATAAATTTTGTATTACATTATCACAAAAATTATATTAGATTGACAAAAACTTGTATTAGATTGTTAAAAAAATTGTATTATTTTTTTTCCCAATTTTTTGTATTAGATTGTAACTAAAATTGCATTACATTGTCTATTAGATTGTTGAAAATTTGTATTAAATTGTCGAAAAATTATATCAGATTGTCAAAAAAATTGTATTAGATTGTCAAAAATATTGAATTTTAATTTTTTTTTGGATTTTTTAAATTTTTCTATAAAACCAATTTTTTTGTATTTTTTAATTTTTTCCAAACTTTCTATTTTTAATTTTTTAAGTTTTTCTTAGATAATTCTGGAATTTTTTTTTCATTTTTTTCTCTATTTTAATTTTTTTTTTCCAAATTTTTTCATTTTTCTGGATTTTTTTTCCTTTTTTTTTTGGGGACTTTTTATTTTTTTCTATTTTTTTGAGTTTTTTTTCTATTTTTTTATTTTTCGGTCAACGCCGGAGTCCAACAGTCAACGTCGGAGATCAATCAATGGTTTTGCTATTGGTCAAACTTTTATTGGGTCAAATATGTTGTGATTATGTAAATGTGTTAGGTTTATGTATATATTGACAGTTGATATTAATTTGCAATAAATATTTTGAAAAGGGTACTAACTGTTAAATTAGTAGTTTAAAAATATACCACCTCCAATACACTCCTTTAAAACGTTACCAACTAGTTTCATAATACTGGGAAATTATTAATTAATAGTAAGAAATTATTACTGCTTCGTTATTTTTAAATTATTTAATTTATAAGTATATAACTAGTTTGTTTGAAAAGGATCGCCGTATTTACAAGTTCATCGTTTTACTGTTTGAAACATATTGTCACTTTTTGATGGAATGTATCATACATGCCTTTAATTTCATAGATAAAAAAAAAACAAGTTTTGTTAATGCAAATTTAAAAATGATATAAAACTATCAAAAAAACGTGATAAAGATTAATAAATATAAGCTAAATCGTTATCTTTCTTTTTTCTGTTATGTAAGTTCATTGTTAAACTTATTAAATACGTATGAATTTTTTGAGTGATTAGTCTTATGCTAAAATAAAATAAGAGTCTTATTAATTAGATTGTAACTCATACATATATATTTGATTTTATTAAATCCAAATTTATTTACGTAGGTAGATATTAACAAGTTTTCAATTTATTCTATATATTTAATTATACGTGAATAAATGAAAAAAATTTTGATAAATTATTAAAATTGAGTTGTTAGTAAGTATCCTTTCAATTAATTAGCTTTGTAACGATATATTTATATCATCCCAAATAATAGAGTTTATATGGCGTATGGTATTTGTATTAATTTTATTTGCTAATTGTGCAACTCAGTTAAATGCATGTTTTATATAAGTGTGCAATTTAAGTGGACTTATATGAGTGTGTAATTTTTATAATTTCTAAGCGTTTATCGTTAAGTTTTAAACTATATGGACTAAATTGAAACTACAAAACGGTTTTCATCCAAAAAATGTAACGGCGGGTCACTAAAACAATCAAAACTATAAATTTAAGCTATTAAAACGGAATTGTTAAAACTTAGGTCACCAATTCTAAATGTTGGCCCATGCAGCTAAATATTAGAGGGTGGTGAATAGACTTTTAAGCGGATTTTGCCTAATTAAAATATAAGTGCAACTAACAACCCAACTATCGCAATTCTAATTTTAACCGTTTAACAAAAGTCAATAAAATGATAGAAATACTATACGCTAGCAAGCAAATAAGCACGAATAAGGAATGAAATTAGCACAACGATATATAGAGGTTCGACAAACCCGCCTAGTGCTCTCCTCGGTATTCACGCTAGCAAGTATTTCACTATAATCTTCTTTCCAAGATTACAAATCCTACTTAGCTAATCAATCGATTTGCTCACTCTCTACCCGAGTTCTTACTCATGATATAAGTGCAAGCGAACACGTTTACGAGTCAACGACTCTCCCTCAATCTAGGAGTACCCAAGTGTTTAATCTAAAACTTTTAACCAACAGTTTGGCTTAAAAACTTTTACCCAAACACTCACTCACAAATGAGGTTATAATTTGCTCTTTACAAATTTATCGAAAATAAAACAACACTCATGATTCGATTGCTTTTAAATAAGCTAATTTGTGATTTGATAATGTTTGATTTTAATTTGAGCTTGTATCGATTTCTTCTCAATTTTCCTCTTTTTAAGATTTTTTTCTCAACAATGATGATTTTAAGTGTTTGTAATTAAGGGTGGTTAAGTGAGATGTATTGATGGATGATTGATTTGTTTTGGAGATGCATGGAGGGGTTTTATAGATCCAAAATACCCATTGGTCCATAAGTTACCGTTTTTAGTGGTTGGGTGGTTTATGTTTTAGTTAAAAGTCACACTTAGATAAAGAAAAGTGGTTTAATTCAAAACACCAGATTTTTCGATCGGTCGAACTCCATTTTTGACATGTCGGAAAATCTAGCGAGCTCACTGCCCAACTTTTGCTCTTTTCGATTGGTACTTCGACATGTTGGATATTTTTCGACGTGTCGAAAAATCTGTTAATTCACTTAACCGAAATTCTTATAACTTGTTCGTCCGGACTCCGAAATGAGTTCCGTTTGAGCCGTTTACTTCGTGATTGATTCTTTTAATTCTTTAAAACCTTAACACATTTGATAAGTAACACAAAACGAGCTTTTGTTATATTTTAATTCATTTTGTTATAATCAAAACAAGTTATTAGAAAAACACCATTCAACACTAAAAACACAGTTTACCAAACCATTATTAACCCTATTCTTTAATCGTTTTTTTTTTTTGATAATTAGTAACCCTCCTTTGGAGGTAAAACTGCTTCGCAGGTACCAGAGTTCGAACCCTGACGGTGAGAGTGATATACTCGAATACCAACCACTTGTACCAACTAATTTTGCTCACACCATTCTTTACCCTATTTTACTATTTTAAGTCAGGATGTGTTTTTGTATGATCTTTATTAAATCGTTTTTTTCCGCATTTCCTGTATTTTTCCAGCTACATTTCCGGTTTCCTCTTTACTAACATGTTATTACTTTTTTGTTTATATATAGAGCCTATAGGACTCGATTTCGTACTGGGACGCAAGAAATAAAGTGAGGGCAGTTTTAGTATGAGCATTAATTATAAAGTTGGTTGGTTACATATACTTACATTGCAAAGTTTTTTTTCTTTGAGAAAAGGGAAACTACAGAAAAAAATCCACATAAGTTCACTATTTTCGATTTTTGACACTTTTTAATTCAAGAATGGGAAAGCTAAATGGTAGTCTCTAATCACTTTAATTACAGAAAATAGCACTTTTCCGAATCACTATTCTTGTACGCGTTTTACAAAGAGGTTAGAGTTTTCGGACCAATTTTAAAGCTATTCTAAATTTCGCTATATTATTTCCAGAACAGTCAATTTCTGGAATTGCAATAAAAGTTATTTTGGATGTTGTGCTGTGGCTTCTTTAAAATATTTGCAGAATTTGGGTTTTAGTAGTAAAATTTTTGTTCAAGCAATTTGATGGAAAGTATTGTGAAAGCAATTAGATGGAACGTCAACCGTAGTTAATTAAAAGGATTTACAGTATTCTAGAATTTTGACAGAAGCTAGGGGGCACCGTAAACGGTAGAACTAATGACTTTATGAGGGCTATCGTTAATTTTAATGAAAAAATGCGATTGACAATCAATATTCGAACTGAATTTACTAAATTGCTAGTATACTTTTCAGGACTATCTGGGTGTAAAATATACAGGTTTTACTTCAAGTAAACCAGATGCTCCACAAAGATGTACCATTAAAACAGACCCACAGACAGGCGACTACACTATTGAGTTTGGTGCAACTCGGAATTTTGAGCCCTGGTGTACCGAGGAGTATGGAGTATCTCTTTCTTTTGACGAGCCTAATTATAGTTTTTAACTTAATTTTTACAATGACATGATTTGGGATGTCCATCCAGTTTGTGTCCTTTACTCCCTTTCTAGCCAGAAGATAGCAAACACTCTCCCTATGTTTCCAAACTCAAAAAACACTCTCCCTACTGTCGGATGTAGGTAGTTCTATACAATAAAGTGATTGGTTCCAAATTTATTGTTATTATCGTTTGGCAACTTCTACTGATCTGATATACTTACTTTTTCCCTTACCTTTAGCTTTTGACATAAAATATCTTTCTGTTTATCACTTCTCTAATTCCTCTAATCTTTGAAAATGTTGAAGAGTCCAATTCTGTTTTCTACATCGTTATGATAAGCATTCCTTGATTGCTTACCTTGTAAAATAAGGTATCAAATGTTAAGTAGCTAACAACCAGTTTGGTTTTTCCTGTACATTTTAGCGTTGTTACATTCACATAAAGTTAATATGTCTTCTATGAATTGATTAGGGATTGGAAATAAAATTGAACTTCTTTGTAGGCTCTGGGCCTAGATGACTAGATGTGTAATGTTGTGAAAAATATTGCTGTATCTGAGAACTGGGCGGAAAACAGATCGATCTAGCTATTAGCTCTGGGGCTGTAGTTATGAAACTATTACTGAGGTTGTTGGGTTTTTTCTTTTGCAGAGGAAAAATATCTCAGAACATAGGCTTAATAATGGAACAGATGATCTGGGGAAAACTAGAGAGAGCTCTAAAAATCAAGGTTAGCTAAGCTTCATTTGAATACCATAGTCATTTTTTTTTTGTGAGGTTCTTTTTTCTTTTGCATGATTAAGGTTAATTAACACCTGCATTGATCTCCTTTTAGGTCTTGTATATGCTCCTACAGGTCTGATCATAAATTCTCAGTTACAACTTTTAAAATTCTTTGATAACAATCAAGAGTTGAACTATTTGTTCCAACTTAAACTCGTCCTCATTTAGTGATTGTCAACAAAAAAACCAACAGGGCCAAGAAAGCAGGGAGATGAAAAATACATTTTCAACTTTTCAAGTTACCAGTGATCGCAATTGTTATAGTGAAGAAACACCACCCAAAAGATGATAAAAGCTAGGGGAGGAAGGGAATGCGAGATTTGGAAACAAAGTACTGAAGTCTCTATTGCAAGCTTGCGACCAAGATGACTTATAGCTATTAGTATTCAAACGATCAATTTTGAAAAGGTTCACAACCGGTACATGATACATATGGCATGCGTGTTGTTGAATTGATCTGGCAACTGAACATTAGCTGATAGTTCAGTTATTAAGTCATTAACTTGCTGCATATTATACCAAATAGTTTGCCATGACTATTTCCATAACATCACACGATATGTTCTACAGTCTTAATTATAACGCTTTCTTATGATAGAAAACCTTTCTTCCGCACCTGTTGATGCAAAATTTATCTCTTGAAAGTCGATTTCATACTGGCCGGTTAGTTTGGTATGTAAAACACTAAGAAAAATGTTGTTTTCTCCTACTTTTACCATAAGTGAAATAAGTTTTTCAACAAACTTTCAAAAGTATATTTATCTTACTCAAAATTACAATTGTACTAAGATTATATTCCTTACAAAAAAGTACTGTGAAGTTTCTAAATTCTAAAAAAAACTGAGATTTCGATGCCTTTATGGGGAAAGACTATCACTCTTCTTTAGTTCATTTATTATCAAGTTATCAACTACTTTTCACTGCTGTTCCAATTTTTTTTCCAGTTAACTGCGCGATGACTACAATTCTTGTAAAATATTACTTATAAAAAAATTATCATTTTCACATAAAAAGTTACTAGTGGATGATTTTTTTCTTTTCCAATAATAAACATGTAAGGATGAGAAGACTAAGTTGTTGGGAACCTTAGGGTCCACACTTTTTTGGGGGTAAATTTAGGGTTCACACTTCTGCATGGAAGGGGCGAATATATATATTTGCATTCACAAGGCAAAGATATTTGAGTGATTGACCATGAAAATATAGAAGATGGTAAAACATTTACTAATCATCTCATATACCAAAGTATGATCTCAATAGCCTGAAACCACGAGAAAAATAAATTACAATAATAATACTGTATTTTATTATAATCAAAATGCCGTATAAAGAATCAAATAAGATGGCGGAAATAATTACCTACGTGTATATATACATATAACTACATACTCCATCCGTTTAAAACTGAATTATTCTACTAATGTGGAATATAGTTCATCTATTGTAGGCATCTCCATAAGCAACCTATCAAAGTCCTTAAATGACAAGCCTTTTGTCAAAACTGCACCACCTCCATTACCACCGCGATTACCTGAAAATTCATTTCCGTTGTAGTTTTTGAGGGGCTGATCCGCGACGGTAGAGTTCTTTCCGGTGAGGCTCTGAACGACTGACTTGAAGTTAGTGGCATCTGTTTCAATATATTCTGTATTTATATAAACCACTTTCATTGGCTTGACCTTCTCTTTCGACATGATTGAAGTCGTTAACTTTGTAAAGTTATACTCCAAATGGTATGTGTGTTTTACGGATTATATTTGTTGTACAGGTTTTGGGAGCTCTAGTTTTATAGTGCATTTTCTTGTTTGGTTAGGTAGGAAAATTTGATATCCCGTGTGGAGACTAAATCGGGACAACTAAGCAAGTCTCAAGTTCATAAGTTATCATGTATCTATTTATTTATTATTATCATGAAATAGAAAAACAAAACTACTTTGTCAATATAGTGACATTATACTTGGTCAACAAGGTAATTGTAACGATTTCTGATCAAATTATTATCACCTGTTTTTTACAATTAATATGGTTCGTTTTGACCAAATTTCGTCATCGCTTCTTGGATCATACGTTTTAAAAAGCCTTAATGATACGGGAAAGGGAAATTACTATGTAACGGTCACTCTATATAACTGGTTCACAACCCGTTTGTATAAAAAAATGTCAAATAAATAAAAAAAATTAATTTTAATTAATATTTAAGTTGATGTTAGGCTCCCCTAAGATTCTATATTTTTATTTGGGTTTTTAGTGTGTTGTACAATGGCCTTGTTTGGTTGGTCGAAAAGTAAGTTACTTTTTACTTTTACTTTTACTTATTGAACAGGTTGTTTGTCTGCCACTTTAAAAGTTTACTTTTATAAAAGTAAACCATTAAGTATACTTTTGGGTTTACTTTTACTTTTACTTATATTAGTTTGTTTGGCCGTCATCTCATAAGTATACTTTCGGTGAAAAGTAAATGTCTATAAGTAGACTTTTTAAAAGTAAGTTTGATGATACTTTTTAAAAGTAAGTTTGATGATACTTTTACTTTTGATGATACTTTTAAGTAAGTTTTAATCTGAATGTGCTTTTAAAGTACAGTTCAAAACCTATTTCATATCATCATTATATTTTCCTAATTTTCTATTTTTTAATCTTTAAATAATAAAATGTTTTTTTGCTAGTTAATTATTTTGCATTATTCTATTAATCGAAATAAACAAGGGGTAATTCCCTATAAGTACCTCATATCAAATTATATTCCTCCTAGATAACTTGATAATTTTTAATTATTTAGTTTATTTACTAAATTGTCATACAAACCAAAATATAATATACATATTTTATCTTTCTACAAACCCAAAAAAATAGTTTTAAATTACAACAAAATAAAAAAAAAACACAAAAAATTTATAAAAATGAAAAAAATCACAAAAAATATAAAAAATAACAAAAAAAAAAATTATAAAAAAAATCACAAAAAATCATAAAAAATTATAAAAATCAAAAAAAATCAAAAAAATTATAAAAAATTATAAAAATCACAAAAAATTATAAAAATTACAAAAAATCACAAAAAATGAAAAAAATCACAAACTTTTAAAAAAATTAAAAAAATATATATATAATTTTTTTTTGTCAATATAACACTTTTTATACCGAAAAAATCAAAAAAAATATAAAAAATCACAAAAACTTATAAAAAATCACAAAAAATTAAAAAAAAATTAAAAAAATTAAATTTTTTTTATTTTTTTTATTTTTTTTTGTAATTTTTTTAAAATTTTGTGATTTTTTCATTTTTATAATTTTTTTGTGATTTTGTGATTTTTTTCATTTTTGTGATTTTTATAAATTTTTTTATTTTTTTATTTATTTTAATATTTTGTGATTTTTGTGATTTTTTTTATTTTTTTTAAAATTTTGTGATTTTTTTGTGATTTTTTTTATTTATTTTTCATTTTTTGTGAATATGAACTTATGGAGGTACCTAGGAGTAATATAAGTTCAAAAGTGGTATCTATTGTGCATTATTTGAATAAACAATTCATTTTTACTCAAAAAGTAAAAGTAAACATATTTTACCAAACAACATTTTTAATGAAAAGTATACTTTTACGGTGTTCACCAAACAGCATTTACTTACTAAAAAGTAAAATAAAAAGTATACTTTTCAACCCACCTACAAAAAGTATACTTTTGAAAATAAAAGACGCGGCCAAACGAGGCCAATTTGTTTTTAATTTATCAATATCTAATTTGTTAAAAATATAAAAAATTCTAATCTAACGATGGTTAAGACGACTGTACCTATAAACAGTCAAATAAACTGATTGTTCCAAAGATGCACTCGACGAAAGAGTATCATATAGCAATTCCTTTTTTTTACCACGATATTTACCTACGAAAATCCGGGTATTAAAAATATGTAGCATCTTATATCCAATAGGGCGTCACACAACCGAATAACACGTGCGGTGACACGTGTTATACAAATACTAACTTAAAGTAAACACATTTTCAAATAAACTCATCAACAAAACACTTAAATAAATCATTTAAAATATACTTTTCAATATTCTTGTAAAACTCGATAACATTTTTAACTTATTAGCTAAACAACCATAATCGTAAAGGAATAAAAACTAAGTTTTAAGAGTCATGTCTGGTAACAACTAACTCGATCTCAACACTATATACCTGAAAACATTTTAAAAATAATGGTTAATATAAACGAGTTTAGTGAGTGACAAAGACTTACGATAATAATAAGGAACAACAATATATTTCATGTTTCTTTTTCTTACTTTCAAAAACAATAGTTTAGATTTAAGAAAAGTTCGTGATAATATAAAACGTTTTTTGTAAATGAAATTGTAACAATTAATAAATAACTTTCATATATAATCTATTGGACTTTCCAGTTTATTTGGCGAATTCAGACTTACCGAATCTCTTTTAATTGGTCGATTTGGACTTCCCAAATCTTTTTATTTTCTTTTTGGACATCCCGAATAATTTTCTCTCTCCATTCGGACTTCCCGAAATAACTCTCTCTCTCCTTTTCGGACTTACCGAAATAATTCTCTCTATATATCTTCCGTACTTCCTGAAATAATTCTCTTTATTTTCAGGTTTTCCAAAATAATTCTCTCTAATCGGACTTTTCAATTTCTCTTTACTTATTCGTTAATTTTCTTTTCTTTCTTTACTTTGTAACAATCAGAATATATTTTTTAGATGCTAATTAAAACAATAACTTGCAAACACAAATAAAAATGCAATTGGGTTTTAATAATATCAAGAAAAAATCACTCAACTTATTACAGATCCGAAAGAACCAATATTAATTACTACGTATAAGCTACTGCTAAGGAGTACTTGACATTTTATTAAACCTTTTTTCTGGAATAAAATTTTCTCCCAACTCTCTGTCTTCTATCGGGATATACATATATATCAAGTATAGTAGTAGTAACTGCAAAACATAAACCTAAGCTAGATTCCTCCTAGTATATATGAGTGTATACAGATTTATATAATAATGTGAATTATTTACATCCAACTAATTAAATGCTCAAGAAAAAAAAACTGTCAAATTATAATTGAATAGTTAATTAATGCTCCAATAATTTTTATGTTACTATTAGCCCTTAAACGTAACTCTTTACTACCACCACTAACTTAAACAATCTCTTAATGTATGTATATAAGAATTCAATTTTCATATTCGTTGTCCAGTATGATTTTACGTTACTATTCTATATAACCATTGTTATTCTATAACCCATTAATTTCCAATGTAACCTAAGCCTCTTTTTAGGTGATTATGAATGCTGCTGATCATCACTACACGTTAAAGACAATTATTTGTAATTACTAATACGAAACATGTTCAAAATAAAACAACAACAATACATATAACCATACATATTAAATTTAACACTAATATTCCCAGAGTATTGATATTTAACCATACATAATACGATATTTTAGTATAAATTTAACATCATAACAGTTATTTATTCCCCCCAATATACTAATATTTGTATATACAAATTCCATACTCTTACCCGTTTGAATGCTTGTCCAATTACACGTGATAATTGTTGTGTTCTGGTCTGAAACTGTGAAGACTTACATTAATCAAATCTTGATTTTAAACGTTTTTACAAAAAAAAATGTCAAACTTGATGTACATATAACTTTATATATATATATATATAATAAGTCAATTCAAGTCAAATGAGACTGTCCAATGTTTGCTCGTAAATAAAACTTCATTGTAATAGTCTTTTGAAATTTTGAATATGTATACCTCTTTATAAACCTTTTTTTTATATCATACATGGTAATATTTTGTAAAATCAATATTTTTATTTCTTCTTTTATAAGTGAATTTGATAATTCTGATGGAAAAAGTAAAGTATTTGATAGGAGTAAAAATGGAAATGGAAAAAATTGTATATACCATAATCTCATGTCAAAACCATTTCAAAAATGTATCGCCCATCACTTCTTACCCTATTAGTATTTTTTTTAACCCATCAGAAACAGTACACCAACGTCCAAACGAGGCCTAAGAGATAAAACTCATTCGATATCGTTAATTATGTAAGAAAAAGATCGAATGAATGTAATGTGCTATAAGTGAACTATAAAAAAAGATTAAAATTTAGCTAATATCTCTATAAACAACCAACGCGGATTTATTGTATTCCTATTCCCCTTGTAATTATTGCCAATTATTTCAACATATAATACTTTGATCCACTATTAATTAATAGTCTTCCTTTATATAGATAATCCGCGTGGTTGAAAATTGGTTAATAGAGTAGGTTGACAGTTACGTTTGATGGACAAACATCTAAAACTAGAAGCTTTGTTATTTGTCTTTGACCGCTATTCAACATTCTAGAACCATATTTTTTATTTTTATTTTTTATTTTTATTTTTATTTTAAAATTTAAATAGCACATAAACAAATTATTTAATTTCAAAGAAAATTAGAATCTTCATTCAATTGCTAAAATATGGTATTTCGTGATAATATTAGAACACAAAGAAATTAATTCACTTCAAAAAAATTAGAATCTTCATTCAATTGCTTAAATATGGTATTTCGTAAACGAACGTCTCGAACCTCTGATCATGTATCATTCTGTTTTTCGAAGTAACATTAATTAGCATCTTAACAAGTACAGTCAAAGGCAGCCTTATGGCAAGGCGACAACCCGATTTGGCACCTAAGTTTACTCTAAATTTCGGCGCCTTTTTATACGTACCTAGTTTGGAGACAAAAAAAAATATTAAAATCCGATGAAGGAAAGAATTGTCTGCTTAAAATAGAAAAAAGTTAAGACCTATCAAAGAAATGGTTATTGTTTAAATTGTACAAATACGAGTTCTAGGTAATTTTGAGCAACTGAGTTTGGAGTCTCAGCCACAGATTAATTCAGATTTTTTTTGTTTAACATATTAATGTGAAAGCAAAAAAATAAAACGACGGTAGATCTTGGTGAGTTTTGCCCACAACTGTTGTATTAAGAAGTTACAAAGAAGTACTTATCTTGTACTGGAAAAATAATTTAATAAGATTTTTTTTGACAAATGAAAAAATAATAATAATAGTAATTTAATAAGATATATCCTAAGAAATTTGTACAAGTAAAGAAAAATAATAACAATGAGAAAAAAACTATTGAAGGTGGGGTGGGGTGGATTAAAGGCAAACAGATATGGTGGGATGGAGTGTAACTAAATCGAAGAGAAAAAAAGAAAGGTTTGTTTTCCCGTCAAAATCGTAAATCCGAATTACAAGCCGTAATTCGGATTTACGATTTACCTATTTTTTATTTTATTTTTGTAAAATTAAAAAGGTAAACCGTAAATTCAAATTATAAGTCGTAATTCGGATTTAGATTTAACTAGTCTGATTAATGGGTGACTTTGGTAGTCATTTAGCAAATACACATGTGGGACACGCATGTATTGGACAGTAGTAAATTTGAAGCCAAAACAAAGGATGATTACCGTTACTTAAATAAGGGTTAATATTGTTGTACGTAGTTCCCATGACATATTATAATGATGAAAATAATTAGGGTCAAAACTATATAAACACGTGATTGACCAAATCATCTTTTGTCTAGCTTGTACGGACAAGTGCAAGTTTACAGTTAAAGTATTTGAGCCACGTACGTCAGTTCAAATATATGGTGCCAATCACTACTTTACACCTTTACTTTACTAAACTGTACTCACATCTTGTATCATTATTTATTTTTTATTAATTCAAATTTTTTAAAATTTATAATACATTCACATTATTTCGAGTTTTATCTAACCGATAAAATTAAAATAATCAAATAAATTTATACTTATACGTGAATTTTGTAAAAAAAAATTTTATATAATTTTAATATATAAAATATAAATTATGATTTGTAAATTAAAAATTAACTTTACAACTCAATAAAAACGAAAACCCTAGTTGATATTATCATAAATTTAAGTATTATTTAAAAATAATAAAAAAATCAATGATTTTAATATATCTCATAATATATGGTATTTTATATATTAAAATTATATAAAAATAAAATTATAAAACTCACGCATAAATCTAGACCATTAGATTGTTTTAATTTCATGTTAGATGAATCTCTAGAAGATTTGAGTGTAATATGAACTCTAGAATATTTGATTATATATATATATATATATATATATATATATATAATTTAAGGCCCTATTCATATTATTTATCTTTTCATAACTTTTAAAAAGAACTGTACTATTATACTGATTTTAATTCGTTAGCCAATAAAATAGATAGGTTATCAAATGACTAACAAAAAGAATTTAAATGCGCCATTTACTCATGTTAAAGTGTACAACATATCTTACGCTCCAAAACACCACTATTTAAATTGTTGGCTGTTTTATTTTTATGGGAACACCCATGTTTTTCCCCCAAAATACTCCAAGATTCAACACATTATTAACTAATAAGGTAAACATTTAGCAATCTAAAAAAATAAAAAATAAAATATATATATATATATATTAAGGGAAAAAAAACAATTACGTAAACAGTTAGCATTAAACCATTGATCAACGGGGTCCATTAAACCATAGATCAATGGGGTCCGCATTATAGACACGTCATAATAAAGAAACAAAGTGCAGGTAAGAGAGCTTTTTATTTGATACAGTAGATAATTAAATTTAGATATTAGTGGTAAAACACACAAACTAGTCCAAAAAAGTATACTAAATATTTTAACGTTAATCAAGAAAACGGTGGGATGATTCTAACCTACAAAGTCTACTTTATTACCCATTAATAGAAAAACGTACTCCCAAGACAACCCATTCAACTCATTTTGGTTCCAAATTTTCTTTTCCTTCTTTCCTATTGTAATACGAGAGAGTATTTAAATCTTCATGGTCACATGAAAGAAGACTATTACAAATCCACCATGATTGTGATTTGTGAATATGAGACTATGACTCTTAACTTCTTATTATTGCATTATCACGAATTACTGCTAATAGGAATTGCTGTAATTAAGTAATACTATAATAAAATAGACTCATTCACGGAAGGAGCTAGGTGGGAGCAGACTACATCCCCCATATTTTCAAATAACAATTCTCTACAGTGCAGTTTTTTTTTTTTACGAAAAATAGTTATTTAGACCCCTCATTGAAATTTTAAAATCCAGCCTCCATCTACTGCTCCTGGCTCCGCCACCGGACTCATTTGTCAGCGAATTGCATACACTATACTACTATATTCTGAACCTCTACACCTAACATCTTGTAGTTGTATGTTTCTTAACGACCCAGGGCAACAAGAGATGAAAACAGGTAAATCAATTTAATAATTCATGCAAAAAATATCAGTTACAGCAGGATTCATTAAAATCTTTAGATGGTGGATACTTGACTGCGACTCTGGAAAACTACACAAACACCGAAATTAAATTTAAGTTTTCGGTATTCTATCCAACATGAAAATATACCCAGTAACAACCATAGATCTCATAGATTGCATACTTTCTAAACCGGTTAGTTGCGCGGATGGCGAAGAACATGAGGCCTCACTGGAGTCTTTGAAGGACTTACCCTTCAAAATTATTAACGTGCTATAAGTAATTATAAAACCTATTGAACAAATACAATGAAGTGACAAACAAAAGTGTAAGCTTGTCCGGTTGCATCTTTTAAGCATAACTGATTAGCTATAAACTGTGGTGCACTTGGTTATCCAGCTAAAAACTTAACTTTTCTGAGTTTGATTCCCTCTAAAAACTATCACTTCAAAGGGAGATGCACCAAACTTTTTTTTCAGATTCAAATAAGTCAGCTTATTTCCTAAAATCTGCAGCCAAACTAGCCTAAATAGACAGTATGTTTGAAGTTACCTGATGGGTTGTGCTCCCAATAGCCTTCCACTGCAGTCGAGCGCTGCAATGGCACTTTCAGCCTGCACATTGTTAAAGTTGATTTGAGAATAAAAATGCCTAACTTGCAATAATCGAAAACCCAATTTAATAAAAGAAAAGTAGGATAAAAATAGGATTAAGGAGTTAAAAGTTTAGCAGGTATTCAGGCAAGTGTCTAAAATATAAACAAATGAAATCTTCTAACAATTACATCTGTGGCTAAATTTCTTGATTGTACTTTAATTCAATTTGTTATTGGTTGTTCAAAAATTATAATTTAACAATCTGCCACATGATACGATTGCATGAACCTTCTAACTCGCTTTTGCTTTGAATTTTTTTCCAGCACTGATCTATTTTTATGTCCACTCAACTTTAGTGAGGTGTGTCACCCGGGGTTTCTCTGTTGGCTGTGTCATCTTATATCTTATGTCCGAAGTTAGCATTTTATTGGAGAAAAAGAATTTAAGAGTGTTATAAAACTACTAATCGGAACGGTTTAGTGCTCCCTGCTATAAGCGAATCAAATAATGATTTAGTAACTGCATAACTGCTAACAAAGACCCTCTGTAATTTTGTGCTTATCCGAAAATCGATGACTATTAGTAAACCAGACTATCATTCAACTTAAGAATAATGATGAACTTACAATAACAAATTCAACGAAAGCAATATGCGTTGAATGAGTATTATCCCCCAGAAGCCTCAAGCAAGACACCTGCAGCACATGAGATGAAGTTCACCTTTTACTTAATCAGAATACTAAAGCATTGAGTTACGTGAAATCAATTTAGGCATTGGACTCACCTGACCACAACAAGATTCAAAAAAGTATTTGACCTCGGCTTGAGTGATCTGCAACCAGAAATATATTATGGTAATAAGTATTGAACTTAACCAACTTGTATGTTACATTAAGCTGCTGAAAATTTTCTTATAAAAAAAACTGCTGAAAATTTAAAGTGACGTAGTAAAAAACAACTTGATTAAGTACATACAAGAGTCAAACAAACAGGTGACACATATTAAAAAGACGTTCATAATAACCAAAGTGAAAAATATTTTGAATTATCTGTAAAATGAAAGAAAAGAGCCAGACTTTTTTTTCTGCAGTATCAGGTACAAATAATTCTACTAAGAAAAAGCACTTAATTTAGCAAGTAATATATAATGATAATCGTGCATGCTAACATGCAACGGTAAAAAAATTAATTGATATCTACATGAACTACTTGCACTGTTCTTTTTGTTTGTACACAGATTAATAAAGGAGCATGAAAACTGAAACCTGTTTAATCAGGTCTATTTCAGGCAAAACAAGTAATAATCCAAATATAGTTTTGAATATATAATAAAATTTGGAACTGCAGAAATTAAAAATAGGATCCAAGAATCAAGTTTCCTCTCATCAGTAACAATTTGGAATAAACTGAAATAGTTATTCACAGATATAAATTACAAAGGAACCTGTTTAAGCCAATATACCAACTTTGTATAGATCGTGAAGAGTAATTAAAGATAACCCATGATTTGGAAAACACAATAAACATGTAAAGGCCAAAAGTGCAAAAACACTGAAGCTTATATACCTGCTTATCAATATTCGTACAATACACGGTCCTTGCACACATCGCTCGTTCATCTTCTGACTGTATATACACATCAGTTTATTAATATATATATATAGCATGAAGAGCTTAAACTTGAACCGTAACTTAACCAAAGAACAAAACAAATTCCAAGGTCAAAGGAGTTGACCAGGGATGTGAAAGCAATGAAGCATATTTTAAGAAAATAAGCTGAGTAATTTGAAGTTGAGAAAAAAGATGGATTCATCTGGCTTCAAATTCCTAGCCCTCTCAGGTAAACCTCACAAAAGTGCAGCTTAGCTAATCAGCCAAATGGACCCCAGCTTTTAAGTTAAAAACCTGAGCTTAAAAGTTTTAACCAAACACTCACTATGGATATATTACCTGGGGAAGAAATGTTGGATTTACAGGAAGGATAGCAGTTTTTGAAGGCAAGACCTTAATCGGATAAAAGCCAATAATAGTCCCACTGTAGTTTATAGCCTCTCTTGCACTACCTGTTCAAATTAACATATATTACAAATGATTTGAGGCCTACAGCTAGGGCAGCAAATGAGCCCATTCGCACTTGGGTGGGCTCGAGCTCGGCTCGTTTGATCAAAATGCATGATCAGGCTCAGCCCAGGCTCGTGACGAGCCTAAAGAAACAAGCTCAAATACGGCTCGTGATTTATCTGAAAAGCTCGATTTTTTTATCATTAGGCTCACTAAACTCTAATGATCCGAGCCAGGCTCGTTGCACTTGGTTTCTGCTCAGCTCGAAAAAAAATTAATTTTCTTATATATGGAGTATATTTTTGTGGAAATTATATGTACATAAATACATATATATACATCCATACAATATATTGTATAAATATATATACATATATTACACACACGTGTGTGTGTGTGTATATATATATCATATCATACTATTAATATAAGCCAACCCAAGAATTTTGAGGCTGCCAAATTTTACCCAAATTTTCCAAAAATACCTTCACTCTAATATTGTAATTACTCTTAAATGCCATCATTCAATTCAAATACATAAATAACTTAAAAAAATGTTATTTTCCACACATTTATATTCCAAACAAAATCGCCATGTGTATTGTTTATATTACTCTTTATATATGATTGTTAATTAATTATATTTAATCATTCGATATTTAAATTTTAAAAAAAATATTAACTTTATTTGTCGGGATCATATCTATGTCACTACGTATCGCACACGCAACGCGTGGGCCACTATTACTAGTATATATATAGTCAAACATACTATTAATATAAGCCAACCCAAGAATTTTGAGGCTGCCAAATTTTGCCCAAATTTTTCAAAAATACCCTCACTCTAATATTGTAATTACTCTTAAATGCCATCATTCAATTCAAATACATAAATAACTTAAAAAAATGTTATTTTCCACACATTTATATTCCAAACAAAATCGCCATGTGTATTGTTTATATTACTCTTTATATATGATTGTTAATTAATTATATTTAATCATTCGATATTTAAATTTAAAAAAAAAATATTAACTTTATTTGTCGGGATCATATCTATGTCACTACGTATCGCACACGCAACGCGTGGGCAACTATTACTAGTATATATATAGTCAAACGAGCACGAGCACGAGCCCTTAATGAACCGAATATACTATTGCTAAAATTCGGCTCATTTACTAAACAAACCTTATAATTTTCTTCAGACTCGGTTATTAAAATTGAACGAACACGAACCGAGGCTTTAACGAGCCGAACACGAGCTTGTTTGTGAACAACTCAGTTAATTAGCAGCCCTACCTACACCATCAATATCTAGCGATGGTTTATGACAATTTATTTAATATTAGGCATAAATGTGCTTGTTTTAACTGTACAAAGACTGTATATCTTCGGCAGGAACGCAAAAAAAGTCTATAAAAGCACAAAAAATGTGCAATTTAAAATGCAAAATGCTAAGATTTAGAGTGTTCTTTCCTTTTATCTTTTGGGAATTCATAAGTCTTTATTTTATATAGATATACACATAAATACAATCCTCTGTAATTTTGCATGTTTGTGATCTTATTGGATTAAGTGATTTATAGCTCATTAGCATTTGATTTAATTTATAGTTAAAATTAAGCATAGTTTATTAGCTACAATACTATTGTAATTATGAGCATACATACATTTAATGTGAAGCTTATGCAATTAATCTCTTATGAGAACTCTCTAGCGACACTTTTGTTTTAAATGGGTTAAAGTGACAGGAAACAAACTTACGATCGTCAGCAAACTCTACAAAAGCAAAGCGAAGTTGAGAATGCGGATCGCCACAAATTCGGCAGTCAACAACCTTGACAGAAATATAAGCAAAGAGAAATGTTATTATAATCTTAGATTCTTAAACGTGTCTCTACAACATGTTATAATAAACAAACTATCAGAATTTAATTTGATAATAAAACAAGGATAAATCACCGAATCAAACGTTCTTTGTATACAATAGAACAAGTAGATTCATATTGATCAATAAAAATGATAACCTCGGTTGCAACTTGCAAGGATCGCATTTTTAGATTAAATTTAATATGATGATTATGAGAGGGTCAAAGCAACATTGATGTAATCTCCATTTAAATAGTTTTTAGTGGCTACTTTTAGTTGCCATTCATCCTATGAGTTCTCTCAAAAAATTATTGAATAAAAATGGTTTTCAGAAAGAGATATTATAAGAATACAAATTTTCATTGCAAACTTCCAAACTGTGTGAGATTTAACATCATTGGCAATATTTGACTTGGAGCAAATGAGGTGGAAAAAACAAAAGTTCTCTATGACCACCAGTGGTTTGATAAAGCGGTCTAGTTTTCATTTCTCCAAAAAGAAATGCAGTGTGTGAGCGGTTAATTACAGTTCTGTACACCAATATATTACGCAATATCAATTTTTGTACGTAGTCTAATAAAATTTGTAACCAGTTGACCAAACTAACATTCTTTTCACCTTTTTACACTACATAGGAATAGGAACATAGGTCACAAACCAAAACCAAAACCAAAATTACGTGATAGAATAGTGTTCAGAAATATCTCCTTTCATAACAAAAAAGTTAGGTACAAACCTATGATTTTTTCCATTTGGTAGACTTAAGTGTAATATTTCAAGAAATGCGAAGTTAGTGTACTAATCGCTAGTTTGTAGAATACTGTAATACTGTAACAACCATAATATGTAAACAAGTGAATAAATCCGGAACTAATTCGTGGGAAATGTGTGTAAGCAGACTTACTTGTCCACATCTACTAAATAAGGCAGCAAGCCGCTCTTCAGTGACCTGTTAAAAAAGAAAAAAATATCTCCATTATAAAAAAAATTAAATCGCATTTCCGTTAATCTTACTGGAGCAAAACACAAGGAAATACGTTTGTCATAGTGGTTCTTGGAAAAAGTAAGTGTTTAAACTGGGAAAGTTTTTACACTGATTCATAATTCATTTCAGTAAAGCAAAACAGTTACATAACAAGGGTAGGACTTTTAAACTTCGCATTTTCTAGGCCTGAAAATTTTACTATAAATGTAAGATGCTGAGAAGAGTTAAACAAATCACAAATACTTTTTTTAAATGTCTACTTACACTTTGATCAATTTCAGAGACATATACTGTTCGCCTTATACTATCTTCTCTCTGGGCTCTAGAAGCTCTTCCACTAAACCTCCTCTTTCCTTGATTAAAATTGTTTCTTCTCTGCAAACATACAAAAAGAAATCTGAGGTCCTGATGATATAGAGTGTGGCATAAACCCAATAAACCGTGCTTACTAGTAATATCAATTCAGCATAACAAACACAATGACATTTACAAAATTAGAGATATAGATAATAATTGTAATGTTTACGTAATATTGGAAAAGGAGCAGATGCTCTCAGTGTGAGTAAACTTCAACTCTTGAGTCATAGGGATTTTACAAAAATTCATCAAATTGGTTACATTATTAACTTTAGAAGTAAAAAAAAAAAAACTACCTTTCACTGTTGATTATATAATTCCTATTTAACTTAAAGTTGGTACCATATATCAATGGACCACAGCCTAAAGCCAAAACGAGCTCAAATCAACCTCAATCCCAAATCTACTCGCCTCTGCTATCTTAGTTATGCACTTATCCCACAATTTAAACCAAACGAAAATGGCATAGAAAAATAAATTGAAAAAAAATCCATGTAGAGATATTTCTAGAAGTTTAAAAAAGCTAGAAACACGATCAAGATTTTACAAAAAGAGATACATATAGTACCAAGAGGAACCTAATATTTCTACAAAGACAGACAAACATCAAACTTCAAATACAAGATCTAGAGAATAGTTGGACCACAGGAAAACATGAAACCATTCAGGCCTTCTTTTCTAAACAAGTTGAATTATACCATTATGAACAGTAAGTTTAGTTTGTAAAACATACAGTAAGTTTGATCGACTAGTCAACATTTGCTTAAGAATAGTAAATCAACAACCAAGCGATGGAATATTTTAACTCACATTGCTTTCAAGTGATGGATCTTAAACAGTCATTAACAGGTCAATGTAAATTTCAAAATCAATAAGGCTAGCCTATCGGCCAGAATTCAGACTCTCACTAAGAGTTTTTTGTGGTTCCTATGGGAGAACCTTTAGATCCCCTCTAAAAGAAAGTAAATGTCAAAAGAACAATTAAAGTTTGGAAAGGGAAAACCCAATCTCAGGAATCCTTGATCGTGTAGCTAACACAAATCCTCAAAATTGAAATAATCAGAATTCCATTAAAATCTAGCATATTGAGTATCCCATTAACTGATTAGAGAGCTTAGGTGAACTGGTGTTGTTTTGAAAAATCAGAACACGTTAATAGTTAAATGGTGAACTGGTGCGTATGCATGCAGTTGGGACATACGAGACCAACATGTGGATTGTGGAGTAAATAAAAAAAAGAACTTACAACTAACTAAACTCTAACATATAATCCATACTAAGCAGGACTAGACATGAGTGAAATGATAGCGATCTCCTTATGCCATAAAATAGCATCACTTTTCACCAGTACATCCTCATGAAAAATTTAGCAATTAGAAAACAAGATTTTTAAGCTGTTATGCCTCCAACATTAAAAAGTATACATCAGCTAAATAACAACAGAAAAGAAAAGAAAACCCATCAATCAAAATCTACAGTTGAGTAAAATCAACAACAAAATTGAAGATGAAAAAAAATGATAGACGGTATAAATAGAAAGTGAAAAAACTTTAACATTTATTATGCTTATCTTTTCCTTTTCAATTCACATACATGTGTTCATTTAGCAGCCATGATAATTCTAACACGACAAATGGGGAAAAGTCATGAACCAAAATGCATTTCAGCCGAATCCAATAAACTAAATTGCAGAATTTAGTTAAGATCAATTAAAGGAAGAGGTTATAGAAAATAGAAAAAGAAAAATATTATGCAAATAGTAAATTCCATCTAAAACCTTTTACTTCCATTTTTTTTTCCAAATAATTCAAAAAACCTTCACCACAACAGATAAAGATTCCTTAGTTGAACCAAATTAAACAACTTAATCTGTAAAATAAAAACAGATAATTGAGATTGTACCCTTGTATTATCAAAGTTCCCATGATAGGCATACTGTTCATTGGCATGTGTAATATTGGGTACCAACAACAAATCCTTATTCTGATTATGAAAATAAGAAGCTGGGAAAAACTCTTTGGCCATGGGGTTGAGCTTGATTTTAGACATCATATCAACTAAATCTCTCATCTTTAGCTCTGATTTTGGGTCAGATTTTGTTAAATTATAAGTTTCTCCATTGACATTAGCAATCTCAGGCTTTGGAGTTTGAACCAAAGCTATGTCTGCTGCTTCACCTGCCATATTTGATATAAAATAGATAAAAACTTCAAAACTCAGAAAAAAGTAAGTTTCTTTAGCATAGAATTATAGAAATGAGAGATGTAAATTTCTGATTTTGGGTGTATCCAACAAAGATACTCTAGAATAATAATTTAAAAAATAAGAAAACAAATCCCACAATAGAAAAGAACTATTTTTTCCTGTGTGGAAATGAGAGATATTAAAAGGCTGATTGGATGTGTAATTTAATAAAAAATTCATCAGCAACAAAAGGGTATTAAATCATTTAATAGTCAAAGACACTATCAATTAGAGGAATTTGATCAAACCAAACAAAATAACATGAAAGTAGAGCCTTTTTTCCTAGTGTAGAATTGAGAGACGTCAAATGTGTGATCTTGGGTCTAATTTTATAACATATATCTAGTGAAACAACAAAATTTTATATTAAATATAATCATTTGTGGAAATCGGATATAAATTATAGTTGTATTCTTACAGAATTTTGATCAAACCCTACAAAAGAACAAAACATGTATAAAATGACAAGTAAAATGGCTGATCTTGGCCTTATTTAATTAAAAAAAAATTACTAGATAAAAGAGTACTTTTAAATTATTTAATCAGAGACACCTACCCATTTGTGAAAAAGGGGTAAGAAATGACAATTCAGTTTCTTAGAGAAATTTGATCATACCCAAGAATTAAAAATTTAATTTTTTTTTTTAGTGGAGAAATAAGATACTTAAATGTGTGATCTTGGACTTAGTCTGAATAAAAAATTATGTGATGAAAAATAGAAATTAAATATTATGTCATGGTGAGAAATACATACCCATTAGTAGAAAAAGGGGTAAAAAAGTGATGTTTGGTAGTCTGTGAGGAGTTTGATCAAACAGGTGATGGGCTTTGAGATATATATATATATATATATATTTTCTTTTTTTTGTAATAAGTAGATTATGACAGGGTTTTTAGAGAGATAAAAAGAGTTGAAAATAAAAGTACAGTGAAGTGATGTGAGCAAGGTGAGGACAAGCTAAAGCTAACGTAAAGCCCTGTTTTATTTTTATTATTTTTTTAATTTTTTATTATGTAACAAATAGATAAATATGTACTATAACTGTTTTGAGCTAGGGTTCTTGGGAATTGTGATTAAATTCTTTGGATATGTCATACATTCTTTTTTTATCCTAAAAAAAGGTTCTGTTCACCTTATTCTATTTTGAAATCTAACTTTGAGGAAATTCTAATTCTTTACAGGAAAAGGTGAAAAACCAATGATTCATTTTGTAACTGCTAGCTATATTTTCATTTCCCTTCCACTTTGGTTTTTTTTTCTTCTTTTACAAAGGAGTAAAACAAGGAATCAAAAGAACAAGAAAACTACTCACTCCGTTCCATTTTATAAGTCATATGCAAAACCACTTGCAATTTTGATCGGTTTTTAACATATAACTAAATTGCCGAAAATAAAATTTTTAAATTTTTTCTACATAATTCAAAGGTTAAATTATATGATAGAATTTAAAAGAAAATTATTTTGACAACTTGGATACGAGTTATTTACCGATCAAATTTGCACGTAGTTTCGTATATGACTTATAATGTGGGGGACGAAGGGAGTATATATCTGGTTTCCGCAGTGGACACTCAACTGCAATCAGAGTCGACTGCGACGTCTCTTGGAGGGATAAAACACTATGGGCTTCTCGAGACTTTGAACTTAGATATTTAAATGGTTGGCATCTCGTAAAATCCATTATATATTGCATTTCCTTCCCTTCAACTTTGATTAGCCACGAGCAAAAGTGTTTGGTACAAGTAGTTGGTATCCAAATATATCATGCTCACCATCATGGTTCGAACGCTAACGTCTTCAAAACAGATTTACCTCCAAAGAAAAATTTCTAATTATAAAAAAAAAAAAAAAAAAACTTTGATATAGCTATTAATTGTCCTATCAATTTTATTTTCTTATGTTTTGGTTGTTTGACTTTACATATCATAATTTGTACTAATAAATGCTTACAGGTGGCGATATTTGCATTCTATCTACTCACATTACATGCTTTCTTCTTATTTATTACAATTTGAAATTGCAATTCATTTTTTCCCCTCTTTTGATGTGGTAACAAATAATACGCTCACTGGAAATGCTTTCACCTGCTATACATTGTATCACACACGAATCTCCCTGACCGATAAGGACCCTACTCATCGTGTCGATCATGATATGCACACTTAAGTAAATTGCATCATTGTGTGGAAAGACCATTCCTATATCGTCTTCATAGTTGAACGGGATAGTGGGGCATCTTTTTCTTAAAACACGTTATTTTTGTTGATGAAAAAGTTTCACTAGGTCGGGAAACATGTTCGAAGTGAGCTAGTGTCGAAAGCTTGAAGGTGATATGTACTCGGGAAGAAACAGCCAAAAAAAAAACTTTTGGGCCAATAATTGTACGAGGATTGAGTTCATAAAGATTTGGATATAAATATCGGTCAAATAATGTATATGAAAAGAGAGTAAAAGGAATATAAAGTTATTAAGTTTTCTTTATACTTCATTCACTATGTTCATCCGTGCATTATATATAGAAGTACAATGTGAATAGTCAAACTAGTTAAAACACTTTGAAATGTGAAATCAAGAAAAAGAAAAAGTTTCACATGACACTAAATACAATTACACCAACTCATATTGGGCTCAAGGAAAGAGAGACAACATTACTGCTGCCCGATGTTATAAGGTTGAGGTGATGTCATGGATGCTGTGGCAGCTAATATATTTGTGTTAACACCCTTCCGCAATCGCAACTGTAAGGAATGTAGGTTGAGATTCACAACAAAACGAGTGAAACGAGGTGTAACGAGAGACTTTGTAAGGATGTCGGTGAGTTGGTCATGTGTAGAAATGAACTGGACATCGAGGAGTTTGTTCATGACATGATCTCGAACAAAATGATAATCAATCTCGATATGTTTTGTTCGTGCGTGGAAGATTGGATTAAATGTTAGATATGCAACACAAATATTATCGTAAAATAAAATTAATTTGAGTTGTACACGAATTCGCAACTCCTTGAGTAAAGATTGTAAATATATGGGTTCAACAATTGTGTTTGCTACCGCACGATACTCGACTTCAGTGATAGATCAAGAGATTGTGTGTTGCTTCTTTGAATTTGAAGACCACGATATGAAATTTTTATCAATAAAAACACAATAACTAGTCATATCCTATGTCACGAGGAAATCATGCCCAATCTGCACTGGAAAAGGCACAAAATTTAAGGAAAATAAGAAAGCCATGATGAATGGTCATTTTAAGACAACGAAGAATTCGTTTTACTGTTGTCCAATGTGAAATACACATGGGAGAAGATTTGGGAACGCCTTATTAACATCATAAGATATGCATGTCCAGTCGGGTGAGCGATAAATATTGCAACTCACCCAAGATGCTACGATGTAAATAGGGTCATCATAGCAAACTATCGGGCAGACGAAGCGGTGTTTAATGTTGGAAAAACATGTGAAAAACATGGGTGTTTTCGAATGGTCACTGGACCAACTTCGAGTCATTATTTCATTTGACAGCGCTGAGTTGTTTATACCGTACTCAACGTGTTTGAGTAGCCCGTGTGACGAGATTCGTAACGGTATATCACATGACCTATTCGGAGAATGGGTGTGAATACAAAGTGGCTTCAAAGTTGGTGTCTCGGAAGCTCAAATCTGAAAAAACCGAAATGGTAATGGAAAATCATTTGGTATAATCCCATATTGGGCTTGGGCTTGAGATTTGGGATTTGCGATTTGCGATTTGGGGAATGTCTCGGGTCTTGGGTCCAAACCCGAATAGGGAGTTTTGTATAAAATACAAAAGCAGTCCCTAGAGTTTCCAGCAACAGAAACGCCGGCAATGAATGAGATTAAATGCTGCGGTTTCAGAATTTGATTGAGCGATTCTGGGGGTGTAACTCCCAGAATTAATGACCAACATTATTAGAGCCTATAAAAGGCAGCCCTCCCCCTCTCATTTCAAAACACCAAATACACACAACCTCACAACATAAGCATACATATTAGAGAGAGAGAACCGCACCACCAACAGCTCGACTTGTGGTTCGGTGCCGGTTTTCATACGAGGCACTCTGAGACAGAAGTTGTACCTACCCAGCAGTTGCCTCTTCTTTTAATTTTCGCTATTTATTTTTCAGTCTTTTATTATTCTGTCCATTTCATTTCAGTACTGTTTCCTTTTTGTATTTACATTTCAGTACTGTTTATTTTCAGTCTTTCTATTCTGTAATTTACTTTTCAGTTCTGTAATTTCCAGTATTTACAAAACAGTCCGGCAGTTTGTTTATTTGTCAAAACAGTCCGGCAGTTTGTTTAAAAAAACAGTCCGGCAGTTTGTTTATTTGTTAAAACAGTCCGGCAGTTTGTTTAATTGTCAAAACAGTCCAGCAGTTTAGTAATTATATTATTCTGTCTGGCAGTTTGTTTTATTGTCAAAACAGTCCAGCAGTTTAGTAATTATACTATTCTGTCTGGCAGTTTGTTTAATTGTCAAAACAGTCCAGCAGTTTAATAGTTTGTAGTAAATCTGTCTGGATTTTAAATTAGTGTAATTTTAATTATGTTGAGTCAGGAATTGTAATTTATATTCCAATTGTGAGAAATAAAATTGTTTATTTCCATTGCAGTCATTTGTTCTTTACTTTATTGCTTTTCGATATAGTACCAAAACCAACATTTAAGGCATAGGGGAAGTGACGGATTAGCTTCCAACATACGTAACCGTTTTGATAGGTTATGGATATATTGTTGTTGCGATAGAATAATCCCCCAGGTTCGTGTGTGCCGTTACTCCAAGGAAATGGTGAAGATGGCTCAGGTCATGTACATCAAAAGCTTTCAGAAGATCGGAAATTAGAGTAGAAATATCGCTAGGAGATGAGCCTGTAATTATTATATCATCAACATATACAAGAATATAAACATAAGTCTTCAACGGATATCGAAAAAACAAAGAAGTACGAGATTGCGATAAATCATAGAGATAACAAATGTTGGCAGAGACGAGAGTACCATACCTGAGGTGTATGCTTGAGTGCCAAGTTCATAATTGGTGAACTCATAGGTTCAATTCCTACGGGAAGCACACCATCTGAGAGGTTGTTGCATATAGACATCCTTCATTAATTAAACATGAAAAAAAGTCATTGCTATTATCAATCTGAGAGATGTACCAACCTGCGAAAATAACTAAAGAAAGAACCAACTGAGCAAATGAAAAGAAATTTGTATTTAATTTAGGAGTCAATAATATGTGTTTTAAATATTGAAGCTTTATGTATGCATAAATTTACTTAAACAATACAAGTCAATAATTTGTATTTTGAAAGCCAATGAAAACGTTAAAAACATATGAATGCGTTAAAACTTTTATTTTTAGGAGTCAATAGTCTATATTTAAAATGAAGAAATTTATTCAAACGTAAAAATTAATTTTAGACGTGTAGTCTATAACTAGAAGTCAATATTTTATGTTTTGGAAAACCGATAATAACCTTAAACAACGTATATGAGTTGTGTATTGGGTCTAGACTAGAAATTAAATAAGTTTAGGTCCACCACTAATACTTAAATAAGTCACAAAAATTGTTGAGAGATGTCCAAAAAAACATACTTATTTAAGTTTTAGTCTTTTGTTGAAATTTATTTAAGTTTTAGTTCAGACCCAATACATAACTCATATGTTTATATGGTTTTAATATTTTCATATGTTTTTCAAAATCTTCTAGTAACATATTACGCGTCTAAAATTAACATTTCGCGTTTAAATAAACATCTACAATTAAAATATAGATTATTGACTCCTAAAATACAAGTTTTAACGTTTCATTTGTTTTTAACGTTGTTATATGTTTTTCAAAAAAACAAATTGTTGACTTCTAAATACATCTACGTTTAAATAAACTCTTGTATACATAAGTTTCATTTTTTAAAACAAAGATTATTGACTTCTAAAAACACAAAATTTAACGTTTAATAGGTTTTTAACCTTTTTACCTCTTTATCAAAATACAAAACTATTGACTTACAAATAGTATATACATGCAATTTGTCGATGATAATATAAAGAAAAGTTCATGGCACGGGAGAGAGAGAGAATAAGCAGGATGTGAGAGAGAGTGTAAGAGACAAAATGAGATATATTATGATTTTAAATAGCTGTTATTTGTTATTGGACTAAAATTTAGATAAGTTGTATTTTATGGGCATCCGCTTAATAGATAAAAATGTGAACTTATCAAAAAATTGACCTTATGTAAAAAGTCGATGTGACTTTACATAGAGAATAGATGCGTGGATTCTCCTTCAAATCACAATTCAATGAATTTACACACTCGGGAGGATATACACATTTTTTATTAATTCTAATGTTTTATTATTTATATATTTAATGTCGACTGTTCCAAATAAAGGGTAAAGATTTTGATGTATAATTTGATGCAGGTTTTATGCTTGTGGTGGTGTCTAAAATTTATTTCCCATGTTTAATAATTCTAATGACAAAACTTAAATATAGAAAAAAATATTAAAAAAAAAACTAATAGGGTTGACACACTAATTTTTAAAATGAATTGGATAACTGGTTCACAAAAGTTCCTCTTGTGTGTATAGTATGTAAGCTAAGTTGCACGTGCGGATAATGGTATACTGTACACGATATGATTCAGTTACGGTATAATTTTGTAAAATAAATAAATTAAAGATATGTCATGTTTGATATACGTACTACCTGACAGATTGTTAGCTTTAGAACATTTTAGTACGGAAAATTATAACATGAAAATGCATAGTTATTGACTTTTTCACTGAACAACAAAGAGATTAGCATTTTCAAAAAAAAAACAAAAAACAAAGAGATTAGTAAATCTGAATAATAAAACGCTAAGAATTGAATTTGATCAAATGCCGCGTAAAATTTCGTTTAACTATCTTTTGCTTTTTATATTTTCATATCAGTTCTATTTATTTTAATAATAAGAATCTAAAGTAATTTTGAAGATATGATAAAATTATAAGTAAGCTGATGTTTTGTAAATGAAAAAATTAAAATGCAAAATTAAAAAAATGGTAGTTTTCTCTTGAATATGGGGAATATCACCTGCACTGCTTGCTCTAAGGAAGCTGATGTAACATTTTTTTATTTTTATGTTTTATAAAATTTCATTTGGTTCCTCAAATTATACATATGAGATTGGATTAGGAAGAGAGTAGTGGTTGCTGTAAGAATACCTGTATTAGGTACGTACCCGCGCACACCCCAGTTTCAAAGTAAACGTTCCATCTATGATGCTATAATTCTCGGATATCGCTACGAGTGTCAGACACGACATGGACACCACCAAATGGTGAAATTTTAAAGCATACTATAGTACATTACTATAATAGAAAAATACTTCATATAATATTGGTGAATGATCTTTTTCCTAAATTTGAGAATTTTGCTAGTATGATCGCATAAATGCATTAAGTGTTCTGTAATTAGTTTATTTTGATACAATTACTATAAAAAAAATGCAAACTGACTTTCCAAATGGTCTATAGAAAAATCCTAAAGTACACGAAAAATAAGCTGTATCAAACACACATTCTTTGTGCGACTTGATGAGCAGTGCGGCCCAACAGTATTGGTTGTCCAAGTTCCAGTCCAAATTTTTTTTTCCCAAGACCCATTATAAAAAAAAAATTACCTAGTTTTTTTTTTCGAGACCCAAGCTGTCCGTGTTGATGAGACCCAATTGGCTCATCCATCATTATCTTAAAATATATAAAAATGGTAAGAATTAAAAGAAATTAATTGATTTAATTAAGACAGGTTAGAAGATGAATTGAACTATAGAATTAGATTTAGAAAGAAAAAGAATAAGTTGTAACTTGAATTTATTCATCATTGATAATTAAATAATGATAGTAACATCTCTTATACAATCATGACAATTGACAACCCCAATAAATTAACCTGCTAGGGAAGGTGATGCTCCACATCAAAATAATACTAACATAAAATAAATCAAAGAATAATGAAGTTAATAAGAATAACTAAATAAATAATGACAAAAAGTCTAAAATAATAGTCTTGATCACGAGACTCACGACGCGGGTTTTATGACTCTTTCAGTTTTTATTTAAAGTGTAGTGTGTTTACATCATCATCAGAGGGCCCCACACCCAGATTTTCCCTCCTATTTCTTACTAAATTTGAAATTTATATTAAATGATTTTCTTATTTTTTTAAAAAAAGGAATAAAAACCACTGTTCAGTGAGTTTGATATCCCCCTAAGCCGCATTTACGTTCTTCCCAACAAAATAAAGCACCTTTTCATTTACTGCGTAATTAATACTCACAAATATTATCATGTACAAACATTGAATAAGATTTATGCTATATTAGTATATACAGAATCTGGTTATATGAAGTATTCTCATTACTATAATCTTTTCAAAAAAAAAGGAAAAGAGTATTAATGTTACTAATATAAATATACGTACACAAGAAGCAGCAATAGTAATATATTTATGTGGAATGAATGTGTGTGTGAATTGAGAGGCAATGCGAATTGCGGACGTATTGATGGAAAGGGAGAGAGGAAACCGGAAGATGAGAGAGAAGCAGCCTCGGAGCTGTTTGTCGCCGCGGTTACTGCTCTTTGGCTGGGTGTCCTCGAAAGCGAAAAAGAGGACTGAGAAAATCAGGGAATCCCACATACCATCTTCGCCTCCTCCTGCTTCTCTCGGGTTTATAGGACCACAGACCCCAGATTATCACGTTTCAGGTGATAAACCTTAAATCTTACTTTTTTTTCTTTGTTTGAAATTCGTTTAGTGAAATTTTATGTTTGGTACATAATTTCGGACTTGATTATTAAAACCCGAAGTTGTGTTTCTTGTTTTGATAGTTGGTACTTGGTACATGTCTATATCATCATTGAACGGAAAAAACGGAAGTATCATGGAACATCTGTACCAAATTCTAGGAATGATTTTAACACCAATTTTTTCTTAATTAAGTCTCAAACTATGTACTAAATGATCATTTTTCCATTCATTTTATTGGATCGTTCTATTGGGGGAAAATTATATCGAAAACTTTTAGGTTCAGGCGAGAACCAACAGTTATGAAATGCTATTTTGATTTATTTTAAAATTTTCTAGAAAAATTAGTAACATTCTCCTTATTTGAAGAATTTTTCAATTTCAACGCCTTCCCTGTGTTAGCCCATAAAACCTTTAAGTAATTCTGTGTGAATACCGTGTAAAACCACTTCGATGAATTTAACAATGTAAAATCTGTTTTGAAGAATGATTATCTAATTTAATGATAAAATGAATGAAAACATTTGAAAAAATATAGTTGGAATATATAATGATGAACTTACAAGCAGCTTAATTTTAAAACTTGAAAGGAAATAACTGTTGAAGCTATAAAGTAAGAACTTACAAGTCAACAGTAAATAATAAATTCAAAATAACTTATTTAAAAAATAAAATTTAAATAACTAAAAAGTAAGTTATTTAAAAAAAAAAACTTTTAAATAATTCAAAAGTAACTTTTAAGTTCAAAACACAGAGGATAACAATTTATTAGGAGTATCATTTTGAAGCTCGTTTACTGCAGATCATGGAAATCTTATTATTTAGTTACAATAGAAAGAAGAAATACTAAATGATCAAACTAAAACATGAAGGACACCAATTAATCAATCGCATATCTCAATACTGATTATTGTAATATCTTTGACACTGTAATTACCTTGTAAATTTGTTTGTTGTTTTTTGCTGGAAGTTATCGATCATAGTCAATCTATTTTCCAATCAAAGAAGAACCCCAATTGAGAAAGAGATGCTTATATTTGGGTCTAAATTGATGGATCCTAAGATTCGTATTGAATGCAATTGGAAGTTCATTTTGTTGAACTCCACACATGTATCCTCGAAGACATGGTTGCAACCAGTTGAACATTCGTCATGGAGTCCACCCAGAATAACAATTGGTTTTTTAATTAGACTGTTCTGTTTTAAAAGCAAATAAGATTTTTGGTCTGGAACTGTAATACTACGTTGAATCAAGAAAATATTCGGCCATGACAATCTGTGTTCTGTATTTATTTCCTAGCTTCAACGCAAATAGGCTTGGATTTAGTTTTCCATTCTTTCAGTTTTTGATATTTTGGATTGTTTTGTTTGTGCAGGAGAACATGCTAAGCGGGAATGTGTCAATCTGGCAGTTGGATTTGGACTTTTTTACCTAATTGCCGCGAGTAAAAATGAGTTGAACAAGATGGTTGAGCTGAGGAGAGAGATGGAGATGCTTGTCCAGAGTACCAAAGATAAATTTCAGACCCAAAATACGAAATTGCTAAATGAACCATCTGAGTCCCATACCAACCGTAATTGCTCAAACGTTGACGCCCATGAGAGTCTCTGCTCTGCTGATCATTTTTCAATTCACGATCTTTCATATGAAAATCAAACAGAGACGCTGACCAGTTATTCATGTGAACAATCTTTGACAATAAATACGGATAATAATGGGAAATGTGTGGAAGAGATTGATGAGCTTGAGGATGAACTTGAAAATGAACTTAAACGTTTGCAGGTTCGAATGGATACATCTTACAACCCAAGGCATCGAAGGTCAAAGGTATTGAACTCGCATGAGTCGTTATTTTTTATTGAACCCAAAGGTATTTTCAGAGCCTTTATAATTTTGGTAAAATAGATTATGCACACTAACGTGTCACTTAATTTTGATTTTATAGACCGAGCTACAAAATTATCAAATAGTACACTCACACTGCATTACATTTCTAGGAGATTTAATTTCTATCGTGAACCAATAGTTCATTGGTTTGGTGCTAATTAAATATTTGGTTTGTTATCCTACCATATTTTTACTTTTCTACACTATTCTTTCAAACTTTTCACATTCTAATCGAAATAGAAGTTGAGGTAGGTACGATTTGCTAACTTGTATAGATTGGTGTACAAAATCGAAATACGATGAGACGTAAGTGTACATAATTGTAAATAGCTCGTAAAACTTTGTAGGGTGTTCTGCTATGCATTCCGAGATTCTGATTAACAAAATTGAGAACCAAAGTCAAAATACAAATGCACTTGTGTAAGGATTTGATAATTTCTTACGTCTGAATTGGTTCTCTCAAGAAGCTCTTTGTACATTTAAGAGATTTACTTTGCAGATGCATATTGATGATAGTATTTCAAGTTCGAGTGAAAGCTTTATAGAAGTAGTTAATATTGAAGAAACAGATAGGACAGAGCAGTTTGGAGTTTGTCCTCATCAGCTCGAGAGAAAATTACATGAACTGTTACAGTCAAGGCAGCAAGATAAAATAGAAGAACTAGAAGCTGCTTTGAAACGTGCCAATCAGAAGCTTTTGGAGAAAGAAAGAGAGGTTTCTTGGTGGAGAGACACTGCAAAAATCTTCTCTCACCATGTTCCCAAGGCCGCTCGCTTGTTACGCTTAGGCCAATCTTCACACAGAATTAATTGAAGATGAGATATTTTCAGGTTTGATAAAAAATAATTGTTTGCAAATTTTGAAATGCGTTAACTTGTTTCTTACTACCGTCTATTAGTATATAAGTGGCCTGATTAACCAAAGACCTGAAATTGAGGTGATTTAATACTTATTCTTTGCTTCTTCTTTTTTTATCTTTGTGCACAATCTGCAAAAAAAAAATATTGGAATACCGGACACAGAAATGGTCATGATTCATGACCCATCATGTCAATGATGAAGTAAGAAAATAAAAAATCTATGCATTCCTTTCTGTGATCCTGAGATGATACGGTGTGACAAGTGGTACTCGTTTTCAGTTATGCTATTTTTCTTGCTTCAGTACCTTCTGTATGCAATTTGTGTAAATTTGAACTTTTTATCAAGTACTCGTTTTTTTTCTTTCAATTGTCATTACAAATACAAAAAATTCACGACATGATTTTCTAAAGCTGTATTCTTTTTGGAAAAAGTATCAAGAGTGATATCTAGGCGTCGCTTACTTCACAAGAATGCATTAACTTTACAAAATATGGCGAGAAAACATTTTCGGAAAATGACAATTTAGCATACAAACTTATTTAAAAAAAACTCGGTTGTTTTGAACTTGATGACTCTTTTACAAAAAAAGTACATATTTTGTTAACTTATTTACAAAGAGCTACATATGTCATTAAAAAATCAAAAAAAATATTTAAAAATTAAAAACCAAAATTTAAAAAGCCAAAAATTTTAAAAATACATATTTTATATTAAAAAAAAATATGTCTGATACTGTCTAATTCTGTTCACTCCTGCATGTTTAATCATGTTTGATCCTATCTAATTCTGTCCAACCTTGTATGTCTAATCCTGTTTAATCTTATCTAATTATGTTTAATTCTGTTTGATACTATGTAGAAATTTTTTATTTGTTATTTTGGTTTTATTTTGTGTATTTTGTTTTTTTATGACATATGTACTTAATTGTAAATAAGTATGTGTAACTAATTGTAAAGAAGTACACATAGATGAGTTTTTTGTAATTAAGTTGATTGGTATGCAATATAAGTATGCCAAACATTTTAATCTTCTGTGTAATGCACATTAGATACTAGAATGCTTGGCTTACCGGCCAATGAATGAAACACATGAGATCCTTTTAACGGGACTTCTGAGATTGGGTCTTTCAAACTGGCGCAAAAAATTGGGAGAAGCCTTTTACTAAATTAGGAAATTTTATAAACCAGCAAAAGCATTTTCAATTGGAGGTCTTGTTAACCTTTTTGTAATATGTGTTGGAACAACATGCCTGCTGGTTTTCCAAACAGCTTTTCTTTTCCTCAGATTGTGAAAACAATGTCAAGAACCATAGACAGACAGAAAAGTTTCAGACCATAACCGAATAGACCTTTTCTTTATACTTTTTTTTCGGTAAGTACTTTTTCATTCATCTTGTTTCAACTAAATCCTTTGTTCTCGTTATACTTGGAAATTTCAGAAAGTTTAATTTGCAGGTTTTGTGTAGGATAGCTCTCCGAAAGTACTGGTGAGCTCATAAACAGTTTTGAATCTCTCTTCACAAGCTTGCGGAGGGGGTTACATGAGGTTTTTTAACCAGGCAACGAGAAATTGTAGAAGAACTTAAGCTGCTTTACAATGTACAAAGACAGCTGCACAGATGAACCAAGCGTCATATAAGTGTTTGAACTATTAAGATTATGATTAATTTTAGGTTCCATGTAATTGAAGGCGTATTTTGTGTTATTGTATGTATTCATTTTTTGATTCTATTTTCTTTTGGGTTCAAGTGGGCAGACAGAATGCTACCCGATTCAAAGTTTAAATTTTTAATCCCAGCTTTTAATGCCTTACTTGATTTTTTTTTTTTGTAATCAACTTGAAAACTTATTTACTGGGGAACCTCATGATCTGCCTTGATATGCATTGGGATTTTTAAAAATATGTACTAGTAAATTATTTTTGTGTGTTACCTTTGCTCTGGGATTTATAAAAATATGTAAATTCTTTGTGTTATTGGAAGAATTACATGCTAGGTAAACCATTTGCTGTGGTACATTTGCACTAGGATTTACAAAAGTCGAAATTAGGTATTACTCTCACAAAGTCTTCAAAATCGAGAATTTTATTCGTTGACTTGAACTGTTATTCCCATTTGTACCTTGAAATTGAAAACTCACAAGCTTGACTATTACACTCCAACCATCACACTCTCACACAACTAGTACAAGTATTCAGGCAAAAAAAAAAAACCATATTAAGTAACAGATGAACACACATTCATCTATTTCTATACCCTTCTTAGTTATCCAAACCAAAAGCCTTCCTTATCTGCAAAACAAACTCATAAACCTTCGGGGACTCCGGAAGAGCCTTTGCTACGCTCTCTCTTTCTATGCACCTCTTTGCCCATTCGATTAAAGTGGGACACTCTTTCTCGATACAGAAGTTACCAAATGTCTCATATGTATAAAACCAACTATAGAAAGGCACCAGCGCCACATCAACGTATCCGAAGGTATCTCCTGCAAAGAATGACTTGTGTCCGAGCTCATTCTCTAAAACTTTCAAGATCTCTAAGAATTCTTCTACGTCGGTTCCTAGCGGCTTTTCTTTCACTCCCCATAATTTCCTTCCAGCATCATACACCTGTGTACAAGTCCAAATAGTTTCGTTATATTTTTTTATAAAGTGGATTTATTTACTTTGACCCGTAGTCTTTTCAGGTTTACTTTTTCTTTGAATCTTATGGATTCTTAACTTGGTTGTTTCCTGCTATACAACAATAATTGAGAACTGGAAATAGAAAATGTTTTAAAACTTGGGTATAGTTGTTGTCACAAAGCACTGCAAAGGTCGCAGACGAAGGATAATCGAATTGAGAACTTTACTGTATGTTTGACAGTTTAAAGTTAAGAAGTAGTGAAAATGAGAAAATCAAAGATATAGGGATTGTTAAATCTGGAATAAATATAAGAAAAGAACCAAATATTTATAATTTACTTTTACTAGATTTTGTTCTGATTCTTGCTTTAATCATAGTCTAAAACATACAGAATATATGTACCTTTTTCCCATGATCACAATCCACAATTGACACAACACTAAAAAATTAAGATGCGAATATGGTTCACCATGTGCACAAAAAAGAAGATATCCTCTCTCCAGTGGCAGCCTCCTTATACACAGTGTATAATCTGAATCCAGTCTGACACTCGTACTTTGAAAAATAAATTCGTAGGTCTAAACTTAAACTCGTAATTCTGAAACCAATCTCGTACTTCTGAAGTACGAGACTTGATTTTTCTAAAAAAGTTTGACTTTTCTAAGTTGACTATTTAAATTATGATTATTTAAAGGTATGATTAGTGTTGTTGTTGTAGTTGTGTTATTTTTAATATTTTATTACTGACCTTGTCAGTTGCCGCATTTGCTAAAAGAATAAAAAAGAATCTATTAAATATTTGGTTGCTTAATGCGGTACTGTTACTGACTATGTGAGAATATGAAAACAATTTATCAATAAGTTGAAAGTTTCCACGACCGATCACAAATAGGTTTTGTTTATTTCTTCAAATCTTACCGCCAAATAAAACTAAGTGAATCTTTTGTATTTTCCAACATTATATGAATTGGACCACTTGGTCAATTTTTTACGCTAATTTAAACTACGTACATTTCATTTTAACTGGAGTAATTTTAATATCGATAGTCATATTCCATCCAACTTGAAAATATTATCATAAGAGCCAGATTTTGAAAATTCTGAGTCATCAGATCAAATTTTCAAAACCATCAAATGTGCACTCTCAAACAAATTTGTGAAGATGCAGATATTTTTTCAAAATTTATGTGAATATAGAAAACATGCCTATGTAACAAACAAGCATATAATAGCATATACTTTCAGTAACAATTTAGAGTTATAGAGTAATTTCAATGCATATGTAACTTGAGTAATTTCAGCACATAATATCATAATTTAAATAGTTAATCCAGAAAAGTCAATTCTTTTAGAAAATTCAAGCCTCGTACTTCTTCAGAAGTACGAGCTTGATTTCAGAACTACGAGTTTGACTTCGAAATTACGACTTTGTTTTTCAAAGTACGAGTTTCACATTGGATTCAGATTATAAAGACACTCCCTCTCCCTTACTATATTCGGAAAAACTGGATGCATTATAATTTTGATCAGTAGCTAGACATAATTATGTGAAATGAGAAAGAAAATTTCTCAAATACATAGACATCATAACTTATATTATATTATTGGCTCATTACTTTGAGGACTACGTAACCTGTCAACATTATTCACATATATACTGTACTTTTTCTTAAATGTTCTAGCTAGCCAAACCTAGTCGAAATGAAAATATAATAGCTAGTTTTAACTATAACATTTGCTTATCTAGATAAAAAAAGCTTAGACTAAAACTCATCTATATGTGTGTGTGTGTGTGTTCCCTCATGTTAGTGCACCAAAATCAAATTAAAATACATATTTTTCTTAAAATTCTATCATTTATAAGAAATCTAGAGTACTCACCTTCTCAACATAATCTGCCCAAAACTTAGCCTGAGCCCTTTCGAACGGATCCTCAGGAATCAACGATGGAGAGTTCTCCTTCCACACCTCGTCAATATACTGAACGATGATCAACGATTCACAAACAGGTTTATCCCCATGAATGAGAACTGGCACTTTTTTGTGAACGGGGTTTGTTTGCAAGAGAAGAGGGCTCTTGCCCGCAAGCAAGTCCTCTTCTCTGCTCTCATACTCGATTCCTTTCTCGGATAACGCAATCCTTACCCTCATAGCAAACATGCTTGCCCACAGGTCTAAGAGAACTACCTTGTCTTGGGCCATTGTTGTGTTAGTGTATTTTGAAAGAGGGTAAACTTATCTTTATATAGAGATTGATTCTAGTGTCAAAGTGCATAGTTTGATAGGGTAAATTACATTATGGTTCTCATAGTTTTGACCATAATTCAATTTGATTACTGTAATTTCTATCGAACAAGAATAAAAGTGGCTAGCTTTTGTCCTGTTATTTGTTAGATCAAGTCATCAAGATACACTCATTTTATGGGTTCTTCCCTTATTGAAAATCCAAAAGAGCTAGAAATTGATATTGCAATTTGTAATTATAAAGAAAAAAAGAGACTGCTTTACCATAAAAAATTTACAACTTAAATTGAAATGATTTGTTGATGTTACCTTGTTATTATTATTTTAGATGTATTTTATTGATGTTACCTTGTTATCCTCACTGGGATATTGTCCTTTATGAGACGTAAACGAACATTGAACTTATCTAAACATAAGGAATATAAAATTCTTACTCCATAGTCCATGCTAAGAAGTATATTAGTATAAGAAAGCGACTTACAATGATATTTGAGGATTTTGGCATTAAAAAACTTATAGATGATTTGGACGATGTGACTGAAAATATTATATATATACATGACCGACGCTACCAAAATGAGTTGATTTTAACCAAGCTTTAGGCCTCGACAAAGAACTTGACGATCGTGACATAATTAATATTTAGAAAATTTACATCGAATTATTTTGATTATGTTGCAGAAAGTTTTTCACTATGTATAATATGGACAAATATGAAACGAACCCAAGTTTTTCACTGTATATTTAAGTAGGAAAAATATATTCACACAAATTTGACACCTATCTTTTTATTTATTGCATTCATTTACCTGTATAATAATATATTTTTATTAAAAAATACATTTTTATCCCTCCAAATATGCATGTATCGAGTGTGTGAGTTATATATATACATATTAGTAATACTAGATTTAATCATTTTTATTATTTTTAATTATTATTTAAATTTAAGTTATGCTTAACTATACTATATTTTTATTTGAGTTTTCAGTAGATTGATTTTTTATAATATTGAATATTTATATTTTATTTTATCAAATTATAGATTGTATTTTATGTATACTTGAAAGAATAAATATGTTTTTTATTAAATAAAAAAGTGTGAGATTGGTTTGCAAGTTTTGTGTCTAATATCATCCATTTAATTTTTACTCCGGTTTTCTACGTTTTTATTTTTCCTTTTTGAAGGGTATCTGCCAAGGAATATGATTCTATGACAAAATGAATGGAACAAAGCGTCATGTGGCCAGGGTAAATAGGTTGTTTAAACAATAGGCTAGGGCGGCTCTAAAAATTTTGGTTCCTCGGTGCAGAAAAAAAAAGTGACATTTTATTATTTTACCAATATGAAATTTCATTATAAAATATATAAATAGTAGAATCATCCAAAAATGACCCTCAAACAAAAAAAAAACATTAATATAGAAAGAATTTTACATTTTCACTTCCTTGTCATTTTTTTTATTATCATATATTTACAGGGTGTAAATTTTCTCAAGTTCGATTCATCAAGTGTCCATTAGATTATCGGGTTTTTCAAGTTTATTTGTAAATATTTTTCGATTAGATTTTTTAAATCAACGTTTTATATTATTTCTTAAAAATTTATTCAAAAATATCTGTAAAATTTTATATTTTTTTTGGTATTTACAATTTTTTTTTAACAAACACCTTAGAAATAATATAGAACGTTGATTTAAAAAATGTAATCGAAAAATAATTACGAATAAACTTGAAAAATCCGATAAACTCATCAAAACCTGATAAATCTAACTTGAGAAAATTTGTACCCATATTTACATGTATGATTTTTTTTTATACATATATAATTTTTAATTTTCTTATACATAAACAGCCAGGCTCAAGACCGGCAACTTAAAAATCTTGCCCAAATCTTACAAGCTGAGGTGGGCATAATAATAACGCGCTAATGATAAAAACATATTATCAAAACATACAAAACCTAAAGCTTTTTTTACAAAACATACATACATACAATTACACATATTTATTAGAGTTTATGTTTTGAGAATAAAAATTTTTCTTTATAGTTTTTGATAATTAGACTAAAAAAGTTGTATGTTTTTTTTTTTTTAATTTTATCAATAAAATTATATCACACCAGCACGTAAGGTTGGTAGTGAAATCAGATATTGTCGGGCAATAATGCTATTCAATATTCATAAATAAATAAAAATCGGGACAGACGTCGTGCATGACTGAATCCAGATATTACGTGGCCCACCAAAAATTAAGAAAATATTATATCCCTCCCAGAGAAAACATCATAAAGAAAATATTTTCAGAAAAACAAGGGGTTTTATGGATGATTAATTGATAGGAAAATCTGATAATAAGGAAAATATTTTACACCTCTTTAATAAAACAAGGGTAATTGATTCACCTCAAAAATGGGTGGAAAACATTTTATATCGTGAGAGAGAACATAACGTTTTCACGAATAAATATATTTTGTCATTTTTCTCCTTTTTTTTTAGTTTTTTAATTAAAAAAAGTCATAGCTGTTTGGTATATTAGCTTTTAAAAAATCATATTCCATGAAAAAGCTCAAAATCATATATGTTAGGAATTTGAGTAATTTTTAGCTTTTACACATAAATGTCACTAAAAGTTCAAGATTTCCAATTAAATTATTCCAAGTCACCAATTAGTTAAATAAGTGAAAATGACTTAATAACAAAATTAAGTTCAAGTCATTTATATGTAAAAAAAAGTTATAAATGACTTATTTTAAGCAAGTTTTTTCTCATTGCTTTTTAAAAATAGCTTATTTTAAACAAGTTAAGCAATTATTTGACCACAAAAGACGATGCAAAAAGTTACTTATCAACAAAAATAATTTATAAGCCACTTAGAGGTAAAAAAGTTATGAGTGACTTATTCTAAGCAAGTTTTTTTTATTGCTTTTTAAAAACAGCTTATTCTAAACAAGTTTTTTTTCTCATTCTAAAAGTAAGTTTTTTACTATAAAAATCGGTGCCAAACACGCCCTTACTAAATAAATTTCCATGGAAAATCCAATTATGACCAAACAGTAAATAAACGAATAGATAATGTCCCGCTCAAAATTACCTCCCGTAATTTGGGCTTTCTTCCTCCTTAACCTGGCGATGCAATCACCCAAACTATTCTGACACGTCGCTCCGCAACTCTAAAACGGTAGGCAATTATCTTACCGTTTTATAAGCTTTGCAATTCCTTTATTTTTTTCGATGGTAACTTTAGTTTTAATGGATTTTATTTCTGGTTAGTTTTGTTACAATGATTGACTTTAACATGCTGATTATATGAGTAACCGAATAAGTGTTCATCAATGGCTTACAGTCTTGTGTTTTAAATATACTTGGTGAACTTAATTTTAACCATCACACAAAAATCCTTTATAACCATCATTGTCTCTGATCAATTTATCTATACTTCAACCAAGAATATTTGTAGATCGTTAGTCGCGAGATCATTATAATAGATTTCAGTTTGTGGGCTTGTTTGGTTGTATCTTTGAAGCTGAATCAGTTAAGTAGTATAGAAATATAATTCCTTATCTTAAAGCACCTAAAAGCTTGCAACTTTTATAGCGGTCAATGAAATATACACCAACTTAATTTTTACATGAAAAATAAATAAATTAAAGCTGCAGCCAAAGAAGAAGGGTTGTACGAAAAACTTAATCAACATTGAAAAGTGAGATGATTAGTGATTTTATATTTTTTTTTAATGATAAATGAGCTTGAAAGTAACCATGAGTTCTGGAGATTAATATTAGACTATTAGTTCACTTTAGGTGATTATGTTTGTTTGATAGTTTAAAGGCATAAAGTTTTTTTATTATGATACAATTGCATATTTTGTTATTATGTAGTTAATTTTCAGGCTTTATGATCAAAGGCTAAAATGTTTTTTTTAGCTAAATGTTATTGTCGTGAATTATTATAGAAGTGTTTTTTTTAGTGTTTTATAAATAAATACAAACTTTGGATTCGGAAAATGACAGAGGATCATCAAGATCCGGATTTGGAAATCAGAGAAGATCATGAAGTAAATGGTGAAAATGTAATGGAGTTTAGATAACCAAAAGTGGTATGATGCTTGATTATGAAGTTCAAGCCCAAAAAATGTATGCTACTTTTTTTTTTTTGAAATAAATGCTACATATGCTAGAGCAAAAGGGTTTGGTGTGACAATTTCAAATAAAAAAAATGGAATTAAGTATTGGATACAGTTTAGCTGTCACAAAAATAGATTGTCAAGAAAACTCGTTAATCCGATAGCTAGTCATCCGACAACTAAAACAAATTTTAAACCATCAATGAAAATAACATGACAATTTGAAGGTAAACTCTATCGAATTAGAGCACAACCATGAAATGGATCCAAAAGGGGCAAATTATTTGAGTTGCTATAGGAATATTCCGGCCCACATCTAGAGAGAGATTGAGTTGAAGTATGATTCATGGGGAGTTCTTTTTTATATATGCGAATTGTTGGGAAATATAACAGATGTGGGATTCTCAATCCCACGTCTACGTGACTGTGAATTTTTTTTATTTTTTTATTTTCTTCTCTGAGTACGTGGCTGCGAAATTATTATTTTTTTTCTTTTCTTTTTTTCTTCGTTTCTTCTGTCTGAGTTCGTTTGTTCTGTATTTCATTTTAATATATAAAAAAAATCCCCAATTTTATCCAAAAAAAACTCTAACCATCAACCATCAAATTGCTTCATATATCAAATTAATATATTTTTTTTATCAAATCAACATCACTCTACCACTACAATTATCCCCAAAAAAAAACCCTCTCCCAATTTACAAAAAAAAAACTTTTCCAATTTTACCCAAAAAAACCCTAACCATCAACCATCAAACCCAAAAAAAACCTAGACCAGTCGATATCCCGTACAAGTAGTTTTTTATTTCATTGAGTGAAGCAAAAACCTGTAGAAATAAGATATTAAGAAATAATCCAGAACAAATAAATAAATTTTTTGATTAAATTATTTATATGAGTCTTAAACAAAACAAGTCTTTTAAGTCAATTTTGGGAAATAACAATTCATTCTATATAAATACCATACTTATAAAAAACAAACATTAAACGAAATATTTATCTAATAAATAACATTCATTTATCTAATTTATTCAATCACACTATAAACGATTGTAAAAAAATATAAATAATTATTTTTAGCTACAACATTAAACGGAGTATATCACGTGATTTTGAAAATAAATAAAAATAGACAATTACTTAACATATGGAAAGGATTTTTTAAGACAAACCAGGGTAATTTGGAAATGATTTCTATAATCATAACCTATCCCGAATTTAGTTGGCGAAGAATTAATATTATGTTCGTTATTATCTGGTTGAGAATTTTCGTTATATTCATCATGATCCCGCTGAGATTCTACAAACTGACTTTTAAAAACTTATTGTGATGCGCCAGGTTGGTGACTCGTGTAATTATAGTCACCACTTATAAACTGATTATCAAAATACGGATTGGGATGATTATTCAAATATGGATCATAAGAAAACTGAGCATTGTCATAAGGATCAGTCGGGAAATTGATATTTTGAGATGGAAAAAAAGTATTTTGATTAGAATCGATCGGAAATTGGGTGTTTTGGGGAGTATTATCCGGATGAGATAAATTAAGATCTATTTCTCAAATATTATAATTGTTATCCATACTTAAGAAAAAAAAATGATTTTAATTTGATATAGAAAGTAGTTTGGTGGTTGATGGTTAAAGTTTATTTTTTGTAAAATTGGGGAATGTTTTATTTTGGTAAATTGGGATATGTTTTTTTTTTGGTAAAATTGGGGATAGAGTGATGTTGATTTGAGAAAAAAATATATTAATTTGATATACGAAGGAATTTGATGGTTGATGGTTAGAGTTTTTTTTTGTTAAATTGGAATTTTTATTTTTTTTTGTAAATTGGGTGATGTTTTTTTTTTTGGGTAAAATTGGGGATAATTGTAGTGGTAGAGTGATTTTGATTTGATAAAAAAATATATTAATTTAATATATGAAGGAATTTGATTGTTGATGGTTAAGGTTTTTTTTGGATAAAATTGAAAAAGTTTTTGGTTAAAATTGGGGAATTTTTTTATATATTAAAATGAAATACATAACAAACGAACTCAGACAGAAGAAACGAAGAAAAGAAAAAAAAAATTCAGAAGAAAATAAAATAAAAATTATTTCACAGCTACGTAGACGTGAGATTGAGAATCTCACATCTGTTATATTTCCCAACAATTCACATACGTAAAAACGAACTCCCCCCCATGATTCATACTGTATGAAGCATGAATTAGGATAAACAAAATTGTTGACATATTACAACAGGTGGCTGATGACAATAATGATCAATCATGGACAGATTAGAATCTTTTAAAAGCATATAGATAAAGTTAGGCGGAGTTCAATCAAAGGAGGGAATGCCCAAACAATGATGCTTTATTTTCAAAAAACGTAAGCTGACAACAACAATTTTTTTCTATTCCATCGATCTTTATGATGAAAATTATACAAAAGTATTTTGGACAGATCTTAGGAGCACAGTGGCTTACAAAGAGTTTGGTGATGTCATGACATTTGATAACACTTGCCTTGTCAATAGGTTTAACATGCCTTTCACTCCGTTTGTTGGTGTCAACCATCATGGACAGTTCATATTGCTTGGATGTGGTCTTGTCTTGTGACCAAGAAAATACCGAGTCATCCGTGTGATTGTTTAAGACATGACTTACTTGTATGTTAAACATCCCTCCGCGTCACATCATCACTGATCAAAGTAGATAGAGCGATGCAAAAAGCAACAAGCCTAGTTTTCCCCCATATATACAAGGCATAGTGTTTATGGCATATCATGAAAAAAGATCCGGATAAGTTCAAGATTCAAGAGTTACAAAAATTTGGAGAATATTAAGAAGACGATCATTAGTAGTGCGGTTTACGATTCATACACACCATATCGAACTTTGAAGAAAATTGGGCTAAAATGATCATGGATCACAAGTTAGAAGATCATGAGTGGTTATGTCCCTTATATGATGAGCGTGATCGATGGGTACCAACATTTGTCATGTATACTTTTTGGGCAGGGATGTCCACATCCCAACGTAGCGAGAGCATAAATTCATTCTTTAAAGGCTTTGTTTACCGGAAAACTTCGCTGAAAGAGTGTTGAAAATTATGAGATTGCCTTACGTAAGAAAATTAAAAAGGAAGAAGAAGCAGATGTTAAGTCGAGAAACTCAAAGTAGCAACATACGTACGTACGTCTATGACTTTGAAAACCTATTCCATAACGCGTATACTGTAACAAAATTCAAGCAATTTCGAAGACAACTTTATCAATTGATAATTTGCGAGCTGGAAGTTGGTGATGTAGTTCATGGTATTGAACAATTTATGATTGAACATACTTTCAAAGCTGGTACTACTATAAAATTTAAAAAAAACAGTTAAGTTTCTAGTTCATTTCGATGAAAGAACTGGAGAAACAAATTGTATTTACCGAATGTTCGAAGGTAAGGGTATGGTGTGTGTGCACATGTTAAGAGTTTGGAAATTAAAGTTGTCCATGATTTTAGAGAAGTACATTTTACATCAATGTCGAAAAATATAGTGAGGTGTCACACGATGATTTTAGGTTATACTAAAAGGCAAAGAAAAAGAAAAGCTGAATGGTGTCGTAATAATGAGGTGCTTGGCTTATTTAATGAAGCGGCCGATGGCGTGATATTTTCTAAAATGCATGAGCCTTAAAAACGGACGATCAGAATTGGAAAAAAAGCTTTCAAAATATGAGAAAGAGGGAAAAAAAAAAACAATGAACAAATGCAAGCAATAAGCAGGCCAACATAGTAAGTGTACTTGCACCAATATGCTGACTAGTCCTAATTTATTCTAAATATATTATGAAAATAGTTTAAGCTGTCCATTTGATTTTTTTTTTATAGGAAAAATCTACGAGGAATACTAAATCGAAGAAAAAAATGCCAGAACTCAAAAATTCACAAAGAAGTGTGAACTTGATTGATCTTAACGACCTGCCGTTGATTCATGCAACTAATGTAAGTTTTTCGAATTTATGCATTTTTTAAAATTATTTTACTTAATAATTCGTACTGATGACACTCATTTTATTATTTTCTTCTATTTTTACAGAAACAATACTGTCGTGCAATTTATTTTAGAAGACAGAAAGCTGCTACGGTGCTACCTAGATTCTCCAGAGTCTGAAATTGCCAAGATGTGCAAACTAAGTTGAAGTTCATGAATTTTCAATTGTTTTGAAAGAGAGCTGGAATGAATCTCCATTTCTTTTCGATTTTTTGGTAACATTACAATTTTTTTTATAGCTAGGATGAGCCGTTTTGGCCAAGGATTCTATGGATTTTGCTATTGATAAATAAAAGTTTCAGCTTAATATGTGCAACTCAGCTTATATTTGTGGGTTTCAGCTCATATGAGTCATCTTCAACATATATTTTCAGTTTTTTGACCCATGCGTGCATTTGTTTTAAAAAGTTTTGGTGCGTTGCAAAAATATAACCTCCAAACACAAATTTCTGCTTTGCATATAATAAATATCAGATTGAAAATTACAGCTTTCTCCTTTGCTGATAATATCAGATTGAAAATTATGGCAAACTCAGAACAGTACAAGTTTCAAGTGCTTCAACATAAAAATTGAACAAGGAGAGTTAAAACACAACTAAAACAAAATCAAAGAAATTAATTTCTAGAAGAAGCTAACATATGGAAAGTAATTTATCTTAGTGCCACATGATTATACAGCAAACCAAATATTACAAGCAAAGTATAAACCTATCCCTCTTAGATATGCAACTCGACTAGGATTATCACTTAAGTTTCCTCGTTTTTCTTCTTTAGTCGATCTTCACAGATGAGAAGAGGTAATGCACGAAATAGAACGAGATAATAAACCCGATGGTACCCGTGGCCAACATGATAGCAATCGCCATGATAAGAGAATACCCGAGATAAAGTATAGCCGACACTGGCCCACTCAAACTCTGAAGATCGAAAACTAGATAATTGACTGAATAAAGAAAAACATAAAGTGAAACCGACCCAGATGCATAAAACGCTTTCCACCACCATTGCCAGTCTTCAACACACAGGTGCATATAGGTAAGCACCACGGACACCTCAGCAGACACGACAACCAACAGTAAAAGGACCACGAGTAAAAACCCAAAAACATAATAAAATCTCCCGAGCCAGATACTGGATAGAATGAAGAAAAGCTCGATAAATAAAGTACCAAAAGGGAGTGTCCCAGCCCCTAGAACAAGAAGCCAAGATGGGTATTTTCGATCTGGGATCTCTCTTGGAATCTGATTAGTTCGTACCGGGTACGAAATAGGCTCAGCCCTTGTACCGAAATATCCCCCTAAAAGGGTTAATGGGACCGAAATGCAAAACCATAGCGCTATTAGAACAAAATATAACGATATGGGAATAGCACCGGTGCTATTGCTACCCCATAGAAGGAAATTAAGCCCAGTGAGAATAACAAAAACGATCCCAGGGAAAAAAGACGAAATTGCCCATGAAACCGATCGCCACCCATCTGATGTACCTTTGATTGTTCTCCAAAGACGTACACCAGCATAACCAGCAAAGATACCGAGAAACAGATACAAAATAATCATACCGGTTAATAACATTCCTCTAGAGGCTGGTGACATAAAACCGAGAGCTGCAAATACAATGGTAACTAAAGCCATTCCTAAAATCTGAACCCCATCGCCGATCATAACGCACAAAAGCTTAGAGTGATTTGGTTCTCTAAAGACATCACCTACAACAAGTTTCCACCCCGATAGCTCCTCGTTCATCTGTGCTTGAGCTTCTTTGTCTAGTTCCTCATACCTTGTCAAATCCCTTCTCACGGTTCGTAAAAAGATGACAAAAACGATTCCAGCTAAGAAAAAAATGACCATTAACGAGTTTAATATGGAGAACCAGTGGACACGAGCACCTTCCATTTTTAAATACGCGTCCCATCTGGATGGCCACCTAATATCACTCTTAACAAATTCAACTTCGTAAGTAAATGAAACCCTCTCATGCTCTTTTATGATTTGAGACTTCTCGAGTTCTAGTGGGCAACCAACAGGGGTAAAACTGTCATACAAATGAAGTTTTGCCATCACATCCGGGTCGTATTTGACACTACAAGGCACAACCTCGAAACCAACAATCTCGTAGCCAGTAGCTTTTTTCTTTTCAGTTTTGGAAATCATACCCATGCCTTCTTCCCCAGTGCCGATTATCTCTACACCAGTCCCCTCATACTCGTGAATCAAAACTCTAAATTTGAGGTGATTTATGATATAATCCTCATTACTGTTTTGGGGAGTATAACCAACAGGAAAACCTGTCCACTGGATCTTAACACCGTTTTGTTGAGCATACCTCATTGCAGGTAAATTATCCAAAATCATATTTACCTGATATAAATCGCGAGTTCTTTGTTTTAAAAGCTTTACTTCAAGTTCACTTAATGGACTAGTAGTGCAAAGAAATACAGATTCATTCACGTTCATTCGGAAACGATAAGGGGAATTGTCGATCTGATCACCCATAAGAAGCTCACCAAGATTTTCGGCACTTTTTTTAATTCCCTTGAGAGGTTTGCAGTAAGGCAGACTATAATAGCTAAAGGGAAGCTCGGTCTCAATAGAGGTCAAGGAATTAACTTTCGCAAATATTTCTTCATCATTTGAATATGTATGCATGTAGCTTCCTGGCAGATAAAACGCATTGCACGATAGAGAAACTACAGTCACAAAGATGAAAGCTGTCCAAACTGTTCTCTTCGAATAAGCCATTTAGCTTGATTACCCTAGAGAAAGATCACTAATGCAATCCTCCGAGCTAGCTACAGTGTAAGCTTGCTCAACATCAATCTGCACAAATAATTTTATGCTATCATTAGCTTTAAAATAACAGAATGCCATCCTTTCGACATCCACTGGCATTAGAAGTTAATTACAGGAAAAACTGAAGCTGTTTAAGACTCTGAAATTATTTAAAAAAAAACTATAGCTGTTCTCTTTGACAGCTTTATTGAGGTCAAGAATTCATACTTTGAAATTCAAAAGTTAATAGAGCTAATCAGAATCATAAGTACCTTGAAACATATGTAAGCTTGTCTACATTAAGCTTTTAATGAATTCAGAAGAAGACGGTTAACTTTAAAATGAATTGATAAACCTCAGTAAATGAGCAGTACCTTGGCGATGACTATATGTGCCAAGGACGATGTATATCAATGCATGTTTAAAGTGTAATATGGAGTTCTAAATGTGAATCAATACTAGACTAAACGGCATTAAAAATTACAAAAAAGTTCATGTTTGGTAGTTTAAAATAGAACCATCAAAGTATAATTCGACCAAAAGACAGTTACAGACATGGATGAGGATACAGCTAAGCAGGCCACAACTAAGACACTAAGAGACACGTCACATGGTTTGATTTACAAAAAAGGAACAACTAATTTGGCAACATTTTTCCTATATGCAGACACATTTAAATTAGATCATCCTTGCAACACAATGGTTCCACAAAAAATAAAGACTAGTTATGCTCATTTTCACGTTTACCCTCAAAACATAAATACTCTCACGCTAAATGAAACAATTTGAAGTGTGATTATTTCACTTTGGTCATCCTCTGATATTATCCCATCTTTAGTTTTAGAATCTAGCTCCCTAAAACTCTGTTAATTTCAATCATTACATAAAAGTCAATTGCGTAAGTGATTAAGGTGCTTACACAGTGTGAAAGTGAGGCAAGAGTGACAAAATCTAAGGCGATAGGTATACTAAAGTAGGAGAAGGCCAAAACTGAAGACGATAAACAAATACCTAGGGTCATAAACTGATGTAGATAACAAGACTGCGAAAATAAAATGCATGACTGTGATACAATAACAAATAAATCTTCATAGTATCATTGTGTCTATGGTATCTAAATTCCTCCCTACATTTCTAAAAGAAAATCATGATCAAACATTAAATTTTAACAGAAAACGTAATTGAAGATACTCATACATGTATTGCAAATGTTAGATCAAACTATCTTTACTCCTTGATAACCACTTAATACCCTCATAATTCTTTTGCATATTAGGCAGCTTTAAGACTCTCATATTACTAAATAACCAATTTATATCAACTACAAGCTACTAACCTGCTATATAGCTTCCAGACTGTATAATAAAGAAAGTGACCAGCTTCCCAGTTTAGATCTCGAAACTACGATCTTTGCCTAATCAAAATGCATGTTGACTATAATTCTTTTAAGTTGTCAAGGTTGACCATACTTCTACTCTACAAGCTTCAAAAATTGGTTCACATGGTCTTCATATCTTGAAATAAATGCCGAATTGGTATTTTTCCAAAGTCTTTTCATATTTCAAAATCACTACAGTGGCCTATGAGATGATGCCAACGTAAACGACTCCTAAAAGACTACTTTAGTTAAAAAAATATCACACATAGGACAATATCATCATTTCAGATGACTTCATAGGCACAGTAGCGTTTTTTTTTTTGCTTTTTCATAATTCAGGGGACTATTTCTGTAAGAAATGAAAATATAGGGACCAAACTGTCCATCTAAGTGCTATACAACTTCCAGATATTATAACTAAAAAATGCAGGATATTCTATTAAAACTCAAAACTAAGATCTTAGATCGAGCTATCATCATTCCTTTAGAATGAGATTACACTGTCAAGTTATACAGCGCTCAAAAGACTTGGAAGAGTTGCTTATTCTATGCTCATCTTTTAATCTAAGATAAGCCTGTAACTCTCAATTTTCACAATTCATTCATTTGAACTCTAAAGCTTCTAGTCTCGTTGTAACATTTAAACGTTGAAAGTACTGGTCCCCATAGTTTGATTTAAGTACTAGTTAGTCTCTCAAATAACTGAAATACTTGGTCCGCAGAGTTTGAAAAATTGCTAGATAATATCTCAAAATCTCAAGATAAGTAGCTGACTCGATCTGCTACAAAATACTTTATCATTCCAAAACCGTTATCCTGGATTACCAACATAAATGAAAAATAAAGAAGTTGTCCAGAAAACATCCAGACAGGTCAACATCATCATTTTCTATGCCTTTAATGTCTGGGTAGCAACCAATTCCTCTAATTTTTAGAAATCAGGACCTTTGATGTAATTGTTCAAATTATGGGGATCATACATGTAACTAAATAATGATCCCTACATCCCGTTAGATGTGAGAGCTAATATCTCGAACGGTCTTGCTAACGAGTGCAAGACCCCGTTAAATCTATTGCAAATTAAAGTTGCATTTATGAGAGTATTAAACGCTAAATATATTATGAAAATCATCATTTTCTATGCCTTTAATGTCTGGGTAGCAACCAATTCCTCTAATTTTTAGAAATCAGGACCTTTAATGTAATTGTTCAAATTATGGGGATCATATATGTAACTAAATAATGATCCCTACATCCCGTTAGATGTGAGAGCTAATATCTCGAATGGTCTTGCTAATGAGTGCAAGACCCCGTTAAAGAACTAAAATCTATTGCAAATTAAAGTTGCATTTATGAGAGTATTAAACGCTAAATATATTATGAAAATATTGAATATACCAACAGCAACAAGTTGATAATATTAGAACTCAAAAGAAAGACATGCAAATCCAAGTTGATTCTTGAGAATTTAATTAATCATTTATTGGTACCTAGCATTTAAAGCACATACTTAGAAGATCTTGTTTTTTGCATTTATAATAAAATAAATTCATAACTAGAGCTTTTTTGACTGTATGAAGGAATTTTAAATTCAAAGATTATCACTTATTTCTTTGAGGAGTTTTACAAATTGCCTGATTAACACTAATCAAACTCGTACAGGGATTATATATATTATACTATTCAATATATGAGTGAGATCCAAAATATACGCAAAATGCTAAATAAATTCATTCAGATCAAAGTCAAACGACAGATCTATCAAAACAAAAGCTCAACAATTTAGGGAAAATAAAAGAAACCCAGATCAGAAAAAAACAAAATAAACCACACTAATTAGACGTACATCCGATGAAAGTCGATAAACAAACGGGAATAAATGGGTTAAAGAACTAACATTTAATAACCCATTGAATTCGATAAGCAAAATAAAAGAACCCCAGATCAGAAAAAACAAAATAAACCACACTAATTAGACGTACATCCGATGAAAATCGATAAACAAACAGGAATAAATGGGTTAAAGAACTAACATTTAATAACCCATTGAATTCGATAAGCAAAATAAAAGAAACCCAGATCAGATAAGCAAAATAATCTCTATAAACCACACTAATTATACATAACTACAGACATATATATATATATATATAGAGAGAGAGAGAGAGAGAGATGATACCAGAAACTTGGATCTGTGCAAAAAGTTTTGTGCGATTAAATTCGGTTACTTCACATGGTCGATGCTCGTTTGAGAGAGAGAGAGAGAGAGAGAGATTTGCAGGCGTTACTAGTATTAATGCCTTATTTTGTTTAATCTTTTATTTCATTTTATGGTATTCAATAATTATCTTTACCAAAAATTAACTACGGAATACGTGTAGTTGTTTATGTTAAACTTGTTAATTGTTAATTGTTAATTTAGCAAAGCTATCTATGTTATTTTGTACTTTATTATTAATTTTAGTAATAAGACAGTGATATTTAATTTTGTGGGTGATTACGTATTTATGTGAAATATACTTGTGTGATATGAAATTGGGTGTATATAATAGTTGTGTGGGTGATTGCTATGTGTAATAAGTAAATGGACTAATTAGTAAATTAGTAAATTAGTAAAATCTAAATATCTACATATATATATATATATATACACATATTACATATTACATATATACATAGATACATATATACATATATATATATACGGAGAGAGATAAAAGGAGAGAGACCAGCGGAGTTGACTTAGAAAGAGAGAGACGAACGCCGGAGAAGGGGTTTAGGTCGTCGGAAAGGGGCTGGTCAGGTCTGATCGACGAGTTTGGGCAGCGGTGCGTGGGTTTTTCTCGGGTTTCGGGCATCCGGGGTTTGATTCCGTTTCGGGTGCGTTCGGACTCCGTTTTTCACGATTAAATACATTATTTTGATCTACTCTTCGAGTCCTATCTATCCGTGTAAGCTGTTTCATCTGATTTTGACTTTTATAAAAACCCATTTTTAGGGTTTCATTAATAATCCGAATTTACATCAATTTTATTGATCCGTAGCTTGTTCTAATTACGTTTAGAGACTACTTGAGGGCGATTAGTGGGCTGTCCATATCTAGCTTTGATTGTTCGGTGGGTTTTCGGTTCGAGGTTGGGATATTTTTACAAACGAGCTCTCGTTTGTATAGGTAAGGGGGAAAAATATAATTTCGCTTTAAAGGCAGTTTTTATGTGTTGTTTGTTGTATGCTAGGCTATGTAAATGGTTAGTTGGTTGGTTAGTGTGTATTGCATCATGTTATTGTATTGTGTATGTGTAACATGCTTCCATGATTTTATTTATGCTAATCATATTTTTATGGTGATTATATTGTGTATGACGATATTACTATTTTTATTATAAAATGAATTGTGGAGAATAAAATGATTTAAATGTGTTATTTAATTAAATCTTTTAAAATCGTGAAAGTGGTGAAAGTGTGTTAGTGGTGATATCGTGTATACTCTTGTGGTGATACCGTGTATATTTTTGTGGTGATACGTTTATCTAATTACATCGAATATTATAAAGTGTGTTTTATGTTTTATTGTGGAGTTTATTGTTTTCGTGTTCGGGTATTCGGAGTCTTTTATATTTATTTTAGGGATTGCAGTACCAAGTGTTAAGGCGGAGCTGTGTCAGCTTACGGTGAGATCCCGAAAACTTGCGCAAGGATTAGGTATATCGGTACCATAGGGTTAGTCTCCTAAAAACCAACCCCATATCTTTTGATCACATGTTAGTGTCAGAATATGGGTGAGGAAACCATTGCAATTTGGGTCCTAGAGCAGAGTGGCTCTAAAAGTGGGTACATGTGAGGCAATCTCGACTTTGTGTTTCGTTGAGTCTTGTTTTATTTTGTTTTGTTTTGTTTTATTTTGTTTTATTATTAATTCAGTTGATCTTGATTATATGTTCATTTACTTGTGTTGGTCCGTAGGTGTCTAAACCTTAGAGGGGGGTGAATAAGGTTTTGGTACGTTTTTCGCGGAATGAAAACTATGAGTTATTAACTAACCTAATTAGTGAATTTTATAACTTAAACACTTACGTTAAAAAATAATTGCTAAATAAATCTACGCAAGCAATAAATATAAGCGATAAATAAATGCGAAATGTAAGAGTTAAGGGAAAAGAAATAACGCAAGATTTATAGAGGTTCGGCAAAATGCGCCTACGTCCTCTCCTCGGTATTTTCACTACCGAGTGTTTCACTAAAAATATTCGTTCCAAGGTTACACCTTAACGAGCTTAATCAACCGATTACGCTCCCCCTCACTTTATGAGTATCCCGAATAAAAGACCTAGAGCTTTTAAGCTACACTTGCTTAAAAGTCTCTACCCAATCACTCGCTCACAAATGAGTTTATAAAATACTCTTTTACAAGATTGATTTTGAATGGATCACTCACTAACAAATAATATCTCGATGTTTATAAGATTACAATAGTATTACGCTCGAGAATATTTATGAATACAAGTGAGAAATGAGTAGTATAAGCTTGAAGGATTTCTTAGTAGGAGTTGCTTAAAAGTTGTGAATGCTTGGATAATGTTCTCCAAAGAATTTTGGGGCTTTTGTAGAGCCAAAAAGGTGCAACAATTAATTTCTGACCGTTGCTGGTTGTTGAGTTCATTCAATGCTGTTTTGCAGCAGTTCGCCCAATTTTCAGGAATAGCTTAAAAGCTGGAATTTGAAATTCTACAGAAACGATCGGTCGTTTCTGAAAAACGATCGGTCGTTTTTCATCTGTGCTCACTGGAAGAATTCATACATAAAACGATCGGTCGTTTTATGCTGGCGATCGGTCGTTTTTGTTCTTCGCTCACTGGAAGAATTTCGCACTGAAACGATCGGTCGTTGATGCTGGCGATCGGTCGTTTTTGTTCTTTGCTCACTGGAAGGATTTCTGCCTAAAACGATCGGTCGTTTTAGGGTAGCGATCGGTCGTTTTTAGGTTGTGCTTACTGGAAGAATTACTCACATAAAAGATCGATCGTTTTTGTGTTGATCAGTCGTTTTTTGTTGTTCTGGGACAGTTTCGGTTTTCTCGACAAACTTCGAAACCCCGTAACTAATTCGTTTCAAATCCGATTGAGGTTCCGCTTGAACCATTGGCTTCGTAATTACGCATTCTATTATTCCAAACCTTTGACACACTCGATAAATGATTAGTACACAAAACGAGCTTTTATCATGTTTTACAAATATTGTTATCATCAAAATAATCGATTAGAAGAATCAACGTTGAACAATCTCTCCCTTTTTGATGATGACAAAATATTGACTATAACATACTATAAGCTCTTTTTGCTAGAACAAGTATAACCGAGATGTGTAGATGACGTTTTACTTGGATAAAAGTTTTTAGTGAAAAAGCAAGTAAATGTCATAACATCCGATTTTAAAAAAAAACGACGTTAAAACAAAGCTAAACGATTAGGGATTACGAAGATCTATATGCAAGAGAAAATTTGGCCATAGTTTTGCCTAAAAATGGTCAATCGCCACAAATGAAAAGCAATATATATAATCCAATCAACTAGCAATTTATGCGCACCAAATGCAATAACATCAAATACGATACACACGCATATTTAAAATTGCAATCACACAATGCCATATAAACAAGAGCAATATAAGAAGAAACGCATCAGAATATCAAAGTAAAACCGTTTCCTACTTATTACATCAAAAAACAACTTGTTCAACGAAAATGGAAATAGTAGAAATACAACGAAAAAACAAAAGAGAGAGGTATTTCTCCCCCTTTGACATCATCAAAAACATGAAAAATAATATATCCGCCTAGTCGCGGTGGGAAGTCGCATCATCTTCGTCGTCGTCGTCGTCGTTGTTGATGTTGGGCCCGACAAGGTTGGGAAAGAAGCCAGTGAACTCGGCCCGTTGCTCGGCGCTCATTCGATCAAGTTCTTCGAGTTCTTCTTGACCCGGGTTCATGAATCGAAACATCCGACGGGTCATTTGAGCATTGCGATATTGGTTGATATAAAGGACGTTGTAGAATTCGTCGGTTCGCGGTGGAGGGTTGGAGGATCCGACTTGGGCTTTTCCTTTGCCCCGAACTCTAGAGGGACGAGAGGAGGTAGGTAGATCGGTGGGGGGGAAGGAATCCGAGGAGATAGCAACGTTCTCATGAGAAGCACGCGGTGTGGCCTTGGGACCGACATATTCTTCCTCTTTGGGGGAAAGAGGGGTATAGTCGGGGATGGACACCCGTTTGCCGGACCAAGTTATGGACTTGTCGGCATTATGGAATTTAATGGACATTTGGGAAAGATAGGAAGTGTCCCAAATATGTTTGTCCTTATTTTTGAACAACGTTCCACCAGGAACGAGATTTTGATCCTTTAAGATGGCCGAAATTAGGGTACCGTAAGGTAACACATTCTTGGATTTTGTCTTAAGCGAATCCATCTTAAAGTAGATGAGGGTTGCGAAGTCAAGTTTGACTCGGCGATGGATGCAACCAAGAAGGAAGATGTACTCATTAGTCACATCCGTGAAGTTGGATGTATGAGGGAGGACTATGTGAGAGAGGATGTGGTAGGATAGTTTGTTTCGGAAGAGAAGGCCATGGGCTTTGTTGGAGCGGTTATTATGGACGGGATGAAAAATATCATCTTTGAGATCATTGAAGTTATCGATCTCGAGAGTCTCACAAAGTTCATCACTAGACTCATGGATACCGTCATTATCTAGGCGTAATAAATTTCGTAAACGGTCTATACCGTAGACGAAGGGTTGACCATTAAATGATGAACGCAAACGGAGTGCGTCATCATGATCTTTATCGAGAACGAAGTTATGATAGAATTCATAGATGTTTTCGGTGAAAAATGGCTCTTTGAGGGTTAAAATGGTTTCGAGATTTTGAAAACTTAGGCTTTGCATGACAATTGGAAAGCGTTCAATGAATAGAGGCATATCGAGAGTGAAATTAGACAATATACCTCTTTTGGCTATAGTAGCCGGATAGAGAGGCGGAAGAGAGCCGGACGAGGCACCGGGGCCCGAGCGGATAGCGGTTGAAGAACCGGTGCGCGGAGCGCGAGGAACACGCGTTGGCCGAGGGGACGGAGGCACGTAATCGTCCTCATGTTCGTCGACGAGGTGTGATGGGGCTTTCTTGGTACGAACCATCGTCGATTGAAAGAAAAAGAGTTTTGAAGAAAATAGGGTTTTTAATCGAAACGGATTTAATTGATAAGCGATTATACGGATAATAGGAGGAATTTGGTGTATATATTGATATAAATTAGGGATTTTTGGAAAATTTGGGTGATTTAGGTGATTTGGGCGAATTTGTATATAAGAGAGAGAGTTGGTGGGAATATGAATTGTTGAACATAAACGAAATTAGGGTTTTGAAACAAGTTATAACACTGAGAAACAAAAAAACGATCGGTCGTTTTTTGTTTCGATCGGTCGTTTTGGAACCAAAATGTTCCAGTGAGTGCACTACAAAAACGATCGGTCGTTTTTAAGGAATGATCAGTCGTCTGTAGAAAAACGATCGGTCGTTTTTACAGACGATCGATCGACTGTAAATAGGCTACAGAACAGAAATTTTTTCACTTTTCGACACAGATATGGCAAAAAAAAAATACAAAAATACAAAAATATATGAAATTAATCAAATACATGTATATATGTATATTTCACACATCAAACATGCCTAACTCTCATCGAATAAAACAAAATTGTTCCTCATTAAGGGGTTTTGTAAAAATATCGGCTAATTGCCTATCGGTACTTATATATTCAAGTGTAATATCCCCTTTTTGAACATGATCCCTTAAAAAATGATGACGTAAATTAATATGTTTAGTGCGAGAGTGTTGGATCGGATTTTTCGAAAGGTTTATAGCACTAGTATTATCACATAAAATAGGCACACTATCGAAAGATAATTCAAAGTCGTTTAGTTGTTGACGCATCCAAAGGATTTGTGCGCAACAACTACCCGCGACGACGTATTCCGCCTCCGCCGTAGAAAGCGCAACCGAGTTTTGTTTCTTGCTATGCCAAGAAACTAAGGCGTTTCCTAAGAAATGGCAAGTGCCACTAGTACTCTTTCTATCTAATCGACAACCGGCAAAGTCGGCGTCAGAATAGCCAAGCAATTCAAAAGAAGTATCATGCGGATAAAACAATCCTAAATTACATGTACCTACTAGATATCTAAAAATGCGCTTAACGGCTATAACATGCGATTCCTTAGGGCATGATTGATACCTAGCACACAAGCAAACACTAAACATGATATCGGGTCTACTTGCGGTTAAATATAAGAGGGATCCAATCATACCTCTATAGAGCTTTTGGTCCACGCTTTTACCCGATTCATCCTTGTCTAGTTTTGTTGCCGGACTCATCGGAGTTCCTAGCGGCTTTGCATCGGTCATGTTGAATCGTTTGAGCAAGTCCCTTGTGTATTTGGCTTGATTGACGAAAATTCCGTCCTTTGTTTGTTTGATTTGCAATCCAAGAAAGTATGTGAGTTCACCCATCATGCTCATCTCGAATTCACCTTGCATACACTTAGAAAACTCCTCGCACATGCGAGCATTAGTAGCACCGAAAATAATATCATCAACATATATTTGAATTAAAAGCATGTCTTTACCATCCTTTTTAATAAAAAGAGTAGTATCTAAAGTACCACGAGAAAAACCCTTTTTGATCAAAAATTTACTAAGTCTTTCATACCAAGCCCGGGGTGCTTGTTTTAAACCATAAAGTGCTTTTCGAAGTTTGTAAACATGATCGGGAAACTCGTGATTTTCAAAACCGGGTGGTTGTTTTACATAAACTTCCTCATTTATAAAACCGTTTAAAAATGCACTTTTAACATCCATTTGAAATAATTTAAAACGTTTAAAAGAAGCATAAGCAAGCAACATTCTAATGGCTTCTAGTCTAGCTACGGGTGCGTAAGTTTCATCGAAATCGATGCCTTCTTCTTGGTTATACCCTTGAGCTACTAGTCTAGCCTTATTTCTAATGACTACCCCGGATTCATCCATCTTATTACGAAATATCCATTTCGTACCTATAATGGTTTTCTCACGCGGTCTAGATACTAAAGTCCATACGTTACTACGCTCGAATTGATTTAATTCGTCATGCATAGCTAATACCCAACTCTCATCGAGTTCCGCTTCATGAATGTTCTTGGGCTCTAATTGAGACAAGAATGCAAAATGATTAACTATATTTCTAAATGAAGAACGTGTATGCACTCTTTCTCCCGGGTTACCCAAAATTAAATCTTGCGGATGGTGATTGGCAAACCTCCATTCTTGAGGCAAATCCTCATGAATGTGTACACTAGATTCTAAGTCCTTTTGAAGTCTATCTATAGTGACTTCATCAACAACGGGTTCAACCTCTATACTAGGCGTAGACTCTAAGCTAGATGCACCATGATTTGAAGAAGATGCTTTATGAAAAATATCATCATTAATATTATGAACAATTAAAGGCTTATCAATCGTCGGTAAATTCTCATCAAACGAAACATGTACCGACTCTTCCACCAATAAAGTTCTTTTATTAAAAATTCTATAGGCTTTACTCGATATTGCATATCCGACGAAAATACCTTCATCGGACTTAGCATCGAATTTTCCTAGATTATCCTTACCATTATTATGAACATAACATTTACAACCAAATGCACGTAAATGAGAAATGTTGGGCTTTCGCTCATTCCATAATTCGTAAGGTGTCTTTTTTAATATGGGCCTAATTAAGGCTCTATTTAAAATATAACAACCGGAATTTACGGCTTCGGCCCAAAAATACTTTGGAAAATTATTTTCGCAAAGCATGGTCCGTGCCATTTCCTCTAGGGTTCTATTCTTCCTCTCAACTACCCCATTTTGTTGGGGCGTACGAGGGGCCGAAAAATTATGATCAATACCATTTTCATCACAATAAGTTTGAAATGGAGTATTCTCAAATTCCTTACCATGATCGGTTCAGATACTTTTGATCATATAGCCCTTTCGTGTTTGGAGCTTTTTGCAAATAATAGAGAATTCTCTAAATGCTTCATGCTTATGAGTTAAAAACAATACCCAAGTAAAGCGACTAAAATCGTCAACCATGACGAAAGCATATGCACGCCCGCCAAGACTAAGTGTCCGGGAGGGTCCAACTAAGTCCATATGAATGAGCTCCAAACAACGAGTAGTAAATATAATATTTTTAGACTTAAAAGAAATCTTTGTTTGTTTGCCTAATTGGCAAGCGTGACAAAGTTTGTCCTTTATATAAGGAGCTTTTGGTAAACCTATTACCAAATCTTTACTAGAAAGCTTAGCAAGTAAATCAAGGCTTGCATGACCAAGTCGTCTATGCCACAACCAACCATTGTCGTTGATAGTAACAAGACACTTAACTTCATCATCCACCGAGCTATTCAAATCAATCATATAGACATTATTTTGTCTTTGACCCATGAGAATAGTTTTATTATCCGAAATACAATGAATAATGCAATGCGATATTTCAAAAATGACTTTGTGACCCAAATCACAAAGTTGACTTATACTAAGCAAGTTATGTTTAAGACCATCAACAAGTAATACATTATCAATAACAACATTAGATGGTTTAGAAATACTACCAATACCGATGATTTTACCCTTGCTATTATCCCCGAAGGTCACAAAGCCTCCGTCTTTAGGTGCAAGAGTAGTGAATTTTGTTTTGTCTCCCGTCATATGTCTTGAGCATCCACTATCCAAGAACCACTTGTCCTCGTTGATTTTTGACCTCAAGCATACCTACAAGACAAAACGATCATTGGTACCCTAATCCACTTTTGGGTCCTTGAGGGTTAGTGTCTCGACCCTTTGGAATCCAAACCAAATCATTTCTATTTACTTTATATCTATAAGGGCAATAAATGTAATCTTCATAGTGATCACTACGGTTGCAAGTAATGCATTTAACATGCATGGTTGGTTTAACAAAACGATTATAAACTAGGTTAGTTTTATACGAGTTGTTCTTACGAGAGTAACTAGGTTTCCTATTTTCATTTTTAGTCACTTGTTTAGAGAATAGGTTTTTATGCTTAGCCGTTAAGAGTGGGTTGTAACCTACACCGGTTTTATCATATGCGCCTTGTTGAGAAGCTAATATAGTACTTAGCATTTTACTTCCCTTCGTGAATTTAGCGAGAGTAAGTTCGGCGCTATCCACCTTAGTTTTACATGAACTAAGGTCTTTAACTAACTTATCATTTTCTATGGTAAGTTCGGCATTTTTAGACGTGAGTGAGTCATTTGTTATAGCTAAGTTCTCGAGTTCGTCTTGTAGAGTAATTAGCATTTTTCTAAAAGATTTATTTTTACCTCTAGCTTTTTCTAAGGATGCTAACACATCATTTATATCAAGATCATCATCACTAGAAATAGAAGAGTTAGAGGAGTGAAAACTTACATCCTCGGTATCGTCGTTTCTAGCCATGAGACAAAGATTTGCGACTTCTTCATTGTCGCTATCGGAGCTATCATCATCGCTCCCCCATGCGGACAAGAATGCCTTCTTGTATTCCTTCTTCTTTACGGACTTGTCCTTTTTCTTCAAGGGACATTCGTTTTGCATATGTCCGGGTTTGTGACATTTATAGCAAATGATTTCGTCCTTTTTATTCGATTTGTCGGAAGGCTCTCCCTTATACTCCTTTTTCCGAAATCGTTCTCCACCCTTCTTTTTCCAACTTAGGAACTTGTTGTAGCGTTTGGCGAAGAGAGCCATTTCATCATCCTCACTTGAGGAATCGTTGTCGCTATCGTCATTTGTTGTGCTTTTGAAGGCGATGCCTTTCTTCTTTTTCGAGTCATCCTCATATTTTCGAGTCGTCATATCTAGCTCATGGGTGCTCAAGGATCCTATGAGGTTGTCGAGAGAAAGTGTGTTCATGTCCTTGGCTTCTTGTATAGCCGTCACTTTCGATTCCCACTTCCTTGGAAGACTTCGAAGGATTTTCGTCACCATCTCCTTGCTAGAGTATACCTTTTCAAGTCTTTTAAGATCATTAGTAATCTTAGTAAAACGAGTGTACATAGAAGCAATAGACTCATCATCTTCAACTTTAAACAATTCATAATCATGAATAAGCATGCTAATTTTAGAGTCCTTAACTTGACTAGTTCCTTCGTGCATAATAGCTAGCTTATGCCACATTTGCTTAGCGGTGTCACAACCGGAAATCTTATCATATTCACTAGGCGAGAGCGCACAAGTGATGGAAGTCATAGCCCTACAATTTAGGGAAAACGCAAGGCGTTCATCGGAATCTAGTTCCTCTACAAGTTTATTTTCGCCATTTCTCCTAGGCGTTCTATAGCCTTTACTAATACTTATCCATTGGTCTATTTCAAAACCACAAAGGAAATTTTTCATGAGATCTCTCCAATAGGGATAGTTTGTACCGTCAAAGAACGGGGGCCTAGTTATGGATTTTGAGTCGGCGTACGAAGACATAGCGGATCTTTAAACTATAAAATCGTTAGATTTTTGCAAATAGAATAGATAAGCTCTGATACCAATTGTTGCTCCGTAGGTGTCTAAACCTTAGAGGGGGGGGGGTGAATAAGCTTTTGGTACGTTTTTCGCGGAATGAAAACTATGGGTTATTAACTAACCTAATTAGTGAATTTTATAACTTAAACACTTACGTTAAGAAATAATTGCTAAATAAATCTACGCAAGCAATAAATATAAGCGATAAATAAATGCGAAATGTAAGAGTTAAGGGAAAAGAAATAACGCAAGATTTATAGAGGTTCGGCAAAACGCGCCTACGTCCTCTCCTCGGTATTTTCACTACCGAGTGTTTCACTAAAAATATTCGTTCCAAGGTTACACCTTAACGAGCTTAATCAACCGATTACGCTCCCCCTCACTTTATGAGTATCCCGAATAAAAGACCTAGAGCTTTTAAACTACACTTGCTTAAAAGCCTCTACCCAATCACTCGCTCACAAATGAGTTTATAAAATACTCTTTTACAAGATTGATTTTGAATGGATCACTCACTAACAAATAATATCTCGATGTTTATAAGATTACAATAGTATTACGCTCGAGAATATTTATGAATACAAGTGAGAAATGAGTAGTATAAGCTTGAAGGATTTCTTAGTAGGAGTTGCTTAAAAGTTGTGAATGCTTGGATAATGTTCTCCAAAGAATTTTGGGGCTTTTGTAGAGCCAAAAAGGTGCAACAATTAATTTCTGACCGTTGCTGGTTGTTGAGTTCATTCAATGCTGTTTTGCAGCAGTTCGCCCAATTTTCAGGAATAGCTTAAAAGCTGGAATTTGAAATTCTACAGAAACGATCGGTCGTTTCTGAAAAACGATCGGTCGTTTTTCATCTGTGCTCACTGGAAGAATTCATACATAAAACGATCGGTCGTTTTATGCTGGCGATCGGTCGTTTTTGTTCTTCGCTCACTGGAAGAATTTCGCACTGAAACGATCGGTCGTTGATGCTGGCGATCGGTCGTTTTTGTTCTTTGCTCACTGGAAGGATTTCTGCCTAAAACGATCGGTCGTTTTAGGGTAGCGATCGGTCGTTTTTAGGTTGTGCTTACTGGAAGAATTACTCACATAAAAGATCGATCGTTTTTGTGTTGATCAGTCGTTTTTTGTTGTTCTGGGACAGTTTCGGTTTTCTCGACAAATTTCGAAACCCCGTAACTAATTCGTTTCAAATCCGATTGAGGTTCCGCTTGAACCATTGGCTTCGTAATTACGCATTCTATTATTCCAAACCTTTGACACACTCGATAAATGATTAGTACACAAAACGAGCTTTTATCATGTTTTACAAATATTGTTATCATCAAAATAATCGATTAGAAGAATCAACGTTCAACAACTTGTGTTGCGAGTTATATTTGTTGATGTGTTTTTCGTGCAATTTCCTTTGTCATTATTTGCCAAGATATCATATTTGCCATGTTAGGATTGTGTGTGCGTGCTTAGTAACATGCGCCGTTTTTAAAGTGAGATTGTTTTCTTACATCCTTTCTTTGTTTTCTGTACATTTTGTTCACGATCGATGTACATGTGCTGGCGTAGATGGTGGCGAATTTTAGAGTGCTTGCATGAAGCTCATTATCATATTACACGTGATAGCGCGCACGCTAGATTTGTTTTTTTTGTTCATTTTGGCATTATCTCATTTTGAGCCTTGTTGGCCTAGTAAGCGTTTTATGCGAGATTAATTTTCTTTTGGTTGGAGTAACTTATCTCATGCATTTGTATATTTTAGATTACGCTAGTTTATAGAACGTCAGCTGTGTTGGATTTGATTTATCCTTGTTGGATTATTTGGTAATCGCGTTGCGATTTTGTTATGTGTTGTTTCAGACAGGTCTAATTTATTGGAAACACATAGATGCGCAAAGCTCATGCCGAAATTTTCTAAAACGTGTTGTTTTGTTTGTGTTGTCACATTTGAACACCGTTGGCTACCCTTAGGCCAATTTGGTGAATCAAATGTGAATATCGGCATGGCCTGAAGTATTTATTTGGTTCTATTGATTAGCATATTATCGAATGTCATTTTGCATGTTTCGTTATTTAAACTTTTTCCTTTTTATTTTAATTTAAATTCACGACTCAGGTTTACCCAAATCTGGGACGTGACAGCTTGGTATCAGAGCTAACCGGGTTCCGATTAACTTGGTTGCCTGTTGGGTAGGATAGGCACACACGGGGACGGGTGATACTTGGTGGTGTAAGACATTTTAAGAAAATCTGCATTTTTCAAAATCCATGTGGTGTATTTGGTTGTTTGTTTACATTCAAGTTTGGTTGACTTATATTGTATTGTGAGTTCATCCGTTTTAATGGGTGTATATATGGTTCTTGTTAAACGGTTTCGTGTTTGTTGAATGTGAACGGTTTTAGTTGGTGGACATATTTTGTATCCACTTGTGTGTTACTCGTGGTGTGATTATATAGGAATATTTTTTATGTGCTACATGTATTGATCGAGGATTGTGGTGGTGCCTTCCAACGGATTGTTTTTATGATTGTTAGTGACTGAAACCAAATTACGACGGGTTAAGAAGGATTGATATTGGTGTAGACAAGTAGGATTTGTAGGCGTTTAGTTTGTTTCATGTTTTCGTTGTACCCTGTATGTCGTGTGTATATGGTATCATTTTTAAATGTTAAGGTGGTTCTCGGGCTCATAGGGTTCGAGACTGTCCTAGGGCTAAGTGTCATAAGTGTGGTGGCTTAGGACATCTTCAGAGTCAGTGCATGTCAAGGGAAACTAGTGCCATTTCCTCAACTCCTATTCGTACTACTCCAACTACTCAGAACTATTCGATTGCGCCTTCTTATTCCGGTTCTAAGGCTCATATTCCTCATAATTCTATGGCAACTCGCGGTGGTTTTCAGAGTTCCAGTCGTGGTGGTTATCAACAACACCAGTCTTCTCAATCTTCTCAGGGTACTCAAGCTCGTGTGTTCGCCATGCCTCAAGTTAATACTGACAGGGGTGAACCTTCAGTTATTCGAGGTACCTTACTCGTTTGCTCTTCTTGGGCTAATGTCTTATTTGATACTAGCGCTTCTCGTTCATTTATTTCCTCTCGTTTTGCTTTATCTATGGGTTTATTATTTAGTATTCAGGATCCTGCTATTTTGGTTGAAACTCCTATTCATGGTTGTGTTCCGCTTGATCGCATATGTCATGACTGTGTACTTTATATTTCTGAACACACTTTTGTGTTCGACTTTCTTGTGCTTGATATGACTAGCTTTGATGTTATTCTTGGTATGGACTGGTTATCTTTCTTCCAGGCCATTATTGATTGTGAGCGTACACGTGTATCTTTTATTACTCCTTCTGGTGATCGTATTATTTTCTCTGGGGACCGATGTAGTCGTTTTTCTCCGTCGTGGAACATTGTTGATGACTTGGGTGGGTTATTAGCTAGCTTATCGGTTAGTGATGAAGCGTCTACCGATGTCGAGCTACCTTCGGTGGTTTGTGAGTTTTCCGAGGTGTTTCCTAATGATCTTGTCGAACTTCCTCAGCGTGAGGTGGAGTTTTCTATAGACTTAACACCAGGGACTGCTCCTGTTGCTATGACTCCTTATCGTTTAGCGCCAGCTGAACTGAAAGATTTAAAGAAACAGTTCGATGATTTGTGGGGTAAGGGATTTATACGTCCTAGTGTGTCTTCATGGGGTGCGCCAACATTATTTGTCCAGAAGAAGGATGGTAGTATGCGTATGTGTATTGATTATTGTAAGCTGAATCGAATTACGATAAAGAATAAGTATCCCCTGCCACGAATCGATGACCGCTTCGATCAGCTCAAAGGGTCGAAGTGTTTTTCGAAGATTGATCTTCGCTTAGGGCACCATCAACTTCGAGTTCGTGAGATGGATATTCCTAAAACTGCATTTCGTACTCGGTATGGTCATTATGAGTTTCTGGTGATGCCATTCGGGTTAACGAATGCACCTGCTACTTTTATGGACTTGATGAACCGTGTTTTTAGAGCCTTTCTGGATAAGTTTGTCGTGGTGTTTGTGGATGATATTCTGGTATACTCTTCATCTGAGGAAGAACATCGGGATCATCTTCGTATTGTGCTTACTCTTTTACGAGAGCACAAGCTCTATGCTAAGTTTTCCAAGTGCGAGTTTTGGATGTCAGAGGTGAAGTTTCTTGGCCACGTAGTGTCTGCATGTGGAGTATCGATTGATCCTTCTAAGATCAAGGCGGTAACTGATTGGGTGCAACCAAGAAGTGTGTTCGAGATCCGAAGTTTTTTTTGGGACTTGCAGGCTATTATCGAAGATTCGTACAAGATTTCTCTCGTTTGGCGGGTCCATTAACTCGACTAACGAAGATAGACGTTAAATTCGAATGGGACGAAAAGTGTGAGATTTCTTTTCAGGAATTGAAGGGTCGCCTAACTTCTGCCCCTATTCTCATCATCCCAGAACGAGGTGCGGAGTATAGTGTTTATTATGATGCCTCGAAGGAAGGTCTCAGAGCAGTTTTAATGCAAGATGGCAAGGTTGTTGCTTATGCGTCCCGACAGTTAAAGGTCCATGAGAAGAATTATCCCACTCATGATCTCGAGTTGGCTGTAGTGGTGTTTTCTTTGAAGTGTTGGCAGCACTACTTGTTTGGAGAGAGATTCAACGTGTTTTCGGATCACAAGAGTCTCAAGTATATTTTCACCCAGCGTGACCTAAACTTAAGACAGAGGAGGTGGATGGAGTATCTCGAGCAATATGACTTCGACTTACAATACTATCCCGGTAAAGCAAATATGGTGGCGGACGCCTTGAGTCGCAAGACTAGGTGTTCTTTGGCATGCGTAGCCGTTAATGAATGGGTTATGCTAAATGTTCTTAACGAATTCGACTTGGAGGTGGGTGAAGAAGAAAATTTAGCCGTGTTCTCGGTGAAGGTGCAACCGTCGTTAGTCTCGAGGGTAATTGAGGCCCAACAAGAGGACGAGGAATCTAGAGAGTTACGAGTTAAATTTTCGAGTGAGTTGGGACTCAACAGATGGAATATTGGCTCAGATGGCGGAGTGAGATTTATGGATCATTTGTTTGTACCTATGAGTATGCACGTGGAGGTTATGAGAGAATTCCACCATTCTCGATTGGTAGTTCATCCTGGTGGTACCAAGATGTACCACGACCTAGCTCAACAGTTTTATTGGAGTGGAATGAAAAAGGATGTGGCGGACTTTGTTAGTAAATGCCTTACCTGTCAGCAGGTGAAGATAGAACATCAGAGGCCGGGAGGGTTGCTCAAACCTTTGCCTATACCCGAGTGGAAGTGGGAACGTATAACTATGGACTTTGTAGTGGGGTTGCCGAGATCCAGTAGGGGGAAAGATGCGATATGGGTCGTAGTGGATCGGTTGACGAAATCGGCCCACTTTCTCCCGATGCGTGTTAGTGACAAAGTCGAGCAGCTATGCGAGCTTTATGTCTGTGAGATTGTTCGCTTACATGGTATTCCCGTTTCTATTGTGTCTGATCGTGATCCTCGTTTTGTGTCTCGTTTCTGGCAGAGCCTTTAGAAGGCGTTAGGGACGAAACTAGATTTGAGTACGACATATCACCCTCAGACCGATGGGCAGTCGGAGAGGACTATCCAAACTTTGGAGGATATGCTTCGTGCGTGTGTACTTGATTTTGGTGGGGGTTGGGAGAAACATGTGGCGTTGATTGAGTTCGCTTATAATAATAGTTATCATTCGAGCATTGAGATGGCCCCTTATGAGGCCCTATATGGGTGACCTTGTACATCTCCTGTGTGTTGGACGGGGGCCGGTGAATCGTCATCGTTAGGACCATATGTGGTTCGAGAGACTACAAAGAAGATTCTTTTGATTAAGCAAAATTTAGAGACAGCGAGAAGCCGTCAAAAGAGTTACGCGGATAGACGAAGGCGACCGTTGGAGTTTGGGGTGGGTGATCATGTGTTCCTTAAAATATTGCCGCGTAAGGGCATTATGCGTTTTGGGAGGCGTGGGAAGTTGTCACCGCGGTTTATTGGACCTTTCTTGATTTTGGAGATAATTGGTGATCTGGCCTATCAGTTAGCGTTGCCACCGCAATTGGCGAATGTGCACCCAGTGTTTCATGTTTCGATGCTCCGGAAGTACGAGCCAGACCCATCTCATATTCTGAATTTTTCCGATCCTCGAGTACATGATGACGTTTCTTATGTGGTTCGTCCGGTCCGTATACTTGATAGACGTGAGCAGGTACTACGAAGGTGCGTTATTCCTTTGTTGAAAGTATTGTGGAGTCACCATGGGACCGAAGAGGCAACATGGGAACGTGAGCTGGAGATTCGTGCTAAGTATCCAGACTTATTTATTTATTCGGGTATGTGTTTAATTTCGGGACGAAATTCTTTTAAGTTGGGGAGAATGTAACGTCTCGGAAATTTTGTACTTTATTATTAATTTTAGTAATAAGATAGTGATATTTAGTTTTGTGGGTGATTACGTATTTGTGTGAAATATACTTGTGTGATATGAAATTGGGTGTATATAATAGTTGTGGGGGTGATTGGTATCGTGTAATAAGTAAGTGGACTAATTAGTAAATTAGTAAAACCTAAATATCTACATATATACATATACATATTACATATATACATAGATACATATATACATATATACGGAGAGAGATAAGAGGAGAGAGAGACCAGTGGAGTTGACTTAGAAAGAGAGAGACGAACGCCGGAGAAGGGGTTTAATTAGGTCGTCGGAAAGGGGCTGGTCAGGTCTGATCGACGAGTTTGGGCAGCGGTGCGTGGGTTTTTCTCGAGTTTCGGGCATCCGGGGTTTGATTCCGTTTCGGGTGCGTTCGGACTCCGTTTTTCACGATTAAATACATTATTTTGATCTACTCTTCGAGTCCTATCTATCCGTGTAAGCTGTTTCATCTGATTTTGACTTTTATAAAAACCCATTTTTAGGGTTTCATTAATAATCCGAATTTACATCAATTTTATTGATCCGTAGCTCGTTCTAATTACGTTTAGGGACTACTTAAGGGCGATTAGTGGGCTGTCCATATCTAGCTTTGATTGTTCGGTGGGTTTTCGGTTCGAGGTTGGGATATTTTTACAAACGAGCTCTCGTTTGTATAGGTAAAGGGGAAGAATATAGTTTCGCTTTAAAGGCAGTTTTTATGTGTTGTTTGTTGTATGCTAGGCTATGTAAATGGTTAGTTGGTTGGTTAGTGTGTATTGCATCATGTTATTGTATTGTGTATGTGTAACATGCTTCCATGATTTTATTTATGCCAATCATATTTTTATGGTGATTATATTGTGTATGGCGATATTACTATTTTTATTATAAAATGAATTGTGGAGAATAAAATGATTTAAATGTGTTATTTAATTAAATCTTTTAAAATCATGAAAGTGGTGAAAGTGTGTTAGTGGTGATATCGTGTATACTCTTGTGGTGATACCGTGTATATTTTTGTGGTGATATGTTTATCTAATTACATCGAATATTATAAAGTGTGTTTTATGTTTTATTGTGAAGTTTATTGTTTTCGTGTTCGGGTATTCGGAGTCTTTTATATTTATTTTAGGGATTGCAGTACCAAGTGTTAAGGCGGAGCTGTGTCAGCTTACGGTGAGATCCCGGAAACTTGCGCAAGGATTAGGTATATCGGTAACATAGGGTTAGTCCCCTAAAAACCAGCCCCATATCTTTTGATCACATGTTAGTGTCAGAATATGGGTGAGGAAACTGTTGAACATAGAGTTCAATAATGATTTTGATTATTACTTTGATTATGCGTTTAATGATTTTACGATTTCGATGATATAACTCTTGTCTTGTCCAAAAATAGAAAACGTATATTTCAGGTCTTTAAATGATAGAGCATTCGATAACGAAGCCATAGGTTCAAGCGGAACCAAAATCGGAGCTAAAACGAAGGAGTTATGAGCATTCGAAGATTTACGGGACCAGGATTACAGTCGACCGATCGACTGTACAAAAACGACCGATCGTTTTTGATCCAATTTCTTCCAGTGAGTCCAGTATAAAAACGACCGATCGTTTTCAGAAAACGACCGATCGTTTTCTGTAAAACGACCGATCGACTGTAGGAAACGACCGATCGTTTTCTGCAGTTTTCGAAAACAGCTTTTCAGCTTATTCTGGAAAAGAGCTGTTAAATACTTCCAACGGTCATAACCCAGAAAAACAGACTTTTCTGTGATATATACCACCTCAAATCTCTCTCCAAACTTACCAATAACATTCCAATCAACTTCCTTCTAACCTTTCATTAAAAATCCCAATATCACCAATTTGGTGTATATATATATTCGAGGAAGAGGAAAATCAAAGAGAAAGAGATTCAAGCTCGATCATCATCAACTCACCAATTAGCTTTTTAAGAAGCAATTAGAATAGTGAGCGAAGTTACATTTTTGTAACTAAATTTGTATCGAGTGTTTTATAAACTCTATTTTTGTGAGCGAGTGAACGGGTAGAGGCTTTGTAAGCAAGTGAAGCTTAAAAGCTCTAGGTTTTTCATTCGGGCACTCATAAATTGAGGGGGAGTCGTAGACTCGTAGTCGTGTCCTCTTGCACTTGTATCAAGAGTAGGAACCCCGGGTAGAGGGTGAGCCAATCGGTCGATTGAGCTCGATAGGGTTTGTAAAATCCGAAAGAAGAATTATAGTGAATTACTCGGTAGTACCGAGGAGAGGACGTAGGCGCGTTTGCCGAACCTCTATAAATCTTGGTGTCATCTTCTTTCCCTAAACTTTAATTTCCGCAACTTATATTATTGCTTATATTCTTGCTTGCGTTTATATTTTCTAGCATTTCATTAAAGTTATTAAACGCTTAAGTTTAGAATTTGCATAAGTTGGGGTGTTAGTTGCACTTAGGTTTTAATTAGGCGAAAATCGCCAAAACCTTATTCACCCCCCCCCCTTCTAAGGTTAGCACGCGGGCCAACAATTGGTATCAGAGCCGAGGCTCTTGCATATAGGAATCTAACGATTTAAGAGTTAAGATCCCGATGGCTAACTTATACAATTTCGCATCCGGCATAGCTTCATCACCCAATACACCTCCATATTTTGATGGAATAAATTTTTCATATTGGAAGGATAGGATGAGCATGTTTCTACAAAGCTATAATGTTAGGCTTTGGATGACCATTAAAGTAGGATATTCCGCACCTACATCCGAAAATAGCGAGAACCCAATCCCCGTAGAGGACCTAGATAATGCTCAACTAGAAGCCTACTCTACCAACGCCAAAGCGATGTACGCTATTGTTTGTGCCGTTTCTCCTAACGAGTACAACAAAATTTCCGCTTGTAAAACCGCTAAGGCTATGTGGGATAAGTTAGTAGTTATGCACGAGGGAACTAACCAAGTTAAGGATTGCAAACTCCAACTTTTAGTTCATGACTACGAACTTTTTAAAATGAGCGAGGGTGAAACTATTTCCGATATGCTTGCTAGGTTTACAACTATTACTAATGGATTAACATCTCTTGGTAAGTGTTTGTCTTGTAAGGAAATGGTCTCAAAGGTGATTCGGAGCTTGCCGAAGGAATGGGAACCAAAGGTCACCGCAATTCAAGAAGCGCACGACATGAACACATACTCTCTTGATGCTTTGACGGGTTCACTCATTACACACGAGATCACCCTAAATAGTCACAAGCCAATCTCGAAAAAGAGGGAGATAGCTTTCAAAGGAACGACTTGTGACGAAAACAATAAGCTATCCGAGGACGACGAAAATTCAATGGAAATCTTTCGAATCGTCAAGGAAATACTAAAGCTTAAAGGCCAACGCAAACATAAAGGTAAATCGTCAAATAATTCAATTTATTCTAACGATTTTGTTTGCTATACATGTGGCAAGGAAGGACACATGGCGAGAGATTGTCTCAAGAATCGCAAGAGCAAAGCCAAGAAGAAGATATTCGATTCAAGCTCTAGCGATAGCTCCGACCAAGATGAAGTCGCGCATCTTGGTTGCTATATGGCCATGGAAGACACCAATGAGCCCAACAAATCGTCTTCAAGCGAAAGTGACCACTCAAGCGAAAGTGACAACGATGAGGTAAAAGAATTCTCTCATGATGAACTTATTCATATGTGTGGAATTTATTCCGAAAAATTTCCTAAGCTTGTAGAGAAGGTCAAATCTCTTAAAAAGATAAATTCTTCTCTCAATGAAGAAATAAGATCTTTAAAAAGAGATAAAATTGAAAATGAGTCTATTCCAACATCGTCATTTTCTTTAAGTGATATAGATGACGAAAAGGAAGACTTGAAAAAAAAAAACAATGATCTCGTCATTCATAATAAGTCTTTACAAACCGAGATCAATTTTCTTAAAAATGAAGTCTCTAGACTTACTAAAACTCTTTCAAAACCATCTTCTTTAGATTGTGATCTATTAGAAAATTTTGAAGAGTTAAAAGATGCTTTCGATAAAGTTAAAAGCAAAAACAAGGTTTTGAGTTCTCATGCTTTTAGCTTAAATGACAAGGTCAAGGTTTTAGAAACCGAGAATGAATCTTTGAAAACTAAAAACAATGAGCTTGTCATTTCCATTGAAAAACTTAATTTAACAATTTCAAAGTTTTCTAAAGGTAAAACCGTTTTAGATAACATTTTGAGTTGTCAAAAAGATGTCAATGATAAGAGCGGTATAGGTTTTGATTGCATTAGCTCTACTTCTAACAAACCCCGCTTCGTTAAAGCCTCTAACATTTCAAAAACTCCTATTCCACCTAAACAAGAGGTTGTTTTTCCGAAAAGGAGTACTTCCAAGATTTTTCAAAAATCTTTTAATGATAGGAAGGGTGTAGGTTTTCAAACCAAATCGGATGCTCCGAAAAACCTTTCCAAAACTACGTATAACTATCGTTATACTAAAAAGTCTAAGCATTGTGTGCATTGTAGTAGAAATGAGCATATTTCTTCTAGATGCCCTTATCGTTTCCATGTTAGTAGAAGCGATTTGAAATGGGTAGTAAAGACCCGAGCCACTAACAATGTCGGACCCAAAAGAAATTGGGTACAAAAAGACAAATCTTGTGTTGTAGGTATCTCCATCCAAAAGGAGAAAATCGACAAGTGGTTGGCAAAACCGACAAAAGGTATCTCCATCCAAAAGGAGAAAATCAACAAATGGTTGGCAACGCCGACAAAAGCCGTGGAAGTCAAGAAGATCGACTCCACCATCAAAGATGAAGTGCCGTTGATCAACAAAGGTGGAAGGCATACCAACAAGTGGTACCACCTATTAGGAATCGGCAACGCTCAATGCAAATGCCATTAGCGAGCGGACTCGACTCCACATCACATATTCGGTATACTCTAATCTATAATATCTACATATATGTGATTAGTTGGGTCGGGTATAAGCATCATAATTACATTTTTCATGTTTGGTTTTTCTTTAAAAACCCTTCACATAACCCCATCTTTTATTTTTTTGATTGCATTTTGATAATGCCAAAGGGGGAGAAAAATGATATATTTTGGTGTAAATGCGTTTTGTTAAAATGGAGGAGATATTTTTCTTGTATCTTGTAAAATCATCATTAGTTTGTCATAATCAAAATGGGGGAGATTGTTGAACATAGAGTTCAATAATGATTTTGATTATTACTTTGATTATGCGTTTAATGATTTTACGATTTCGATGATATAACTCTTGTCTTGTCCAAAAATAGAAAACGTATATTTCAGGTCTTTAAATGATAGAGCATTCGATAACGAAGCCATAGGTTCAAGCGGAACCAAAATCGGAGCTAAAACGAAGGAGTTATGAGCATTCGAAGATTTACGGGACCAGGATTACAGTCGACCGATCGACTGTACAAAAACGACCGATCGTTTTTGATCCAATTTCTTCCAGTGAGTCCAGTATAAAAACGACCGATCGTTTTCAGAAAACGACCGATCGTTTTCTGTAAAACGACCGATCGACTGTAGGAAACGACCGATCGTTTTCTGCAGTTTTCGAAAACAGCTTTTCAGCTTATTCTGGAAAAGAGCTGTTAAATACTTCCAACGGTCATAACCCAGAAAAACAGACTTTTCTGTGATATATACCACCTCAAATCTCTCTCCAAACTTACCAATAACATTCCAATCAACTTCCTTCTAACCTTTCATTAAAAATCCCAATATCACCAATTTGGTGTATATATATATTCGAGGAAGAGGAAAATCAAAGAGAAAGAGATTCAAGCTCGATCATCATCAACTCACCAATTAGCTTTTTAAGAAGCAATTAGAATAGTGAGCGAAGTTACATTTTTGTAACTAAATTTGTATCGAGTGTTTTATAAACTCTATTTTTGTGAGCGAGTGAACGGGTAGAGGCTTTGTAAGCAAGTGAAGCTTAAAAGCTCTAGGTTTTTCATTCGGGCACTCATAAATTGAGGGGGAGTCGTAGACTCGTAGTCGTGTCCTCTTGCACTTGTATCAAGAGTAGGAACCCCGGGTAGAGGGTGAGCCAATCGGTCGATTGAGCTCGATAGGGTTTGTAAAATCCGAAAGAAGAATTATAGTGAATTACTCGGTAGTACCGAGGAGAGGACGTAGGCGCGTTTGCCGAACCTCTATAAATCTTGGTGTCATCTTCTTTCCCTAAACTTTAATTTCCGCAACTTATATTATTGCTTATATTCTTGCTTGCGTTTATATTTTCTAGCATTTCATTAAAGTTATTAAACGCTTAAGTTTAGAATTTGCATAAGTTGGGGTGTTAGTTGCACTTAGGTTTTAATTAGGCGAAAATCGCCAAAACCTTATTCACCCCCCCCCCTTCTAAGGTTAGCACGCGGGCCAACAGAAACCATTGCACTTTGGGTCCTAGAGCAGAGTGGCTCTAAAAGTGGGTACATGTGAGGCAATCCCGACTTTGTGTTTCGTTGAGTCTTGTTTTATTTTGTTTTGTTTTATTTTATTTTGTTTTATTATTAATTCAGTTGATCTTGATTATATGTTCATTTACTTGTGTTGCGAGTTATATTTGTTTATGTGTTTTTCGTGCAATTGCCTTTGTCATTATTTGCCAAGATATCATATTTGCCATGTTAGGATTGTGTGTGCGTGCTTAGTAACATGCGTCGTTTTTAAAGTGAGATTGTTTTCTTACCTCCTTTCTTTGTTTTCTGTACATTTTGTTCACGGTCGATGTACATGTGCTGGCGTAGATGGTGGCGAAGTTTAGAGTGCTTGCATGAAGCTCATTATCATATTACACGTGATAGCGCGCACGCTAGATTTGTTTTTTTGTTCATTTTGGCATTATCTCATTTTGAGCCTTGTTGGCCTAGTAAGCGTTTTATGCGAGATTAATTTTCTTTTGGTTGGAGTAACTTATCTCGTGCATTTGTATATTTTAGATTACGCTAGTTTATAGAACGTCAGCTGTGTTGGATTTGATTTATCCTTGTTGGATTATTTGGTAATCGCGTTGCGATTTTGTTATGTGTTGTTTCAGACAGGTCTAATTTATTGGAAACACATAGATGCGCAAAGCTCATGCCGAAATTTTCTAAAACGTGTTGTTTTGTTTGTGTTGTCACATTTGAACACCGTTGGCTACCCTTAGGCCAATTTGGTGAATCAAATGTGAATATCGGCATGGCCTGAAGTATTTATTTGGTTCTATTGATTAGCATATTATCGAATGTCATTTTGCATGTTTCGTTATTTAAACTTTTTCCTTTTTATTTTAATTTAAATTCACGACTCGGGTTTACCCAAATCCGGGGCGTGACAGTTTCCATTTGGATTCATCGTTAACTATGGTATTGGGTAAATTGTTTTTGCTACATTACTCACTAAACAAAACTTAGTTAAATTTAATAAAACCTTTACTAATATCTATTAGTTAATTAATATTAAAACATAACCGATGTCAAATAAAAAATTTGTTTGTTATCTAACCTTTTCTATATAACAAACTAGATAATACAATTATTGTATGTTATTAGCTTTTAACAAGACTAATGCTATTAACTCGATCGTTAACTCTCTAAACCTCTTTTATTTTCACGATCCATCGGTCTCACTCCCTCACACTCTCTATCCCTTTTCATACGAACCAGATTACCTATATTCTCTTTCTAATCTAACGTCACTCTCTTTATCTGTTGATTGGATCGCATAGACTCGTACGTGTACCTTCTAGCGAAATTATCGAATGATCTCTATTAAAAATCAAATAGGCAAGTCTTAAGAAAATCAACAAACAACTTAGAAAGGAACTTATATCATATAATAAGGATTTTTGTCAGCATTTCTTGGCATAGTTTTTTCTTTTTCTATGAAAGAAAATTTACAATGGGTAGAAAGAATAACAATCCAGCAAAAATAGAAATTTATAATATATCCATAAGTCCTAATTACTAGTAAATCAATGAGAAAATAAGTTCTCTATTTATTTATTTCTCAATAATACATATATAAGCCAAAAGTTACAATTTAGTGTCATCTGTCTACACAAAAATCTGATTAGTGTACTCTAGTTTTAAAATCGTGATTTATTGTGCCGAGTTTACCTAATAAACTTGATTTAGTGTACATATGTTTCAAAATTTTAATTTAGTGTACCGAGTTTACTAATTAACTTGATTTCATATGTTGTTGTGAAATTTTTACATAAAAACAGAATGTATGACCTTATACGTGACTATATTTTTCTTACGGGGAAGGATAAATAGGTAAAATCGTATTTCTCCCAATTCATAGGTTTACATACACAAGTGTAAAAACATGTGTAAGGGTAACACATACTAGTTTGTTCAAAAAGTTGTCAAATAGTACACAAAATTACGTTTTTTTTGGCTAAACACAGTAAACTAAATCAAAATTTTAAAACCTTAACACACTCAATGAAGCATTATTATTTATTAATAGTAAACTCAATACACTAAACTAAAAATAAAGAAATTGAACAATGAGTACACTAAATTAAAAAATTATGTAATATAGGAAAATAAAGTGTAAGTTTCCCGATATAAGCAAAGAGTCCATTTACGATTTACATGGTAAATTGGTAATGAAGAAAACTCTAAGCTAAAGTTCAAACTAATTAGGAACCACTAATTGTAAAACTTAATAAAGGCCAAACATAAGGTCTTCCACTTTGACGAATCCACAATATCATTACAAAGTTTTTTTTATAGAAACTTTAGAGTGTTTAACAAAACATAAATAATAAAAGAATATCATTTCATGATGTTGTTCTCTATTATGACATACATATACAGAGAGATAATAAGATAAATGATATAGGTTTTTAGGGCCGGGCGAAAAACCGAACCGGACGATAACCGAACCGAAAAGGACCAAAACCGAAAAAAATTCGGGTCAGTTTCGGTTTTCAATAAAATCGAACCCAAAAAAACCGAAACCGAAAAAACCCCAAAAAACCCGTCTGATTCGGTCCAAAAAATAAAAAGACCAAAACCGAAAAATATGCTCGGTTTTTGTTTTGCTAAAAACAGAACCGAACCGGACCTAGCCCTATAGGTTTTGTTTGATAAAGAGAGACCAAGAGCATGTAAGTAATTATTAGATGGAGACCGGTAAAAATAACCAAAATCCAAAGTCCGATCCGAAAATTATATTGGGTATGTCTAATCCGAGACCTATGATATTGGATTGGATATGTGTTTCAATATCAAATCTGTAAATCCGATCTGAAATCCGATTTGAAAACCAATTCGAAAATCCAAAACCGGAAAAAATCCAAAAAGTATCCGAAGTATAATATTTTTAGATGTAAATAGGAGAGTGAATTTGTTTGAGATAACATTTGAAACTATTAATTTAAAAATTGGCACATCTTTCAAAATATTTATTTCAAATTAGTACATCTTTTTAATACAGATAAGCCCAATATATTTTGCCGAATAAAAGTTTGACCAAAATCAAGACCATTGACCGGTCATCAGCGTCGACCGCCAATGATATTACTTTCAAATAGCATTTTTTTTTCTCAGTATTATTTTGTTTTTGGGCTTTTTTGACAAAATTTGTATAAGATATTACTTTTAATTATTGTTTACTTAATTTATTACATTTTGATAAATTTGAGTATTTTACTATTTATTTATCCTTTATATCTCTAAATTTAATGTTATTTTACAACGGAAAATGCCTCATGTTTTTTAATGGCCTACAAACTTCAAAACTCTGGCTCCGGTTCTGTAAGTATACATATATATATAATTAAATATTTTGAAAACTTTCGGATCGGGTTCGTTGACTGCATTCGAAACATGTTTTTTCCATGCAAAAAAGTCTCGGATGTGCACGGGAACAACTGCGCTATATACCGAGAATTAGTCCGGATATCAGATCCAAGGAAATCGAAACTTTTAGCTTAAACGCACTTCTCGGAGCATTATACTCCATGTTGGGAGATCGGCGTTGCATCCCTCCCCATGTTGGGAGATCCTTGCTGAGATTGTATTGGCATATTTGGATACGGGATATATGACTTGACGGATGGGTACTTGGAATGATATTTACTTTCTGACTATATAGCTTATTAGTATTTTTTCATGCTTATCTCGAATCTATATCCCTTCGGAGGGCGGGCAGCCCGAGCTGCCCCTCGTAAGGGGTAATAAATGCTATTGATGGTAATTAGATTAAATTATTAAGACACCCGTCATTTGTTTAGACTTTAATGGAATTGCACAAGAGTGTAAATTGATTTATCTTGTCGATGTTGGAGTTATGTTTGATTTGTTGATTATCTTAGGAAATAAAGTCGAGCTAAAAGAAAGACAGAAACTCAAACCGAGCACACACACAATTTGATAACGGAGTTCACCCGAATTGTCTACGTCTCCGGGCCGCTACACGTGACACTTAATATTATTATAATGAGGATTACAATTGTAATCTAGCTCAAACACAAACTATAGTTCTCTCGCAAATAGAACTCTCTCTCTCTCTTAATATATAAAAGGTACTTGTGTAGATGTAAATAAAATACAAGATATTGAGACATATAAATAAAACCCTTAGTGGGTCATATTACAATTCCAGACGATGTGGAATAATTAGAAAATACGGTCAAAGCTCATTTGAGTTTACAACTCAACAGATTAGTGGCACGACGAAGTAGTTGTCACAGTATGGTGGCTGGTTCATCCCCCGGATTTCGATTACGAGATAAGCTTGAATAACTAAATTATCATTGTCAATTATAATCGACTTTGATTTATTTTGTATTTTTAATGAGATTTAGGTTTAACAATGAGTTTTACAAGTTGGTAATATACAATGAGATTTACATCGGTAACTTACATTTTTACTGTATTAGTATTAAGTTGTCCGATCTTTTTATGAGTTTCATTCACTTCAATCACCTTTCTTTGCACTTTTTTGAGATCCAGATTTTTTCCCTTTTAAATCAAAGTTCTCACTAATTAATTTGTTATTCTCATCACCCATACTCTAAATATTTTTACATATACACAACTGTATTTTTTGTACAGATGTTACCGATACATCAGTATATGGACACCTCTCATAACTTTTACCTATATTTATTTAGTCATGAAATTCGACGTTTTTGTGTCGACACTCATCTCCTATCTAATCCTCTGAATCAATGTAATCACTTAGCATAACTAGAGTAGTTGCAATCATAGGCGGAGCCGAGTAAGGACGGATGCATGTGCCCCCGGCGGGATTGATTTGAATTAGTATATGTTTGCAGTATGTGTCATAGAGATTTATTTGTTCACAAGCATTATGATTTTCAACATCTGTTATCGTTTGCATTTTTAAAACAAGTACAATTGTTCTTTTGCCGTTTGATTTTTCTATCATACAAAATAATATATTGAAAAATCAACCACATAACTATATATTTAACTTTGTTGCTAGATTTTCTAAATTTTTCCTCCGAAATGGGGGTATCGATGGGAAAATAAAATTTTCAATGGTTTATATACCCATTCCGAAGGATCAAGTAGTTCGGGCAAAGGCCTCGTAGTTTTCGTGCATGATAGGGTTGAGTCTTGAACAATTCCCGTCTCAGGTTTGTTCCATTGACCCACGTGGCACCGGCCGGCAAAGCCGACCGCGACACACGGAGCGCTATATACGTGGATGCGTGATCCTGCCACATGGCACTTACTGATAACTATAATCTTTCTTCCCGCCAAGAGTAACTACTTTTCTGTCACAAGTTGCGACCTTTCGCAGGTAGGTCATTACAAGTTTGAATTCTTACAGTTTGCACCCTTCAATCTTAATAGGTATGTCTTCGTCCAAAACCTGAATAGATGCAACACAAATTGCACCCACTTGTTTACTATATAAAGGATCCTACCGCTACCATTTATTACATCCCGTTATGTCTTCATAAATCAGAATATCTACTTCTCCCTCTATAATTTCGTTAGGATTTCTACTTGTGATTTAGGAGAGAAACTCTCATCATTTTTGAATTCTAGGTGTGGGGAATTGCTGTACGTACGTTGCATTCTGCCATAATTTTTATCATCGTTGTTTTATCCTGTGAGACCATCGTCTGCAATTCTAGAAGCAAAGCGGTAGGTGACGTATTATATCTTAAGGGATAGATTGTTAAACAATCGACTCGACTATTAACTTCGTTTTCTACATCAACCCTTTATTTCGCTACAAAAAGTGCACATTTCTTGAACGTCCTATTTAATATCAAGTAATGCATTGTTCTAATATAAACTTTCCATGAATAGACTTAGTTTATAATTGATTAGATGTTGCATCTGTAGAAAATAATATAGTCAATAATTTTGTAACCCTTGTAATGACGAATCTTATTCTAGGTTATAGTCTTACTGGTTTACAAAAAACCAACACAAAATACTTATTAAAATATTTGCGCATAGTTTTGGTTTCTTTAATGACCTATTTAGAGTAGAGACAATTATAAATTAATAATATTTCACTGAAGATACAAAAATGATTAATACTATTAAGTTAAAGGCTTGCAAGTTAAATCTTTACCCTCGATTTTTAGCTAATTTAAATATTGTTTACTTATGTTAATTGTGCCCCCTTGAACAAAAATGTTGGCATCTTTCCTTGATGCAATTGCATACTTGTTCTTTTCCAAGGTGTTAGCACAATCATCATTGATATGATTAGACCCCTTGCATTCTTTACCCTTTGTCCTTAGCTTCCTTTAAATTTTTTGTGACTTCCACTTTTCATTTTTATTCTCAAAACTATTAGTTTAATAAGAAGAAGAAAATTGATAAAGCTTTGCATTATTTCGTCAAAAAACTATTTCTTATAGAATGATTTGTATAATTTCTTTGCAAGTAATAAAAATTATTAGTCATCTTCACTATCTTCAAAATCAACTAAATTTACAATTTTTTGTGACTTCCACTTTTCATTTTGCTGAAATGTTGGGCAAAAACTGATACTTTTTTTTTATTATTAAATTGTGCGGTAATGGTACAAAAATGGTAAATTACCATGGTACTCCAAAATCACATATCATTATCATACCACATAATTGATCGGTACGGTATTACCGTACCATATTGATGGTAGCAATGGTAATGGTACAAAATGGTAATATTAGGAATGATAATGGTAGATGATTTGTACAATGCCTACGGTACAAAAATACACCCCTACGTATTACATAGAGGACGAAAAGGAGAAACTTTTTTTTTATGGGAAATCAATTTGTGCCATGGATTTTGTAACTCTTACTACATCTCAAACCCATCAAAATTTAAGCCGTCCTTACTTACACTATAAAATAATATTGATTTTGTAAGAATCAAATCATGTCACAAAACCGTTACAAAATAACTTTTATGTCAAAAGTCTGTCACAAATTTATTTTTCTGTCATAAATCCGTCACAAAACCCGCTAATAGAAAAAACCGTCCCACTTTTGTAGACAAACAGAAATTCACCATTACCGTGTCCAGTGATGAAATCTTGGAGCCTTTTTTGGTATTTTAATCAATTAGGTCTGAGGAATTTGACACGTCCCTTCCATGTGTCCATGTGAGTTCAAAGTTAAAACTCTAAAGTAATTTAATTTAGCTTGATGTGTAACATATGGTTGGGAAGAAAAAATATTCTATATATTTAAGTTTTACTCGGAAAAAAAAGAGAGTGTATCTATTTAAAATTAATTTGACCAATGATCTCATCCATTGAAAATAAATAAAGTTGAAGGGTTAAGATTGATATGTAAACTTATGTGTTTTTTTGATGAGATTGATGTTCTTTTTTTTTTTAAATGTAAAATGTTTTTACTCACATATTTTTCCTACTTAAAAAATCAACCCACATTATATGACATATCCAACTCATCAAAAGTTTTGATTTTTATTAATATTAAATTTAACAATTTTTTTAATTAATATTTAAATTTATTACAGATTCAACTAGGGTTCTATTATATTTTTATTTGGATTTTTAATGGGTTTAGTTTTAGATTGAACAAATTTTTTTATTTTTAATTATTATTTAAATTTAGGATAGACTATAGAGTTCTATTATATTTTTATTTGGATTTTTAGTATGTTGGATTTTTATTAAGTGACGTGACTTTTACTGTCATCTTCTAGTTTTTTTTATTCAAACGTTAATCTCAAAATTTGACCACAAGTTTTTTAATAGGAATATAAATAAACGATATGTATAAATGAATAAGTAGAAGAATTAATATAGTAATTAGCGTTGAGAATGACATGCTTTTTTTTCTTACTAATAGTGTTATTTTTTTGACACGTGTTAAAAAATGACTAAAATTGTTTCATGTAATTGGATAGAATTTTTGGATAAGTATTATGGGTTGGTATAACATCACTCTTTTTTTATTTACCTAAAGTAACAAGAAATGGGAAAAATGCTTAAAAACGAATTGATACAACTCCTACCATTGGTAGCAACTACGGATGGGCGGGTTTCAACCCAACCCGATCCGAGTATAAACTCATAACTTTATCCATTTAACTCGACCCGATCAATTTGACCCGTTTTTAAAAATACTTTTTTTCCCTTTTAAAAAATAAAACTCATATATGTCAAATATTTCACAGAAAAATTGTTAGGTAGAGTAAAAAATCATTTGATTTAGAAATATAATATAAAAATACTAATGTGACATTAAATACCCATTCCCATTAATTTACGGATTTAAATTTTGCATTATTCTGTTTGACATTTTCATGTTTATTGAATTACTTTCGGCTCATTAATTTCGTGAATTAAAACATTGCAATATGTAAAAATATAATATAAATGTATATGATTGATATGATGATTTGTTTTTCCGTAAATCATTCTATAAATAAAGACGATAACATGAATAAATTTCATTCACATTTAATATAAATATCGTTTCATTAATTAATAAATTAATTATTTATAAGATTTTTTTTTAAGAAACCACCGAAATGTATGTTATGTATTACTATATGAGAGAGAATTTAATGCATATATGATAAAGAGTAGAGAGAGTCTTAAATTGCACTTTTTAAGTTGCATTTTTACCTATTTAAACTATAGAAGAAACAATTTAATTTAAATAAGAGAGAGAGTGTTAAGTTATAATTTTTAAGTTACATTCTTAACCATTTAAATGCATGTTCTCTATTATTATAAGAGATAGGGTTTAATGTATACAAGAGATATAAAAGTGAAAGTGTTAATTTACACTTTTTAAGTTGTATTTTTACTCATTTAAACTCGACCCGAATAGAATTGCACTTCTATCCGACGTCGCAACGGATTGGATTGAAACCCGTGAAATTGTCATCCCCTAATACCCACAAAGCGAAGCGCAAATGGTTGTTGTTAGACCATGACACACACAACTAATGGTCCTTATAGTTAGAAGGAATTTTCTATTTCATCTACGTATAGTTGGAACGTAAAGATCCCCGTACAATATTTACCAGGTTTCTTTCAAAAATTGAAAGATGTATATTCCACTACACTAATATAAAATCCTATACGTATTATTTTAGTATGTCTTAAATTAAAAGTTTTCAAAAACTTAATTTAAAATGATATATAGTCAGTTTCATTTCCTTATTGTATTACGAATAATGGTTTACCGATCTTAATATTAACTTATTAAAAGTAAGTCACCTATATGATCCTATAAATCCATCTCCCTTGATGATATCATGATGGCGTTTATTATTGACACAAACTTTGGCATGTCCATGAGGGAATACTCTAGCTAGCTACAATTCTACAAATTCAAAAGTAATATTTCATCACTTTAAATGTTTGGACATGAGGAATAGTGTTAATGAAGAACATCAATAAAAGGCTGGTTTTATATTTGTTGCCAATCCTCTCATCACTCATCATTCCTGAAATGTTACATTCGATCAAACTTTTACTTACTTCCAACCATATTTACTCGGGAAAAAAACATAATAGTTTGCCTTTATTCACCGGCAAGAATAGAGTATATTCAACCGTCCGGTATCTAATTTCGAATATATTTTTCAATCATGAAGGATTGAAAATTGAAATACACGAAACCAATGCTATTAAGATATTATAATGGTTACTGGTTAGTATTTCAATCAAAAAATAAGTACAAAACTATAACATTTCTCCAAACTATAAGAATCAGTAATGTAATTCATTTTAACTTACCAAAATCTCTTCAGACAAAGAGAGGAGTGAGATTGAACACATAGGCAGTTTATTGTATGTATATATGTATGTATTGGACTAAATTTCAGTCAGTTATTAGTTACACTTTACATATATATATATAATGTATGTACATATAGAGCAAGAGAAAGACCAAAACCAAACGCAACAAACACCTTTCAAACTTCTCATATCAACTGTGTATAAAAAATTGTACTTCAATTATTATTCACCTATCATCACTTTGCACTAATAAAATCCTATCTTTCATTTCTCTATTTCGTTTTTATTGGTAAGATTTTTTCCTCTCTACTCTATTTTACAATTTTCAAGTAACTACCTTTCTTTTTAAAATTCTGATACCCAATTTGTTGCTTGTTTACTATAGGCTTGCTTGATTGCATTTTTTAAGCTCCTTAAATATCTATTTTAATATGTTCTAGGTTTTGGTTTGCTAATAAATGGAATTTTTTCTGGGCCAGAAAAGGCCAAGTATTTTAACTTTATGAACCCAGTTATTTTTCAGCCTCAAATAAGTCATCTTATTTGCTTAACAGTTAGCATTTTACGCTTTAGTTTGTAATTCTAGGATAATGAGACATGAAAACGATAGTTAAGTAAAGCCAACTAGGCATGATTTTAATCGAAACTGGCAGTGTAGTCTTATGACTAATTCTTAATTAATAGGTTGTCGTATGGAAAATGGTCGGTGTAACAAATAAGTAACTATCAAAGAAACTCATAAACTAGTGATGATCTTTAGAACAATTATTGCTTATATTTTCTGTCTGTTGTTCTTTTATCTTGATTCAAAATGTTTTCTAAAATTGTGTTAACAGGTGTTAATAATCATAAATGGCGGCAATACTTGCTTGCCAAGGCTGCTATTGCCGCAATTTAGACTCGAGTATTCAAGGGAGATCAAAAGACAGTCTCAGCTTTTCAAGCTCAATTTCGGTTCATCCTATCACACGGTTAGATAATCAAACATGTAATTCACCTATTAGTGATAAGAAGTTGAAATTTCAGATCGATGCCCGACAAACCGAATCAGCTTCTAAATTGGGTAGTAATGGTCGACCCATCAAAATGGTTCCGACAAATGAAGTGATGAAAACAATAACACCATCGATCAATGGCCAAAAACTAGTAAATGGGACGAAACCAGTCGTCAATGGTATAAGTGGCGCAAGTATTGTCAAAAAGGATGTTAATTCGACTTTTGTTAAGACCCAAAAAGTTAAGAACACGAAAAAGCTTCCACCTATTGAGGACCTCAAGGTTTTACCCTCGGATGAAACTTTTAGTTGGGCGAACGAGAACTATAATTCTGTACAGAGAAGTATAGATGTGTGGTTATTTGTTCTATCTCTTCGTGTTCGTGTTTTGTTTGATAATGCGAAATGGGCGTATATTGGGGGATTTGACGAGGACAAACAGAAAGAGAGAAGAAGAAAAACGGCTTCATGGTTAAGAGAACGCGTTTTACAACTTGGTCCTACTTTTATTAAACTTGGGCAGTTATCGTCTACGCGGTCTGATTTGTTCCCACGTGAATTCGTCGACGAGCTTGCAAAATTGCAGGTATATTGGGTTTTCCTGTTAATATTTTAATATAGAAGTGTAGATATAAAAAATTATCAGCTTTACATATTGATTCTGTTTTTTCTTGATATGTAATTAGGATAGAGTACCTGCTTTTTCGCCGAAAAAGGCGAAAGATTTCATTGCAAAGGAATTGGGAGCACCGGTAAATATATTGTTTAAGGAGTTTGAAGATCTGCCAATTGCTGCTGCTAGTCTTGGCCAGGTGGGCACATTATTTCGCATTTCCTATTTTATTTCAGAAAATAATAATATTTTTTTTATTTATTTGCTATGGGAATTGAAATCTTGATTTAGTCTTGCAATTGATTAAGATATAAGAACAATGTCATCCTTTAAGTATCGACTGAAGGAAAACTTAAGCTTGAACCAAAGCTTTAAAGATAAAAAAAAAACAGTTTCATATATTGTCATCGTGCTAAATTTTATGAAGCAAACACTAACAAATGAACCTCTTTCTCTAGGTTCATCGAGCAGTCTTACATAACGGTGAGATAGTTGTAGTGAAAGTTCAGAGGCCTGGCCTCAAGAAGCTTTTCGACATTGATTTAAGTAAGTTTTTCTCTTTTCCGCAATTACAAAATTAATCCTTTACTCGCTGCGCCAATATCAATTCGTTGTCCTCAACAATTTTTTTTTTTCAGTTTACTGAATTACATTTTTGGGTTGAGTTGTTTACCTCTGACAATTTTTCATTCTGAACTTGAGCTTTTTTCAAATTCATAGCCTCAATCTAAACAGTTTTTTCCAATTACTATTTACTAGGGGTATTAATGTCATTTTATTGGCAGTACTTCGGTGTAAAAAAGTAAAGGAGAGCAAGCAAGTTGAAAATACAAAATTGTATTAGGTTTACAAAATCGATAGAGAATTTTGTTTAGTACACAAAATCAAATGTTACATAATCCATAGTTCAAGAGTAAAATGATGTATAATTAAGTTTCCTCGACCTTTATAAATCCGGTTAGTGGGGACAGGTGGACGGGTTAATCACTCAACTGTACCTTGTCATCTTGACATATTCATTCCAAAAAATTTAAAATTAGTTTTCGACTACAATATGTTATTATATGCTTGTTTCAAGTCATAAACTGGCTATGGACGAATTATATATATCAGTCATCCAAATGCTCTTGGTTTCAAGAACTGTTATTTTTGAAACCCAGCCTTCAGGATATATTTTTTTTCAAATCTTATTAAAGAGGGTCAGGGGATTTCACACCTACCCCCGTTAAAATCTTATTGAGCTTATATAACTCAATTGTAGTATATATTTTTTCCAGAAAATTTGAAGTTAGTTGCTGAGTACTTTCAGAGAAGCGAAACGCTTGGTGGTCCTACCAGGGACTGGATTGGAATATACGACGAATGTGCCAAGTAATTGATCTATGTAGTCGTCAATCAGCCAATCAGAAAATGCCCCAAAATAAAAAAAAAGTTCCATAAATCGGTTGTCATAATTGTGTTTCCGCTATTTCAGGATCTTGTATGAAGAAATTGATTACATAAACGAAGGAAAGAATGCCGACAAATTTCGTCGAGACTTTCGAAACATCAAGTGGGTCCGGGTGCCTGTATGTTTTTCTTCCTAAATCCTAGAAGCCGTTTTTTCAAGATCATATTTAGGTTGTTCATCTCATTTCATTTTTAAAAATTCACAATTTTGAGGCAAAAATAGAAATCTCACAGTGACGACAGTTTGTTGTTGTTTACTATACGAAAGCTTGTTCCTAGACTTAGTTCATACCTATTTATGATCACTTCCACTTTCTTCTCCTTATATTTCTGCCTTTCGAGTTCAAAGGTTCATAAAAGATTAGCCAGTATATAAATTATAGATATTTGTATCCATAGGTCAGCCTTGTTTAAGATCTAAAGTTCTTCTCTTTTCCCTTTTTTTAATGCATAGCTGGTGATTTGGGATTATACGGCCACAAAGGTTTTGACATTGGAGTATGTTCCAGGTTCCAATTTAAACCATCATGTTCCAGTTATGTCTATTTTGTTTTAAAAAAATTTGAATATGTACTTATTGTGGCATGTCTTTTGAATTTTTCCTACTTGGGCAGGTGTGAAAATAAATAAATTGGACGAAATTGATGCTCGAGGTTATAGTAGATCTCGTATTTCTTCACGTTCTATTGAAGCATATTTGATACAGGTATGCTTCTCTTGATCAAAGTTGACTGTATGCACTATTGTTTAGGCTATCTTCTCTTTCTCATTTAAAAGTATATTCGCCTAAAAGCTGCAACCAAATAAGCCAAAAAGTAACGTTGATTTAATAAAGAATCCTCTATAAGCTGCTTTCTATTTCAATGCATATGTAATACACTTTAGACCTTTTCTTTATAGTTCATCACAATCAATTTGTTTCTTCGCAAAACTTAATTAATACTGTACATTGATTGTTTAGATATTACACTATTCCATTTCGCAACATTTTAATTTGCATTTTCATGGTATGCAGATTCTTAAAACTGGATTTTTCCATGCTGATCCTCATCCTGGAAATCTAGCGATTGATACAGATGAATCACTCATATATTATGATTTTGGTATGATGGGAGAGATTAAAACTTTTACGAGGGAAAGATTGCTCGATCTCTTTTACGCAGTATATGAGAAGGATGCTAAAAAGGTTGACTTTTATATGCTGATCATTGGCTTATACCATGTAAATTAGTTATTTCACGATCATATGATCATTAAATGTTGTACCCGGCACAGTATAACCCATCAACAAAATAATTGAACATGTCAACACTTCTGTCCGAGTATGTGTATAAGTTGAGTAAAACCAGTTCTTTCAGCATCGGTAATGGTACGCAAAATGCTAGGATAATATTTCAAGGTTTTCAAGTAATGTTATTTTGTCAGAAGTTGATATTACACTTAAAACTTACAGATCCATTTTATGTGCAGGTTATGCGGTGTCTCATAGATCTAGGAGCCCTTCAGCCCACAGGAGACCTCTCAGCTGTACGTTGTTACTCTAAACACACATACACAGTTTTACATGCTGTAAATGTGACTTGGGTGTTTTAACAAATACCTGGTGTCGGTTTATTGGTGTGGAGAAATTCACTAGTCGATTTGGTTATGCTTCTGTAAACAGACACTTCATGTTTTGCACTGGGAATGATTTTTAGAACAGGTTTTTTAAAGAAATATCCTGAAACACCTCCATTTAGAAGAAAACCTACTGAAAATATTGTTTTTGCTGGTTCCATTTTTTATGTTTTGGGATTCTGAGTATGAAATCCAACGGAAACACCAAATGTAATCAAATAGAGCTTCTGTACGCTATATTTTTCGGAAGGGACTTACATGTGCCAAAAACAATTTGTTGGTTCTTCGTATCTCTGAACATTAAAATTGAAAAAGGAAGTTTATATTACTTATTCCAAACGCACTCAGTACGATGTGAAGATGTAGTGGGGTTTCAAGTTTTAAGTCGTGAACAGAAGTTCTTTTCCTATAAAAAACTCAAGTTACGTTGTGAACCTGAAACTAAGTACCCAACTAAACAAACTTTGGTGCTGATTTTAATATAAAACCCTATAGGTTCGGAGATCTGTGCAATATTTCTTGGATAATTTGTTAAGTCAAACACCAGACCAACAACAGACTTTGGCAGCTATCGGCGAGGTATGGGACTTCATTAAAGATTATTTTTCCATATATGTCAAGTTGCTCTAGTGGTTATGCCAGTTATTATCAAAGGGTCAATTAATGATGAGCTAAAGAATTTTTCTTGCAGGATTTATTTGCTATAGCTCAAGACCAGCCATTTCGATTTCCGTCCACATTTACATTTGTCATAAGGGCATTTTCAACACTTGAAGGTTCTTATCACCTATCCCTCTCCTCTCTCCGTATAAACAGGGTGTTATCTAAATTTTAAGAAAAAATCTAGTCAGACATAATCATTATGTTCATAATAATAACGTGCCAGTGACATTTCTGTGATTTTGAGCGGCAGTTTTATACTCCATTTTGAGGCATTTCATTGATTATTTCTTTCTAAATAAGTGGAGGAGTGTTTGCCAATTATATTATGAATATGCATAATCGTGTAGTAGCAATAGCACTACTCAAAGTTAAAGTATTGAAGATTAATACAATAAATCCGTACCTTCTACACCCAGGCGGAAGTTATTTAGCATTTCTTTTACTATCATCTCACCGCAAAACTATGATCCCATGTTAAATTGGACTGTCATCTCGTTTCTTAAGATCTTAAAAGAAACAGTGGCGTCCCGTTATTTTGGTTTTAATCTAATTTGGGGTTTCATTTCATAGGAATTGGATATATTCTTGATCCGAACTTTTCATTTGTAAAGATTGCTGCACCTTATGCTCAGGTTTTTCTATACCTCCCTCCTAGTTACGCATGCATTATTTGTCAAAGTTTAAATATATAGATTTATTTAGTCATATAATGGTTTTTAGAACAATATTTTCCGTCAATTTATCAATTTAAACTCTAGAAGTGATCTGAAAATTTTACAGGAGTTGTTAGATTTGAAACAACGCCAGCCTAGGGGGACACAACTGGTTCAGGAAATTAGAAAACAAGCTGATGAGGTACTGATATTACACCTCACTAATTGCAAATCCCGTTTATTCTTCTGTTTAACTTTGTGGTTAGACACTTGTTTCTTCATTCTTTTTTATACATACGTTAGGATTGTTTGGTTTCCTTCTCAAATCTTACAATTTAACTCCGGGTCTTGGACTGGCAACAATGCTAATTTTGAACCTTTATCTTTCATATAATTTTGCATCGATATCAAGAAGTTGATATGCAACACCTTGAATGACTAATTGCAGGTTACCAGATTCTGGTCTGTTTTATGATAAATACTTTGAAAACTAAGAGACTTCTTTAACAGAACATATTTTCTGTGGTGTTCTCTTTCTCGAATATAGAATAAGTTGTGAGAAAGTAACATGCTTTAGCAATAACCTATTTTCTATGAAATTCAGGCAAGAACATCTACAATATCCATGCCATCCAGAGTCCAACAGATAGAAGAGATTGTAAAACAACTCGAGTCAGGAGACTTGAAACTGCGTGTCCGCGTGCTTGAGGTATTCAACCTTTAATATTTTAATATCCAATTCCACTTTTGTTGCAAACTTGTGAAGTACTATGTAACTTACATTTTATTCATAATCTTCAGGTAAAGTATGTTTTCTCTTTCCTTTTAAATCCACAATCATTCGAAAAAAATTCCGGGAAAAAAGTAGAAACTACAGATTTTTGAATGAGGACTTGCACAGTTTTTGTTCAAACAGAAAATTGTTTTACAGGGGTAGTAATGCAATTATGTAATAATTTCTTTGTTTTTTGATTTCTACTTTTATTTACGATAAGGCATGATCCTGACTTCCCGCTTTTGCAAACTGTATCGAATCTAATTATTATTTATTCATGTTTGTGTCGTTCAGTCTGAAAGAGCAGCTCGGAAAGCTACGATATTGCAAATGGCAACTATGTACACAGTTTTAGGGGGAACCCTTTTAAACCTTGGGGTCACATTAAATAGTCAAGGTATAGAATCTGCAGCTAATGGATCATTTGTTGGTGCAGGTCAGTCCTTAATTTGGCAATACAGTTAAATTACTTCTTTTGCGAGTTAATTTCACTAAGCGACGGATGAATAGAGTATCCAATAATACGAGGGACCCTTAATTACTACATTTATATGCACAAAATTTACTTGCGATGCTAAATTGTTAGTGACCAGTTCTAGGGGAAGGTGGTATTGTTATAGCCTGATTGGTTGCACCTTTACAGCTCAATTTTTTTTGCTAAAGTGTGTCTTACAAATAAATTTTCAGCTTAAAAGTATAAAATCTTTCTTTCTATGGTCTTTTGGCCTAAGACAATAAAAGTTTTGAAATGGACAAAGCCTAAATTTTTCTGTGTTCTAATAAAGCCAACATATTTGTTCAAAAGCTGCAGCTAAGCAAGCCTTCATGTATTTTTGGGGAGTTACCCAACAATAATGTATATTCCAAACTCTGCAAGTTCTATAGATTACATTTTCATCGAACACGGAAGCATTGAATATCTCATAAACGATACATCCAAAATACAGCTTATATGGTGCCACATTATTCTGTAGAGATTCCGTGCGATATATTGGTTTTAAGTAGTAATACACTTTGCCTTTTCATTTTGCTTAGCTACATAATATGTTCATAAAAATGCAGGTATTTTCTTGGTGCTGCTTATAAGGTCTATGCAAAGGGTGAAGAAGCTTGACAAATTTGAGACAATGATATAAGCTTGTAGTCCTGGTTCTACTAGAAATTTATAGATACCAATAGTTTCGAATTTTCTTTTTATATTTCTTGGACCTGTATCTACATTGAAATGTACAGTGAAGGAAATAAGGTATCAATATATTGATTCAATGTATATAGTCAGATATTTCAAATCTGGGTGTTGCCTATTCGCAGATTGTATACCTAATACCTTTAAAGAATGTTTTATAGTCAATAAATGTTTATACTTGCATAAACTTAAGAATGTTACATTCTTTTCTTACTTAGCTAGCTTCTTAAATCTTACTATACTTCTTAGTAGAAATATCCACTGTTCATCCTTGCACTTGCACAGACCAATAACCACTAGTCCATTGGTGTAGAGTGACAATGGATTTGAAATCTAACAGACTGAAAATATTCTGTTAACTTCTTCTTCATTGCTAGCAAGCAAAACGATGACTCGGCGAGGACTCTTAAGGTGAACATAATCCTTAGTGTTCTTTCTCTTTGGTAGGAAATTCCCTTTCTTTTATATATATATATATAAAAGAAAGGGAATATATATTATTAATTGTGGTTGATTTTAAGAGTTCAGAGGCATTTTTCTTAATCCGATGAAATAGGATTTGTAAGTTGTTATCTCGTTGCCTAACAGGAAAACATTTATCTTTTTGAAAAGTATTTTTGATTCACATCGACATGAATGCCCAATAACATTGCACAGATCGAGATGAAGAGATGGTCAGGCACACGGTTAGAATGGCGTATACCAGACTTATCATTCATGTTTCGTTCGACACGACTAACAAACAACAGTAGATATAAGACTAGAACATTAATTTTTACCCTGTGCTACACCCTTGCCTTCTCAACTGGGATGATATCATTTCCAAGATATTGACATCCAAACTTATTAACTGTTAACAGTATCAGCAATTGAATGACAAAGTAGAACTAAATGCAATTAATAACATGTCGGTCTACTTGTCTTACTCTCCAGTTTTTTTCATTTTATTTTCTTATGATTAGCAAAGTTATTTACCGCTACAAATTGGAAATCGAATGACAAAAAAGAATAGAATCCAATCATCAGCACCATTTTATAGCTATCTCGAAATAATCATATTACATAATCCCATTAATAAGAATCTTGGTCGGGCTTCTATTTTGTTCTCCCTTTTACGCCTATTGTCCTATTTTCATATACAAACTATATCTTTTTAACGATTTGCATAGTAAAATAACTGTTTTCTCAATAATCATACCAAACTGTCTAAAACTCAGTAATTACCATACTGTTATAACCTAACATAAAAAAATAGCAAGTACATGTCTTCACGTGACATTCATAAGGATAAAACCGTCTTTTCCACAACCAAAATAGGGATAATTCTGTTTACATATACAAACTATATGCTTTTAACGATTTGCATACTAAATTAATTGTTTTCTCATAACGTGGTATTGTTGCATTTTTTTTCCATCTCATCAATTGTTTTTATTATTTTGGCCTTTTTTACACCATTTTGTAAAGTCATTTTTGTGAAAAAATGTAAAAAATAATTATAATATCTAAAACTGAATTTAAAATTGTAGAACACGTATTTAAAGTTAAAAGTAATCATTCCATAATTGATAAAAATGTTTTAAGAATTTTTGTACTTTTTTTAAGTAGGATTTAAAAATATATAAATTGCAAAAAAAAAAAAATGGCAAAAAAAATCATAATTATAATTAACATTATAAATTTTTAACTCAGCTTTTTACTTTTAAAACCATGTTTTGCAATTTTATTTTTTACTTTTTTTTTAGATTTTTATAAAATAAGACTAAAATATTCAAAAAAAAACAAACGACCTTGTAAAATTTTCAACTCGGTTTTAAACTTATATATCCATGTTTTCTAATTTTACAGTTTTTCTTCTTATTATTTTTATATATTTTTTAAAGTAAAAAAATAATAAAAATAATAAAAAATATTAAAAAAATGATTTTATAAATTTTAAACTCAATTTAATACTTTTAAAATCAAGTTTCATAATTTTATGAATTATCAAGATTTTTTTATAATTTTTATAATTTTTTGAAACACGGCATATTGGCGTGTCCGTTTTGCTTTTTGCTTTGATCATTTGGACACGCGTGTCGGAACATTTGGACACGCGTGTCAGACACGGTTCAACCATAACATGACACGTTTAGCTCAAAAACGAGTTAAATTTATTATTATTACATGAAAATTATCTAAAGTGTTCTATAAATGTATAACGTAAATATGTCAATCGACCTATTTGATAATTTTTAGATCAATATATATATGTGACAAATTATTGCTGTTTGTTTAAATAGAAAAATATGTCATATATATTAAAAGAGGAGGATATATGGACATCGTAAAAAACACCAAAATGGATATTTTTTTGTAAAAACGCTCCAAATCAATATTTGATTAATGCAAATATCCACGGTTTCACGACGGGAACACAAATATGCGTTTTTTTTTTTTTTCTGAGATGTATAATGACATGTTTTGAATTTTTAAATTTTACCATAATTTCGAAATCATGTCATTATACATCTCGGAAAAAAAAAACAAGACGCATATTTGTGTTCCCGTCGTGAAACCATGGAGATTTGCATTAACAAAATCTTGATTTGAAATGTTTTTATGAAAAAGTGTCCAAATTGATGTTCATATAAGCTCTCCCATATTAAAATATTAGAATTATTTTATATGTATTTGTGCAAAATTTAAGTGAAAATTAGACCAAGCATGTAAAGGCTATATAAAAGTGAAGAATAAGTAGGTAGTACAAATTTGGGTTGAATAAAAAACATGGGGGGTGTAACTGCAATAATTACGCATAAGATAGATACATTCACAAAACATACATATTTAATTATAACATATAGATACATTATACACGAGTGACGACTGAGTGGAGAGAGAGAGAGAGAGAGAGAGAGAGAATGGGGGAGAAAGACGAAGAATGGAAAAACAACGAGAATAATAAGAAGAAGAATAAAAGCCTAACCGTAGCAATAGACGAGGCCGCTGAGGCTTTAATCAACGGCGACATCTCCGCCAAGATCACCGCAGCGAGGGAAATCCGCTCAGTCGTCCGCCGCTCCAAGTCCAACTCTGCCAAGACCCGCTCCAGGCTTGCATCTGCCGGCGTCATTCACCCCCTCGTTCTCCTTCTTTTTTCTCTTAAACCCGAGGCCAAGGAGGCCTCTCTCCTTGCGTTACTCAACCTCGCCGTCCGCAACGACCGGTATTACTACTTTTACACACAATCCTTTTTAAAAAAAATTAATTGGTTTTTTGTTGTTAGGTAATTCATTTTTTTGCTACTCCATGTGGTACTTTTGTGTTAAATATATTTGTTTGATGGAGGGAAAAAAGAAATATTAGGCTAACACTTGCTCATACATAGACGATGATACTACATATACTCACACTTCTTTTTGTGTATCTCTATTTTTTTTTTTTGGTGTAATTTAATTGGTGTTTTTGTGTTTGGTTATTCGTTTTTGCTACTTCATTAAAGGTTTTAGCTTTCAAGATCAACCCATTTGGGTATTTTGGTTAGTGGGTATTTTGTGTTTGATTACCAAAAGATAGAACTATTTTAAACTAATTACCAAAAAGTTACACCACAACACTTTATTCTCAAAACATACGACTAATTAAAATTATAAATACTAAATCATTTATATTTTTTTAACAGTTTTCTCTCTCTCTCTCTCCCTCTTTATCTATACATACGTATTTATATATCTATCTCCCTGTAATTTGGAGTCAAACCCGCTCGCCCTATAAACCCCATAATTAACATCTATACAAAATACTTTTTTATACACCTCCGTCGAATCATTCTATCAAACCATAAATTCGCTTTTAATTAGGCGATTTTGATCCGTATTTTTATTGTTTCGAATACTCAGTTTCTCTTCGTCGGATTTCTCTGGTTTATTGTTCGAATTAGGGTTTATTCTTCATAAATCGATTTAAATAGAGAGTTATTTACGAGGTTGTTTTCGATTAGGGTTTTATTCGGATTTTATTCATCTCAAATCGTATATGAAATAGGATTACTTTTCGAAGAAATTAGTTGACGATATATCTGAGTTTGCGTTGGTTATTTTCTCAATATTTTTTCGGAAATTGGTATTTTGTTAGAATAATATGATTGATAAAGAAACAAAATAGACTCGAGATGCCGAATATTAACAGTGTTTTGTGTTGTGTTTTTTGTTTGTTTTTTAATAACAGTGTATTGTGTTTTTATTATCCATACACAATACATTGTTTATACATGTTATTTAATACAGGCATACACAATACACAGTTTATACATGCTATTAAATATAGACATACGCAATATAGTGTTTATACATGCTCTTTAATACAGACATACACAATAAATTGTTATATACGCTCTTTTATAAATCCATACGCAGTACATTGTGTATCTATTGAGACTTCCTTTTTTGTGTTTCGGTTATTATCCATACACAAAAAAGATGTATTGTGTTTTTTATACAGGTTGTTTAATACAGGCATACACAATACATTTTTTTATACATGTTCTTTAATACATGCATATACAATACACAGTTTATACATGCTATTAAATATAGACATACGCAATATAATGTTTATACATGCTGTTTAATACAGGCATACACAATACATTGCTATATACGCTCTTTTATAAATCCATACGCAATACATTGTTTATCTATTGAGACTGCCTTTTTTTGTGTTTTGTTTATTATCCATACACAAAAAAGATGTATTGTGTTTTTTATACATGTTATTTAATACATGCATACACAATACATTTTTTATACATGTTCTTTAATACAGGCATACACAATATGTTTTTTATACATGTTTTTTAATACAGACATACACTACATCTTTTATACAAGTTCTTTTTATACATGCATATACAATACATGTTTTATACTTGTTCTTTAATACCGGCATACACAATACATCTTTTATACATGTTATTTAATACAGGCATACACAATACATCTTTTATACATGTTCTTTAATACAGACATACACAATACATATTTTATACATGTTTTTTAATACAGGCATACATAATACATTGTTTATCCATTTACACTTTTTGTGTGTTTTGTTTATGTTGTTTTGTAGTGCAATGGGTAGTATTTTGATGATGTGCAATCTAGATGTTGTCACGGTTGCTAGTTCTAAGATGGTTATAATTGCAATTCAAATCGATATAAATTTTGAAAATTTGGTGGCTAAAATTTGTGATATTTGGTCGCATTTGGATAAAAGTGATGTGTTGTTGACATATTCTGTTCCTCGATATGAAAAATGCCGATTAAATTGTTATTATAGTGTTTATACATGCTCTTTAATACAGTCATACACAATACATATTTTATGCATGCTCTTTAATACAGGCATACACAATACACAGTTTATACATGCTTTTTTAATACGGGCATACACAATACATTATTTATACATGCTTTTTAATACAGACATACACAATACATAGTTTATACATGTTTTTTAATACGGGCATACACTATTTATACATGCTCTTTAATACATGCATACACAATACATATTTTATACATGCTCTTTAATACAAGTATACACAATACACAGTTTATACATATTTTTTTAATACGGGCATACACAACATTATTTATACATGCTCTTTAATACAGACATACACAGTACACAGTTTGTACATGTTTTTTTTAATACGGGCATACACAATGCACTATTTATGCATGCTCTTTAATACAGACATACACAATACATATTTTATACATGCTTTTTAATACAGGCATACACAATACATTGTTTATACACGTTCTTTAATACAGTCATACACAATACATTCCGTATCAATTGACACTGTCGATTTTTTGTGTTTTTCTTATTATGCTTACTTAATACACTTTTTATATATGCTCTTTAATACAGGCATACACAATACATAGTTTATACATGTTTTTTTAATACGGGCATACACAATACATTATTTATACATTTTATTTAATACATGCATACACAACACATAATTTATACATGTTTTTTAATACGGGAATACGCAATACAGGCATATACAATACATTGTTATACATTGCACATAAAAAGTGATGATTTCATATTGCATACACAATGTAATTTTGCAAACAATATGAAAAATCACCATTGTCTATCCAATTTAAAAAGTGCATAACCAATAAAAAAGAGCCATACATAATCCAAAAAAATGAATACACAATCGAGAAAGTTGCATACACAATCCAAAAAAATGCATAAACGGTCGAGAAAAGGGCATAATACACAATCAAAAAAGTACATACATAATACAAAAAATTAAATACACAATACAAAAGAATGCATAAAAAATAAGAAAAATGTATACACAATCGAATTTTCCGGGCTTTTCGAGCTTTTTTCATTTTCATTTTTTTTTTATTTTGGATTTTTATTGTTTTTCTTTTCTTTTTTTTTACTATTTTTTTCGGTTTTTTCGGGTTACCGACTTTTTTAAAAGTTTTTTCAGCATATTTTGAGTTTTTTTGGATTCTCGATTTTTTTGAACTTTTTTCATTTTTTTTTTGTAATTTTGGATTTTTCTTTTTTTTTTTTTTTTTACCATTTTTTTCGAGTTCTCGACTTTTTTGAACTTTATTTTTATATATTTTTGTGATTTTGGATTTTTCTTGGTTTTTTTTTGCCACTTTTTTGGAGTTTTTTCCGGTTTTCAACTTTGTAAAGGTTTTTTCAGCACTTTTTTGGTTTTTTCGGGTTCTCGACTTTTGTGAACTTTTTTCATTTTTTTTGTGATTTTGGATTTTTCTTTGTTTTTTTACTTTTTTTAACCATTTTGTGGGCTTTTTCGGGTTCCCGACCTTTTAAAAGGGTTTTCCAGCCTTTTTTGGGTTTTTTCGGGTTCTCGACTTTTTTGAACTTATTTCATTTTTTTGTGATTTTGGATTTTTCTTGGTTTTTTTTTTAACCATTTTTTTGGGTTTTTTCGGGTTACCGACTTTTTAAAAAGTTTTTCAGCATATTTTGGGTTTTTTTGAATTCTCAACTTTTTTGAACTTTTTTCATTTTTTTTTTTGTTTTTTACCATATTTTGGGGCTTTTTTCGGGTTCTCGACTTTTTTGAACTTTATTTTTATATATTTTTGTGATTTTGTATTTTTCTTGTTTTTTTTTTTTTTGCCAATTTTTTGGAGTTTTTTCGGGTTCCCAACTTTTTAAAGATTTTTTCAGCACTTTTTTGGTTTTTTCGGGTTCTCGACTTTTGTGAACTTTTTTCATTCTTTTTGTGATTTTCGATTTTTCTTTGTTTTTTCTTTTACTTTTTTTAACCATTTTTTGGGCTTTTTCGGGTTCCCGACTTTTTAAAAGGTTTTTCTAGCCTTTTTTGGTTTTTTCGGATTCTCGACTTTTTTGAACTTTTTTCATTTTTTGGTGATTTTGGATTTTTATTGGTTTTTTTATTTTTTACCATTTGTTTGGATTTTTTCGGATTCCCGACTTTTTAAAAGGTTTTTTCAGCATTTTTTGGGTTTTTTCGGGTTCTCGAGTTTTTTGAACTTTTTTTATTTTTTGTTGTAATTTTATTTTTTTCGGTTTAGAAGTCATTTTAACATTAAATAAGGTAGTCTTTTGTGAAAAAAAAATGATGATTTAGAAAGAGAGCGCGAAGAGAGAGAGAGGAGAAAGAGAAATTTTTTGGTAGGTGAGGAGAAATATTTTTTTTTTCTATTTGGGTCAATTGTTTGTTTTGGGAATAATTTGTTTGACTTGTATGTTTTGGTAATATTTTATAACACGTATGTTTTGGGCATTGACCCTATTGTAAAAAAAATCGCCGCGTATAGTAAGAGAATGAATTCTCAAGTTAGCCACTCGCAAAAATAGTAAGTGGGTGAGTAAATAAGAACGTCAGGGTTGTTCTTAATTAGCTACTTACCAACAAAATTGGTATTTTTTATTTAATTACCTACTCATTACAGTTACCAACTTTCCAAAATGGTAAATTATGAATAATGTTCTTGATGAATGTTCTACATTGCAAGCTTAGACGGAGACCAGGCGCCTAGGTGTTAAACGGTGATTCTCGAGAATTAGGCGCTGATTGAGCGGGATTAGGCGCTAGGCGAGCTGTATTGTTCTTGATTGCATAGTTACCAGTATTAAATAAGTTAATGCATGAATTAAATAAAACTGAAGTGTTTTTTTGGGGGGTGAGGAGCTCATCTATGTAAATGGTTGAGACAAAGGAAGGGTAGAAATACAAATAGGCAGAAATTTGTTCAATTTGTTTATGCACGTAACTAATTTGATTTGGAATTAGTACAAATGACCATTATGTTTCTGCTTCATAGCACCAAAGTCAACCAGAGGTCAAATCGCGAAAATTCTAACAACTACTTTTCCCATTGAAAAGTGAATGTTTCTATTTGTTTCCACCGAAACATTAATGTTTAGAATTGTTTCGGGAAGTTTCTTTATTTTATTAAATCGAAGCTATAAATTCATTTTTGAAATAATTTCCATTTAATGTTCCCCAAGGAAGACGCTAGGCGGTAGGGGGTGATAACCCCATACTAAGAACTTTAGCATCCATTCGATCGTGGTTAGAAATATTAAACTATAGCATGCTGGTCCGTAAAAAAATAATTAACCACCTATACATGCTTTCCAGCCCATCCCCGACCAAATCCTGGTTCCACAACTAGGACCAGCGCAACAAAGCCAGTAAGGCTCTTACCTAGCTGCTGGCCCTCGTCAACCGTGCCATAAGGAAATGACATTACTTATAGTCTCTCTGTTCCATGTGATATATGTGTTTCTATTGCTGTAATTTTCTTTTTGTGTTAAATTTATTTGTTTGATGGAGGGAAAAAAGAAATATTAGGCAACCACTAGCTCATACATAGATGATACATATATATATGGTCATTGAAGACACGTTTAGCAGAACGAACATGGAACAAACTTTGGTTGCTTGCATGGAGTTTTCATTAGGCTCCAAATTATTATGAGAGCAAGTTGTGATTGTTTGAAAAAATATTATGTTTATCTGATCTGTTGTTGGAAATACAGATGAGATAATGGGAATTAACTGCTTAGATCAGCTGAAATTGGTTTGTTGGTGTGAATGGTGAGATTAACTTTAATAACATTTAAGATGGTATTGGACCCCCATAACATAAGAATCTGATGTGTCACCTTGTAGAATCCTATATATTTTTTCAAAAATTAGTCTTGCTTCCCCACAAACAGATACCACTTCATGAACTTCAGTAGGCATCTCGAGTGTTTTCTGCTTCTGTTATGGCTTAAAGTAGCTTTGAATAACTGAATAGGTCGTTTGCACTCGTATTTGGTTTCAACTAAGTATTTTAATGAGTTTTGAAAGTAGAAAGCTATCATATACTAAGTAATTAATTCTGCCAATGGCACTGCAGCATGATTCAAATCGTATCAATGGAGAGGGATCCTGTGCAAAGCGTATGTTCTTCTAGTTACACGGGTGTTTTACCTATGATGTAGATAGACTGAATCACGTTGTTGATCAATGGCACTGTTTGGTTTACTTTATCTCTCACCTTCGATGGATATAATGTGTTTTGTCATTTTCAAGGTCACTAAAATTTGTGGGTGTATAGAGTTTCGGGAAAGAGGTTAGGTCGCATTGTGGATCAAGTATTTTTCGCAATTTGCTAGTAATAAAATATTAGACTAGATTCACAAGAAAATTGACTACGTAGACATTGTCATTAGTTTTGTTTCCATATTATGTACTGTAATTTATTCAGTTGTCAGTGTTACTTCCGTTCTGTTTTCTGCCACAGTCAGTTGCTTTACAATATTACTCCTGTCCTATCATGTGTGTGTACACACTTTGGTGGATTAACAGAAAATAAGTTTGATGTAAAAACAATTAATGAGCCGAAAATGGAAAGAGTATATCTGTTATTCATGGATAGGAAACGAAGCACCCTGAGATTATTGATCAGTGTCAGTACTTCATTTGCGTCATAACTGTAATTGAACGAGTTTGAGATAAGAGTGGTTATCTGTTTCTCCTTCCGAAAACGAGAGACCCATATCCACTTGGGTGTCTTGTGAGTTCTTTTTACTTGATGTCCCTTTTAATTTATCTGACAATTCCATATTAGGTAATAGATCCTTTTTTATTTTTTATATCGTCTATTATGGCTGTAAATTATAAAAGACCAAACAGTGCTTTCTTGCTCTTCTTTCCACCCACAGTAGCTAACAACTCGCTTACTTGGCATTCTAGCACCACAAATGTGTGTGTATGTTTGTGTTTACTATATAGTATATACTCCTATCTTTTAATTTTATGCACTGTTGCTCATTTGCTCTTGCTTAGCCACAAAATTGTTTTCAAACTGCGATCTCGAATTTTCATTTTCTTGGTGCATCTCTGGATCTCATTTCATTTCATACATGTATTGCAGAAATAAGGTCAGTATTGTAGCATCAGGTGCCATCCCTCCTCTCATTGACCTCCTCAAGTCCAATAATGGAAATTTGAGAGAATTAGCTACTGCTGCAATTTTAACTCTCTCAACTGCCTCCTCAAACAAGCCGGCAATAGTATCCAGTGGTGCTGCTCCACTGCTCATCCAAGTTCTCAGCTCGGCATCTGTTCAAGGAAAAGTTGACGCTGTCACCGCCCTCTACAATCTCTCTATAGATTCCGAAAACCCAACCCACATCCTTGATGCCTCCGCGGTACCTTCTCTCATCAACCTCCTCAAAGAATGCAAAAAGTACTCCAAATTTGCCGAAAAAACCACGGCACTATTGGAAATAGTGTCCAAAACGGAGGACGGGCGAGGGGCAATTTCAGAAACAGAAAGTGGGATTTTGACCTTGGTGGAAACAGTTGAAGACGGGTCTCTTTTGAGCACCGAGCATGCGGTGGGGGTATTACTGTCATTATGCCAAAGTTGTCGAACTAAATACCGGGATTTAATTCTTAATGAAGGTGCTATACCAGGACTTTTAAGACTAACTGCAGAGGGTACGGTTGAGGCTCGAGAGAGATCTAGAACACTATTGAACTTGCTTAGAGAATCTACCCCGAATAAGAGATTTTTGTCAAGTTCTGTGTTGGAGAAAATTGTTTATAATTTTGCCACATTGGTAGATGGGGCCGATAAAGCTGCTGAAACTGCAAAAAATCTGCTCGAGGACATGGAGTCGAGGCTGAGTACGAAAGGGGTAGTTCGATAATGTTGATTTAGCATAGAATGTGACTTTGATTTCTGGTTTTTGTATTTGCTGATAGTTTTAGGAAATCAGTATCCTACAACAGGGATAGGTTGAGTTAGGGCTGTGTTGGTGTTACTGGGGGGACTTTTTCGCTCGCCTCGTGAGAGAAGAACTAGATGGTGCCACGAGGGGAGACATACCCCTTTATATACTAAAAGAATCTTATATTCACATGTAATTTCGAATTTAAAGTTGTAGCAATATGTCCCTCCATGAATAAACATAATCATGTAGTCTCTAAGTTTTCACTGTTCAATATTTGTGGCTTTGTTGCTGCTTTTGAGATTATTTCTGCGTCTTATTGGGCTGTATTTTATGTTTAGTGTGCAACAAGTTGCTTTTCTTCGCAATGTGTGTTATAGTTTTTCTAATTGTCATAGATACAAATCAAGTTTTCTAAACTTAAATACATGAAACACGTGTGGAAGTATTGCGTTGTTGTTTGAGACGAACTGAGAGTTGTGTTTTCCTGATTCGTGCCATCATATGGGCGGATTCGGAAAATTAACCCGGGACACACTACATCGTGCAAAATGATTAGACTTTTTGTACATGCACTTTCATTAATTCTTAATGAGAATTGAAAATTAGGTTTCGTTTTAGGAAAATGATTTTGCTCACACATTTTTCTTAACAAAAAAATCAATTCACATTACATGACATATATATCTCATCAAGTTTTGATTATTAGTAATACTAGATTTAACATTTTTTTTTAATTAATATTTAAATTTAGGTTAGGTTTAACTATGATTCTATTATATTTTTATTTGAATTTTTAGTGGATTGAATTTTTATATTTAACAATTTTTCTTATTTTTAATTAATATTTAAATTTAGTTTAGACTAGAGTTCTAGTATATTTTTATTTAAGTTTTTAGTAGGTTGAGTTTTTATTACGTGGCGTGACTTGTACTGCTATTTTCTAAAAAAAATTATTCAAACGTTAATGTCAAAATTTGACCACAAGTTTTTGAACAGTAACACAAATAAACGATATGTATAAATGAATAAGTAGAAAAATTAAGATAGTAATTAGTGGTGAGAATGAGATGACTATTTCCCTTCTTAATAGTAATAGCATCATTTTTTTTTTGCCTGATATTACTTGACACGTGTTCAGACAAACGTGAATATGATTGTTATATTTCACCGGGCAAACTTTTCTCTTTTTATACTGAAATACCATATCATAATTTGCATAATGGTAAAATGGTCCAAAGTTTCCAAACAACTCAGCAGCTAGTACGCTCAAAGTCTCAAACTAATATTATATTGACAAAGTTGTATTTTACGAGCAAATTTGGAATACGGGTCGGAAGAGGGTCTAACACCCCCAAAATTTGTTGTTAGTACTCTTTTTATTTTTATTAAGGTAGTCACTTGTCAATATTTTTATTTCCGTTTTTTCTTTGTTCTAATGATTTTTTGGTATAGTCGTGTTTTATTGAGGTTTTAAACCCAAATTGTCAAAAAGGTTTAATACATTCTATAACTATGGTTGGTACACAAAATACTAGTATTTATAGATTGATACAGATAGAAAGAAAAAAAAATAGAGGAAATATAACAAAAAGTGCAAATTTTCTCCAAACCGGTTTGGAGAACACTCCTCCGTACCGACATATGTCGGTTTGTCATTGGTCTAACCATAAGACTTTGATACATCTTTTTGTGTGCCCATAATATTAGGAATTGAATTAAATTTCCTACTAAAAACAACTATGGCTTAACATTAGATTTCAATTAATATGTTTTATACGTTCTTTCTTGGATATAAAAAGAAATGAATCATACAACATATTTCAAAAGTTTCCGAGGAACATAAGGTATTCATCCGAATCTTTAATATACTAAAGTTTTATTACTTGATTTATTTTTTTACAAGACATGAAACACTCTTTTGCTTGATTGTCTATCGCTGCTAAAAAAAATGTGAGCTCGACCATCATATTTCAAATTATTCTGTTAAAAAGGTTTCCTAACATATTTTATATTTCAAACTTATTTTAAAATTTTACCTAAATAATTTTCTACATATTTTTTTATTAATTTTTTTTTAAGTTACCTTGTTTAGTTTCTTTATTCGTTTCGTGACATTTCCATTAAATTCCCTGATGAATATCATAGGTCAGGTTGTATTTTTTTCTTTTAAGTCGTGTAAAACATATTCATATAGCAACTAAACTATAATCTTAACACACATGGTTAGTTTTTAATTGGAAATTTAACTCAAGTACTAATATTTGTGGTCATATAAAAGATATATTAAAATCGTATGGTTAGACCAATGACAAAACGACATGTGTCGGATATAAAGGAGTTCTGTCCAAACTGGTTTGGAGAAAAATTTGTACTCTATAACAAATATGAGAAAAAGCTAACGTGTGTCCTCGGGCGTGTGCATACGTCGTCTAGAATATCAAATGTTATCCAATACATTTTCCATGTTTAATTAGACTAATTTTATGGAAATAATTTAATGTAACATTAATTATATAAATCTTACAAAAGCTAGTGAATGGAATATGATCCTTTCTTTATTTTGCAACAACATTATATATTGCTAATCCACCGTCATTCTATATATTTATTTTCCAAATTAAAAAGTAAAATGTTGTGTTTACATTTAATGTTTATTATTCTATTCTGATTTTGGAGGAAAATAATTTTCATTAATTTCACTTAGGCTACATTAGGTTTATTTAACTTATGGGTCCGTTTGGGAAAATAGTTTTTTGGGGTTGATTTTTTAATTTTTGGATTATAAAAATTCACAAGTGTTTGGCATGTATAATTTTTTTACTTTTAAAAATCTTAATTTTCGGCCTAAATAATCTTTAAAATCTATAAATTAATAATCCAACTTTTGGGTGGATTTTTTGTTTGCTTTTTCTGCCACTTTTATAGGTAGTTAAATAAATTTTGTGCAGACGGACAAATATACCCGTGAAACCCTGAGCTTTTAGCGTAATTATACCATTACTAATTAAATCTACTTCCCTTATATCTGATGATTTATTAAATTATTGAGAAATTTTTGATCCATTTACCTCATCATCCAAGTCTCTCTCTCTATAAGTTAGTCACACGTTGCGTGTGAAACGCGTAATGACATAAATTTTGTAGTATATTTTATTTTGAATATAATATTCAGATTTGGTATCATTTATTGTAGTTATGCAACTCAAAACGAATTGTTAATTAATTTAGCATACATCCGTAATTAGGAAAATATAGTGAGGATAAATTGTTAATTAATTAGATTATTTTCATTTATAATTATTAAAATAGAGTAAGAATATTTTTTTAAAAATTGGACAAAATTGTGCAGTCTCAACTTTTCTTGAGTTTGCATTAATAGTATGATATGATATGTGTGTGCCAAAAAATACTAATTTTCAGACCTTATTCCAAAAAACACATCAAACTTTTCATTACATTTACGTCATACTTTCTCTCTCTAAAAATCATCATAGTTCACGTCAAATTTCTATTTTCTTAACTAAAATTTATATATATACTCCGATCCACCACTTTCTCATGGGTTGGCGTCAATGGTGGTGGTCCTTCGGAGCTCCGGCGAGCCAGTACCACTGTCGTCAACCCCCACTAAAAAAAAATCAAAATTTCATAAAAAATTCAAAAAAAATTAAATAAATTCAAAAAATTGTGTATGCACTATTTTGTAATGTGTACACTTTCATGGATGTGTATGCACTTTTTCGGTATTGTGTATGAACTTTTCGCATTGTGTATGCATTATTATGGAATGTGTATGCATTATTATGGAATGTGTATGCAATTTCGTGTATGTGTTTACACCTTTTCAGATTGTGTATGCACTTTTCGGATAGTGTATGTTTTTTTTTTATGGATTGTGTATTATTGTGTATGCGTTTTTCTCGATTGTGTATGCAATTTACTCGATTATGTATGCATTTCAGATTATTTATACACTTTTTTCGAATGTGTATGCATTTTTCTCGATTGTGTAAACTTTTTTATGGATTGTTTATGCACTCTCTAAATTATGTATGCACTTTTTTTTACTTGTTTTTTGAGTTTTTAGATTTTTTTGATTTTCTTTTTTTTGAATTTTTTGAGTGGAGATTGGAGATTGTGTTTGCACATTTTTTGGATTATATATGCACATTTTCGCGATTGTGTATGTAGCATTTTTGGATTGTGTATGCATTTTTCTCGATTTCTTTATTTTGACTTTTTTTTTTTTGAGTGGTGGTTGGAGATTGTTTATGCAATTTTTTTATATTGTGTATGCATATTTTCGCCATTGTGTATGCATATTTTTTGGATAATTTATGCACATTTTTGCGATTGTTTATGCACATTTTTATTATGTACATACCTTTTTGCATTGTTTATGCACTTTTTGCATTGTTTATGCACTTTTTTGTACTGTTTATACACTTTTTTGAATGTATATGCATTTTTTTATATTGTGTATGCAATTTTTTTCGCATTGTGTATACATTTTTCTGGATGTGTATGCATTTTTTCGTATTATGTATGCATCTTTTTCATGATTGTTTATGCATACTTTTTGGATTGTGTATGAACATTTTTCACGATTGTGTATGCGCCTTTTGTAAATTGTGTATACACTTTTTTTGGATTGTGTATGCATATTTTTTGCGATTGTGTATGCGCCTTTTTTTAACTGTGTATGCATATTTTTTGGATTGTTTATGCACTTTTATCGATTTCTTTTTTTTACTTGTTTTTTGATTTTTTTTTTAAAATTTTCGAGTGGAGGTTGAAGATTGTGTATGCACATTTTTTATATTGTGTATGCATCTTTTCGCGATTGTGTATGTAACTTTTTTGGATTGTTTATGTATTTTTATCGATTTATTTATTTTGACTTGTTTTTTTAATTTTTTGAATTTTTTTGAGTTGAGATTGAAGGTTGGTATATACATTTTTTAGATTGTGTATAAACCTTTTCGCAATTGTGTATAAACCTTTTTTTATTGTGAATGCATTTTTCTCGATTTCTTTATTTTGACTTCTTTTGAATTTATTTAGTAAGTTTTTTTAAAAAAAATTGAATTTTTTTTTATCTTTTTAAATTTTTTTTGAGTGGGGGTTGACGGCGGCGGCTCGCTAGAGCTCCGACGAACTCACTAGAGCTCCGACGGACCATCCCTGTCGCCGCCAACCCATTAGAAAGTAATGGGTCGGAGTATAGATACAAAATTTAGTTGGAGTGAGAGAGTTGAAGAGATGTGTGCTGATTTTTAAATGATAAGAAACATGGAAAGAATGGAGGAGAGATAAACTAGGATCTAAACGAAAATAAAGGTTTGAGTTAGTAGTTTTTTGGAATATATTTTACCTTGGTTAAGACTTTTTTGACATTGCCTTTTTTGGTGTGTTTCGCATATTTTTTATAACCGAATTTTAGTAAATCAATGTTTAAACTTATATGACTTGGGTTGGATTTAATTATCTTGTAATGTTTTTAACAACAATTAATGAATTTAGAAGCTTTTGTGTTTTGGATTTGGTTAGTGGTGTTTAACAAAAAGCTAATTTTTTAGGTGAAAAGAGCTTTGTTTATCAAGCTTAAGATTGAAAGTTTATTTTCTAAGATAAATAAGTAGTAAATAAATAAGCTTTAAAGCTAGGAAATTGAATGATTTCCGCCTTTCAGGAAGTAATAAAATTGTGGCAAACAAGGCCTTGGTGTGACATTTTCTTAAACTAGAATGTTAAACTTATGAAATTAAAGTGATTATATATGAATGGGTATATTCTTAATTTTACATTACTCTGAGATGACAATACTAAAATGCAGCTAAGTCTCTCGGTAACAATTTGAAATAGCGTAGCGGTTAAAGCAGCGAATTATTTGCTGGTACAATAGTGACAGGTTACAAGTTATAACTTTCTGAACTCCGGAGTTTAAATTATCGAAAGGTCAAAAAGACCGAAACACATCATTTTGTTGACAATCAAGATCTTGGCAGAACAAACTATTCTATGGTAACAAATAAAACGATTTAAATTCAAAACCAGGTTGAGCAACGACATTTTAAGCTTGTTCCTTGCAGCTCATAAGCCTAACCTTCTGCTTCTAGCTTATAAGTACTCACCAAAACAAGAAACTATAAAAAAAACCGCATTAGTTATTTCCTTAATCTAATCAGGCATTAAACTTAAACTCCCAAAATCTCTGTAAATCACATTTAACTAATTATAAATCTGTGGCAGCAGTTCCAGAGCTTGAAGTGAAGAAACTACCATGGAAGGCGACAAATGTGAGAGAACACGTAGCAGCGAATGAGCAAGAAAACGTGAATATGATGATAGCAAATGACATACAAATATTGGATATCATCTTTTGTTTAATCTGGTCAAGCGGGATGCTGAAGGAAAAGGAAAACAATTGCTTTAGTTAAAATCATTTTGGGTGTTTTTGATTTCTGATAGTGTTTTTTGCCCATTACACTGTAATAATTGGTGGGGGGTGTTATGACGATTTATATTATATATCAGTCAGTTTTGATAATCACATTCCAATTCCTTCGTCTACTGTTTACTTAACTACTATGGTCTTGTTTGTTTAGACCAATGTTTTAAAAATCACGCTATATAGCGTGAAATGGCGTTTTTTTGGAAAAAAACGCAACGAAAAACCACTATTTGGCTGGAATTGGGCTAAAATCGCGCTATAGTGGACCAAAAGCGCAAAAAACGTGAAATTCTGGACCAAAAACGTAAATAGCGAGTTAGGAAAAAAAACAGGGTATCTAAATAATTAATATATATTGTGTAATTTTCATAAAAGTGTGTGCAGTCGAGATGGTTGAGACAGTGTTGTAATTTCCAACAGACCCTAGTTTGAAATTCACCTACAACATTTTGTTTTTTCAATTTTTTTTTTATTACTATCTAATATATAACTATACATTTCTTTTTTATTGTTATATATTCTAAAATTTAGTGCATATTTAGGCAAAAAAAAAATACACCGCAAAGCGCTATGTAGCAACGTTATTAGCGCTTTTAGCGTTTCTCTCGAAAAAACGCTACGATAGCGATAACGCTATTTAAAACATTGGTTTAGACTGTGATTCAGGTGTAATGAGATTAGAAATATTACGGGTCTATAAGTCCCGTATTTTATATGCAAAGTGCAGACAAAACTATTAATAACTTTGGATTTCAAATGATGGATCATTCTTGAGATATTTGTAATAACTAGGGGATATGATATTATGAGTTCCGGAATCACTAATCCATCATTTTTTTTATCCCGTTCTTATCCGATGAACTCATAGTACCGAAATTTGTAATATGGCAACCAAACTAGACCTATGAGATAGAGATTTGTGCTACTATTTTGATGTTGTTGTCAAACATGCTTGAGAAATGATATTTATGTGTTTTATGTGGTATAATTCTATTATAACTAGTAAACGATATTCACGCATTACGTGTGATAAGTTATAAATTGTGATAATGATACAAATGTAGAGTAAAAAAAAATATATGATATAAGAAGAAAAAAAATAGGGTATAAATTGTGATGATACAAATATTTCGACGAAAAAATATAGGATATAACAAATTTTGTGTGGTTAAAGAGAAAGAAATAGTGTAATTAGTTTTTATTTTTTATAAAAATAGTCATTATGACAATTAATAAAAAAAAAATATGTATATTTTTGGAAAAAAAGTGGCTAAATTGGGCAGACACATTTAACTTGGGTTGACTTACAATAATATAACGATAAGCCAAACTGAGAGAAATGAGTCTGACCAATTTTGCCAAATTTTTTCAAAAATATCTCACTACGTTTTAATAATTACTGTTGGCCCGCGTGCGGCTAACCTTAGAGGGGGGTGAATAAGGTTTTGGCGCTTTTCGCCTAATTAAACTAAGTGCAACTAGCAACCCAACTTTTTAGCTATTCTAAGCTTAGGCGTTTGATAATATAAATGACAAGCTATAATTCATAAACGCAAGCAAGAAAATAAGCAATTGTAAAGGTTGCGGAAAGTAAAAGTAAAGGGAAAGAAAATGACACCGTAGTTTATAGAGGTTCGGCAAACGGCCTACGTCCTCTCCTCGGTACTACCGAGTATTTCACTATAAATAATTTTCCCGGATATTACAATCCTAACGAGCTAATCGACCGATTAAGCTCCCCCTCACTTTATGAGTGTCCCGAAATGAAAAGACCTAGAGCTTTTAAGCAACTCGCTTACAAAGCCTCTACCCGATCACTCGCTCACAAAAATGAGTTTATAAAACACTCGATACAATTTTGTTACAAAAATGTAACTACACTCACTATTCTATTTGCTTCTAAATAAGCTAATTGGTGAGTCTTGGTTGTTGATCGAGCTTGAGTCGCTTTCTTCTTTGATTTCCTCTTTTTCGAATATTTTCACCAAAATGGTGATAAATTGGGTTTTTATTGAAAGAGGTATTTGGATGATTGATTGGTGTTGTAATTGGTGACTTTGGAGAGATGATTGGGCTGGTTTATATAACAGCAAAGTCTGTTTTTCTGGGTTATGACCGTTGAAGATATAACAGCTATTTTCCAGAAAAAGCTGAAAAGCTGTTTTCGAAAACTGCAGAAAACGATCGGTCGTTTTCTACAGTCGATCGGTCGTTTTCTGAAAACGATCGGTCGTTTTTATACTGGACTCACTGGAAGAAATTGGATCAAAAACGATCGGTCGTTTTTGTCCAGTCGATCGGTCGACTGTAATCCTGGTCCCGTAAATCTTCGAATGCTCATAACTCCTTCGTTTTAGCTCCGATTTTGGTTCCGCTTGAACCTATGGCTTCGTTATCGAATGCTCTATCATTTAAAGACCTGAAATATACGTTTTCTATTTTTGGACAAGACAAGAGTTATATCATCGAAATCGTAAAATCATTAAACGCATAATCAAAGTAATAATCAAAATCATTATTGAACTCTATGTTCAACAATTACCAATATAGTTAATCTAATTAATTAACAATTTGTCATCACTATATTTTTCTAATTACGGATGTAGCCTAAATTAATTAACAATTCGTTTTAACCTGCATAACTACGATAAATGATACCAAATCTGAATATTATGTTCAAAATAAAATATATTACGAGATTTATGTCATTACGCATCTTACAGGCAACACGTTGGTAACTTTTACTAGTATACGTATAGTCATGTACATACATCAGTCCAATTTTTCAAACTGGAAGGATATTTATTCATTTTAGCCTATTTTTGTTGGAAATAGAGATAATAAAAGAAGGCAGACGAGTTTACTTAATTATAAAGGAAGATTTAATATACTTAATTATACTTATCTTCTAAAATGAGGCTAGTTTTGTCATTTTTATAAGAAAAAAATCACGAAGTTCAAACCAAATGCAAATTCTAAGAAAATCTAGATTTTTGTATCAATTGCCAAACCACTTTATAAGTTTAGATAATTTAAAATCAAGCTTTTCGGCAACTGATTTAAAAAATTAAATTTTTGACCAAAAAAATCCAAACGGACCTATCTATTGTTTTGTAAATAATTTTTTGGCAACTAATTTGAGGCCTGGATTAATTTCGAAAGTAATTATTTTTTCCTTTGAAATTAATTAATCGCTTTTGATTAGCCAAACTATTCCAAATATTCACGATATGTTTGATTTTCGAATCTTACAATAATTATAGCGATGGCAATTACACATTATTACATTAAATACTATTATAGCGTTAAAATTATTTCCATATTAGATGTGCGTACCCCGGACACGTGTTAACAGAACCGTTTATACAATAAGATTTGTGTGTGTGTTTGTGTGTATTGTCAGTCATTTTATTCCCTGCGTTTGTGTGTATTATCAGCCATTTTATTCCTCCCTTTTACTGTATAATGGCTGCTCATATGTCTCTTCTTACTGAAGGTATGGTAGAAGTTGAATTTTTTTAAACTTTTTATGAGTTAATTTTTACTATTTTTTAGTGAGATTTGTTTTGGATGAATCTAGATTTATTGACATAAATTTAAGTCCTATCATAATAATTTTAATGTTTTCTAATTGAACTTTTTTTTTTAATTATGAAATTTGAAGATTCTATTATCAAGTTTCAAAGTATACGGAATAAATTGTTATTTAATAATTTTTTACATCCAAGAAAGTTGACGAGAGGCCACTAAATCAATAAAATTGATAAACTTAGGTCATTAAATTGAAATTTTGAAAACTCGCGTCGCTAAATGGAAGTTGTCTCAAACCACCACTCAGTTGACGAGTCAATAACAGAAATATAAAAATCATTTTCGTTTCTCCCTTTAAACTTTCCCTCCTCTTTCATTCATTTGCACAGTTACTTATAAGATGGTGCAATTATCAGCCCAATGTGTGACCATCCAACTTCTGCATACCATGTTTTGTGTGTTAGATAATGCTCTAGCATAGCTTTTTTGGCAAAGGTTTACACTATAACCTACTCATGTATATATATGTTTGTGTAGAACTCTGGAAGGCTTGTGCCGGGACACTTGTGGAAGTGCCACGCAACGGCGAAAGGGTTTTGTACTTCCCTCAAGGTCACCTCGAGCATGTATGTCCCCTTTCTTTTAGTCTGATGTGTTGTTTTGAATTATTTTTCAGTTTTTACCTTGCTCAACTGTTTTGAAGGACTGAAAAACAGGTATAACTTCTTTTTTTCCGGTTTCTCAAGATAATTTTTGGTTTGCGTTTTGCGTTTTGAACTTGGGTTTCTTTTTATACTTAAGCTCTAATCTGGAGGTGAAATTTGTGTTGGTTTTTACTGTATCGAAAAACAATAATATAAAAAACAAGCAGTGAAAGGAAATAACAATTTTATTTCACTTGAAAATGAATATGACTCTGTTATAAATTTCTGACTCGTACTGAACTTAAATTGCATGAATTAAAATTCCAGACAGATTTAATATATGTTTATTAAACTGCTGGACTGAATAGTAATTGTATGAAACTGTCAGACATAATAGTATGATTACTAAACTGCTGGACTGTTTTGCAATTAAAAGAAACTGCCAGACAGAATAATAAAATTACTAAACTGCTGGACTGTTTCTGTAAATAACTGAAAGTACAGAACTGGAAATTAACTTACAGAAATGAAAATTACAGAATCGTAAATTATAGAAAGATAAATTACTGAAATGTAAAGAATGAAAAGTAAATACAGAAAGATAAACAGTACTGGAATTTAAAATTACAGAATGTAAACAAAATTAAAACTAGTACTGAAATAAAATAAACAAAAGACGAGGTAACTGCAAACAGTTTCCCTTAAACAATATTTTCCGAACCATCTTAGTGTTTCTGGTCCTTGGGACTTTGTTCCCAAGGTACAACGTCTATCACTGAGTGGCTCGTATGAAAACGACACCAAACCACATGTCGAGCTGTTGGTGGTGCGATTCTCTCTCTAATATGATGTTGTGTATGATGTGTGTGATTGATGTTGTGTCTGAATGAGAGGGGGAGGGCTGCCTTTTATAGACTTTTTCAGAAACCGCAGCCATAATGGTCCATTTAATTATGTGAGTTACACCCCCAGAATCCGCCATTCAATTTCTGAAACTGCAGCACTCAATCTGTAATTTATTCTCATTGAATGCTGGCGTTTCAACTTGCTAGAAACTCTAGAGACTTCTTTTGTATTTTATACAAAACTTTCTTTTCAGACCTAAGACCCGAGACATTCCTCAAATCCCAAATCGCAAGGCCCAAGGGCCCGTGTCCGTGCATGCGCCCATGTCTGTGCCCGAGGCCCCAGACCCGAGCGATCGCGCGTGTGTGTGATACACACTCATACACACGTGTATGTGGACATAATAGTTTAACGACTACATGGGTTGGACTTTTATATATATTGGAAAATTAACTCTTAATTCTCCAATATGTGATAACCCTCAATGGTTTTTCCCTTCTTTCTTCTATTTTCCAGCATTAAGGTTTTCCCTTCTTTCGAAAACCAAACTTTGAATCTGACTAGTATTCACACCCATTCTCCGAATAAGTCATGCGATATACTGTTACGAAGCTCGTCACACGAGCTACTCAAACGCTTTGAGTACGTCATAAAAAACTCAGAGTTGTTACATGTAATATTGACTCAAAGTTGGTCATTTGACCATTCGGAACACCCATGTACAATACATGTTTTCCAACAATTTGTTCTTGGTTTTCTTTTTGTCTTTTTTTTTACGAACAAACCTCCATAGAGGGGGCTGAGTCATAGACCCCTACCTATAAATAAATATTCACATAAGTACAGTACCGCGAGGGGTCCTGGAACCAAGCCCTCCGAAAATAAGTGAGAATACATCAAATCTGCAATAATGAAAAATACATGGCAAAATAAATAACTCGTAAATGGGACAAAATTATACATCAGGTCCTAATATGCGGAGTTCCCGACCTATCTAATGTCAATATACCGCCAATGACATACAGTAAATATCATCTATGAAAGAAAGTCTGTGAAATCCGTTGAGCGCACGCCCAATTAGCCATAAAATCAGCTGCCTAATTCGCCTCTCTAAAGACGTGTTGAATCAAGATATCGTGCAGTGAGCATAAATGGAGAATACGCGAGATAATGTAGCTATGCTCCCAAGGGCCAAGAGTCATCAAAGAAATCCAAGATGATACTGTCGTCAAATCTGTCTCAAGCTCAATATGCTGAAAGCCCAAAAAGATCGCCAGTTGAATGCCTAACAGGATCGCCTAAAGCTCTGCATAGATGATAGGTCTCTCACCTAATAACTCACCAAAAGCCCCCACAATAATGCCCTCGTGGTTTCGTAGAATGCCTCTTGCCACTGAAAGCCTCGAGTTTTCCTTTGAGCACCCATCAACGTTTATCTTGAACCTTCCCGGCGTGGGTCGGATCCAAGAAACTAAAGGAATGGAATGAGCTCTATGAGAAAAAATCCGGAGGGTTGACACAAAACTAACGTATGTATCTCCTCTCACGTGCTATGGACGAAAACCGACCGCGATGCCTAGAAGCTGAAGATCTGAAGTGATTCTTGAAACAACTGACTCATGTCGGTACTCATCTCGAGCCTCGCTATCGAATCTGTGGGAATTGCGCGCCTTCCAAACATGCCACAAAATGTAGCAGGCTGTCACGCACATGATCGATGGAAGAGCCATCACGATGCCACTGACGAGAAATCTTGATAATCGAATAAATCTGCAGGTGTCGAATACCAAATCTGCAGGGACAATTGATGAATAGATGTCTAAGGGTCTCGCAAGAAGACTGACAAGTGTAGTGCGAGGCAAACTGGATGTGTACACGTCTCCTATGAAGCGCGTCGACTGTAGCCAAGAATCCTCGAAGTAGACGCCAAAGAAAGAATGACACATGTTGTGGAATGGGGCGCTGCCATATATATGAGTAAACCCTATCGACCTCTCTTCGCTGACGAAAAATGCCCCATACTGATCGTATCCCCATCAACCGACAAACTCCACCATATCCTATCCGTACCAACCCCATCAACTATTCCTGTAGGTAACATGAGAGACTCGAGACAACTCTGATCCCACTGTCTCCCGCTCCAAAAAGAAGAGACCGTCTCATTATCGGGAGCCCCGTGATTGTGGACAGCAAGCGGACTATCACTCATCCAACAGTCGTACCAAAAACTCACTCCTGAACGAATATGCCAACGAATAAATAGCTCAACAGAATCCTAAACCGACCCATGGGAATCCAGAGGGGCAAAGCCAGGTATCTAAAAACAACCGATGCCGGATGAGTGGCTTTGCAATACTTTGCCCTCATGTACAGAGCGCAAAGTGAATGTTGCTCGCGAAATCTCGACCATAACTTGGCCTCACAGACTGAGACGAATTTAGATAGGGAACGGATACCCAATCCGCCTTCCTCAACAGGAAAGCAAACTGCAGTCCATTTGCACCAATGAATCTTCTTGTGGATGGTCGAATCACCCCACAAGAAACGAGTAAACATCCTCTCAATCTGGGTCAGCACCGCCTTCGGTAGTCTAAGAACGTGAAACATGTGGATAGGCATGGACACGAGAACATACCTAATAAGTGTGAGCTTTTCACCGAAATTCAAGAGGCGGTTAGCCCAACCCGATATAAGGTCTCAAATCCTACTAATAAGTTCATCGAAATATACTATCCTACACGCTCCAAGAAAAATCGGACAACCAAGATAAATAAACGGAAGCTCGCCTATCTGAAAACCTGTCACCGTCTCTACTATAGTCGCCCGTGAATTTAAAGAAATAATTTTGTTTTTAGGCTGTTGTGTTTATTATATTTCTCCTTAGTTTTTTTTTTTTTTGGAATAATGCGCTTTTGTGTTATGATGTTTTTTTTAGAGTTTCTTAAATTACCTCGATCCTGGAAAGGTTTTTTTTTAATTTTTTCAGTATTAATTTGAATGCGGGTAGGGGTGGAATGGTATACCGTATTATACCAACCAACTCTCATACAGTAGTGTACCGCTAATAATAATGGTACGGTAGTGGTATCAAATTTTAGTATGTCACGGTACATACCATTTTGTACCACTTCTCTTTTCGAATCTAATATATTCATTTATAATCTGAATAGAAGTAGTAAGTTATCCAATTTTTTAGTACTATTAAATAGTACTACACTACTACTCACTAGTTTAGTATATGTATTCCATGTTCAATATTTCGGTACATGATGTTATTTAAATAATCTAAAGGCAAAATTATACCCATGGATTTGTTGAATTTTGTTGTACTTATGTAGTTTGCATTTAGTATATTCAAGTTTAATATCTTTTAACTTTAATCACTGGATTTGAGTTACATGTTCGCTATTATTATTTTTTATGTTATATCATAATTGTTTCAAAATTTGATAATTCATGGTTACCCAATAAATTCAAAAAGTTAACATCAAATTGAATAAAAGATCGTTATATGTAAAATATAATGTGATAGGACTAACTGCTAGTTAAATTTTGTGTGGTGCTACCGATGTGGTAATTGTACCGTACCATACCAATACCGTAACACACTTACCGTATACCATATTGCGGTATACCGCAAGTATGGTACTGTGATGGTATGGAATTTTTAGTACCAAATTTGTGTGGTAGCGTAATTGTATAAGTAAATTTCCAATGGTAATGTACCACTTTCACCCCTAGATGGTGATGTTTTTGTTTCATCTTCCTTAATTTGTTTGTTTTTCTAATTTAATTTTGTGTTATTTCTATGTTTTTTGCCTTTCATGGAAATCTTGTTATATCTTTTTTCCAAGTTGCTTGCTATTTTCTGAAAGTCGGATTTGTTTTTTGTTTTTAAATTTGCCAGTTTGTTATTGTTGGTGTTTCTCCTAAATTTCATATTATTTCTTTAGCTCGAGGCATGCATAAATGAGGAGCTGGATCATAGTGCCTCACTCCTCAAGCCTCCATCCAAGATCTTATGTCGTGTCGTTGACATTAAGCTAAAGGTATTCATTTTTTATTAGCTTAATTTTCGATTAAGGTTCTAGAATTATTATTATCAATTGGTTTCATTTTTGAGCAAATAGTAGCTAACTAGTGATATGGTCATATTTTATTTTGTCTAATTATTTATTGGCAATGCAGGCTGAAAATGACACCGACGAAGTTTTTGCAGAGATTGTCTTGGAGCCGGAAGAAAATGTAAGTAAATTTTGCAAATGGTTTTTATTTGAGCTTATCCTGTTGCATATTTTTATTTTATTTTGGAAGTTAGATTTTCTACTTCTAACTTATAAGTTCATAAGTTGCATTCATTTTGGGCCTAATACATTTCGTCTACATTGTTTTTTTTTCATAGTTTTTTACTATTCACTTTTGTTGGGTGTATTCAAAGGAGAGAGAAAGAGTGTATAGTGACACGAGAATGCATAACTACTATAAACACCCTTCATTTTATTGCACTACCATTTTGACATAAACACAAGTAATTTATATGATTTTTAAAACAAAACAAAATAAGATGAGTTGTTTATTGGAAAATTCTACCTTTGATCAACAAATTGAGTCAAGAAAAGGTGCAATTCTTTTAACTTTTTTCAAAAAAAAATATTATTTGTTTGGATACTGAATATAAGTATGTAAAAAGACTTGATTTTTTTTACTTATCTTTTATGTTGTGTGTTATCATTTGAATAACTATTTTAAAAAATTTTGTAAGAGAATATGTATTTTAAATAATCTGTTGTACAGATAAAAATGTATTTAGATAATCTGTTGTAAAGAAAAATGCATTATAGATATTTGTAAAATGAATATAAATGGTTTAGTTTTTAAAAATAGATAAGCATCTTAAATAAGCTGCTGTGAATGCTCTTTTTATGTAAATAATCTGGTGTAAAGAAATGTGCTACATACACCATATTTGGTTTTTTAATTCAAATTTTGAGAAGTCACAATAACTTTTGAAAAAAAAAGAGGTTCATCAGGTTCCTCATATTGAACTTCAAATCATCATATTGAACTTCAAATCATGAAGGTGACTCCATATTCCTTATAAAACAGGAGCCAAATGTCTTCCACATTTTTATTTACATAAATATTTAATATTAAAACTCTAATCATTGGTGTTTTTATTCTTAGTTAGAAGGAGAAATAAAATAAGAAAATTTGTAGGAAAGATGATGTTTTGTATATATATATAAAAGTGTTACGTAAAATTAGAAATAAGTATAGTTTTTTTTTTTAAGTATGAGAAATAAAAGAAAAGCTACCGTTGTGAATACTGATTATTCTAATTTACATAAGAGTAGAAACAATAAGCATATTAAACACTAGAAACAGTTGTACTTAATAATTTCTTTTTAAAAATATTGATTTCAGCAGACTGAACCTCAAAGGCTGGATATTTGCCATGAGCCAGCTAGACCCAGAGTCTTCGCATTTGCTAAAACTTTAACAGCATCAGATGCTAGTTCTCATGGGTCTTTCTCCATTCCAATAAAAAATGCAAACGAGTGCCTTCCCCCGCTGGTAATTTCTCCTCTTTTTACGACTTGTCGCAATTCGTTGGAATAAAAGTTTTATTTGCTGAAACTCTTGTTTTTGCTTATTTTATTTCAGGATAGGACTCAGCCGAACCAATCCCAAGAGTTAGTTACCAGAGATATCCATGGTCAGGAATGGAGATTTATACACAGGTTTCGAGGTACTGCTTTCCTTACCCATCCATTTTCATATGTTTCAAAGCGTATATAACTAATGCAGAGTTTTTGAAATATTTTGCAGTCCAACCAACCCGGCATTTGCTCACCACAGGATGGAATGCATTTGTGACCGCAAAGAAACTAGTTTCTAATGACAGTTTTGTGTTCCTAAGGTACCTCGTTATAGTCTTATTTTGTTGGATATGCCACTGTATTGAGTCATACATAGGCCTCATCTTTTTCAAGCTTTCACCCCTTTTTTTGTTTGTTTGTTTTGGTATGGAATGCTTGAGTTTGATGTTTTTTCTCAGCCTCAAGAAATTAGCTTATTTGGATAAAAGAGACAACCAAACAAGTAGATAGACGACATAGTCGGTGGTAAAATACTTTGTTTAATAATTTGGTTTTTTAGGGGTGAGAATGGGGAGCTCCGTGTGGGAGTTAGGCGTGTGTCCCACCAGCAAAACATAATGCCAGCGTCAATCGTAACTCCCCAAAATATGCATTTAGGCGTTCTCGCAACTGTCTCTGAGGCCCTCTTAAAGAAATCCAGTTTCGTGGTCCATTATAAGCCACGGTAAGATACATATACATTCCCTTCTTCTTTTTTGGTGTAAGTAAATGCTAGATTTTTTTCTATACCTCAAAGATCCTGCTTACATGCTTAAAAGTTATTGCCAAACAAGACCATATGTTCTTATTAATGAATTGTATTTATTTTTAAGAGCACATTAACTGGTCTAACGCGTTGCTTATGATAACAATTATCAGGACAAGTCGGTTCATCATTGGGGTCAATAAGTACCTTGAATCCGTGAACAACTGTTTTGCAGTTGGGATGCGATTCAAGATGAGATTTGAGACGGATGTCTATACGGATGTGAGGTAACATATTAAGATAAGCTGGTTTTTATTTCGTAGAAAATTAAGATTGACATATTTTTTACTTAATTCCCTTTCAAGGTAAAAAAACTTGATGTACAGTTCAGGGAAACTTCAACAACGTGACTTGTAGATGAATTCTAAATAGTAGTATTTCGTTCCACTAAGAACTGAAATTGGACGTTGGCATTTAATGGGAAATAAGCAAAAATATTGAAAAACAAGTCTAAACTAATTTTGTTTTTTCCGTTGTTATTATTGTCAAGATTGTGCTTAGATTTTGAGTTCTTTTACTTGACCAGGTTTACAGGCGAGATTGTAGGAATTGAGAACTTCTCGCCTCATTGGAAAAATTCTACATGGCGTAGCTTGAAGGTGGTTACCACACCCTTGGTTATATATTATTTAGTTCTTTTATCATTCTTTTCTTTGCCGTCAACATAGGGGTCGACTAGGAAGTCTTCATATTCTTCATTACCTAATGGTTTGTTTTTCTTTTTTCAGGTTCGGTGGGATGAAATGGCATCTATCCCAAGGCCAGAGAGGGTTTCCCCTTGGGAAATCGAACCGTTTTCAGTGGTTGGGCGTGCTACCGTTTCCGAACCAACAACGAACAAAAGGCCCAGAGCCCCTGAAATGAATGGTGAGTAAATTTTCTAAGGCCTGTTTGGATTCAGGTTTAGCTTATGTTTTATATTGGCAAAAAACTAGGGCATTATTTGGCTGGCCAGACCTAAACCTGAAATTTTTGTATTTCTTTATAAGCTGAAAATGCTAAAAACTCTTAAGCTGCAAGAATTTAAATTCAACCTATCTTATTATAAGCTGATCCGAAACAAGCACCACGTATGATCAGGCATGTGTATATAAACTCATTAAGATTCTCTTCTTAGTAAACCTATTGTAATGGTGTCAACTTATACCTATGACTTTGTATTAAATCGTATGATTTGTCTTTTCAAATAACTGATGCTAGATCTCTAACAAGACTAATTTCACGCGAGTACATTCTTCTCATAATCTACATACTAGTCCAGTAAACCATTGGCCTTGTTTGTTTGAGCTTTTGAGCTTCGTATTGCTTTTCTTTTTGCCTATTTTCTGGTGATTTGGCCCGAAAAAGGTTTCAAGGTTTTACTAAAAGAGCTGTTTAGAACCTCAAACTATCCAGCTTGTTCGCTTAACAGCATCAATCAAATAATCCCAATATATGCATTAGAGATATAAATTGAGTAGTTTCAATTCAATTATGTCCAAACAACCTAATTTTTGGTGTATTTTTCTTATTTTCAGGTGCCTCTACCTCTCGCAGTCCACCACCCTCAGATAATACAAGCTCGGGCTGCTTCTTGTTTGGGGCGGACTTAAGCAAACCTCCTTTGGGTTAAGCTCGGGCAGCCAACTATCACCGGAGAAATCAGGTAGTGACACTTTTTTATTTGATATTGTTTTATGCAGTTGTAACATGGAATCCAATGTTCAATCAAAGAACTTAACTAGGGAACTCGTTTGTTCGCATGTTAAAGAATATAGATAATTCTTCTGAAAAATTGAAAGGTACTATGTTAAAGTTATCACGCATTAGTAATAAAATCAATACATGAGTTCGATAGAATCTGGAGAAAAAAACCTTAATTCTGAAAAGCTGAAGATATAGTGAAGTAGGCGAAAACAATGTTAGATGCTGTAATTTTTATCTACCTATTGCAATAAGAAAAGCGCTCTCACTATTTATTTGTTCGGTAAGTCAGCGCTCTCACTATGCATTCGATGTATCTACAAAAAAATTATATATTCATGGCGATATTATACTCACAACGGCATTATGATATGAGTAAATAAATTATTTTAGTCTAATAATACTACTTAATAAAATGTGTTTGTTAAGAGATTGCAAGGAATGTGGAAGAGAGGAAATCGAGAAGAGGTGCAATGGAGAGGGTAGGATTCAAGCTACAGTACCGAGATTTGGTTGGTGGCCAATAAAGGCTTATTTGCATTCCCCTGGTTTTGTATCATCCGGTGGTAGGTACAGAAGGCGTGGCCAAAACAAGGATGAGGTGGCATTCGGAGCGAGCAATGTTCGACTCGCAACTGAGCCCGACTTGGTCCCGTTCTTTTATTATTAGTTTACTTGAGACTTTCGTTACTCTTTCTTATTTTCAGTCGGCATGAGACCTAATTGAATTATTTTGTTAATTGCCAGACTTATTAGTAATCGCGAATAGGGCCCTCGGGTGTTTTCTATTCGCAAAGTGGCCCCTCTCATCTTGCTGAGTGGGGTTGCCTCCACATTTTTATCATTATTCAGTACAATAAAGGTTTAACTATTTATTTTCTAGTTTGGAGATTTTGACTGATAACAGTGTTTTAGTTATCTTGGTTTGTCTAGCACCGTTGGCGCTAGCCTATGTGGTTTGATCCATGAAGCAAGAAAATGAAAAAAAAAATATGTTCCTGAAGAAATATACGACGAAACTCAGTGGATAAATGATGAGATGCAGTGGAGGTGGAGCTAATAATTTATTCATTTGGTTTTCTGAGTTCGAGGTTGTTTGACTGTAGCTTTATAAAAATAATAAGCCCATTTTTTTAGTTTGGGGTAAGATCTAGGTTCATCTAACTCAAAGCTTCTAGTTTGTTCTGTTAAAAAGTCGATAAAACTTCAGCTGGTCAGACAAATATAGTGAATCAGTGATGAGACTCGATCGATAAATGATGAGACTCAAACGGGCTAGAGCTAGTAATCTCTTTATATATTAATTGATACCTCGTCTTGCTGTAGCTTTTAAGCTCAGCTTTTTCCCCTTAAAATCTGGACTGCATTTGGTTTTTGCCTAAAAAGCTAGGAGCTTCAAGCATGGTGAACCAGCTCTTTTCCAATCTCAAAATTCCCAGCTTTTTTGCTTACTTGCTGCAGCCAAACAAGCCCAATGGCCTTGATTGGTTGAAGATTCATGCATACCTTTTTTTGCTTTAAAAAAGGCCTGTATATGGATGATCACTTCAAAAAAGATTTTTGGTTTTTTGGCCAGGAAAAGCCAGAAGCTACTGTGATGAACCCAACTTCTTTTTCACAACCTTAGAAATAAAAGTTCATTTTCTTAAAAGCTCCACCCAAGTAAGGTATATGTTTGTGACTATTGTGGCATGGTGGTTTAAATTCATGTGTTCTTTTGTTCGTTTCTTTAGCAAGAAGAAGCAAGGACTGAGGAAATTCAAGCGATAACAGTTCTTGGGCAGTTATATTGATTTTGAAATTTGAAGTATATTGGTTTTATTATAGTGATCATAATTAATCAACCTATGAAATAATCAGCAATAACTTGCTACTTGTTGTAATACAACTATTAGCTAGGTATTTAGGGAGACAGAAGTAGAGAGAGGGGAGAACAGTATCGTCTTTATTAATGAATGAATATGAATGGAATGTAAAGTACAAGACCCCTAACCCTCTTTATATAGATAGAGGGGTAGGGTTACAAGACCTGCATGGGCCAATAAAGTATAAGCCCAAGAGTCCAATAATCTTACAACACTCCCCCTTTGGACGTCTTGAATTCTTCGTCTTCATGCAGTCGATCTGAGTCGAGTTCATTCGCAGTGCTAAACACATAAAAACCTTAGGGCCGAAAAACCCAGTGTGGGACAAAACCGGTACCTAGGAGAAACTGTGTAGCCGAATGATATAGGCCGAAATATCATGTAAGTAACTAACCACAAAACAGTGTGCCTCATCAAAACCTTGGCAGAGCAAAACCAATGGGAAAATCTCTGATCAAAAGAAAAAGAGTGCAACAGTGGTAGTAGTAGGGGATCAACCACAAAACAGGTGCCTCATCAAAACCTTGCTAGAGTAAACCCAGTGGGAAAAACCTCTAGTCGAAGGACAAAAGAGTACACAGTGGTAAGAAGTATACAACCGGATACTCCCCCTAATTCGGCAATCTTAAGTGAGATAAGATGGGAACGTGTCTCGCTAAAAACCTTGCCAAGGAAAACCCAGTGGGAAAAAACCTTGGTCTAAGGACAAAAAGAGTACACGAGCATGCGACTGGATGCTCCCCCTCACTTGCACACGACAGGGTGCGAGGATTTCGACTAAGTAGTAATTAGTGCAATAAGCATTCACCTGGATGCTCCCCCTCACTTGCACACGATTGGGTGCAAAGATTTCATATTCCAAGAAAGAGTACGAGCATTCGACTGGATGCCTCATTTACTTGCACACGACTGTATGCAAGAAAATATAACGTGGAATAAAATGAGCATTCGACAGGATGCTCTTAAACTTCATATGTGAAGATTTATTTCGACGATAAATGCTAAATAGCATAATGTAGTCATGTCTATCTTGATCGATAACAACAAGTTGTCTTCTATGACAAGTGTTTTATCTGTATCGTGAGACAGAGCATATGTAATTCAAATATGGCTAATACTAGCTCGAAACCATATACACTCTCAAGTCGTCTCATAGAGCACGAGCAGATCATAGTGATTCGTTTGGAGTCATTCCAAGACCTCCAAGATATCGTTTTATTCCTAATGGCAAAGACATACCATGTTAGAAATATCCCTTATGCGGGTCTGATAAGTAACCAGTATCGGTATAACCGAAAAAGGGTTGCGTTAATTCGAGTGCCGAAGGGGGTAGGTACACTCGATGATGCAAAATGGGATAAGATAAGCCCTCATCCATAGTTACCTTAAAAGGTAATGGGAAAATGTCTTTTATGCCATTTCGATAGCAGCGTGATAGCGCAATGTTGTGTCGAGCTATACCATTCACAACATACGAGATGTTCGTCCTAGCACATTAGACCAAGTACAATGATGCACTTATTGTACTTAGATATGAACATCATGGTTCAATATCTCTTTGTCGTCTCATCAGGGACGGACCGGGTCTATATCAATGTCTAGTGATCGAACGATCAAGGGAGAATCTGACGACTTAGCGTCATAATGACTAAAACGTCAAAACACCTTCTGGGTGTAGTCTGAATCATGGACTTAGATTCAATCTTTACGGGACTCGATCATCGGTCCGAGTCACTACCGTGTCTTCCCAAGATCCTTCATCTCGAAGGCAAATCCAAAAAAATGGATCGCGTAATAAAACACGCAAGGGCATAATACTTGTTCAAGTATCCCAAGCTAATCAAGTACTCACTTAGGCGGTATACCACATCCGCTCGGATTATATTAATCCATATAGTGAACGTCTCAGTTAATTGAGATCGTATTCCGTGGTCAGGAACTACTTGATTCAAGCACATGAAGTCACACAGGGACTTTCATCTATATCTCTTTATCTAAATCCCCATAGCGATAAAACCGTGACCACAATCGCATGCTGCATAATCAGTTTTTCAGAAACTACTAAACTGATAAAGTAGGGGACCGTTATAACGTCCATTACGAGGAAATCAACCATCTCGTAATCAATTCCAATGTGTGAGAGAAGCCTTGTGCTACTAGGCGAGTATTCTACAATCTCATTATTCTCATCACTTTTCCTTACGAATAACCAAATAAACGAACTCGTTTAACATTGGTGGTGTTGGAGCTACAGGTCCGAACACACTTTCGCTAAGAAGTCTACTTGGATTGCAAGTTTCCATTAGTCCAGTCTATTCTCCGTTAACTTCAGGCAACGGTACATGGTTCCCTGTCATAATTTGCTCATATTATCGGTCGTCACCGAATATATGAACAAGTAATCAATGACAGTCTCGTTTCGCTTCAATATCGTCTAAGATATCATGATCGACAGATATTTCGAGATTCTTAGGATGAGGAGGAAATCACACATCTCCTTAATCCTTTATAATCTCGTGCGACAAACGAGTTTCAGTTCACCACCTCTGGGGATGAACGAATTTGGAACCGGTCAACTTCCTCGTATCTTGGGAAGGACGACAGACTGACGGCCGACGGCGGTGTCCTTTGCTTAGCGGGTTCGGCCAAAGCAACGTGTTACGACAGGAACACGGCGTCCGACAGGGATGTCTATCCTTGCAAGCATTTTGCAGCAGGTATAAATGATCTCGTGACATCTCATAAAGTCATTAAATGCATCTGGCATTTAGTTAGACTTGAGGGAGTCTATGCACTTACTTATCACTAAGTGCAGTTTTGGGGATCAAGCTAAGACTGAGTGGGTTATGCCACGTTACTTCACGTCGTTCCTTATCAACGGTAACGTGCAAATCTCCCCCTAACGACGGGGAGAACAGTCTTAGCGATGTCACTTTCGCATATCATGCGGTAAAGAGATCGCTTGCCAAGGTTACTCTATCAAATGATAGGCAGGAGATTCATAATCGACTTATCTCGCCTTCAGAGGTCCATATTTTGAACGCTAGAGCGGCTCAATCAAAATATTAATTAATCACTCTAAACACGTGTTAATATGAGACTTCTGGCTCATAACCAGTAACCAGCTGGTACGCATATGGTGTTTGAGTGTCTATGGGCCTCATAACGGACCAATGCAGCAAAATAGTATAACCCTACACGGAAATATAAATCTTGGTGTGCAAGACCAAGAAATGCATGCAATCATTTGCAGTCGCATTATCAAACTTTCCGTGAGTCCATTTGGGTCTGAACATAATCGACAGGATGTTCAATTTCAATTTCCAAACTCAAGTAATTCAAATCGAAATTTCGATTATTACTCTTCGGAATTATCAAGTCGACTAGACTTTTCAGAATAATCCGGATCATGAGCCATCAACTTAATGATATGGCTAAAAGTTTGGAAAGTACTGCATTTATGTGGACAATAGTAAAATGTGACCATATTGTCGATGCATCAGCCATAACCATTTATATTTATGGTCCATCTTATGGTTGGATAAGTCCACAATAACTCCTTCAATTCTTTACAAGAATTCTACGAGTCCATTTCGTGATCTTTACACATACTAGTCTCTCAAAGTGAGCATTAGCGGCATTAATTTCGGATTAATCACGAAATATATTCTCAGAGAGAATCCAAATGCGATGCGATTATAAATCAAGCATCGTCTTTCGACTCGGGAATATCTCATCCGGTCAATGCCACAATATCAAAATCCTCTGATCAATCGACGACAGGCGAATGATAGTATAGACAATCATGTCTTAGCATCTAAATCTTTTATCAATCGACGACATGCGAAATGATAAAGTAACTTTAAATGCTTTTAAAAAATATGGTAGCAACCACTTGAAAGACAGTTCAACTCCTCTAAAATACGTTTTTGAGTGGAGGCTATGTAAAAAAATTTCATTTTTTTCATGAGCTATTACCAGATAACACTGGTTTTCTCGAATATTTTATAACTCAACAAGGTACGGCAGGACCTATATGAGTATAAGACCTCATATTTGACAAATCAATTTGGTTTTACCAAAGATTTCGATTTTGGAACGACAGGTCCATAATCATTGTCACAAAAGGACTCTTTTAGGCAAGTAGTTGGTTAAATTATGTGGTACACTGTTACCCACTATTTCCAAAAAAAAATCAACTACCCCACAAGTATTGCCTAAAATTTCAAAATTTAAAGTTTGGTCACATTTGTCAAAATTAATTTGCTCAAAACACTTTAAATTATTTCGAGAAATTTCGTAAACAGGCAAACCATAATCCAAAAGTATGTCCAAATGGAAAAATCATAATCCAAATGGAAAAACATAATCCAGATGAGCGAAAAAAAATGGCTCAATCAAAATCAATAAAGAAAGGTCACAAACTCATTTGAGCCACAAAACCGGGGGTCTCAAGAGTTTCCTTTCAGTTAACTTTAACCACATTAGCATCGGGTTTTTTTTACCTTTGTAATAGTTTTGAACTATTTAAGGGGTAACCGTGCATGACCTTTGTCTTTATAGCATAGAGTTGCCTCATTGAGCATTATCTCTTACTTTGTGACAACGGGCCATATTGTTCCTTTCAATTACTGTCTTGGAGCCACAGGTTTTCGATTTTGACGATTGTCTAAAATCTCGCTTGGCTAGGCGATTCATCGGGATCGCGACAGTTTGAGACAAATAACACTTGTCTCGGTTCTCGATTCGTGGAAAAAAATGTACACGAAGAGCATGAATATTAGGCAAACAATTCGCCATTGACCCAATATGATTAAAACTACTCACCGGGGTAATTTTCTTATCCAATAACACATGGGTGATAAAGGAACATGGTGAATATAAATTCACGATACTGCTTATGGAATACAATTTCCAAGCTAGTATTTTGGTGAAGGATTGCTCTAATATGTCAATTTCAGACATTTGTTCACCATAGACGTCATCACATCTCAAATGCGGTGGCGAAATAAAATCAACGTCTTAGCATTCATCCTGATGGTAACAACAAACTCGTGTTTTACTCATCAAAGATGGCATCCAAAAAAAATTTGGGCATCACATTTTCACACATCAGGGTGAGTAACATGTGGTGACGGATTAAAATCAACGTTTAAACAGTCATTTCGCAAGTATGTTTTATGATTTTTCTCATCATATATGGCATCCAACATGTGTTGGGAGTTCTGGATTATTTATCATATAAAACGACTGGTTTATATGTTTATGGTTTTCACAAGCACAAACGTTTTTTCGAAACGACACGTTCGAAAACATTAGTTTTGCTTCTCATGTGAATCGGTTCTCATTGATCGAACGACAGGTCGATACTGAAACACCAATTCGGCGAAACATACATCACTATATAAACACACTCGGGGAAATTATTATTTAGTCAACCCCTTTCGGTAGCTCTACTTGAAAAACGACCAGGAAAGACGATGAGGGTGGAGGGCACGAATGCCACTTAAAACCCGACCTCATTAGGATATCGACTTCCGCCTATATCTTTCCTAGACATCGTATCCAAATAGGTGAGCCTAGTTGGGGAAGGATCATAATTTTTCCAACTTAAATGTGAAAATATACGATTTTCGCATTTTATATATGGCAATAATATTAGCAATATAGACAATATCTATTTAGATTAACCACATATATATAAACATGCAGTAAATATATTTTAGAATCTATCTAATCATGCAGTAGATTTGGTGTTATAAACAAATCAATTTAAGATTATCAATCAATCCATAAATATTCTAACATATCAAATCAAATCAATTTAAGATTATCAATCAATCCATGAAGATTCTAACATATCAAATCAAATCAATTTAAGATTATCAATCAATCCATGAAGATTCTAACATATCAAATCAAATTTACATGCATTTTTTTTTATTTATTCGTTTGCCTTTTAATAAAAAAAATTTATATGCATGTGTGTGTATATTTACCAAATATTGTATCTTTATCAACCATATGTACTATTTTCGTATAAGTATTATACTACAGGACCATGCGTGTAATTACAGCAAACTATATATCTATTTACAGCATTATTACATATACAGTCCAGAAATTCAGACAAGTTTCAGTTTAGTCCTTGAGTAATTTACAGAATAGTTTACAGCTTTCAGATAATTACAAATCAGTACATACGTTTCAGTTTGTTGCAGATTTAATCCGACAGATTAATACATGTTTTACAATTACATGATTTTCGATTTACAATTCTCGGTTATACATGTAATAAGTACACAACTTTATTCCGGTTATACATGATTTATCTATTATGGATACTATGGTAAGTGTTAACGCAATAAATAAATATATTTATCTATTCTCGGTTATACATGTCATATAACATGCAGCAGTAAAGTCATGTAATTATTTCGGTTATACAGATTGATACATGCAGCAGCAGTAAAGTCATCATCACATATAACATATAAACATGCAGCATTAAAGTCATATAAACATGCTGGCTTGTACGGTTCAAAAAAATTATATCCGGGTACCTTACGCACGGTATGTTGGTGAAGGTCGATATAGCAAAATCCTTAAAAAAATCCGGATAAACCTCAAGGTTATTGAACCTAGAATCCGTACTCCAATCTCCGAGAGCAGTGGTGATAACGTGTTGTAATACAACTATTAGCTAGGTATTTAGGGAGACAGAAGTAGAGAGAGGGGAGAACAGTATCGTCTTTATTAATGAATGAATATGAATGGAATGTAAAGTACAAGACCCCTAACCCTCTTTATATAGATAGAGGGGTAGGGTTACAAGACCTGCATGGGCCAATAAAGTATAAGCCCAAGAGTCCAATAATCTTACAACACTACTGTATTTGTTAGAGATTCATTGTTGTTCTTATTATAAGGTTGATCGTGTTGGTAGAAATTTTCTCCCAAAAGGGTGGCTCTCATGCATCCTAGGCTTGTAAATGTTTCGGATTTGAACGGATTATTGTCGATCCTAAACCAAACCATTAAGAACGGATTGTAAAATTTTAGATCCAAACCAAACCATTTATTTTTTCAATCCAAACAAAACCAAACCTAACGGATCGGTTTGAGTGGTTTTATGGATTCAATGGTTCGGTGCGAATTTGGATCGAAATCGATTTTTAATAATACTTGTCATTAGTTATTTAATCTAAATTAATACATATTTTAATGATAATTATTTACAAACAAAAATAATATGAAAAATAATTTCAGACTAAATATAACTAACACTAATAAATACAAACAATTTTCATATACTCTTCTCAACTATAGAAACAATGCATGATAACATATTAATTCGGTTAGAAAATAAAGAAATATGATTCATATAATTAGCAGTAATAGAATATAAATATTACATTTGTAATATTTTGCAGAATTATTAATGTTTATTAGATTAAATAGTATATACATATATATATATATATATATATATATATGATCGTTTATTATAATGAGTTTTAGATTTTTTTTCATAAGTAGAGTAAATAATAATGCTTATTTTTAAGAGGTATAACATATTGATTTTAATGGTTTAGATTGCATTCAATGGTTTGGATCAGATTGGTCTGGTTCGGAATAACAAAATTGAAAACTAAATTAAACCATTAAGGACGGATTTGAAATTTTTGAATCCAAAACCAAACCATTAGAATTCAAAACCTAAAGCAATGGTAATTCGGATCGGATTCGTGGATTTTACTTGCATTGTTTTGATTGGTTCTCCAAGTAACTTATACATTTTTTTAGTGATGATATAATGAGAGACTTTTTGACATATACTCTCGCAGAAACTTAACATGTATCAATAATTTACCCTTATATATATGATCTGATGGTTCAAATTGAGTCTCTACGAAAATTTATATAAAACGTCTTTTTTTAATCTATCGTGGGTTTATATTTAAGGATCTCCTACTGTTTATTAACAACTGAAGTCTGTAAACTTGATTTAGTATTTTTATATATGTCTCAAGTAAAAATAAAATACTCTTTTATATTTTGCGCAAATGGCTTCTCTGTAAACTTGCTACATAGATAAAAATAAACTTTTGGATCGGTTATTTAAGATGTCAAATTTAAACTTTGCTAAATGGCTTCTCTGTAAACCTTTTGGAATATACTTCCAAAAGTTAAAGATGCAAATAATTATTTGCGCAAAGTTAAGCACACCAGTTGTTTCCAAAACTTTTTCCAACATTCCAAAAGAAAATGACTTAACTGAAACTTGATTAGTATTTTTATGTATGTCCCAAGCAAAAATAAAATACTCATACATTTACATTTAAACCATGGTACTATAACAGTTGAGAGTTTGGTACAAAATAAAGCTAGTAAAAGCTTCTGCTTTGGAGATGGAAAGGAAAATACATGATGTTTTAGCACAGTTTTAAGAAGCTCGTTTCATAGTAAAAAAAACTCGATTTAAAACGCTTCAAAAGCTCGATTCGAAGTTTAAAATGCTCACTTTTTTTAGACCGTTAAAAACTTACACTTTTTATGCTTTAAGCATAGTGTTGTTCATATACTCTTATAAAACACCGTGTTTTAGTGTCTTGTTCATATACTCTTCTAAAAATATATACTTTTAACTTTAATTAAACCATGACTGGACTCTTCTTTGTATGTATATTTTAGTTGACGGGTGAGCGGAAATCAACCCAATTAAAATTTATTTGTTTGGTTCAGTTTGGAGTCGATTAATATTTGAAATCAAACCACACCAAACCACTAAAAATTGATTTGATTCGACTCGGCTTAATCGGTATAAACTTTAACTAATAATAATATCAAAATATGTTTTAGTAAGATGAAGATGAACATGTTTTGATAAAACAAAGAAACATGTTAATGGAACACTACTAATAATGGGTCATTAAACAATAGAACTAAAACACATTTTTATGTAAAAGAAAATGTACATAAATTAACAAAATGTACATAAATTAACAAAATGACATAAAAAACTTAAGGTATACATGTATATTTAAACAATCATCTCGGTTTGGTTCAGTTTCAAAATTGCTCAAACCGCAAATTAAATTAACTAAATGAGTTGTTAAATTTTAAACCAAAACAAACCGAATAGTAATCGGTCTTGTTTGACTTACGTTCCGTTTGACAACATATTTTTTTAGTTGATTTTTGGATTTTTGATTTTAAAATTTGTGAGTGTTTGGACATTAAGATTATTTAGCTTCTAAAAATCTAATTTTCAGATTGGAAAAACCAAAAAAATCATATTTTTAAAATCTATTTTCAAAATGGATTTTTTAAATGTGATTTTAGATTAAAAAAACATGTTACCAAACATAGACCAAGTGCATGTTTTGGTATCAATTTTTTTTTTGTTAGCTTTTTGATTTTAAAAATCCACATGCGTTTGGTATCACTACTTTTTTACCTTTTAAAAATCTAGATTTTGGAGGAATATAAATAGAAAAACTAAAAGCAAAAAAAATCAACACATTTTGAAGATTTTGGTAGTTTTCTCGCCATCATTTTAATAATTTAAATGAATATTGATCTTATTTCAACTAAAATTTTATTCGTATACTTAACGTGTTACTTTCGTTTAAATATGATATTATGAAAATTTATAAAAAAATGTCTTATAAATTTATTTTGATTGAAAAAACAAAAACTTATTAGCTAATGCCAAAAATTAATATGTTGAAAATTAGATTTTTTAAGTTTTTGGTAACCGCTCATGTATATTTTGGAAATAAATATTTTTTTTTACTGCTTTTTGAAATGAGGTTTTTTACTGAAAAAACTGATAAAAAACGGACCGGCGAGAATCTACTTGGTTTAGGCGAGTTATGCTCACCCTGTTTTTACTACTGTCTAGGGTACCAATTTCAGTTCGATTTCTATGCATTATTACTTGAAAAATAGGGACCAAAGAAGAATTTACTTTATTTTAAAGAACTAGGAGAGTATAATATTTCCAATCATTATTAAATTTATGTATAGTATGGTAAGAATATATATATATATAGAGAGAGAGAGAGAGAGTCGGTGCAGTATGCCAAATTGAAACTCAATGCTGATGAAACTATAATTTATAAAGGTTAGAACAAATTACTCATAATTTATAATGGATCTGTTTAAAATAATAATATTAATATATTTATTAGGCCATGCATATATGTTCACTAGTGCACAAAACTGCATTTTATTTTTATCTTTTTTTGTAAATGTTGGTATAGTCATTTGTGCATTTGGGTCATTTGTTCTCAGTTTCGGATCTTTTTATTGAATTGCTGCTATTATTTTGTGTAAATTCATTATAGATCTATGTCATTTTATGTTAATTTTTCAATATTTGGGATTTATTGCATGTTTGATTTGATCCTTATTTGATTGCACATTTTATGTTCACCTTTTTTTTATGCATTTCATTTTATAAGCTCGATTGCATTGGGAATTTGCTTGATTAGCTAAAAATTTCAGCTTTTCTAGCTTTTTGGCATGAAAAAGCTACAATCTTTAAGCTGGATGAACTCGAGTTTTTTCTCGAATGCGAAAAATCAAACTATTTTGCATTGAAACTCACACCAAACCAGGCCTTAAACGAGATGCAACTTCTTGAATTAGCTCCTGTTATATGTTAGTTAGAAATGGGTATTTATTGCATAACATTCTCTTGGATTTTTTTGGTTTTTTGTATTTTTGGAATCAGGACTACTGAAAATGAAACACTATGAGGCATATTGGTCTAGATGGTAGTATCAATTTCCATAAAAGAAAATGAAAAAGTTGAAAAAGGAAACTCCTTTTTGGTTTTAAAAGCTCGAGTGCCATCACAATTCTTCAATTCTGATTTTGAAGCAAGAAAAAGGAAGTTACTGTTGGAAAAATTGTAGGAAAACATGTTTTAAACATGGTTGTTCCAAGTGGTCACGGACCATCTTTGAGTCAATTTTCGATGCGACTACTCAGTTTTTCTGAGGCCATACTCAAAGCGTTTGAGTAGCTCGTACGACGAGCTTCGCAACGGTATATCGCATGACCTATTCGGAGGAAGGGTGTGAATGATAATTGGACTCGAAGGTTGGTACTCGAAAGAGACAATAAAGCCAATGCTGGAAAATGAGAAAAGAAATGGGATTTAACCCATGAGGGTTATCCCACATTGGAAAATCATGAGTGATTTTTGCAATATATATACTAAGGTATCCCATGTGGATATTAAGTAGTGTGTCCACATACACATGTGTGTATTGTGTACCACACACACATGGGCGGGCTTGCTCGTCGGAAAAAGTGCGCCTGTCCCTGTTCGGGAAAAGTGTTCCTGTTCGGGAAAGCGCGCCTGTTCGGGAAAAGCTTCCAGCAAAGCTGTAACTGTTGCAATAAATATGAATTCATTGCAAAGTTAATACTGCAGTTTCGAATTTCGAAAATTGACAGTAGTAAAGTGACTTTAATGGCTGAGATACTCAGCAAGCCTATAAATAGGCAGACCCCCCACATGTCAAAAAGATACACAACATTCTGAAATCAAACACCAGAAGCATATATCATCTCTCCAAAAATCAGCATTACATTTTAGAACCAGAGAGAACCACCCACCAACAGCTCGACCTTGACTCGTCGCCAGTTTCCGGCGAGTCATCCGAGACGTTGTACCTTGGGATCGAAGCGCCAACGCAAACAGAAACCTTAAGGTGGTTGGACGAATATCGGTTAAGGGCATACTGTTAATGTTAACAGTAGCCTCGTCTTATTTTGTTTTCAATTCTGTCCATTTTTTTTTTAATTCTGTCATTTCAATTACGCAATTTACTTTTCTGTAATTTTAATTTCAGTATTTTACATTGCTGTCCTTAGCTATAGCTTTTATATTCTGTTTGTACCTTTCTCTAATTTCTTTAAAGTTCTGTTTTTTGCTGTAATTACTATTCTGTAATTTAATTCTGTAATTAGAATAGTTTCAATTCAGTCCTGTAATTTCAATTTCAAACAGAACAGTCCGGCTGTTAAGTTTATACTTTCCAGTCCGGCAGTTTCTATTTATTGCAATTCAATACATCAGATTATTAATTAATAATAATCTGATAACGTTTGCTTTAATTACTTTTCAGTACCTACATGTTGTAATCAGTAATTTCTATTCCAATTGGAAATTAATAAAGATTACACTGGTTTTGTTTAATTCTTGTTTAGTCCTTTATTATTGTTTAATTGTTATTTCGTACACGGAAACCAACAATCTTAACCGATATCATGTTGTTTCTTTCGTGTATTAATACAATTATTTTATAATAGGAATAATGCTTTTTTGTTTTCGATTCTAATTTATATTAGAAATTGATTACAAAGAAAAATTCCAAACAGTTTTAATTTTTATTTTAATCTTGTTGATACCAACCGTATTGGTATTCAATAAGAATCGTTAAAACCTTTTAATATCAACCGTATTGATATTTAAAAGGATAAAGTTTAATTTTATTATTTGTTTGGTAATTCTTTTACAAACTCAAATATCAGTTTGGGTGTTTGTTTATAGAATTTTTGTACACGTATCTCATACGTTTTGTGTTGTCGCTTCAGATGACAAACACGTCGCCTATTGAGTTGCCTATCGGGGGTGAGCATGACCCAGTGGTTGGTGGGCCTGTCCATAACACTGGGGGCGATGCGAATGTGGTGGCTAACGCCGATGACGTGGCTGCAGCGGCTGAGGCCGCCGCGGCTGAGGCCATGGCGGATGCTACGGCCAAAGCTAAGGCTGCGGCCGAAGCAGCGGCCACGGCCAAGGCCGCAACTAAGGCTGCGGCAAGAGCCAAGGCTGCGGCCAAGGGCAAGGCACCGATGTATTCGGCTGTGCCTACTTTGCCGACTTCTCATCTGGAGAAACCGGAAAAATTAAGGGGAGACAACTTTAAACGTTGGCAGCAAAAGATGTTTTATCTCACGACCCTGAATCTGACCAGGTTTCTCAAGGAGATTGCTCCCGTCCTAAGCGAGGACGATCTGGACGAGCAGTCGTTCTCTTCAGTTGAGGCATGGAGACATGCCGACTACCTATGCAAGAACTATATCTTGTGTGCTCTAGATGACACGCTGTTTAGTGTTTTCGAGCCCAAAGCTACTGCAAAGGAGCTGTGGGAGACTTTCGAAAATAAGTACAAAGTGAATAACGCTGGCACAAAGAGATTTGTTGTCACGGACTTTCACGAGTACCGTATGACTGACAGCAGGGGTGTCATGGAGCAAGTTGAGGAGCTCCAACTGATTTATCACCGCCTTGAGGCTGAGGGGCTAGTTATTAATGAGCCTTTCCAGGTGGCACTCATGATTGAGAAATTGCCGCCGTCTTGGAAAGACTTTCAAAACTACCTGAAACACAAGCGGAAGGAAATGAGGTTGGAGGGGCTCATTGAGAAGCTCAATATCGAGGTGAGCAACCGTCGCTCCGTGAGGAGAGTCGGTGGTGCTGTCATCCCGATGGCAAAGGCCAATGTGGTTGAAAGCTCCAACGTCAAACGGAAACGTTGACACCGGAGGTAGTGCTGTTGTCGCAAAGAAATTTGCGGGAACCTGCTTTGTGTGTAACAGGACCGGTCATCGTGCCGCGGACTGTTATGACAATAAAGGCGCTGTTAAGCCCAAGCCCCCCCCCCGAGGAACTTCAAGGGCAAGGGGAAGAGGAAAGCTCCAGCTCAGGCACATCTGGCCGAGGGAGGACGAGATGATGACCACTTTACTGCTGTGGTATCTGAGGTGAATCTCGTGGGGAGCAATCCCAAAGAGTGGTGGCTGGATACCGGCGCCACGAGCCACATCTGCTCAACAAGATGGATGTTTAAGACCTACGAGGCAGTAGAGGGAGAAAGCTGCTTCATGGGAAATTCTGCTACTTCCAAGGTGGAAGGAAAAGGAATGGTCGTGATGAAGATGACCTCGGGAAAAGAGATGAGGTTGACAAATGTGCTTCATGTTCCGGATATCCGCAAGAATCTGGTATCTGGATCAGTGATGGTGAAGAACGGGTTCAAGCTAGTTTTAGAATCCGATAAACTTGTAATCACCAAGAATGGTGTCTATGTAGGTCGTGGCTATATGACCAACGGCATGTTTAAGTTGAACGTAGGGACACCAGCTCCCAATAAAGGTGCTAAAGTTGAGGCTAGCACAAGTACTGTAATGACTGTTGCCCAAGAGGCCAATAAAAATTCTGAGTTTAATTATTTATTTGAGTCATTTCATTTGTGGCATGGTAGATTAGGTCACGTGAATTATAATTCTTTAAAGAAATTAATTTCACTAAAACTAATACCAAATTTCGTTTTTGACAAGCAACACAAATGTGAGATTTGTGTAGAAGCAAAATTAACGAAATCATCGTTTCAACATGTTGAACGAGAAAGTGAACCTCTCGGTCTAATACACACGGATGTATGCGACTTAAAGTTTATACAAGCGCGAGGAGGGAAAAAGTACTTTATCACCTTTATAGATGATTGTACTAGATACTGTTACGTTTACTTAATGAGAAGTAAAGACGAAGCAGTTGAAAAATTCGCTCTTTATAAGACCGAAGTTGAAAATCAACTCAATAAGAAAATTAAAACATTGAGAAGTGATAGAGGCGGTGAATATGAATCACCGTTTGAACAGATATGCGCTGAAAGCGGCATTATACATCAAACCACAGCCCCATACACTCCCGAGCAAAATGGGGTTGTTGAGCGTAAAAATAGAACGCTAAAGGAAATGATGAATGCTATGCTAATCAGTTCTGGGTTACCCCAGAACATGTGGGGGGAAGCGATACTTTCCGCTAACTATGTTTTAAATAAGTTACCACATAAAAAGCGAGAAAAGACCCCATATGAATTATGGAAAGGTCATCAACCCAGTTATAAGAACCTGCGGGTTTGGGGTTGTCTCGCAAAGGTCCTAGTTCCCACTCCTAAGAGGATGAGAATTGGTCCTAAGACGTTGGACTGTGTGTTCATCGGATATGCACAGAATAGTAGTGCATATCGGTTTCTCGTGCACAAGTCGGACAATCCCGATGTGCACGTAGATACGTATATGGAAAGCCGAGAGGCCTCTTTCTTTGAAGATATCTTTCCCCGGAAATCACCTACATCTGTACCAACTGAAGAGTTGAACAGTGAAGGAAATGTGGGGGCAAGTGAACCGACAGAGGAAGAGGAAGAGGAAGAGGAAGAGCCTCGGCGCAGCAAAAGGGCAAGGAAGGAAACTTCCTTTGGACCTGATTTCCTAACCTTCATGGTTGAAGGCGAACCGGCGACATATAAACAAGCTATGTCAACACCGGATTCCCAATATTGGGAAGAAGCTATTCAAAATGAAATTGAATCAATCATGCAAAACCACACTTGGGAACTAGTGGACCTTCCGAAAGGATGCAAGCCCCTAGGTCACAAGTGGATCTTCAAGAGGAAGATAAAGCTTGACGGCACGATTGAGAAATACAAGGCGAGACTTGTAGTAAAAGGCTTCAGGCAAACGGAAGGTGTCGATTATTTTGACACGTATGCCCCTGTCTCCAGGAAAACGTCTATCCGAATCGTCATTGCTCTCGCAGCTTTGTTTGATATGGAAATACATCAAATGGATGTAAAGACGGCGTTTCTAAATGGAGAACTGGAAGAAGAGATTTACATGGAACAACCGGAAGGGTTTGTAGTTCCTGGTAAAGAGCACCAAGTGTGCAAACTTGTAAAGTCTCTATATGGACTCAAACAAGCGCCAAAGCAATGGCACGAGAAGTTTGATAGAATTATGCTATCAAACGGTTTTCACATTAATGAGTGTGATAAATGTGTCTACTCTAAAGGAAGTGGAAGAGACTGTGTTGTAGTCTGTCTCTATGTGGATGACATGATCATAATTGGGAGTAATGATAGAATCAGCTCCACAAAGAAAATGTTATCACAACACTTCGATATGAAGGACCTGGGTATAGCTGATGTAATACTTGGTATGAAGATTACCAAAACATCAGAAGGGTATGCCTTGTCCCAAAGTCACTATGTTAAACAAGTTTTAGACAAGTTTGACAAGGACAGTAAAGCTATGTCAAGAACCCCAATTGAGTTCAACTGTAACCTGAAAAAGAATTTCGGTAAAAGTGTGAATCAATTGGAGTTCTCTCGAGTCATAGGCAGTCTCATGTATATAATGAATTGCACTAGACCAGACATAGCAAACTCAGTGAGTAGACTGAGCAGGTACACCAGTAATCCAAATGAGGAACACTGGAAGGCCATAATGAAACTTCTCAGGTATATGAGGTTTTCAGCCGATTACGGGCTGCACTATACCAGATATCCAGCGGTACTGGAAGGGTATTCAGATGCCAACTGGATATCAGACTCCAATAGCACAAGGTCCACGAGTGGATGTGTTTATAATGGGAGGAGCTGCTGTGTCTTGGAGATCCTCCAAACATACGTGTATTGCAAGGTCAACTATGGAATCTGAATTCATAGCGTTAGACTTAGCTACCGAAGAGGCAGACTGGCTGAGAAGTCTATTGGAAGGAATTCCAATGTGGCCAAAACCTGTTCCCGCAATAAGCATGCATTGTGATAGTCAATCAGCTATTGCGCGGGCTCAGGATCATATGTATAATGGAAAGTCTCGACATATACGTCGGAGACATAAATCCGTAAGGGAATTGTTATCCAACGGTGTGGTATCCTTAGATTTTGTGAGATCAAAGGAAAATATAACGGATTCATTAACAAAAGGCTTGACTCAAGTAGGAGTCGAGACGTCATCGAACGGAATGGGATTAAAGCCCATTAAATTGGTGGCCCCCCCATAGGCAACCCAACCTAAATGGAATCTTTCCTGATAGGTTCAAAGGGAAACTGAACTGTGGGGGCAACCGAACAAAGCACTCGGGAACCTGGAGTTCCCAGCCCATTTCCGCGATGACAGAGTGATAGACCTGTACCATTGTAAGAGTGAGCTTGAGGCTCTTAATGATCCAAGTAACTCGACGGTCGAGTTAAGTGAGTCAGGACACTTTCGACTTGGAACACCTATAACGAGTGTGTAAGGCCGGTACCATGTGATGAGCTTGGGCTAATTCACTAGAGCACTCAGTTGAAGTTGCCAAGGCAGTCCAGGCCAAATATGGACAACAACTAAAGGGCCTAGTACGTGGGTAGAGAGGGCACTGTGCGGGTGCCATTCTGGGATACACAGCTTGATGGTTCAAAGCTTTACAGCTACCTAATAGCAGTATTCTGGTTGGTACTCCGCTACGGCAGGTTCAAGGCGCGCGCTACCTGACCTTAGGCAGTGAACTTTTGCGGTTCTCTTGATTTGCATTTAGGACATGGGCTTTCGAGCCAATTGCATTCATGTGGGGGATTGTTGGAAAAATTGTAGGAAAACATGTTTTAAACATGGTTGTTCCAAGTGGTCATGGACCATATTTGAGTCAATTTTCGATGCGACTACTCAGTTTTTCTGAGGCCATACTCAAAGCGTTTGAGTAGCTCGTACGACGAGCTTCGCAACGGTATATCGCATGACCTATTCGGAGGAAGGGTGTGAATGATAATTGGACTCGAAGGTTGGTACTCGAAAGACACAATAAAGCCAATGCTGGAAAATGAGAAAAGAAATGGGATTTAACCCATGAGTGTTATCCCACATTGGAAAATCATGAGTGATTTTTACAATATATATACTAAGGTATCCCATGTGGATATTAAGTAGTGTGTCCACATACACGTGTGGGCTTGCTCGTCGGGCGGGCTTGCTCGTTGGGTTTTTAGCTCAACGGGAAAAGTGCGCCTGTCCCTGTTCGGGAAAAGTGTTCCTGTTCGGGAAAGCGCGCCTGTTCGGGAAAAATGTTCCTATTCGGGAAAAGCGCGCCTGTTCGGGAAAAGCTTCCAGCAAAGCTGTAACTGTTGCAATAAATATGAATTCATTGCAAAGTTAATACTGCAGTTTCGAATTTCGAAAACTGACAGTAGTAAAGTGACTTTAATGGCTGAGATACTCAGCAAGCCTATAAATAGGCAGACCCCCCACATGTCAAAAAGATACACAACATTCTGAAATCAAACACCAGAAGCATATATCATCTCTCCAAAAATCAGCATTACATTTTAGAACCAGAGAGAACCACCCACCAACAGCTCGACCTTGACTCGTCGCCAGTTTCCGGCGAGTCATCCGAGACGTTGTACCTTGGGATCGAAGCGCCAACGCAAACAGAAACCTTAAGGTGGTTGGGCGAATATCGGTTAAGGGCATACTGTTAACAGTAGACTCGTCTTATTTTGTTTTCAATTCTGTCCATTTTTTTTTTTAATTCTGTCATTTCAATTATGCAATTTACTTTTCTGTAATTTTAATTTCAGTATTTTACATTGCTGTCCTTAGCTGTAGCTTTTATATTCTGTTTGTACTTTTCTGTAATTTCTTTAAAGTTCTGTTTTTTGCTGTAATTACTATTCTGTAATTTAATTCTGTAATTAGAATAGTTTCAATTCAGTCCTGTAATTTCAATTTCAAACAGAACAGTCCGGCTGTTAAGTTTATACTTTCCAGTCCGGCAGTTTCTATTTATTGCAATTCAATACATCAGATTATTAATTAATAATAATCTGATAACGTTTGCTTTAATTACTTTTCAGTACCTACATGTTGTAATCAGTAATTTCTATTCCAATTGGAAATTAATAAAGATTACACTGGTTTTGTTTAATTCTTGTTTAGTCCTTTATTATTGTTTAATTGTTATTTCGTACACGGAAACCAACAGTTACTTTTTGTTGATGCATCATGCATGCATTATGAAATCTTTGGTTATTTGTGTCTCTACTGTGATATTATGCTTTTTTAAGAACCATGATTTTTGGTTATAAAATAAGAGTGACAGAAAATACTTTAGCCTGTAGTATGTAGTCAAAGAAAGCAGACGAGGTAAAAGCTGCTCCTTTCGCTCATCTCCGACCACTTCATTCTAATCAACAACATAGAGTATATTTTTAACGAAATATTATTTATTTATTGAATTGTTGGCTCTGGTATCCAAATCTTGATAGCATCTAGGGGTTGTTTGCTTGCAATGGTTTTTCGCTTACTAAGTTATACTGAATTTGATTGGCTGCTATCATGAAAATCAAAACGTTTTACACTGAATAAACCTCGATCTTTCTCAAACTAAAGAAAAGGAAATAATTTTTATAAGATGCAACCTAAAAGGGGTCCTTGATCAATTGGTCTCATAATGATGTGTTTGTTTAAGGATCTACTTTTTCAACCAAATTGTGTGAACCTTTGAGATCCGTCATTGGTTGCATACTTGCATGTCATTTGTCTTTTATTTTCTTTACTCTAAAACATTTTTGAAAATTTGTAGAATGCATTTTTATTGGTCCACCAATGCCCAAAGTAACATGTTTTCTAGAGAAATGGAGTACATGGCTATCAATAAACTAGTGTTTTCTTATATCAATTTTGTTTTTACACAAGTGTTACATGGGAGCAATGATGTTTGTAAGAATTTTTGCAATTACTATTCTTATTTACCGTTTTTTTCAGGGGTAGGTTTAGGTCTTGTTAGGTTGCCAGATATTTATCTCATCATTAACTGCAGTTAAAGGTTACAGCAAATAAAGCATGCTACCAGACTTTTTCCAATTTGAATCCTCTTCTATCAAGTTTTATGATAATGATAATCTTTACTAACTTTTTCATCGCCATTGGTTTCAAGGTATTACCATTGAAGTTTTTTTCCCTCTAAGATGTTGGGCCGAAATCCACTCTTACGGTCCGGTAGTTTCCGTCCCGAAAACCTTGGACAAAATGCCCTCGCAATGATTGGAAACCTTTGTTTCACAGTTTTTGTTATTGGTGTCTTAATATTCACCATAATCGCCGTAACCTATAAGCCTGAAGACCCTTTATTTCATCCGAACACAAAAATCACTACTTTTCTCACATCCACATCGAACGCCACTTTCAATTCAGATACAACCGAGGTCAAAACCGGCGAGGATTTCATGACCGCAAATCAAACTGCTTTTGCCAATTTTATAAACATTACCGACGTGGAAGCTACTGACCAAACAAGCCCTAATCTCGATTGTACCGATGACGTGGACAAACCCATCGATTGCACCGATTCGGAGGTGTTCCACGTGATGATGAGAGCTGCTATAGACCAATTTAAAGACATACACTTTTACAGATTTGGTAAAGGCGTTAAGGGAACAGACGACAACTCTTGCCACATGGCATGGCGGTTCAGGCCCAAGGAAGGAAAAACAGCCGCTTTTTACAAAGACTATCGTAATTTCGTCCTCTCGAGGTCCAAGAATTGCACACTGACTGTCGTATCTATAGGTGATTACCACTCAGGTGCAAACGCAAGAAAGAGGAAAAGAAATCAACGACCCGGATTTGAAAAAAATCCGCCCAAACAAGGCACAAAGGATACAGTTTTGCCTGAAGTTGGGGAAATGGTCAATGACACTTTACCCCTTGTAGAGTCTGAAGATTCATTTAGCCATGGCCGATATTTGATTTATGTTGGTGGGGGGGATAGATGCAAAAGTATGAACCATTACTTATGGAGCTTTATGTGTGCTCTAGGGGAAGCCCAGTATTTGAAGAGGACCCTTGTTATGGATTTGACTATTTGTTTATCGAAAATTTACACCTCTTCAAATCTAGACGAGGAAGGAAAAGATTTTCGGTTTTATTTTGATTTTGAGCACTTAAAAGAGTCGGCTTCCGTGCTGGACCAGGGTCAGTTTTGGTCCGATTGGAATAAGTGGCACCAAAAAAATAAACTAAGTCTCCATTTGGTGGAGGATTTTAAAACCACTCCCATGAAATTATCTGGTGTTAAAGATAATTTGATTATGAGGAAATTTGGTAACGTTGAGCCGGATAATTATTGGTATCGCGTATGTGAAGGAGAGACCGAGTCCGTTGTGCAACGACCATGGCATTTGGTTTGGAAATCGAAAAGATTAATGGATATAGTTTCTTCAATTTCTTCGAAATTGAACTGGGATTTCGATTCGGTACATGTTGTGAGAGGCGAAAAAATTCAAAACAAAGAGCTATGGCCTAATCTTGAAAAAGATACTTTGCCGGAATCTTTAATTTCGACTTTACAAAACAAAATAGATGATGGTAGAAACCTATATGTGGCAACAGATGAGCCTGACACCTCTTTTTTCAACCCACTGAAAGATAAATATTCGACTCATTTTCTCGATGAATATAAAGAATTATGGGATGAAAGTAGTGAATGGTTCTCGGAGACTACGAAGCTTAACAATGGGGTTCCTGTTGATTTTGATGGTTATATGAGGGTATCGGTTGATACCGAGGTTTTCTTGAGGGGGAAAAAGCAAATCGAGACTTTTAACGATCTCACAAGAGATTGCAAAGACGGTGTTAACACTTGTAGCAGCTCCGGTAGCTAAGTTACTTAAATTTGATGCGTATTTATGTTATTGTAGTTGTTTATTTGGGTTGTTTTTGTATGAAGATTAAGAAACTTGTATTTAAGTAATAGTTTGGGAATTCCTAGTGACTTGTACTTCTAGAGATATAACCTTCGGTGTGTAATAATGGCTGTTTTTCAACTTCTCTTCAAATTTTCCGCATTTGATTTTGTTCTTGTTTAGTTATAAGCGTAGTTAAAAAAAATCTTCATTTTCTTGCTTATTCATCTTCTCTTCTGCTCGAAGGACAAAATCAGCTCAGGGTTTCCGTTTGTTCGTAAATGTTTGTACACATTATTTAATTTTGCATGTCTCCCGAGACCTAATGCGGAGCAATAAAGTTGTTGGAGGTCTCATTGTTGTATTACAATGTGACCGACTCCATTTTTAATTAAAGAAAAATTATGAGCGTAATATGAGGAATTTATCTTTATTTTATTTCTTGTTCATCTTCTCTTCAGATAGAAGGATTAATTTTAGCTCAGTGTTTCCATTTGTTTCATCAATGGTTGTACACTCTATTCAAGGTTTAAGTTCATTTACTTTTCTTTTGAAAGGTATGTTCATTTTGCCGTTACATTACTCGTTAAATCGTACTTTTATGGTTCTGACTTAGTGACTTGTAGTCTCATACGATATAAGTGAAGTTTTGGATTTTGGACTGGTGATGCAGCCTCTTTAAATAGGTTCATTTTGGCTTATTTGTTTGATCTTTGGTTGGCCATCCGATGATGGAGGACGTTAGTTTTTACTCATCTGAGAAAGTCAGAAGTGAATGACCGCATCTTCTTTCGGTCTTTAAAAAATAGGTTCAAAAGCTCCAGCCAAACAAGCACTTCATACATATTCATCTTTCTCTCATTCCTGAATATGACTGAGAAATATAATGGATATTCAGTTCCCAAATTTAAAGAAGAGACTACCTTAGTTATAAACTTTTGTAATTTTAAAATTTTCTTAAAGAAGAGGATACAACAACTTGTATAGTTAGAACTTACACAACACAAGCTTACTTTGAAAAATTGTACACACAGACTGTTAATACTGTCTCATAAGTTTACCAATTTTCTCACAAAGAGCCCGTAATGTCTGTTTATTGTTACAAAGTCAACACAAAATCAGTAATGTACTTGTTTCTCCCCTTTTTATTTTGAACATATTAAACTGAATACATAAAAACTAAATAATTAAATACGAAGGTATGATTCCCAGTATTACATCAGTTGGAACATTTTGCATGCTAATAACAATTCGCTCGGTAAAACATCCCAAGAATATCACAATGTGTACAGTGGGACCAATTTTGACAAATTACTGCCTCAAAGGGATTATCATAATTGCAATTTGAAGAATATGGATCAAGTGGATAATTTTGAACCTGCCATGCATCAATTATTTCACAAACTCTTGAGAAAAAATAAAATATTAACTAAACACTAGTACTAATTTTGTACAATTTCTAAAATAAGGTGAAAAAATTGGGTGGTGCAAAATGTAGACTTCACCGTTACCTTAGGAGAAATAAACCCCAAAGAACGTTTGAATGGTTGGAAAAAATACTTTGGTTCCTAAACTAATTTTTTTCTGTTTCCCTCCCTATAGTATTTCATTGGGAGAAAGGAAATTTTCAACATAGTGTATTCTTTTACATCACATTATCAGGTAATGCTTATGATTCTATTTTGGTTCTTTTTTCCAATCAATTTTTTTCTAATCATATATCTTATGATTCTTATCTGAATCGAATAACGTCAAATCGTGGATTAATAAATTTTATCATCACTTAAGACATGATTCGGTTTCATTTATAGACATGTTTGAGATATTGTTTCAAACCTATTGCAATTATTCTAGATCTGAGCATAACATTTTAATAGAACTAATTTATGATTTCGAATAATGCTTACAGGTTTTAAAGGCAGAAAGATTTTACAATATGTTTTCTGAATCTATTTTGACATTATTTTGAGAGGCCTATTGAAACTTATCTTTACTGTAAATTGAAATACCAAGAAACCAAAAATAATTCTTAGCAACATCAACCCGTCGAAACAAATTTTTTGTCTCCAATTCTCGCGAAATACAGTCTTCCAGATCTCTCTAGATTTTATTCTTCCCTTAATCATTTCGGCCTTCATTGGCCTGATAGATTCAAGACTTAATTCTAAAATGACTATAAAATACACTTTTTATACGAACCGAAATCATTTTAGATGTGGAAAGACAGAATTCTTCAAGAGTATATAGAATGTCTTGAAGAAGCTATTCAGCATTTTAACTATTTTTCAGCTTATACTGTGAAGTTTCTTTTCTTCGTAATTTTTCTCTGGTTACAAAACCTAGAAATTTTAAGGCTTAAGCGATTCCGTAATGAGTCTCAAATAAGTCACAGATTATTCGCTTAAATTCATCATTTAATGTGCATGGATTCATGAATCAGATTGACCAAAGGTCAAAAATGGCTGAGACCCACGACGAGAGAAGGCTAGCATTGGCTGAGATAGACATCGGACAAAGGAAAAAGAAACCAACATCAACTTCCTCAATGCCCTCGTCTCCATCAGCTCTTCGAAAATCATCAAGCACTAAACAAAAATGTCTTTGTTCACCGACAACTCATGCTGGTTCTTTTCGGTGCCGGTACCATCGCGCAGGTGGACCTGGGCTCAAACGCACCGGCATGTCGATCGGCTCCAAACTCTCCGACTTAGCTTCTCTCAGCTCCAAGTTATCAGTACTCTCCCTCTCTAAGCTCGCCAAGGGCGATGACTGAGGACCGTTTGGTATCGCCTCTCGTCTTTTTACTCGTGTTTTATGTTCTTGTTTTCTAGCAAATTTTTTGCATCTAGCTTATGAGTTGCCTTGCATTTGGTCACTCAGCAGTTGACTGGGAACTTGTTTGGTTTCAGCTCTTACTCCCAAGTTATTTAACCCTTTTGATTAAAAGTTGGATTACATTTGGTTGATCAACTTAAAAGCTGAATTTTCTAGTTTTTTGATCGGAAAAGGCTAGAAGCTTGAAGCTGAACGAAGCCAATTTTTACCTACTTAAAGGCTGCAAACAAACAAGACCTAGTTCTTTGCCCTTTTATCACGAATATTATGGAAGTTTTGATAGTAAGTAACGTTTATGCCTAAAAGTTGCAGGCATAACAGCAGATGAAAAACACTGAGCACAAAGTACCTAACGAGCAGTAGTTAAGAACTGGGTCGCACTCGCGTCACTGTCGATGTGATAGATATATTAGAGATCTACAATTTCGAGTAATACTTGGCAGTTAAGTAAAAATAATTACGAACCTCGGATAAGTTTGTTTTTTTTGGTACTAAACTTTAAAAGAACTCCAGTTCCATTTTAGAGGTTGTAACTTAATTCCAAATGCAACTTATTGTGTTTAATGTTTATACCCATTTCCCATGCCTTCATTTGATGCTTATTGTGTGTATGTAGCATCCAATCAACTATTGTCTTATGACTCTAACCAATGGCAGTATGTTTAGACATCACCTCGTGTGTGAATGTGTACGTGTAATATATGTATATGTGTACATGCATATGATACTGCAATCCGATGTTCGGTGTGAATTCGATTATTCGAACAATGATTTTTAATTTATTGGATCAGAGTTTACACAATTATGCTTACCCACACAATTGGATGGTTGCAACTATCTCACCCTGAAGGAAAGGCCATGCATATTGGGTTTGTTTTGCTTCAGCTTTTTATTTACTTTTCTCCGTAGAAGTTGGATTGCATTTGATTGACAAGCTTAACACCCGAAATTTTCAAGATTTTCGTATGAAAATGCCAAAAGCCATAAGCTTGACGAATCTCTGAATCTAGTAATTCTAGCTTATTTGGACAAAAGCTACAATCAAACAACCCATAGTTTGGCTGGTTGCATCTTGGAACAGCTTTTTGTTATTTTTTTCCTTTATTTGGCATTTAAGCTGGGTTTCTAGTTTACAACTTTTAAGTGCGTATTTCTGCTTTACCTCCTACAGAATCTAGAAGTTGCAGAATTGCTGTACCATTTTCTCGTTGTTGAAAAGAGATTTTTATTTTGGCTAAAATCTACAACCGAACAAACATTATGTTAACCACTAAATTCACTAATTCAGTGAACCAATTACATAAGGGAACAATCTAGCAATAACCACAGCCAAGAAAGCACACCATACTATAAGCCCAATGAAGATATATACGATATAATTTATTGTTATTTATGTAAGCTCTTGAGAAATACAAACACCACTGACACGAAACACAGGCCTAAAACATCAACCAGCTCCACATAAGTATCGCGCTAAACTATATACAACACTGATATAACTGCCATACCTTTGCTAACGTGTGCTCACATGTAAATTTCTTGTTCCATTTCACGAGGCACCATTTGAGTCCTGCATAGAGGGCACGTCAGATTCCAATACTTTAACCACTTTTCCAAACACACCTTATGAAAAACATGGCCACATGAGAGGTGATTTATCTTGTTATCATTCTCAAATTCCGTTAGGCAAATTGAGCACTCTTTCTCAAGATGTGGTAATTTTGGTAGGGACATGAACTTAATCGATGGGATCCTGGTTCGAAATTCTTCCATGTAGGCCTCAGATGGATAAGTACGGTAATCATAGAAATCAATAGGGTTATCCATGGGATTTTCTTCAGATGATGGATTTCGAATGCCTGCTACGTGGAGGAAAGAGAGGAAAAAGTCTTTAGCCATGGAGATGGAAATGGCGGTGCCGACTATAATAGTGCATATAACTCCTCCATCGGCAGGACTTGGATAAGGCGAGAGACCCATCGGATTGAAACCTTAAAATCAGAAATGGAAAAAGTTAAAACTCTAATCCGGATAAGTGTATAAAGCATACAACACTCAGAAGAAAAATGAAGTTGTTTCTATTTGTGGGTACTTCAATAAAGTGGTTTCATATTTGATGGTCATAAACTTTAATGAACTGAAATTTGGTTGGCATAGTTCTATGTTTAACAAATTGATTTCAATTTGATAGACATAGACTTCAATAAACAGATTTGAAGATGCACACTGAAGAGTATGCAGTGTCAATAAATAGCAACCAAGAGTTCTACTAGCATTTAATGGAAATTGAGTCTAGAATATGTTACTGAATCGGAATTGCCCAAGATTTTAGAAAGGGATTGTACAATGACCCTGGCACTAGGTTTAAACTCTAAAGGTTTGTCAATTCAAATTCTTTTAGAAAGATGGAAAAGTGTTTTCATACAGAAAGCAAGGGAACTAGAAGCTATACATAGTAGCTAATCGGGTGTAGTATAGCCCAAGGAGACCAATGAGCCATAATATATGCTTACAAGCTAAAAAATTTCTCAATCTATGTTTTCCAGCAATAACATTGTGTAAAAGAGTGTAAGAGTTTGAGAATAAAATTTGTAATCTGAACCGCATTTACCATTTGTATTAGAAGCATTATTATTATAGTTAAAGTAATAGGAACATTGCAGGAACGACTTTGGTAAGAAATTTGCATCTGTAAGTTATTACATTATCCATTTTCTAGGCAAAGGAATATAGTCTAATTTCGACCACTACTATTGTATTCCTTTTTCTATGCTATGCCCTCACTAAAAATTGGATGGTGGTTCCCTTTTTGCTTTTGCTTTTTTCCTTCCTTTTCTTTGTCCTTCACTAATTTGATTCCATAGCAATTAAGCAAATGATCCACATACAAAAAAAAATTATCCATATTATTCAATTGAAAGCATTAGTATTACATAACATGAAACTCTTGGAGACAAACTGAATAGTCAATACGATGGTATTATTACAAAGAACACTATTCTATGGCTTGGATTATGGGCAGTTGTTTGTTTGCAGCTTCTAAGCACAAAAAGAAACAAGGTTTTTTTATTGAAACAAAAGGTGCTTATTTAGGATGGAAGAGAAGAAAAGCTCAAGTTATGAGACATCAAAATACACAACATATTTAAGAAGAAGAAAAACCCAGAACTTAAAAAGCTGCAGATAAACAGACCAGCACTTCATGAATAAGTCTTGTTGTACAGATTAAATAAAGGGGTCGTTTTTCAGAAGTTATCTTAAATAAACTGAAACAACAGCTAAGCATTCTAAATATTACAAATTGGTAGGTGCCGAGAGTATACTTTTTTATTTGCTGAAGTGCAATGAAGAACCAAATCAACTTGGAAAAGTTGGGATCAAATTTTTTTGCAAAGAACATAAAAAAAATGTATCCACACTGTGACACAGTTCCCTAACAAGCGCAGACAGATCAGTAGCCGATTTGGGAATGATATAAAATTCCACAAGTTTCTGGTGCTTTTGTGTTGTTTAATTTTCCTTGAGTTTATGAATGATTGACAATTGTGTATGAATAAAAAATTTCTAACATCTCCTAAAAACGGTACTTCAATAAGAAGACGAGACAATTAGTAAATTCAATATGCTTCATAGGAAAGATTATGAATAATGAAATAATTCCTCATAATAAGTTCAATATAGTTCTTAGTGAAACTCACAAAAAAGAGTTTTCATAACCCGAAATTAAGTTAGTTGAATTATAAACTTATGGAATTAAAAAATAAAACATAAATATATTGAGATCCAAACATTTAAACATATTGCAGCCTTAAAACTCATTTTATTTTATTTCTCATTTAAATTGTACCGCATTTGTTAGCTAATAAAATTAAGGGAAAATGGATCAAGCTTTTTTCCTTAGCCTCAATAAGTAAATATTATTTTCTAAATTTGACTGAAAAACAAGCTATGAACTTCCATAGTTCAAATCAACAGTGAATTAACATGAAAATAAATTAGATGGTGTAAAAAAGAGATGCAATAATATAATAAACAAATTACAAAAATAAATCTAATTTCAAGTTACATAATTAAGTTCTTAATTTGATTCAGATCACCCTTATAAAAATTCACCAAAACCCAGTAAGAAAAATGAAACCTTTTTCAGTTTAATGAAATTTCTTACTATATAATACTATTTAATAACAGAAAAGGAAAAAATGGTAGAAGAGAGACTTACAGGAAAGTAGAGAGATTTGAGAATTGTCAAAATAATGGCTTAAATGAAGTGAATGAGAAATATATTGAAGATTTAGGAGAAGGGTTTATTTATAATATGGCACTGAAAATAATTTTAACTGTTTTGCAAAATACAGGAGAAAGAGATTGGGTGGTAGAAAAACTAAAAAACCATAAAACCTTACCCGACCAACAATTTTACCCGTTGATGTAGGCGGATTAACGGATTAGACGACCACTCATGTATTCAATGTCAATGGTTTTAAAAATAATAATAAAAAATGATTAGTCGAGCTAGTTCGACACATCTATGTAAGATTTTTGCTTTCAAAATTTGTTTATCAAAAGCGTTTTCATAAAAAAAAAAAAAAGCGTTTTCATAAAAAAAAGCGTTTATAACTTTACGTGTAAAAATTCCTAAAGTGTTAAGTTTTGATAATTTTTTCAAAAGCTTATATAATACTTAATTAATCAACTTTATACAACTATTAACTACTTTTCGTTACTGTCAATTTGAAAAGGTGTAATTTTAACTACTTAATTGTTAACCAAACGCATGCAGTACAGTACTTGAAAATGACAAGTAAATAAATTAAGATAGGCTCAAAATACACATTTCCGAATAGCCTAAATGATAGTCATTAGAATATATTGAATTTGTAATATTAAATAAGAGTACTTTTGTATCCATATATATCACATGTCGTGTGTTATTTACTCTATTTTTTTTTATCATTAATTTACAAAATAATATTTCATAGTGTAAGAATATTTTTATCAACGAGTGTAATTTTGAAATAATAATATGTGCAATCAAACGAGACCATCATATTGAGATAGATGACTTTACGCTTTATTTTCCATGCAAAATCCCCACCTACTAAATACAATTGCTATTAAATATACATGTATATACTATTAATATAAGTCAATTTAAACATTTTGAGACTGTCTAATTTTGTTTAAATTTTTCAAAAATGCTCTCACTCTAATATTGTAATTACTCTTAAATGTCATCACTCAATTCAAATACATAAATAACTTAAAAAATGTTATTTTTCACATATTTATATTTAAAAAAAAATCGTTGTGTATTTTTTATAAGAGTAAAACATTATGTTACTTTTTATATACGATTGTTAATTAATTATATTTTATATACGATTGTTAATTAATTATATTTAATCATTTGATATTTAAATTTTTTTAAAAAATATTAAGTTTATTTATATATATATATATGTCACTACGTATCGCACACGCAACGCGTGGTTAAGCATTACTGGTATATGTATATGCCTGCTTGCATATGGTTTTATTAAATTCGACTTTTGTTGATTCTGTAAGTCTATATAATTATGGAAAAGCTCACCAACTGGTTAATATTAATTTGGTAATGAAATACTTTTATGGTATAACTGTAATAATTTTTATATTAAATGTAACCTGAATTAGGAAAGTTATTTAATACTTAAACAATACCATTTGAAACACTTGTTTCCAAAACCATGTAAATATGTACCGTACGTATGCTATGTAGAGTAGAGTAGTCACTAAAAAAAAATACTCAAATAGCGACGGGATTAGTGACGGTAATTTTTGTTACGAGTTTGTTAGCGACGGTTTTTGTGACAGATTTATGACAGTTTAGTCAATTTGTGACAGATTTGTGATAACTTTTTAAATTATTTACAGACTTGTGACACATTTTGACTCTCACTAAATCAAACATTATTTTGTAGTGAGTATTTAATAATTAACACGGTCTTAATTAATCTAATACTAATTGACAAGGATTTCTATTGGAAAGAAATATATTTGGTCTTCTATATATAGGTCATTTTAACACGTGGTCTCCGAATTTGAATTTTTCAAAGAATTTTAACGAACACGTGCACGTAAAAGTATTATTAATAAGTAAGATTAACTCATTCAAATATTTATAAGTTTGCTTAAATTTTGAAGTGTTATGTGAGACAAATAACGAATTAGTACTCGTAAAAGTACTAGTTTCTCCATCAAAAATCTAATATATATTCACTGTTTGATAAATATATATTTCGTTGGTTTATCAATTACGTCCATATTTGAAGCTACCAATTTCTAATAAAATTATATAGACTTACAATGGTCCTTGATCATTTGGTTGGTTGCCTTTGACTTTTGTATTGATTGTGGCAATGTTTCGAGTTAACAATGGCTGCTAAATTAAAATTTATAAAGATACGGTAAATTTTGTATTGAAACTTTGGGAATAAGACGTGGATTATATGCATAGGTGAAACTCAATGGGTTGTTATCGCAACCTTATAATTTACTAAATGTTACTTTCTTAATAAGGATATTTCAAAATAATTTGAAATAATTAATACGTCCCATATAAATTACCTTGTATTATCTCATATAGAATGATTTCCAATGTTATCTATTTACTAATTATTTTAAAAAATCATATTATTTTGACATTTTCATAACTCATACTGTATATCTTAAAAGAAAAAAAAAAGCTCCATTTCTCAATCCAAAAAATGGACCTTAGAGAAAATGAATAATGTACCCAGAACCTGATTTTTATTTTATTAAAAGGGACAGTACCCTTAGCATTTAATTATGGAAAAATGCGGGAAACAAACCCAGAAAACACAAATTAAAGGAAATTACATCATCCCTACTACAGCTTATAAGTATTAATGTTTAAAGCACTCAACCAATTAAACAAAGCATACATTGTATACTAATTAAAAACAAGCTGCAACATACAAATAACAGGGGTGGGTTTACATCCCTGAAGGTACACAATTAACTAATATATATATTAAAGTTGAGCTTAGATCGATCGATCACACATTGTTGCCTATATTACAAGGATCAAGATTCGCTCTTAAAGACGTAACACGACAAAAAAATACCCAAATAACGACGGTATTAGTGACGGTATTTTTTGTTACGAGCTTATTAGCGACGGTTTTTGTGACGGGTTTGTGACAGTTTAGTCAATTTACGACAGATTTGTGACAATTTTTTAAATTAGCGACAGACTTGTGACAGCTTTTGACTCTCACTAAATCAAACATTATTTTGTAGTGTAAGTTCCACTTTTTACCATCCATACATACTACTATATTCTTCTAAAATTCACAACTTCACTACACTCCATAAAATATCCTCCATACACTTTTTTAGGCAGTTCTCTTCCATTATTGTAGTGTTCAGAAATGGCATTAGCCCTCATAACCTGAAACTAAAAAACTAAAACATCAAAAAAAAAAAAAAAAATTAACCCAAAGCTAAGGGTGGGTACAATGAAGAGCAAGGAGGAAACGTTATAAATAGCAGATCGGTTAGGAAAAAGTTCCCCAACATACACCCTATAATCAAGGGCGAATTTATGTATCGGCAAGATTACCCACGCTTGTTCCGAGAAAAAAAAGCCTAAAAATTATTATTTTTATTAATTTCCAGTATTTATCTATAAAATAGATATATTATATCTATAATAAATGAATGAGATTAGGAATATAAGTCTGTGTAGTCTAGCAAAAGAGGCTGTCTTATTTTAGGAGGTCACTGTTTCGAATCTTCAAACTCACGCTTGAAAAATTGTTATTTTTTGTGCATTTCCATGCATGGATTCCTTTGTAATGTTATTAGTAACTGTTTTTTTTTTCAGAACACAAAGTTAGCTGTAATTATGGTTACTATACCTATTAGACTTTTTTTTTTGTAATTTTATTCCTGTTAGACTTGGTTACGATACAAATGTGAAATTAGAATTCTAGTCCTGTTTGTGTCTTTTTAATTAATTCAACCACATAAATTTTATTCTAAACCAGTTTATTTTTATTTATTTTTTAATTTATACATTTATAGCCTTCATATTGTTCTAAATAAATATAAATTGATATGCTTCGCGAGCAATTTTAATTATTTATTTAAACTACATCATTACCAGTAGACTACTTCATGCCCTAGCCATATTTAATATTTTATTTAGTTGTTTAATGGCTTTTTTCAAAAACAAATAGTAATACTAATTTAGAAGTTTATTTTTCTCTCAATTTTTAATCACGCAAGTATAATATAAACACATTATTTTCATAATTTGATGGTCTTAACGACCCTTCGTGTAAAACTATGTTTGTATTAAATTATAACTTCATACGTGTAGAAATCGATCAATCTCAGTATGTGATTGATCGATATATGTATATATATATATATGTGTATATTAGGGCAAAATATATAGAGAGAGAGAGATTAAAATATAAAATGAATTTTCTGTATATTTATTAATAACTGAGAAACTATATATATATATATAGTTTCTCCAAATTACAAAATGGTCACACAAGTTACAAAGTTTACTCAATTGGTCTGTCAAAGCCCAAATTACACAGTTTATAAAAGATTACAAATCAGTCCTTTAATTATACAATGTTACAGATAAAACTAATTACATACAACTCTTATACTTTATAAAAGATTACAAATCAGTCCTTTATTCTTAATACGCCTCCCTCAAGATGGAGAATGAATTGACAAAATACCCATCTTGACAAGTAAATGCTTAAAACAAGCTTCACCAACTGCTTTAGTAAACAAATCTGCCACATTATCATTAGTATGAACATGTAATGGATGTATTACTTTCTGAATTATCAAATCCCTAATAAAATGGCAATCCACCTCAATGTGCTTAGTTCTTTCATGAAAAACAGGATTATAAGCTAAAGCTATAGCACTCTTACTATCTGTAAATAAAGCCACTGATTTTTCATCTTTAAAACCTAAATCTTGAACCAACTGTTTTAACCAAATGATTTCAGAACATGTAATAGCTAAAGCTCTGTATTCAGCTTCAGCACTGCTTCTTGATACAACACTTTGTTTTTTACTTTTCCAAGAAATCAATGAATTACCCAGAAAAATACTAAAACCAGTAACAGACCTTCTTGTATCTACGCAACCAGCCCAATCAGAATCACTATATGCCTTTAAAATAACATTAGAACTGGAAGAAAACAAAATACCTTGTGCTGGATCCTTTTTGATATATTTTAAGACCCTTAGAGCTGCTGCATAATGAGCTTTGCTAGGAGCTGACAAGAATTGACTTAAAACATGTACTGAAAAACTAATATCTGGTCTAGTTATTGTTAAATATAATAACTTCCCAATCAACTTCCTATATAAAGTAATATCATGAATTTTATCATCATCTCTACAACTAAATTTCTGTTTAGTGTCCATTGGAAAATTACTAGGTTTTGAAGCTAAAAGACCTGTCTCAGCAAGTATTTCTAAGGCATATTTTCTTTGATTAATGTGAGTAAGGGTATGGGCTTCAATATGCTCTGATACCATATTGAAGCCCATACCCTTACTCACTAAAAGGCCTCATAGCAAGTAAGGTGAGCAACATATTTTAAACAAATGCCACGATCTATCCACAAGTGATGTGGGATAATAATATTCAACACTCTCCCTCACTTGTGGGCTGGACTAAATCCGAACGGGCCTAACAAGTGTAATATACCGTCCATTCTGGGACGGGGGAGGTGACCCAACATCACTTGGGACTAACCGGGCTCTGATACCATGTAGAAATCGATCAATCTCAGTATGTGATTGATCGATATATGTATATATATATATATATGTGTATATTAGGGCAAAATATATATAGAGAGAGAGATTAAAATATAAAATGAATTTTCTGTATATTTATTAATAACTGAGAAACTATATATATATATATAGTTTCTCCAAATTACAAAATGGTCACACAAGTTACAAAGTTTACTCAATTGGTCTGTCAAAGCCCAAATTACACAGTTTATAAAAGATTACAAATCAGTCCTTTAATTATACAATGTTACAGATAAAACTAATTACATACAACTCTTATACTTTATAAAAGATTACAAATCAGTCCTTTATTCTTAATAATACGAAAAGTTACGTTTTTGTATAGGTTATTTTGATAAGTATACCCTTACATAGAATTCTTGATTCGCCTCTGCCTATAATTATAGGTTCTCAAAATTGAAGAAAAGAAACAGCCGAGGGAGAAAATATAGGAGTCTGGAATATTTCTATATAATTAAATCGTATTTGGGAAAGGTTTTCTGTAATGATGATTAAGCTTTGTGAGAGTGAATCGCTTGAATCAATTGTGCCTGATTAAAATAATTAAGTTCGGGCTATTTTCTAGTAGTAATATTGTAATGTAATGTGTGTTTCAAGATTGTAATATGTTATATTTGTAATGTGTGATTTTTATTTATTTAATGTGTGTTTCAAGACTATATATATCTCAATAATGTTTTTTTTCTTTTTTTAGTATTACAAACACCCAAGAAAAGTTTCAAGAAGAACAAATTACTGAAAATATTGTGATATCTTGTATTATTTAGAAAAAAGTTATAAAGAATACTAGTCTAAAATAAATGGAAATAAAAAATAAAAAAAGTCTTATATTTTATAGCCTTCAGTTTCTTTCCTAGCATTCAACTTGTGTGCTTGATTGATTGCTTCCACCATTTTTTAAGTCGTTTTGTAGCCTGAAATATTTTGTTCGCTTCAATAAGTTCTTGTTCCTTGAGCATTTTATAAACCATTTTCTGCTTTTGAATAGTTCTTACGATATTTCATACCATTTGGTCATGGCCTCATGGGTAATAGCTTCGAACCACAAACACTTTATATATGGTAGATGTGTTCGTCATCACTATTGTCTTTTCTTGGGCCGCACATCTTTAAAAAAAAACCCTTTATTGATAAGAATGAGGGATCTATAACCTTATTTATCATATATAAATCACAGATCTGAACGATGTGGAACTGACGCATATTCAATTTAACACGAAATTTTTCTTTGGGAATCCAGGTTATGACAAAATTTGTCTCTCAAGAAAATGAAAATGTATAACAATTCAATGAAATTAGAAGACAATTTGAGAGAAATAGGTTGAAAAAAGTCAGAAAGAGAAAGAAGCAACCTGATTATTCTCTTAAACTTAATCAAAACAATAGGGTAAAATCCTGATATAATATTTCACAAATAACTAAAAGGAAATGAATTCCAAAAAAAAAAAAAAAACTAATAAAAAAGGAAAACAAATGAAAGAGCTTGTGAGCTCTCCCTTTCTCTGTTCTGTCACCGGCTCCATGGACCGAATTTGGTTTTTCATTACGATACTAGTATTCGGACATGAAAACCCCCCCAAAGTGGTAACAAAAGAGTTTTATTAATTTGGCAACATGGCACGCAGGAATGGGGTGCAAGTGTGGGACTAGAGCTCCACAAGAGCCGGGACCATTTTGATCTGAGGAGGAGCTACATCTAATTTTTCTGATATCTTGGGACCCATGAAATGTATATCATATTATACGAATTTAAAGTTAACTTGTTTATATTATTGTATTAAAAATATTTAATACAATGTTTCAGCACATTTTAGTACAATACAAAATGTTGCAACTCCACGTAATAATAGTAAAACAGTTAAAATGTTTTTAAATCAAAAAGAATAAAAGAGTCAACAAACCCTAATCACCACTCTAAGTCGTAACTTTAAGTTACAAGTCGGAACGCGTAGTCCCGATCTTTAACTTTCATAAATCGTAATTACGATCGACTTGTAACTATGATTTCCGACTTTGCATTGGATATATGTATTTTTGTACGGGAAAAAAAATCACGTTATATACATATATGCGAGGTGGATGGAGATCAAATTTATAAAACAATTGTCTTACCAAAAATTACCAATTATTCAAGTCATTATTTAACCTTTCAACATTACCATGGGTTGCTGTCGCAATGGTTTGGATTTAAGCATAGGCATGCAACTCACCATCAGGATTTCACCATTGAATTGGACCTCCAATTCCAACCACGCAACCTACGATATTTAATACAAAGATTTCGAATATATATCTTTGAATGCGAGAGCCTATAATATCTATATTTCTTGTTTTGCATTCTATAGAAGTTTTTTTTTCATAATATGGGCGGGACACTGAACGCTATTTTCTATAAGTTTTAATTAAAATATATACAAAATTTTACTTTGTCATCAAGTTTTATCAAAATTCAATTTGTAGGGGTTGCACCTGTATCTCCAACTTAACCTATCCCCGCATACATATATAGTTGATTTTATATGTCAATCTTGCACATAAAAAAAAAGGGTCACGGATCGGTACATGAAAATAAAACTATCTAATAATTGGTCATTCTACAAAATTTAATTAAAAACTGATCAATTATTTGTAAAACTAATTAAGGATTGATCACCCACCTAATTACCCAATAAAAATAAAATGGAAAAATTAGGGAAAGTCAAAAAATAAAAAATTAAAAGGAAAAAAATTCAGAAAAATAAGAAAAAAAAAATAAGAAAAAAAAAAACTAAAAACTAAAAACTGGAAAAACCTTTTAAAAGGTTGGAAACCCGAAAAAAATCCTGAAAAAAATGGTAAAAAAACCAAGAAAAATCCAAAAACCCAAAATCACAAAAAAAAATTGAAAAAAAGTTCAAAAAAATCAGGAACCCGAAAAAACCCAATATTGGTAAAAAAACCATAAAAAAAATTCTAAAATCACAAAACAACGAAAAAACATTCAAAAATGTCGGAAACCCAAAAAAAAAATCCGAAAAGTGGTAAAAAAATTAAAAAATCCAAAATCACAAAAAAAAAAAAAGTTCAAAAAAGTCGGGAAAAGCCGGAAAGTCCAAAAAATGCTAAAAACTTTAAAATAACTTGCAATTATTTTCAAATGACTCAAAATGACACAGACTGCTTTTAAAATTATTCGAGATGTATTTTTAAAATAACTCAAAGTACTTTTAAACTTACCGAAAATGACTCATACTGTTTTTTAAATGATTTAAATATGATTCAGACTGTTTTTAAATGACTCGAACTGTTTTTAAAATTACTTAAAATGACTCAGGCTGTTTTTAAAACGATTCGAAATAACGCAGACTGTTTTTAGAATTACTTATATTGTTTCTAAATTACTCAGACTGTTTTTAAAATGACTGAAAATGACTCAGACTATTTTTTAAAATGACTGAAAACGACTAAGACTGTTTTTTAAAATGACTGAAAATGACTAAGACTGCTTTTAAAATGACTTAAAACGACTTAGACTGTTTTTCAAATGATTTAAAACGACTAAGTCTGTTTTTAAAATTACTCATAATGTTTTTATAATAACTCGGACTGTTTTTAAAATGACTCAAACTGTTTTTTAAAATGACTCGGACTGTTTTTAAAATTACTCAGACTGCTTTTAAAATGACTTTAACGACTCAGAATGTTTTTAAAATAACTTAAAACGACTCAGACTGTTTTTAAAATGACTTAAAATGACTCACATTGTTTTTAAAATGACTCAGACTATTTTTAAAATTACTCAGACAATTTTTAAAATGAGTTAAAATGACTCATACTGTTTTTAAAATTACTCAGACTGTTTTTAAAATGACTTAAAACGACTTAGACTGTTTTTAAATGACTTGAAATGATCAGACTGTTTTTAAAATAACTTAAAACTAGTCGGGTTGTTTTTCAAATTACTTAAAACGATTTAGATTGTTTTTAAAATAACTTAAAACGACTCAGACTGTTTTTAAAATAAATTAAAATGACTCAGTCTGTTTTTAAAATGACTCATACTATTTTTAATACGAATTAAGACGAGTTAGACTAATTTTTTTTTGCGTTTTTGGATTTTTGGGGATTTTTTTTTTTAGGAATTTTAAAATTTTATTCGTGTTTTTTCGGGGTTTTGCCTCTTTAAAGGTTTTTTTTATTTTTCCATTTTTTTTTCTGGATTTTTTCCATTTTTTCTTATTTTTTACATTTTTATTGGTTAGTCAGGAAAAATTGATAAATTCTTAACTAGTTTCAGTTTTATGAAACAATTCTTAATTAAGTTGTGGATTACATAACAATCCAAAATTTATTATACTAATGTTTATGCCATCTATCCTCACATCTACCTGTCCCTTCAAATGACAAGTCATTCAAATAAGCTACACAAAAATGTATTTTGATATGAAATAATGAGTAGGGTAGAAAGACTGCAATATTTGCAACATGTGTAGAGCGTTGATAACTTGATAACCCTGACCTTATATATTGTTTTTTACAAATTTACAGAGTATTGTTGAGAGAATGATCGGGTTGCTTAGTCTCTAAAGGCAATCCACACACGCCCTCTATTATACTATTATTACTGTCAACCGTCATAAAACACATGCAATAAATATGCCATATTATAATTATTATAAGAGTGATGCTATTATCCATCCATAAAACTTATCTAAAAAGTCTATCCGATGACATGAAACAATATTAATCATCTTTTTTGAACACGTGTCAAAAAAATAATACTACTAGTAATAAAAAAGAGTCATGTCATTCTCAACACTAATTAGTATATTAATTCTTCCATTTATTCATTTATATATATCGTATGTATTTCTATTAAAAAACTTGTGGTCAAATTTTGATATTAACGTTTAAATAAAAAAATTAGAAGATGGCAGTAAAAGTCACGTCACGCAATAAAAATCCAACCTACTAAAAACCTAAATAAAAATATACTAGAATTCTGGTTAAGTTTACCCTAAATTTAAATAATAATTAAAAAAAATTCAATCTAAAAATACAACCGATTAAAAACCCAAATAAAAATATAATAGAACTCTAGTTGAATCTACCCTAAATTTAAATATTAATTAAAAAAAAATGTTAAATACAATATTAATAAAAGTCAAAACTTTTGATGAATTGGATATGTCATGTAACGTGGGTTGATTTTTTGGATAGGAAAAATATGTTTGTAAAATAATTTTATATGATAAGGGATTAAAATGCTTAAATAATGGAGTTTTACTGTCAAAACCTTATCTACACTACATAAGCTAATTTAACACCCTATCTTTAGCAATTTTCTGTCGTTTCTTAGTTAGGTATACCATAACAATATGTGGCAATTTTGTCAAATATAAGGCTTGCATGATTGTAGCCTGAACTCTATCATTTTACTTAAAAACATGCATGTATCTGGTTGACCAGCTTAGAAGCTTTTTGTTCCTTTTTTTGCCTTGATAAAAAGTTATAGATAAAATAACCTATTTTTATCCTAAATTTCAAAATACCAGCTCAGATGCTTAAAACTTAAAAGCTACAATCAAACAAACCCTAGGTATTAAATATATAAAGAATTTCACTTACCACCAACATATTTTACAACCGGTATGCCATAGACATGTGCCAAACAGTACTTCCTAATGTATTTTAATATAAATGTATTTTAATACAAATGTCTTATTTGGTCGTATCTTATAAGTATAAAAATATACTTAAAAAAGTATTAATATATTTTATAAGTATTTGTAACATTGTCTTGTAAATGTTTAAAAAGTATATCGGGAATGATGATGAAAATTAGTTGGGAGTAATGTATATGTAGGAAAAAAGTAATATTTATGGAACAAAAGTATCAAATTTGATATACTTATTTCCTTATAAAAGTATGCTTTTCTTTCATCAACCAAACAAGACTTTTTTACTTTTTTACTTATAAGTAATATAAGTAAAAGTAACTACTTACCAAAAACAAGCAAAAAGTCTGGTAAATGCACGCTAAGGTAGGAACATGAAACAGGCAAAAAGTCAGGCGATATAAACAGAGAAAAAGGCCCGAATACAACGAACATGGAAAATAAAAAAGGCCTATAATAAAACAATAAAACATAAGAGTCCCCATAAATATCACATGTTCATACATGCCCTTTTGTCTACACGTCACTCACATGGACATGGTCGTAAGGTTTTTATCCTATGCCCACATGTCATCTCTCTCTTCACGTGTGCAACTTTATTAAGGGAAATAATTAAAGATTTTGGGACATCTAAAAATTATTTAGAGTTTACTAACATAGGTTTTGTAAAAAGAAAAAAAATGATAAATATAAACATGCCTCAAAATCTTTTATGCCTCATTTTTTACTACTTTCTTTCTTTAAAATTATTCCCCACTTTTTTTCTGATCGTCACCTGCGATCATGAGTCATGAGGTACTATAGTCGTCGTCGCCACCACTATTGTGGCTTGGCTCATGGAGTTTGTGGCGGCCTCGAATAGCTAGGTTCGAGAATGACACTCATATTAAATTAGATTACACTCTTATTGAACCAACTTGCATACACATTAACATAAATGACATCTTTATCAAAATGAACGACACTCCTATAAAATGAATGGCGACATCCATGTCGAAGTCAATGAAACTCATATTAAATGGAATGACATATATACATATTCAGGTAAGCAAACTAGTCTGCTGCATACATTAATCTATAGGGAAATTTTGGATCAGTAGCACTTTTGAAACTATTTTAAACTTTCTATTAAACTATTTAACTTTTAGGTCAATTCCACCTGATTAATTAAAAAAATTCTTGAAAAGAAAAAAAAAAACAAGAAATTTAGAAAAAATATATAAATTATGAAAATCATATTTATAGAATCAAATAGTCTTAAGTCATTTAAAACTGTTTCAAAGCATATTGTATGGTGATTTGAAAACAGTGTACAATCATTTAACAACAGTTAAAGAGTCATTTGAAATAGTGTATGGTCAATTATTTCGTCATTTGAAAACAGTTTGTGTTCTGTATAAGAAAAACAAGTTAACGTCTTTTGTAACAATATGTGTTCATTTGAAAATAGTCGTGGCACAAAAAGTGTAAATATAACCCATTGAATCGTTTTGTCAATTTGTAAACCGAAGCAAACCAATTGCAAACTGTTTAGTTCGATTTTGATTGGTTTCGGCTCGATCGTTTTCAGTTGATAGATTTGCCATTCCAACTTACTTATTTGCCCGTCCACATGAGTGACTCTGTGGCTGGAAATATCATGGGAAACAAAATATGTAACCTAATTCCTTAGGAGAACCAACTCTGATGAACACAGGTTATTTAGTAGTCATTATTGTCATCTCATTACTTAGTTTGATCATTTTGTTATTTTAACATTCACGCAATTAATTAGTTATTACTAGGTTTTGCAATAATCAATCATGTATATTTCTAATACAAAACAAGTTAACGTTTCCATCTTTGTATTTAGATTAAACAACCAAGTTGCTTAAAAGTGACACTTTTAATTTGGAAATTTTATCTTCATTTATGTTTAAATCTCGAAGGGGAAAAGTAGCTTGCAATCTGTGTTTTACTCAGGATAGTCCTATTTTTTTTATTTATTTTTTTAAAATCTTATTAAAGATGATCAACTGATTTCATACATAGCTCCTAACAAGACTCGAATTTTGTACATAATCTGTTCCTAGCGGGTTCTAGCCCATTAGACTGCTGCTAGTTAGTTTACTTACGATAGTAGTAATGTTCCACATCGGAGTCAAAATGTCAGCACCGTAGTAGTATGTAGGGGTGTGTTAGGGTCGGGACCCGTAAATTCTCAATCCGTATCCCGACCCGATTACTTTTAAAAGTAAAAAAAAAATTCCGATCCTGACCCGACAAAAGTCGGGACTCGGATTTTCAGATCCCGTAGGGTCGGGATAGGTTTATCCCGAATCTCCCGACATATTTTTTTATTTTACGACGACGTCGTTTTTTATTAACAATTTTCATTTGCGAAGTCTAGACATGTTATTAACACAAAATATAATCCTAGTTTAAAAATAACATTCCTAATAAATGAAAAAAGAAATTACCATGTAGTAGAAAAAATAGTGTGAAATTAAAAATAATGGAGTAGATAAAAAAAAATTATACGTTTTTTATCATATTCTTTTAACATTTAGTTTTATTCACACAAACAACAATTATCATACTAAATGAGATACATTATCATTATAATTTTTTTAATCGAAAAATAATAATCATTTATTTTTCTTGAAAATAAAAATATAATTTTTTTAATTTAAGTATATTTTTTATTTTAATAGTTTAATATATTCAAAACTACAGATCTATATTATACTTATATAATTATAACTAATATATAAAACAAAAAGGATTGTACTTCATATTGTAGGGTGGTTACATTGCATGTTAAATGTACAAAGTTCGATTCTCATCACTTGAATTTAATAAAAATTAATTTATATTTTTATATAAAATATTAATTAATTAAAAAATCGGGTCCGGTCGGGACACCGGTGGGGATTTTTTACTAGCCCTAGTAGTATGTATGTCTACTACACATACATACGGGGAAAATCGCATAACAACTAAAATCAACCGAAACTACCACCAAATTAAAACAGCATGTTGCATTTTCTCTCGCGCCTGGTCCGAGGGGGCCTCAGCCGGACTGTCTACATGGTCATAAGGTGGTAATATAGTCGAAGTTCGGCATAAAAGAGATTAAAAGTAGCCGAATAATGGTTACTATTTATCTTTAATACATTTCTATGGCGTTCAGTGAATTTCAATGGGATATTCCGATAAAAGCTAATGTTGTAATACGATTTTATATAAATATAAACTATAAATCAAATTAAATTAAATGAAACAATCAGTCTGAAAAAGAAAATTAAATGACGATTACAGAGCAATTTCTTGATGTATATTTCCCTCAATGTGCTAATATACAGATAGAGATACAAAAGAGTCCAACAAACGGAGTATTACCTTATGAAGTATCAAAAATACGACAAATATTACACAACATACAATGACTTGCCCTTTCAGAAGGGGCCTCTTGACTACCTTTCTACAACATTGATACATTTTCTATTTTCATCAACTCAAAAACATAAAAGCACCTAAAATATGAGCAACACCAAACGGGTACTCAGCATGGATAGAACATCATAGAGTCATAGCAAAATACTTCTCTTCCAAGATTTATTGCTCACCGGTTGATTTCACATTAATGCCCTATCTCTGACAATGGAGTATCTCGTAACTCCCATTTTGATTGGGGATATTGGTTTTTCTTCGACTTCCACTAAATCGATCATGCCCTCCAAAGAATGGTTTTGATGCTATAGACTAAGAGGCTGTTTAGTGCAAGGGTTTCTCAATTGAAAATATATCAAAAGACAAAACCTCTGGGCAACGAAAATATCTATCCAATGACAACATTTTCTTTTCTCTCGTATTTTTCCAACATGAAAGCCTTCCACCAAATAGATCCTTAATCTCAGTAGCTTCTCGTTCGGCCTAGTGGGTCATAATCGTAAACATCACCAGCTTTTACAAAACGTCCTTTCACACGTCTCCTTACATCTGCCCTGGCCTTGCGAGAAGCATAGCGTACCTTTTTGTCAAATCTATTATCACAATTTCAAGAAAAGATCAATAAAAGTTTAAAGAGTAACATTTTGTTAGATATAAGAGTGTGGTATAGCAAAAATATACATTACTATCCGATGATCGTAACAGGGCCGGTCCGGAAGTTTTTGTTATCCAGGGGTAAAACATAAATTGTGCCTGATCTTTTTTTTTTAATCAAATTGTGCCCAATCTTACGTATTCAAAGTATGAAAATAATTTATTTCAATATAAAAGACGAACCAAATTTTTTGGTTTAAGACTTTTAAGGAATATTTCCTTGTTATATTTGATTAACCAGTTTTTTTGATATTTATGTGAACTGTTTGTGCTTGTGTATTTCAATACACCTTATTCATTACCCCTTTCATCGACTGGATAAGTAACTCACCATTTTGTATTTTTATATTTTCTGTGTTTTAACACATGTATGTCCTTGTTTAATTGGAATATGTTTTTTTAACCTTTTTTTTTCATTCAAAAAAAACAAAACAAAATAGATATTTAGACGCACATGACATCATATATATGATAGAAAGTAATATGTTTTCAAATCTATAACTTACAATCAGACACTAAAAAAGCATAATGAAATGATGATTGTTTGAAATAAATTCTGAACCAGAACATAAAAAAAAATGAACTTATCAAATAATCTCACTCTACTCTTCTTTCTTTCTACAATTCCAAATGCGTAATAGGGAGAAGATCTTATAGCAAGAAGAAATACCATAAAATGGAACAAATGCACATAAACTTAGTCTTCCGGTAAGTTTTTTTATGACAAAGTCCAAAAGCGTAAAAAAAGCTAATTTTTAAACATTTTTCTATTTGTTAAAAAAAAGTATAATATTTTTAAAAAAAGATGGCGTTTGTGCCTTGTGGGTTGTTTTAGTTTGCCATATCATCCCACATCTTTAATCATTATTTTTTTTGTACTATTTTTCTTACCCACACAAAATATAGATGCATATCTCTATAGACATACATATATAGTATACGAGACAAAAAATTTGGTGCCTCGTAACATTTTGGTGCCTCAGGCAGTCACACCGACTACCCCTGCCCTTGACCGGCTATGGATCGTTAATAGTATTTAACCAGGAGTGTGGTATAGGAAGAAAGAACACTAGTGATATCCATCCATAAAAAAATTCTATTACGTAACAGGTACTATTTTGTCTCAAAACAAGATATACTATTGGTCACACTTTTGAGCAACCAAACACCCTACAGCGTACCCAAATAATTACTAAAGGTTTGTTTGGCTGAGTATTTTAAAAGAATAAGCTGGCCTATTTGAGTGAGCAAAATATGGACTCCTCAAGCTTGTAGCTTGTAGCCTTTTCAGACAAAGAAATTAAATCTCGCTTCTAAACTTCGCAATCGAATGCACTACGAAAATAGAGGCCAAAAAAAATTTGAGCTTAAAATATGGAGCCAAACAAGCCCTAACAGCATTCCTTTACTGCCGCGCCAAATATGCGAAGAACACATGGCAAATAAACTTGTATAAATTGAGTACATAGGTACATTCCAAACTGGCCAAGTAGGTAGCACATGCATATGCCTAGGGCTGTAAATGAGCCGAGCCGATCCTAGCTATCTTCAAGCTCGGCTCGTTTACTAAACGAGCCCTATAATCTTGTTCAGGCTCGGCTCGTCGAGCATGTTCACAAGCCTCTGAACAGGTTTTCGGATAAGTTTAGCATCGTTTCGCTTATAAAATCTAATTTACTAGCTACAATCAATCTTACAAGAAGCAAAAACTAAGTAAAAAAGATTTTTTAACATAAATTGAACAGTGTTTATCGACCATCACCATTGACAAATTTTACGTATACAAGCAGGAATATGTATACAAAATAAATAAATTAATTAAACGAGCTTTTAAACGAGCCCGAGCCTGTTCACGAGCCTTTTGTTCAAACTCGGCTCGTTAGTAAATGAACGAACACGAGCCGAGCCTTTCACGAGCTTGTTCATGAACGGCTCGGTTCATTTGCAGCCCTAAATATGCCATGTATCTTTTATACAGGGTTCCATCTATTATGAACACATGTACGCGAGTTAGTGGAACACAGTTCTTTTATATCTTTTCTTGCTTTAATAAGATGTTAGCAGCCTTAAACCTCAAATAGTCAACGTGATTTTAGTAACTTGTACATTTCCTACCAACATTCTTAATTTGGCCATGAATCAACATTAGTTTTCAGTTCAAGTACTTACGGTGATTTTATTGGACGACTTCTAATATGTGCGTTCTTATGGGCTAATTTTGTCATTGTGTACACCAATCTATCTGTTTTTAAACAATCTGTATACCGACCAAATGTTTTTTCCCAATTTAACCCATCCTCACAAAAAAGTGGGGGCGTCTATGTAAAATTGTACTTTTGATCTTGTTCCCATCACCAATTCAGAAAGAAGTTGCTCAATTGTGATAAAACACGTAGAATAATCAATTATGAATGTTTGTTCCGTAATTTTATTCAGAAACAAATAGGTTGGTGCACTAAAATGCAATGAAACCTTCAAATAATTCACAAACAAAAAGAAACAACTTACTTGCGAATCTTCTTTTTTTCCTTGTAGCGTAAAACGGCGCTGCTTCTGCTCGTTGAAGGGAACGAACATGGGGAGCACCACGGAGGCGGCTCTCCCATTCCAATCTCGTGAAAGTCACCAGCGCTGCTCTCTCCAGTCACACCAGAAAACGAGAGGTTCAATTGGCGAGAATAACAAACGATTGGTTCCGTTTTGGCACTCATAGAAGAATCGGCAGAGGCACCGTTGCTGCAAGTGGGTGGAGCTGTGTTTCTTTGTTGACCAGACGAAGCCTGTTTAGAAAGCATGAGACTGTGAGCATAAAAAAAAGGGTTTTTTCCTGGAAGTTGGTTTTGGATATATAGATCCAGAGTGTTGAGCATCTTTTGTGCATTATGGTCCTAGTATTGTTCTAAAACGCAAAAGTGTTGCTCAAACGTTTTTTGCAAAAGCTTCATTAAAGCTGAAGTTCTGCCCGGAAAGCATAAGATTTGTATAAAATAAAACATATGTTCTTAAAACAATGATTTCGCTGAAACATCATTGCTTAATTCGTAATTAAATAACAAGCCATAAAACAAACAACAGAATAGGATTATAGACATACAAAATGTGAAAGGAAGTTATTTTAAAAAGCCTAACTCCTCAACAAACAAACCAAAAACACTAAAAACTCATGCTTTAAAGCGTGCTTTTAAATGCTTTTGCAGTGCCGAAGCTCTAGAATCCTTCTTACCATTATAGGCAAAAGTGTGTTTAAAAGCTTTAAACAATGCCTACAGTTGTTCTAACCATATTTTAAGGTAACAGTTCTGTTTTGGACCCTTAACATGGTATGGTACAAGGAACTATGTGATCACAATCTAGAACTAGTAGTGTACTTCGCTACCCAAACCTCTTCACTGACATAGTACCAAAGAACAACTACACCATGCCAATTGTGCCAATTTCAAAAGTTTTCCATCTTTTTGCAAATGGGAGTGGACAGCTTTCAAATTGGATAGGATTTTGACTGGATTGTAGAGGTTTGACACAGTTTAGCCTTTGTATGGAACTAAATTGCCCAATTTCTTTAGGTTAGTGAATGAAATACGTTGAATAGTTTGGAGTATATTTGAAATGACTTAAATATGACAACTGACAACGATGCGTCATGTTTTTCAAATTAAAGGAAAGTAAAAACACTCGAGAATACAATAATGACTTGAGAGGATGAGGGCATGAAATTGAAAGTCATGACCAAAAACATAAATATGAAGGAAAGAGAACGGAACATGAAGTCAAACTTACAAGAGGATACATTGCCAACAATATGGCCTATAAAAGTAGAATTAGCCATTAGGCCTTTTTAGTTGAAGCTTTGTTCTGTGTTTTAATTCTTTTGTTGTTTGCTTAAAAGCTAGACTTTGATCAGCGAGAACATTTAAACACTATAAGCGGGTAAGCCCAGTAGTTTCTCAACCTAAAAATTTCAGCTTCTTCGCTTTAAAGCAACCAAACAAGACATTATCATTTAAGTATTTCTGCTGTCGCACTGACCAAAATCATTTGCATGATAATAATCTCTTGTTTTTTTCACCAGACATTACAAAAGGGGGTAGCTCACGATTTGCAAAGACATACAAAATCGGAGTGCACGAAGCTGTTAAGTGAGTGTCCTTGCAGCAAAATTCGTATTTTGAGAAGTACGTCTTGATCTAAGCTAAAATTCATGATATGCGCAACCTAAAAGATTGAACTTGTGTAACGAACAGATAGTATAGTGAATATAATTTGAGATAGGAGCGAGAAACATATGAGAAGAAAATCAGAATCACATATTACGTTTTTACCTGACGGTTTACATCAGAAGTAGACATATCCTTGGATCTAAACATGCTCCCGATTCCATTAGCACCAAAAAGTTGTTGTGGGTCATTAAAGGCTACACCAAACAGTTCTTCATAGTTTTCAATAGTTAAGTCAATTTCATCTATATCAAAATCTTTGTAAAAGTCATCGTTCTCGCAGATGTCAGGTGCCTTTGTTCCAGGACAATACATCTGTTGTAAATTTATTGAATTAGACATGATCAATACAAAGTTCTTAGCAATTTGTACTCTAAAAAATCGACAATCCGTATAAAATTTCAAAATGAACCAATGTTTAAGACCACAAGTTTCTGTATTATTCTTGCAATTTACTAAAAAAACATGACTATCAAAATGGCAGAGTTGAAGTTAAAACGTGATAATGAGTGAAGAGGTGTAACATTGCAAAGGGGAAAAGTGGATATTGACAGGTCAAAGAAAGAACATACTCTACATACTTACAAGAAAAATTGAACTCCTGTGAAAATGAACCCATTAAAGTTTACAGATCCCCCTATATTTTCTACTACACAGCCATACTCTACATTTCAATTTCCATGTAAACCACTCAGGAGTAGTTTTTTCAAGCAACCTTACATCAAATAGTCGTTCGTGGTCCATAAAACAAATCAGCTAGTTGCATAGTATTGATGACAAGAACTACTCCACTACTCTCTTTTTTCTTATGGTTTATCAAAATAAATTTGATTTTATCCAACCATAAGGTAGGTGAGTGTCAACCCCACATATCATATGAGCCAATGAGGTAAGCCATGTCAAGATGAGGTCCATTATAGCCACCATTTTCTGTGACTTATTTGTGGCAGCTTTTAAGAAAAGGTTTGGGTTAAAGATTGACAAAAAAGGTTGGGTTATCCAGCTTAAAACTTCTAACTTTTACAAACTAGAAAACCACTAATAACCATTTTTAAGCTGGATAACCCGATTACATTGCAGCTTATAAGCCAAATGGCCAAATGGCCAAATGACAAGAGTCTTTGGCTTACTTAAGATTGACAAAAAAAGTTTATCCAGCTTAAAACTTCTAACTTTTACAAACTAGAAAATAACAATTTAAAAGCTGGATAACCCGATTACGCTCCAGCTTATAAGCCAAAAGGCCAAATGACAAAAGGCTACAGCTATAAAATTAAGCAAAATGCCCTTTCTTTCCTTGGCCTTCCAAGCAAACCCAAAAAAATATATATTACCTTAGACAAGGTTGAATTTCCCATCTGTGCCTTGGAGTACATTTGTGTTTTGGACTTATCAACTTTTTTCACATCATCAAATACGGTGCACTCATCTTGTGTCTCACTTATGTTCATTGAGCTCATTCCCTTTTCACAGTTCGAATCATCCTCACCATTCAAAACGAATGACCAGATCATCGACAGCTCAGCAGACGAAGGGCAACCCGAATAACAATTAACTGCCTGTTTCTTATGTGTTGAAGCTTCTTCAGAGACGTTATGACCCAACCAATCACAGTTTTGGCAAAAGGAAGTTTTTTCTTCGACACAACGAACAAAAGCAGGCTGTGAATTGCACTTCTCGCATAAAAGTGTACGGGAGTGGCGTTTCGACAGCGCATTTGCTGAGTGGACATTTCGGTCACAAGATAAACATAAGCAAGCTGAATCTGAACGGCAATATACCATCGATCTTTGCTCACTACAAAAATCGCACAGATACCCCATTTTTTTAACCAGTTCTTCTTATATTTGCCAAAAATGAATCCGGCTAAGGAAGTATAACTACTTGTCGATTTATTAATCACTAGTATCTTCTTGACTGGATAGAAACACGTATCTCAACTTGTTGCTTTCACGGAAGAGTGATCTGCATCAAGAAAATTGGGAAAAAAAAGTATTGAATCATTAGAAGAAATGAGGAATATTGAGAGAACTAAGCATGTGTCAGGTTATAAGTTATAACTAGTGGTACATCATCCCAAAATTCATACTCAAAGACCTTATAACATATCTAGACCAATCATGCCTGTTTTCTTTTTGAAATAAAAAAACAATTGATACAAAATGTGTCCATATATGAACCCACTTCAGCAGGTATGACTGTCGGGTACAAAATTGGTGACCCAAACATTTCTTAAGAAAGAGACATCGAAAATCCCCAGGAAAAGAAGAAAATAGAAACAAAAAGAACAAGCTTCACATATGACCAGCAATTTTTTAAGAAAATGCAGATTTAAAACAAAAGCAAACTTTATCAACAATTGAAGTTGATTTAAAAGAACACGAAAGGCGAAAAAGAAATTGTTGGAATTTATGAAGAATTTAAAAGAACACGAAAGGCGAAAAAGAAATTGTTGGAATTTATGAAGAATGCCTAGTTCAGTTGAAAACTTTGACAAAGCAAAAAGTACTTTCTCTAAATTAGCGACAATATTTGTTCTGAAATAGCATGCCCACATATAAGAAAGTATAGTATACTTTTGTAAGCAAAATGGATTGAAAACGAAAGTTATATATAACAAACTTGAATCATCCAAATCAACAAAAATAAATCCTTACCCTTTTTTAATTAAATATAAACTAATATCTATCTCAGTCAAAAATAAGTGGAATTTCAATAAACACTGAAAACCCCATCAACTTTAGATGCAGATAAAAAATAACTAAACAAAAAAAAATAAAAAAATATACCAACTTGGAGTACTAAAAAACAATTCAAATCAACAAAAAATAATGCTTACCCATTTTTAACTAATTACAAACTAATAGCTATCTCAGTCAAAAAGAAGTGGAATTTCAATCAATACTGAAGAACACATCAAGCTTAGATGCATATAAAAAAGAACTAAACAAAAATAAACAACCAAAAATGAATTTATACCAACTTGGAGTACCATAAACAGTTAAGTATAAAAGAAACTTGAATAATCAAAATCAACAAAAAATAATCCTTACTCATTTTTAATTACATATAAACTAAAAGCTATCTCAGTAAAAAAGAAGTGGAATTTCAATAAAAACAGAAGAACCCATCAAGCTTAGATGCATATAAAAATAACTAAACAAAAAAAATGAATTTATACCAGCTTGGAGTAGTATAAAACAGTAAAGAGCTCTTTTTTTGCAGAATTTTACAGAAAAGATTGAAGCTTTTTGGAGAGATAATCTGTGTATGAATTTTTTATTAATTTATTTTTTGGGGGGTATGGAAGTGATTTTGTTATTAGAGAAACTTACAACTAAGTAATATTTTAGAAATAAAAGTGATGAAAAGTGCAGAAGAGAGAGAGTAAAAAGGTAGAGAGAGAAGATTTTGAGGTGGAGAATTACGCACTGAATAGATAACACGATAGATATTTTTCTCTTTTTTTTATTTTTTATTTTTTATTTTTTGGATTGTAGCCTAGATATTTTATTTCTTCTGTATGTCCAGGTGTCAAAAAGTCAATGAAATTTGTAAAGTTTTGATTTTTTCTTAAAATTTAAATTCTTACCCTTACCTGTTCTTTTGCTTTTTGAAAGGTTACATCTTACGTGTGCTTTCATTAAAATTCAGACGAAATTAAATAAATAAACGGAGATAAAAATACTATATTTGTGGGATGCACAAAAAATCACATTACTAATAAATGGGCGGTGAGAGCGTATTAGTGCGATCGATCTAAATTGTAATTCAATATGTAAAATAAATGGCGGGACTTATTAGCTTTGATAAAATTTAAATATAAACTCAAACCAACTCAATTCGTTATAATTAAAACGTCAACTTAATCTAACCCAACCCGTAAAATAAATTGCGGGTTGCGATAAGATTGATTTTAAATTTTCATTTTATTCCTTTATTTTTCATAGTTTGCATAATTAATCTAAAATTTAAAATAAATTGAATTTTTCTAAGAGAAATATAAATTAAAACCAATCAAAATATGTTTACAACATTCGCGAACAAATAACAAAACTAAAATATAATAAGAATAGAAGGTTGGTATATTGAAATATACACAGTGTATATATATAAATATACATATTTATAATCATAAATATATATATTACGGGTTGAAACGAGTTGAGACGAATTAACCCGCCGTTTGAAAACTTCACCCCTAACTCAACCCGCAAAATATATAACGGATTGGGACGGAGCAGTTTATTTTTTTTTAACACTCAACCCGCCCCAATCCGCACGGATTGGGTTACGAGTTGGGTTTGCAGATTTTTTGCTTAATGACAAAAAAATACCACTTCTTCAAATATAACAAAAATAGATGCATGTTGATGTAGCGATCGTTTATTTCTAAAAGAGTGCAAATCTTCTACCCTCTATTCTCTACCTCCTTCCGTGCCCCCTTCCTTATTTTCACTCAAATTTTAAATATTCACAACTTATACCGCAAATTTATAAAATTTTATATTATATTGCATTCAAATTTTAAAACATTTGAAGATAATATTGTTTTAGACAATTTTTTTAATATTCAATGTTTAATTTACACTAATTTATACATTTATTCCAAAATAAATTTTATGTGGATTTTATTTTAAAAATAATTATTGGAATGTATTGATACATGTATTATAGTAATTGTATAATTTTTTTCAAGTTTTTTGAATTTTTTTTAATATAAAATAAGCAAAGGGCCACGAAAGGGATAGAGAAATGGGATAGAAGATTTATATTCTTTATAAAACCATGTTTTTTGTTCATATCCTACTTTGGGAATCATCACTTGTTTGTCCGACTTCGTACCTTATTTTTTTAACTTTATATATTTATTTTCAAACTGCATACCATTTATTTCGGACATTAATATTTTTTTTCCATACTTCATACCATTTTTTAAGGTCATTCTCATTAAATTTTAGGTTTAATGGCTAATAAATAACACTTTTGAATTTATATTCCCACAAAATCCATTTATAAGATCACATTCCTCCTATCTACCACTTTTGTACAGTATAAATACCGCTTTATTTTCTATTTTTTTAACGTGATCTATTTTTACATACTCTTCTCTCTCTCCTCTTTTTCCCCAAATCCGACTGAAATCTTAGATCATCACCTCTGATTTCCGATCACCGATCATCACCTCTGTCATCGCCAACTAACCCCTAGGTCCGATCCCCCAATTAACAACACCCTAGATCGCAGAATCGGACGACGATGAATATGGTGACGTGAAGCGATTCCGGCAAAGTCATAACTGATATCGTTTCAGATTTATTGGAGTTTATTTTAGTTGGAATAGATCTATAATTCCGAATCTACCGAGCACTATATGCCGCAATAGGTTAGTGTATTCATCATTAGACTAATACTAAGATCTAAATTACTGGTTATAATCGATTTTGAAGATGAATTGGGGGAAATTTGGCGATTTTCGTATGGGTTTGGAATTAAATATGGAAAAATAAATACATGTTAATTCTACAACAGGTAAATGTTATGTTGATGTTGTTAGTAAAGATATCAAACTCATGTGGCCAAATCAACCCCACAAATCAACTCAAAAGCACAACAACAAAACAATACCCAAAGATGTCACATACTTGACTCTATATCTATCAGTTTAATTCTAGCTTGATAAATAATTCGTTAACATTCGATTACTGCCTAAAGTAAGAGATTCATCAAATTAAATGCTATTTCTATTACACCTTTTTTCGAAATAATTTGATTTCGATAGAGTTTCTTAAAATCGTTGCGTCTCGATGGGGCAATGGTTGCCCGACTCATGCTAATCTTTTTATTACAACCAAATTAACATAATTCAACAATCGGAGTTCGACCTATCAAAAAATGGTTAATCGTATTCTGGGCCGGTGCAATAAACCTATTTGAAGTGACTCATTTTATCTCAGAGAAGCCTATGTATGAACAAAGCCTTTTCAAATCGCCCGTGAAGACGGACATTGAGGTTCTCGAGATTACCAATCCCCCTCTCCCCTCCAAATTTGATACAAAATTTGACATAATGGGTTCAAATTTTGAAAAACAAAGCTCACATTTTAAAAAATACATCATAGCTAAAAAAATCACGATTCACGAATATAGAATATGAAGTTTTATCATCCTATCAATGGCTATACATAGATAGATAAAAGTGATGAGGAGAGATACATGGGGAATGAGGAATGGACGGTGAGTGAAGAAATAAAGTTATGATTGAATTTAAAAAGTGTGATTTTGAAAATAAACATGTTTAATGTGTGTTTTGATAATTTAGTTTTAAAAGTAGTAGTTTTAAGTAATTTTCAAAAAATAATTAGACCATGTAGTTTTTTAAAACTATGGTGTTGATTTTGGTAAATTGTATTATTCATTTTGTTTCAAAAAATTAACTCTATGTTATTTTACTAAAAGCAAATCTTTATTTTATCTGTAGTACTACTCCATCCGTTCATATTTAATTGTTCACTATGAAACTACGTGCAATTTTGACCGGAAAAGAATTTGTATCAAACTTGTCGTAATAAAAAATTTCAACAGTTGATCAAATAATTCAAATATTAAATTTTATTATTAGATTTAAAAAAATTCTATTTCGACAATTTTGATACAAGTTATAAGCCGGTCAAAATTGTACGTAGTTTTGTAATAGACAATTATACGAAAACGGAGGGAGTAATCCTTTTTACCCTTTTTGAGTTAAATATATATCATTAGTTAATTACTGAATAAATTTGCATTATTGGTGTCTCAATCTATATTCGATTATTGCATATATTTATGTCTTTTAATTGCGTCAGATGACCGACCATGTATTTTGAAGAATTTGTTTGGGATTGGAAGTAAATATGGAAAAATAAATACATGCTAATTCTACAACAGGTAAATCTTATGTTGTTCTTAAAAACTCTATTTACACGGAGGAGAGTAATATGAAAAATAATAAAACTGACCTTAAATCAATCGAAATTCCAGTGATTTAAATTGCTGAAAAGGATGTAATGCTTAAAAATGAATTAGCTACTATTATTTTCTCGGAATAGGAGCTGGAATTACCCAAAATTGATGAAATAAGGGATTACATTAATACAAATTGGCTAGTTAATAAAATTTCTATGGTTGGAGTTATTGACTACATGCATATTCTTATCAAATGTGATAATGAAGAGGATTGTAGGAAGATTTGGGTAAAGAATAGCAAATCTATGAAAGATTTTATGAATAAAACCTTTAAGTGGTCAAGAGAATTCTCTCTGTTCAAGTACTCTAAAATTGCTGCAGTTTGGCTAAACCTCTATGTGCTGCCTTTGAATTTGGCTATTTTTCTGGTTGTTGTTTAGACCCGTAAGCTCACTAATTAGGGACATGGCGTAAGTGCATTCCCAGTGCTCGATGGTTTGCCCAAATGGTATTTTACTTGGCTATTTCTTTAATTTTTAGACGGAGGCCTGATTATTTTTAGGTGTACATCTGTGTTTGTTTGATTTTGTTTCAGTGACTATATATATCCGTAAAGTTAAAATGGTAAGATCGCTTGCACCAACACCGAGTTTTAAGAGTTTGGTGGTTCGAATCCATACAGATTTGTTTTGTTTTTTTAAAAGGAAAAATACATTTAGTATAACAAAATATAGTGCTGTTAACGATTTGAGTACCCACATTTCAAATTTTTCAATTTAGTTACCACACTATAATAACTTTCCAATTTAGGTATCATCGTCTAAATAAATTACGGAATCATGTCACGTGACATTTGACAAACATTAATTTGACAATTTTGCACAAAAATATGTCATTATAGAAAAACTTTTCCCCCAATTTCACACATAAAAAAAATAGCATATAATCCAAATTTTTGTTATGTATGAAATTGGGAAAAACGTTTTTATAGGATGACATATTTTTGTGCAAAATTGTCAAATTAACATCTCAAATTAATGTTTATCAAATATCACGTGACATGATTACGTGATTTATTTAGACGGTGGTACTTAAATTGAAAAATTATTATAGTGTGGTACCTAAATTGGAAAATTTGAAAGTTGGGTACCTAAATCGTTAAAAGCAGATGGTTTGGTGTAGTAAACCTAAAAAACCCTTTTTTTTAAATTTGAAGTAAAGTATATGCACTTTGTAGTGAACTATACGTTGTTTAGCAATTTTGATTGAATTAGATGCAATTTTTTACTTAACTGTATGCACTTTAGATTGGTATGTATGCACTTTAGATTGTTATGTATGCACTTTAGATTGGTCTATATGCACTTTGTGTTGAATCGGATGCACTTTTAACTGAATTGTATGCATTTTTTATTGAACTATATGCACTTTGTATTGAACTAAATACACTTTTGACTAAACTGTATGCACTTTGTGTTTAACTAGATGCACTTTTGACGGAACTCTATGCACTTTCGATTGATATATATGAACTTTGTACTTTTGACTGAACTGTATACACTTTTGATAGAATTATATACACTTTGTGTTGAATTAGATGCGTTTTTGACCGAGCTATATGCATTTTCGATTGAACTAAATACACTTAGTGTTGAAATAAATGCACTTTTGACCGAACTGTATGTAATTTTGATTGAACTATAGGAAATTTGTGTCGAACTAGATTCGCTTTTGCATGAAGTGTATGCACTTTCGATTGAACTATATGCAATTTTATACTAACTACATGTTCTTTATATCAAATTATATGCAATTTTGACTAAAATATATGTATTTTTATTGAACTATGTGCACATTATGGTGAACTATATGTAATTTTGACTTAACCATATGCACTTTTATTAAAATATATGCACTTTTTGATGAAAAAGACACTTTTTAGTGAAAAAACTAGTTGATGAAAAATAGTTTTTTCGATGTAAAAAGTCATCCATTGACAAAAGAAACAATTTTTGATTTTTTAAATTTTTATGTGATTTTTATAATTTTTATAATTTTTTGTGGTTTTTGTGGTTTTTTTATTATTTTTGGTGATTTTTTTTAGAAAAATACATATTTTGTGATTTTTGTGATTTTTTAATAATTTTTTGTGATTTTTTTTTCATTTTTTATGATTCATTTTTGAAAAGTACATTCTTTTTTTTTTTTTAAATATATTTTTTTGTGATTTTTTATTTTTTTATGATTTTTTATAATTTTTGTGATTTTTTCAGTTTTATAGAATTTTATTCTAATTCAAAACTAGTTTTTTTCGGTTTTAGAGAGAGAAAATATGTATATTATGTTTTGGGCTGCATAATGGTTTTTTGATAATTAAAATGAATAATTAAAAAGTACTAAATAGAGGGAATGTGAGCTTATAAATATACATGAGTAATATAAGTTGTTATGAGATAGTTATAGGTTCCCCATTTTATTAGTATGAAACACAGTTCAGCACTACTCTCACAAGCCATATATATATATATATATTAGATACAATTGTAGAAAGAAATATTAAAATAGAAATAAATGGAGGATTTTAATTGGTGTCTTAATCTATATTGGATTATTGCATATATTGATGTATTTTAATTGCGTTGGATTGCCGACCATGAATTTGCTAAATTGTCTTATGTAGCATCTATTGAGTGAAGTGCATCCTGCTTGTGTCTATATTGTGTAATTTTGTTCTCGTTCTTAATATATTTAAGTGCATCAATTTTCATCGGCACTTTTTTTTAATCGATCATATCTCTCGTTCATTTGTGGAGAAGCTGGTATCGTGCCTTCGAATCACTCTAACGAGTGCTAACTAGCAAGAATGATGTGGACCCGATCGACCGGAGTTACCAGAGTATGCTGTACAAATACATATACATGTGTCCAACTAGGGCTGAGCGAAAAACAGGAAAAACCAAACCGGACCGATAATCGAACCGAAAAAGACCGAAATCGAAAAAAATTCGGGTCGGTTTCGGTTTTCAATAATACCGAACCGAAAAAGACGGAAAAAAACCGAAACTAGATCAAAAAAACCGGTCCGGTTCGGTCCAAAAAATAATAAGACCGAAATCGAAAAAAATCGAACAAAAAAATATGCTCGATTTCGGTTTCGGTTTTGATAAAAACCGAAACGAAACGGACCGAATCCAACCGTATGTCCAACAGACATGACACAAACACAAGGAAAGTTAAAAAAAATTAAATTTAAAACACGAACACGGTGAGAGGACATAACAACTAATAAGTTATAAATATTTTTTTTTATATAAGTATATATATTATTAGTTTACCTAAACAAGTAAAAATATAAATATAGGGACAAATCTTATAAATAATGAAAATAGGCTAACTTAGTATACTGATAAAAAGAGGGACCCAATTGAAATGTTTTCCAAATCAGCAACAATTACGATATAATAACTGTTCATAACGTAAATAACCCAAATAAAAACTCCATTAACTTTCTCTCAGCTTTGGTTCGTATTCCTCCGAGATCTCTCCTAAAATCATAATTATATATATATATAACAATATATAACAATATAAATTCGTGTTAGAGAAGAGATTTGTGAAAGAAATGTCGTATGCTTACCTCTTCAAGTACATTATCATAGGAGATACAGGTTTTTTTTTTTTAAATAATAATATTTCAATCATGTTTATAGGGGCTTTGATTTGTGTTTATAATATTATTTTGAAACCTAGGGATGTGATTTTTGTAAGTGGAGAATTAGAAACTCTTATTGATGCCCATGAATTAATATTAATATTTTAATTAAGTAAAAAAGTGTGTCTTCAATATTAATTGCTAGATTTTGTTATTATAATAATTGAACAAAGTTATTTTGGGATTTATCTTTTTGTTTAATATTGTCATGGTATGGTTGTAAATTAGTTTTGAGGTGGTTAATTAGAATTTATATATATATATATGCCCATCCTTTATATTCAACAATTTTTACATGTAGTAATGAGTCTTATTATCTCTAATATATTAAACACTACACTTTCTATATATATATATATATATATATATATTATTTATAATTAGAATTTGGTAAATAAATTTACTCTGGGTTTTTCGCTGCTACTTTTAATTAGAAATTTCCGAATATGTACTTATTAGAGTTCTGCTTGAGACCCTAGTAATACTATGCAGGGGAGAATCTAGGATTTAAATTCAGGGAAGGCAGAAATATAATTATTTTTAAGTAAATATTTATAGTATGATACTATGATGTAAAACAATCTATCGTAAATATCAAATGTAACAAATAACGGAGACACGACTAAGCCCACTTGTATTTAATAGCATGATATAACTTCATAATAGCCTTTTCTGACATGGTAAAAACGTCTCCTTTATCCCGATAAAACTAGCATCTTTAAATAAATGCAACTTTTATCGAATCCAAAAATTAGCTTATTTGTTATAAGAGTCGCAATCATCATAATACTATCTAAATAATAACACTCCAACATACAAAAATGAAGGCCAACACATCATTTATACAAGGGCCTTGAGTTAAATTATTCTAGGGACATAAAGTTATGATCGATTCTTGTTTATACCTTAAGTTTAAGAAGATTGTATCAGAAAAAAAAAATTGTATTCGTAAAAAAATTATTATTTATTCCATTATAGAAGTTTAAGCCAGCTAAAAGGTTAGAAACCAAGCTTCAACATAATAATCAATTTCAGAAGCTAAGTTTGAAGGGTTCACTTGTCCCGAAGTAAATCACTAAATTAGTAGTACATAGTGTATAGCAAGTTGCACAAAGCGGGAGTGGATAAGGGAGCGAGGAAGCGGATGGTAGTAGAAGTGAGGAAGCGTCTAGGAAAAATTATTATTATTTTATATAATTTATGTAATTAAATACTCTTAAATGATAATAATTCTCCCAGTACTTCAAAATTAGAAACAAAAACATTATACTCTTTTCTGGGCTAAAATAACTATGGCTAGATAATTTTAATTCCCTATCTTTCTACTGGTCCCGCTTAGCATGTATCTATTTTTCCTTTTACACATGATAGTGAAGTTTCCGTAAGCTTCCGAGGCCGAAGCGTCCACAGGTTAGGAGCTTCGTGCAACTAATGCTTATATGATAAGTACCTTACTTGTTTAATCATGCACATAAATCCAAGATAGAGAAAAAAACGTGCTTTTATAAGATGGGAAATGAGTTGTCAAAATATAGATGCAGGGGTAATATAGAGAAGATATAGGTATTTTTTCTATAATATGCCGAAGGGTATTTTTGTAATTTTAATTTTAGAAAATAAGGAAGGGGCCGGAGGGCATTTGCCCCACCCTTGCCCAATGGCCGATTTGCCCTTGATACTAGCTTAACACCAGGATTAGAATCATATTACGGGCTACCTCCAATGTGAGGGTTATTGATTATTAAAAAAGAAAAGAGTTCCTAATTTTGATAGTAGCAAATTAGATATATTTATTTATGCTATGATTATTGGAAACATACTACCTTGAAAAATGAGTCTTATTTTATCTACGGAGTATTTCATAAATGATACGGTTGCATTATTTTTTTTCTCGGTAGAGTTCTGTATACGAGTAAATATAGATAATTTGCTTTTGATCTGGTGATTTTTTTTTGTGGTTTCCCCGTTATCATGAATGGTGGATTTGATTTTCCCTCAATTTGATATTGTGTGTTGTACAAATCTTATCTGAATTATTGGAAAGTGGTACTGTGATCATCCCCATGTTTTGAATTTATTTATTTTAATAAATGAAAAAGAAAAGGCAAAGTTGTCAACAGTATTAAAAAAGCCTCTTAATAGCTGTGTGTGACGCAAAAGCTTTTGTTTTAACATGTAAGTTAGCATAGTTGTCAGGTAGGAAATGTAATGAACCTGTGTAATGCCATTGGCCAAAATAGGAATTTTAGTTGTTTTGGAGTTTGTCACTTTTAGTAACACAATGATATAATTTTTCTTTTGCTTCTTGTTTTTTCCCCTTCATCTTAATACTTTGATGTTGTGTTTGATTTGCCCTTGAATTTGGCATTGCTCTTGAAAGTAATTTGATTTAATTTTTTTGATATTTGGGGCATCCATCGAGATCTATCTTTTTGGGGAAAGAATCTACTAATATTTTGATTATCCCGTATCACTGGAAGCTTCTTGTGTGACTAGAGTGTTTTAGCAAAGAATCTGGCTTATTTGGAGGTTGAAAACAATCTGGCGTAATTATAGTAATCAACTAATGTAATGCCGTTCACCAAAATAGTTAAATTACATCTGTAGAACGGGAAAAAAATCGCAGTATAAAGAATGATGAAATATATAAGTTAGTAAATCTAAAAGCAACCAAAAATTTAATGTAATTAGACAAGTAAACCGTTTTCCATATGTAAAATTTGTCTTAATTGATATGTGATTTGAGTGAAAAAGAGCCCACTTATGTTAAAGTACTTGTTTGCCACAGGGGTTGGAAAGTCGTGCCTTCTTCTGCAGTTCACCGATAAGCGATTTCAACCTGTGCATGACTTAACCATTGGTGTTGAGTTTGGAGCCAGAATGGTCACAATTGATAACAAGCCAATAAAGTTGCAGATTTGGGACACGGTATTTTCCTTCTTCTTTTTAGTATACGGTTGGATTTTTTCAGTATCTTTTGTTTGTCCGGTGAAGATGTCATTGGCATTCTTGTTTTGGTTTGTTGAACGTCCTGAAATCGGAAATGAAAAAACCTGGGTTTATTAAGGTTTGATATGCTGACCTATTGTGTCATTTCAATTTTTGTACACTGTGCTGCATAGCATGACGTTTCAATTTTTTGATACTGAATTGCCTTTTAAGAATACATAAATACCCTATAATTCCTATAGGTCAGTGTTCAAAATTGAAATTTCATGTTAGTTGGGGTCAGCATTAGTAGCAGTTTACCAAGTTGACAAAAAGATCGTTTAACAGTAGACTACTTAAAAAACGTCGTCGCAAGTCTGCAAAGAAAAATATTTTTGCTGTTAAAGAGTATGTGCGTGCTTTAATTTGTAACTGTGTGTTATGTTGCTGACAGGCTGGTCAGGAATCATTTAGATCTATTACAAGGTCGTACTACAGAGGAGCAGCTGGCGCACTTCTTGTGTATGATATCACTAGGTATGTTGTCTCAATCTAGTTATAATTATGTTAGGATATATTTTGAATCATTTTTATTTTCATTGTTCGTAACTTTGTGCACCTAAGCCTAGAATGTTGGCTCAGCTATTCGATGTATGTATACAGATATTTCATTTCCTGAAGAAATTACTGGTTAATGTCTTGTACTAGTTCTTTTTCATATGAAAAATATCAAGAAAACCACTACATATTAATGTAAGCCTTATTTTATCGGCACTCGTCTCTTTTCTTTTCTTTTTTGAGAAATGATTGGACATAGTTAGTTGTATAGACATAATGAGGAGGCAAATGTCAGTTCTTCCAATCTTGCGGGCAGTTTTGTGGTTATGAGAAACTTAAATACGTTTATTTTCCAGTAATGGATAAGAAGTTGCCAACAAAATATTGTACAGACCTAATTACGTTTGCCGCCTATGACCATTTGCTTTCTTGGGGGAGATGGGATAGGCATATTTTCTTCCAGGAATGATCTTATTAATTTAAGGCTTGTAGAGTTACAGTACTTGCTGAGGAAAACATAGTTTTATCACTTTATTCCAGGGTTGTCTTCCTAAAATGAAGTCGATCTGAACAGATGTGACTTGATATATGCCTATATCAGGGGTCTATTTTTATATCCATCTTTTGCTGTCTTTTCCTTGCTATCTGTTATGTTCATAAACTAAGCGAGTGATAACATTTAAAGTTTTAAACTAATAAGAGATACTTGGTAACTACTGTTGCCTGTTTAGATGAGATAATTATCCAATTTCCTTACGGCCAAAACACATAAGAAGTAAAAACATAAATGTATTGGTGACAACAAAATTAAAGGGTGAACACATCTTGAGGTACTAAATATATGTTTAAAATTATTAAATGTGAAACAGGAGGGAGACTTTTAATCACCTTGCCAGCTGGCTAGAAGATGCAAGGCAACATGCTAATGCAAACATGACTATAATGCTCATTGGAAACAAGTGTGATCTTGCTCATCGAAGGGCAGTTAGCACAGAGGAAGGACAACAATTTGCCAAAGAACATGGATTGATCTTCATGGAGGCTTCTGCAAAAACCGCTCAAAATGTCGAGGAAGTAAGTTGAATGTTACACGGCTTGATATATTCATGGTTTGTATGCAAATGGACCCCATGTACTTACGTTTCTTTAAAGTGATCCATGTACTAACCACCCCATGCTGAAATCTGCATAACTTTTTATTCGTCTGTCCGTTTCGGATAATTACTGTTTTGATACATGTCTTTTATCATCATTTAAGCACGTAACATAGCGATTAACTTATGAAATATGAACAATTTTACATTAAAAGGTCCAATTAAAGCTGAGAGGTGTTTTTTCCCCAGAATTTGGCGTCAACCGTGTTCGCTTGCAGGCCTTGCATAGATATCAAGAGTACAATAGACAATAATACTAATAATATTCGGTAAATCGAGTATAAATGCATGATGTTTTAAAATTGAACGTGGGAGTTGTTTATAGTTCATGTGGGATGGGGGTTAAATGCAAGTACTCATAGTACATGGTGTTATTTACGACTTTACCCTTAGATAAGTTTAACGTTTTGGTAAAAATCTTTTGTCCTACAATATTGAATATGCAGGCATTTATAAGCACGGCTTCAACAATATATAGGAAGATTCAGGATGGAGTTTTTGATGTTTCCAATGAGGTATGCTCTTTCTTTATCGTAAAGTTTATTATAAGCCTTGGTGTTGAACCTTGTGGGACACTTGGAGAATACATTCCAAGTATGCCTTATGTAGTGTCCAATATTGTCGTATTTTTTTTAACATTTTGGTCCCTCGTCCATACAAGGAATATATTAGGGCTTCTTTGTCAAGGGAAAGAAAAGACTAGCGAGGCATTTTATGGGAAGCAATAAATGTTTTTTAACTGATTCTTACAACCTTTCCCTTTATGTACTTGAAAGATGCTTCTTACAAAACAAAACCATGTCAAAATTTGTTGACATAGAGAAATGAGGTTATTTGGTTGAGTCTCTTCTATATGTAGCCTAGCATTGTCGTGTAGAACCAGAAACCATAATTTTCTTTCTTTAATGGTGCTACACTGCTACCTACCGGATGAAGAATTGCTACATCCAGATTGGATTGCAGCGGCTGAAATCCTGGTTCTCGGCCATCGGGTCAAAATTCAACTTCCGAGATGCAGTGTAATTTGAAGAAAACTCACCTTTTAGTTTGAATGCATCTCAACCATTGGATTTCGACCCGATGGGTGAGAACTGGATGTCAACCGCTGCAGTACAATATAGATAGCAGCAACTTATTATACCACCTCTACTTTTATGCTTTTTGGATGCGAAAGCTTAATTATAAGTGCAAAATAGGAAGTAGAAGTGTACATTCTTATTATTTTAGTATTGTTGTATAAGTTTTTGTTGTTCTACAACCTCAATTTCAAGGATTAGCGGAATCTAACGTGCACACAAAGTACAAAAAAGAAAATATGGAAGAACCATATTAGAATGATACTGGATAGCAAATAGTAATGGTGGGATCTAGGGTCTCATCATAAGGCTTTGTCATTTGTTGTCGCCTTAACCCTTAATGGCGTAATTTTTTATTTTTTTTACATAGGCATAGTTATATGATAGTGATTTAATTGTTAATATTTAGAAAACTCAATTTGAGTTTTTTTTTATTTCAGTCTTATGGTATTAAAGTTGGATATGGCGGTATACCGGGCCCATCAGGAGGTAGAGATGCTTCTTCTTCTCAGTCGGGTGGTTGTTGCAGTTAATTGAACTTGGTTCTCGCTCATCGCCCAGATTTGCATATTGACTTGTTGACTTGTGTTCATTATAATAAAGACCTATTCAGTAAATATGTTATGTTCCTCATCTAGCGTGTTTTGTCACTGTTTTGTAAAATGTTACACAGCTGTTTACTGATATTTAAGTATTTGTTTCCTGGCAATAGAGGTGTGGAAAAACAGACCGAATTGCAGTTGTTGGTTTAATTTCGTTTAAGAACTTTAAGAACCCATTGATTGGGTTCGGTTTGCGATTTTAGTTGGTTTGAATTAGAATCAAATCGATTATATAATTATAGTATTTATATATGCACTCTCCGTTTCCCATAATAATAGTCCAACTTGTTTTTTTTTTCCATTCCAAAATAATATTCTGAATTACGAAGATATTGCCAACGAGAAAATTGTGAACCTTTAGTGAACTGAGTGGGTTGGGTCCAAATTTGGTCATGCTAGTCTGTTACACATAGACAGGGGTCAATTAAATGATTAGTTCCAAGTAAATACATACGTAAGCTATATACTGGTTTGAACTCTCTCCTTGTGAGAGCTTTCTCCTGCCTTGTGCAACTCCCCCCCCCCCCCCCCCCCAATCGTAATTAACCCCAAATTTGCTTACCATCTGCTATCCGTAGAAAAAAAAACGATTTCGTTGCATAATTGGAGGGGTATCGTTTTTTGCCACACTTTCTGAGGAGAACTTCAATTGCCTACAAAGAGCTCGCGTGAAGCCCCTTCTATCTGAGATTCTGAGAGGTTCTTTTGAGGTAATTGTCTACTCGTGCTATTAGACCATGGTAGTATTATCTTGGAATTGTCAAGGAGTTGGGCAAGCCTTGACAATCCGTGGTCTAAAAGAGGGGATTCAAACCCATCATCCTTCCATTATCTTTTTAATGGAGACTAAAAATAAATTTAAGAAAATGGAATTTTTTTAAAAGAAGTTGCAAGTTTGATAATGGATATTATGTAGAACCTGTCGGTTTAGGTGGAGGGCTCGCCCTTTGGTGGTATGATAATCTGGATATAGTTGTAAAATTTTCAAATCGTAATTTGATTCACACCGAAATCCTAGATAGACAGACTCACCGCAAGTGGACTATGACTTTTGTTTATGGGTGCCCGAGAGTGGATGGGAAAGAAAAGGTCTGGAATGAGATGATAAACTTTAATAATGCTTTGCTGGGATAGGACCTTGGGTTTGCATCGGGGATTTTAATGATGTGGTTGATGATTCGGAAAAAAGCAGGGGCGCTAGGCCTAATGCTGCTCGTGTCGACAAATTTAAGGGGATGATTAGTAACTGTGAACTGATGGATATTGGATTTAAAGGGAATATTTTCACTTGGAGAAAAAAATCGAAAGATGGGGAGTTATATACGAGAGGCTTGATAGAGCTTTAGCAAATGAAGCGTGGTTCGATTTATTCCCCTCCCCCATACCCTGATAACCCACAAATTGGCTTTGGGCTCTGACCATTGTCTGATTTTACTGCACTTTGATATTCCCTTAAAAAACAAGCCGTTTATGTTTCGTTTTGAGGCTATGTGGGCTTCGGTTATCGAATGTGAGCAAGTAATTAAAAATCATTGGGTTAATAGTATGCATGGATCCCCTCAATTTGCTTTGAGTGGAAAACTGAAAGACTGTAAGCGTGGTTTAAGTAAGTGGAGTAGAGAATTTTTCCGAGCCCAAAGAGAGGAAATAAATAGTCTCAAGCTTCAACTGACTAGTGTTTAAAACAATCCTAATTTTGATGTGAACTTGGAAAAGGAGCTAAGAACGAGGCTTGATATCTGCTTAGAGAAAGAAGAAATCTTTTGGCACCAAAGATCAAGAATCAACTATATTAAGTTTGGGGATAAAAATAGGAGTAATTTTTTTCACCAAACGGCCTCGACGCGAAGGAAAAGGAATTTGATTTCTAAACTTAAAAATGGCTCAGGACAAAGGGTAGAAAAAGATGAAGATTTGAACAATCTAATCACTGATCATTTCTCGAACCTCTTCTCTGCAGATGGTCTAACGGTCCATACTGATTATTTGGAGGACATACCAACACTAGATTATGTAAGTATGAATGGTGCTCTTTGTAAACCTATCAACGATGAAGAAATTAGAGTCGCTGTTTTCGATATGGGGGCTTTAAAATCCCCAGGGCCCGATGATTTTCAAGGAATTTTTTATCAAAAGTATTGGGATGTGGTCAAGCACGATTTATGCTGTGTGGTTAAGAGCTTTTTTCAAAGTGGCTTTATACGTAGAGATTGGAATCGAACTAACATCGTCCTCATTCAGAAGAAAATAAATCCGGAATATGTGGCAGACTTTCGGCCTATTAGCTTATGCAATTTTTGTTATAAAATCATTTTTAAGGTGATGGCTTCTCGATTTAGACCGTTTATGGACGATCTTATAACTCCGCAACAATCCGCTTTTGTTCGGGGGCAACAGATTCAGGATAATATTTTGCTAGCCCTTGAATGCTTCCACGCTCTCAAAAGAATGAAAAAGGGTAAACACTATAATATGGCTGTAAAGATTGATCTTAATAAAGCTTATGATAGGGTAAATTGGGATTTTTTAGAAGCAATTATGAGGAAAATGGGCTTCGCAGAACAGTGGGTTTGTTGGGTTATAGATTGTGTTAGATCGGTTCAGTTTTCTATTCGGGTAAATGGAGCAAACATTGGGGATATAAAGCCGAGGGTTAAGACAAGGAGACCCGATGTCTCCGTATCTCTTCTTATTCGTGGCGGACGTTCTATCAAAAAAGCTTAATGCTGCGATTAGTAATGACACCTTAAAAAGTTTTACGCTGTATCGGGGGTGTCCTGTTGTCTCCCATCTCCTCTTCGCCGACAACTCGCTCATTTTCCTCCGAGCAAATAAAGAAGAAATCAGCACTTTTAAAAATATTTTGCACGACTTTTGTGAAACTTCTGAGCAATCGGTGAATTTATTTAAATCGGAGACTATGTTTTCGCCAAATTTTCCTTTAACAAAACAACAAGAGCTTTTGCAATAGCTTGGCATGTCATCGTTTAAACCAAATTCCAAGTATTTAGGGTTACCTTCGGCTTGGGGGGGATCGAAGTCGAAAGTTATGGATTATCTCAGAAATTGTATATTAAACAAAATTCAAGGTTAGAAAAGAAACTTGATGTCATCGGCAGCTAGAGAAACTTTGATAAAAGCAGGGGCACAAGCTATTCCCGCGTATCCTATGAGGTGCTTTCTTTTACCGAATGGTTTATGTAATAAGATAGATGGCCTAATTGCGAACTTTTGGTGGGGCGGTAATGGTGAGGATAAAAAAATTCATTGGAAAAGTTGGGATGTTTTGACTCGTGCAAAAGGCGAAGGAGGCCTCGGTTTTCGAAATCTGTTTACGTTTAATTGTGCGCTTCTTGCAAAGCAATTTTGGAGATTACTACACAATCCAGATCAGTTATGGGCGAAAATCCTTAAAGCGTTATATTTTCCGAATGATGGCGGTCTTCAAGCTTGTAAAGGTAGACGGGCATCATGGGCTTGGACAAGCCTTTTAAAAGGTCGAGATTTGTTAAAAAAAGGTATATGATGGAACATTTATAAGGGAGAAAAGGTGAATTTCTGGGAGAGGATAAATGGTTGCCATTCGGGCCAAATTTCTCAATTGCAGAGCATAGGCCATTTGACTGTAACTTAGAATTGATGAGTGACTTTATTGACCAAATGTCTAATGGATGGGATAAAAATAAGTTGATATCAGTGGAGCATAAAAATTCGGTTGAACGAATTATGAAAATTCCTTTAGGACATGGTGAAGGCTCTGATACATTAATTTGGCACTATTCAAGAAACGGCATATATACCGTAAAGTCGGGATATTGGTTGGAAAGATCTCTGAACCAACCTTTTTACGGGGCGAGCACTTCGAATTGCATCTCACATGAATTCTGGAATCGTGTTTGGAATGCGAAAACAGCCCCGAGAGTCCGTCATTTTTTTTGGAGAGCTATAACTAACTCTTTGGCGACAAAAGAAAATCTTTTCAAGCGAAAATGTGTAACTAATCCTTTGTGTCCGATTTGCAATGAGCATGTGGAAACTACAGAACATTTGCTTCTCCAATGTAGTTGGACAAGAGCCGTTTGGTTTGGTAGCCCTTTATGTACCCGTGTCGACCCGGAACTATTACTTCTCTAGCGGCCTGGACAGAATCAATAATGAGTACAGTCTCTACGAACTATAACACAGAGCTTATTATGAATTGAAGTTGGCAAGTTTGGAAGGCGAGAAATGATACGGTGTTTAATGATAAATCTCCGAGACCGACATCAATTATTTTTCATGCCCTTCAGTCTCACAACGATTTTATCAAAGATTGTTATAGTCGGAATGAGAGTGAGTAAAGTACGTATGAGAGACTCGTTAAAGAAAAATGGAGGAAACCTCGACATGGTTCATTAAAAATTAATGTTGATGATTCTTATAAAACCACTAGTGAGTGGGCCGGAGGAGGAGTTATTGTACGTGATGAGTTTGGAGATCTTGTCGAGTTATGGGGTGGCGGCTTCTTATAAAATCACTAGTGAGTGGGCCGGAGGAGGATTATGGCCGAAGCTTGGTTACTTAGAATGACTTGCTATATGGCAAAAAAAAGAAGGGGTGGACAAATGTTGAGTTCGAGACGGACAATATTAATCTTGTACGATGTTGCACAAGGAAAATACAAGACCCTCTATGGGAGATTGACGTTATAGTCACCGACATACTTTACTTAACAAATGACATGAATTGGACTTTCGATTGGGTTCCAAGGTGCTTGTCGCTGAAAGCAAATGGTTAATAGATGAAGGGAGAGTCAGTTTCTGGTTTGAAAATTGGGGCTGTAATGGAATTCTAAGTGATAATAATACAGTGATCAATAAGGACTTACTCTTAAGTCAAGTTTGGTCAAAGAATGGATGGAAGGAAGAGTTATTAGAAGAAAGTGGTGATCACAGTTTATGTAAAAAACTAAGGGGATGTAATATTCTCTTAAGAAGTGGTGTAGATAGAAGATTTTGGCCGGATGCACCAGACGGTAATTTTACCACTAAAAGAGCCTATGAAAAATTCAGAAAGAAAGGTCTGAAGCGGAACATGGCAAGGTATGTATGGAGTCCACTTTTACCCCCAAAAATTTCAATATTTTGTTGGAAATTGTGGAAAAAGTGCATTAATCTAGATGGTGATATAAAGCATTTTGGAATCTCTTTGGCTTCAAAATGTTGCTGTTGCAAACATCCACAGGAAGATTTTTGTGATCATCTGTTTTGGTCTAGCGATATAGCCCAGAATGTCTGGTCACACTTTAGTAGCATTTTTGGTATAACAATCTCGGGCGCCATATGTTGGAGAGATTTTATTAATATGTGGTGTAAAAATGAATGGTCAATCTCAAACAAATTTGATTGCTGGAATGGTTTCTTTTCTAGTTTTATGGAAAATATGGTTAGCCAAGATTGATAAGAAGCACAATGATAAAGACATGAAAGAGGAATCTATAATTGCCAAAGTTAAGATGTGGATTTTGGATCTTTAACATAAACCAAAAGCCTGAGAGGGCTATTAAACCTTTCCAGAAGTTGGTTTTAGACTCCTTAAATATTCTAGAATTACCTTGCAAAGAGAAGATGGTTATAACGGTCAAATGGGTGTGTCCTCCGTCTGGGAAACTGAAAATGAACTTTGATGAGGCCTTTTTCAAATAGTTGAAGACTGCTGGAGGAGGCATTATAAGAAATGATAATGGTGATCTTTTTTATGCCTACAGTGTCTCTCTCATTAGCTCAAGTCCTTTAGAATTGGAGCTCAAAGCGCTAGTTCATGGTATAATTTTTTGTTATAGTATGAGTTTGGATAATGTACTAATAGAAACGGTAAAGTATTGGTGGATTGGTTTGAAAAGAAGGCTCGAGTCCCTATTCATCTGCTAAACATCTGGAGAGATATAAAAGTCCTAATGGAACACATAAGTGCCTCTATTTTACACATTTGGAGGGAGCAGAATGGTGTTGCTGATTCACTAGCTAAATGTGATACTAAGAGTGTTTCTGACTTCTACTGGAATGAAAAGGAATTAACTAGCAAAGTTTATGAAATCTACAGTAAGGATAAAAATGGTTTAATAAATTTTAAAAGAAAGTGAGAAATGGTTTCAGTTTTTTTGGTCCATTAGAAGCAAAATGAGGGTGTCCCCTTGGAAAAAAAAAATTGTTTTCTTCTGTGAATTTCGGATGTAAGTTTGGTTTTCTTCTGTGAATTTTGCTTGTACGTCCCTTTTATTAATAAAATTCTTGGGTTTAATTAAAAAAAAATTAGAGATTTTATTCTATGGCCATTATGATCCTGATTTGAAATGAAAAAAAAAAGATTGGGTTCCAAGATCGGTCACGTCAACAAGCCGGCAAACCATTTAGCTTTATATGCTATCTAGTTCGAGCGAGTTTAGATTGCAAGTTATCACCGACCGTTTATGGTACTATTCTGCAAAAAAAAAAGAAGTAAATACATATGTGCATAACACACAATATTGTAATATCTACTAATGTATACTATATTAGATCTAACCAAAAATTCAAACTGTGTACTGAAGAGTTTGTAACCACTTTTCTTTTTATACAAATCTCTGGTAAACGAAAATAAATACAATTTTGTAATTTTATATAATAATGAGTTGGTTTTTAAATTTTAAAATATATGATTAAATTTGTATTTTTAATGAAGATGGGATAGGAAAATACAAAGGACTGCAAGGGGGATGAAAAGTACAATTAGTTGATTAATATTTATTTAAGCCTTAATGACGAGTTTTTATTTTGTTCAGTCAATCAAGTGAACGGCACAAATTTCCGTTTTCTAAAATAAATATTCAATTGTAATTTTTTTTTAAAATTTTGATTAATAATTAAATTTAGGGTAATATCCACTAGAATTTTATATTTTTATTTGAGTTTTTATTGTGTTGTAAAATTTGTTTTAAATTTACCGAATCCTAATTTGTCTAAGATATAATAAAAATTGAAAAATTAAATTAGTTATTAAAAATGTATCATCTAACTCTATATTTTTTAATCTAATAGTTGTAAATATGACTAAACATTATAACTCATTAACTATACAGGACCTCTCGACAACGATGGACGCAATCCTTTGGTGGTAATTGTATTTGGAGAGTGCGAAGGTTTTCTGGGTTATGGCAGCATGAGTTGAAGAATGTTGATGGTAGTGGCGGAACTTATATATAATCTGTGGTTGTCATTTATAAATTTTATATGATGTTTTTAGAGTAATTTGTAAATAAAGCATTTCAACAAACATTTAAATTTTATTTCATTTAACCCTTTTAAAATTAAAATTTGTTTACCAAAAATCTGAAAAAGAATGAGAAAATAAACTTGAAAAGTGATTACAGTAGAAACTCTATAAAATAATACACTTGGGACCACCAAAATTTATTAATTAAAAGAGTTATTAATTAATCGATAAATTAATAATTATTAATTTATATATTAATTAATATTTTATTAATTTATAGTAAAATACTTAGTTTACAAACACCTTTCAAGCTTCCACTTAAAGCGGCAATCACATTGAACAATTTCTTGTTGAGCTATGAGAAAACAACACCAGAAGTTATTACCATGCTAAGGAAAATTAGAGACGAGATTCAACGAAAATTGATTTCAACAAAAAAACAAAAGACAATTGAGTCATTTTTCAACAAACATTCGTAAATCATTCATGTAATATGCTATATATAAGGAATTATTAATTTATATTTTATATGGGGTCTAAAGAAATTATCAAAAATGTATTATCTTATAATTTTAGCGAATTATTAATTTAGCACCCTATCCCCGAGTCGGGACCGGCCAAAAATATTATCTTAGAGAGTTTATTAAATAATCGAGTATTAATTTATCGAGTTTCTACTGTATAGTATAGTGACTTTAAGTACAATAACAACTAACTATGAATGTCTTAGTGACTACTATTAGCACATAAACTAAATTTAACACGATTTTCGATGATTATATCATTTATATTATATTGTACCATGTTCGAATCATTGATATCTAATTAATCAATTTTTTATTACAAAAATTACAAACACATCTCTCAAAATTAGGAGGGACAATTAACAAAAACATATCATACCTCTATTATATTACCAAAAACATACCCCCAAAACTTAAATTATCAAAAACATACCTATATATACTTATTATTTTTTCTAATTAATTATAATCTAACCTAAATCTAATCGCTCTCTTTTTCTCTTTCTCTAATCTAACATAACCTCTCTCCCTCTCTCTCTTTAATCCCACATGTCTCTCTCTCACGTCCTAAAAATGTTTAAAAGGATTGTTGAATTAGCAGGAGGATCGATGTCACTAATAGACGAAGAAAACGAAGAAGACGCTCCTCTAACTTCTTTTATTCTGTCACCAAATCGGCTAAATTTTTTTTAAACTTTATCAGTTTATCTGATTTTTTATTAGCAAAATTATGTGTGTTTGAGATTAGTAATTTTTTTTTAACTCTATCAGTTTATCTGGTTTTTTATTAGCAAAATTATGTGTGTTTGGGATTAGTGTATTAAAAGATTTTCCTAGCCTAAATTTAAAAGTTAATGGGTTTTTCACTTTTTCAATTGAATTGATTTATACAGTAATTATTAGCCAATTTAAGAGTTCATATACTAATTAACAGAGTTGATACCCTAAAAAACAGATGTCATACACTAATTTGATAAAGTTCATATTTTTGTTTTTAAAGTTATACCCTTATTTAAAGATTTATATAGTTGTTATTAGCGAATTTTAGTTGTTATTAGCCAATTTTAGAGTTAATATCCAGATTAACAGAGTTGATACCCTAAAAGCAGATGTCATACCCTAATTAGAAAAGTTCATATCCCTAAATACACTTTGTAGACATTAGTTGACAGACCTTACTTTAAAGATTTTCCTAGCCTAAATTTAAAAGTTAGTGGGTTTTTCACTTTTTCAATTGAATTGATTTATACAGTAATTATTAGCCAATTTCAGACTTCATATCCTAATTAGCAAAGTTGATACACTAAAAACATATGTCATACCCAAATTTGATAAAGTTCATATCCTTATTTTTAAAGTTGATACCCTTATTTAAATATTTATATAGTTGTTATTAGCGAATTTTAGTTGTTATTAGCCAATTTTAGAGTTCATATCCAGATTAACAGAGTTGATACCCTAAAAGCATATGTCATACCCTAATTAGAAAAGTTCATATCCTTCTTTTTGTGGAATTTATACCCTAATTTTTTAAGTTCATACCCTCATTCTAATATTTTATATTCATCTTCTTTTGTTCTCAAATATAACCATGTTCGTCGTTCCTGGTTCATAAAACAAAAATATTAGAATGAGGGTATGAACTTAAAAAATTAGGGTATGAATTCCACAAAAAAAAAAGGATATGAACTTTTATAATTAGGGTATGACATATGCTTTTAGGGTATCAATTCTGTTAATCTGGATATGAACTCTAAAATTGTTTAATAACAACTAAAATTCGCTAATAACAATTATATAAATCTTTAAATAAGGGTATCAACTTTAAAAATAAGGATATGAACTTTATCAAATTTGGGTATGACATATGTTTTTAGGGTATCAACTCTGTTAATTAGGATATAAACTCTGAAATTGGCTAATAATTACTGTATAAATCAATTCAATTGAAAAAGTGAAAAACCCACTAATTTTTAAATTTAGGTTAGGAAAATCTTTCAAGTAAGGTCTATCAACTAATGTCTACCAAGTGTATGAAGTTTTATAATTATGGTATGAACTTTAAAAATAAGGATAAGAACTTTATCAAATTAGGGTATGACATCTGTTTTTAGGGTATTAACTCTGTTAATTAGTATATGAACTCTTAAATTGGCTAATAATTACTGTATAAATCAATTCAATTGAAAAAGTGAAAAACCCACCAACTTTTAAATTTAGGCTAGGAAAATCTTTTAATACACTAATCCCAAACACACATAATTTTGCTAATAAAAAACCAGATAAACTGATAAAGTTTTAAAAAAAATTACCCGATTTGGTGACAGAATAAAAGAAGTTAGAGGAGTGTTTTCTTCGTTTTCTTCGTCTATTAGTGACATCGATCCTCCTGTTAATTCAACAATCCTTTTAGACATTTTTAGGACGTGTTAGAGAGAGACAAGTGGGATTAAAGAGAGAGAGTGAGAGAGGTTCTGTTAGATTAGAGAGAGAGAGAAAGAAAGAAAGCGATTAGATTTAGGTTAGATTATAATTAATTAAAAAAAATAATAAGTATATATAAGTATTTTTTGATAATTTAAGTTTTGGGGGTATGTTTTTGGTAATATAATAGAGGTATGAAATGTTTTTGTTAATTTATTTTTAACAATATTTTTTAATATCTATAAAGTTAACACACACTTTAACACACATAATGGGAAGACGAAATTGCATTGTTAGCTAACATTTTTAGTTAACAATAGAGATAACAACGCTATTTTAGATACTCTAAGTTATTAACGAAATTCGATAAATGTTCTCATCATATTAACTCATGTATACTAATAATCTAAAATATTATATTTATCTAAGAAAATGTTTTTTCTTTTCATGTGACTAACACAAAGTGATTTATATTCATCTTCTTTCGTTCTTAAATATAAGTTTACTTGAGAATTGATATTAGAGGCACTTTAAGTTAAACATATCATACAACTATTATATTAACAAAAATATATACTGAAAAATTAAATTATCAAAAACATATCTTCCATTAATAATTAATAAAAAATAAAAAATTTAATTTATCATTCCTCATCTTTTTCTTTTGTGTCTCATCCACTCACTCTCTCTCCAATCTATCTTTTCTTCTATTCTATCTCTCTTATTTCTTCTTCCTTCCTCTGATCTCTCATATTTCCTCTCTCTTTCTTATCTCTCTCTCATCCGTTTTTTTTCTCTCTCCAATCTTTCTCTTCTTCTTCCTCTTCCTCTCTCCGATCTCTCATCCTTCCGATCTCTCTCTCCTTCTCTATCTTTCTTTCCGATCTTTCTCTCCTCCTCCTCTCTCTCTTCGATTTTTTATTCGGTGGAGATTGAAACCGCGACATCCGTCGGAGTGGACGACGAGTGTGTAGAGCGGGGTTGAAAATTCAAGGTTGATACCGACGGAGATGCGGGCGTCAAATGAGAGGCCTACGACGACGACGTGGTAGTTCGAGATCGGAGGACGGACAAATATTGAATTTGTTAACTAGTGTATAAGGTTGAAAAATAAGTGTATGAATTCCGTGAATTAAGTGTATGAAGTTGAAAATTATAGATATGAATTATGTAAATAATGATATGAATTCTGTAAATTGGGATATGAACTTTGAAAATAAGGGTGAACTCTACGAATTAGGGTATGGACTTTTGAAATATGAGTATGAACTTTTGGAATAAGGGTATGAAAATATACAAATCAGAGTACGAACTTTTAAAATAAGTGTATGAACTTTTGGAATAAGCGTATGAAAATATAAAAATTAGGGTATGAACATTTAAAATAAGTGTATGAACTTTTTGAATAAGGGTATGAAATATACAAATTAGGACATGAACTTTTGGGTATATTTTTGTTAATTAAAAAAATCTGGTTATGTTTTTGTTAATTTTGTTTCAAAAGTAATATGTTTTGTTAATTTTGTTTCAAAAGTAATATGTTTTGTTAATTTATCGTATTTTTAATTGTTATTACTTGATGACATGGCAAAAAAGTCTAACTAACATCCACAATTATCAGCTCTTTCTCACCCATATATTTTCTATCTCTAACATGCTGTTATTTAGTTTCTCACAGCACATATTTATAGTATTATATTTTGAATAATTAATTTTTAATTAAAATAGATAACATTGTTAAAGTTAAAATCAATGTGAGTGCTTAACTTAATATGTTTATTTGTCATTTAATAACTTTTTAAATGATGATGTATCACTGGTTAACAATAAAAAGTTAACAAAACTATGATGAATGTTCTTGGTACATAAACACACAGCAACTCCACTAAATAAAATTTGAGTTATTACGTACGCAGTCAATTTTATAATAAGTATCCTAAATACATATACTACTAAGTATATACATGCATGAAAATATAAGAGTCCGTCCACATGAATTTAATATAAGCCAATTTGTTTTTTTAAGCGACAATTTTATAAATGATAATGCCAGAGTAATGATCCATTTGGATCGAAAGATTGACCCAATAGTCCACGAGAAAAATGATTAAAAATGTGGTCAACAGTTAAAGATTATATAGTAAGACGCCGTGAGCTGTTCATGAGACACACATACCAACTAATTTGTCATATTGCCCTCAATTACTGTATGCCCATCAAACAAATACCCAATTGTTTTTATATCGGACAAGGTCTGGAAAACACTCCCTGTGTCACCATTGGATCTTACAGTATGTGGACCTCACTGTTGATCCAATGGTTTCACAGAGACAGAGGAGAGTTTTTCAGACTATACCAAGGCTCCCCCTCTATTTTTATCTCTCTCTTTCAAAATAAGGAATGCTGGTTCGTCTAATTAATCCAATACGAACTATATCCTGTATACTAAAAAGAACCGATATTATAACGGTATAAATTATATACTAAACAATAATTAATTATCACGCTATAAATTAAATATACGCTAGTTACTGTAAAAACCCGGATTTTCGTAGGAAAATACCGTGGTAAAGAGAAGTGAGCTATCCCACATCGCCTAGATATGTAGTACCTATATGGTATATAATGTACAAGTATCCTCCTTCTTATCACCAAGGCCTTTTAAAGCCGTGCGGCCCAATAAGCGAGGACGAAATTGGGCCAAAGCGGACAGTATTGGTGTTAGGAAGCAGATGGTGGCGGTCTGGTCGGAGGACTGGGTCGTTACAATTGGTATCAGAGCCGCTATCTAGCCGATGTGGACACTGGCAACCCCGGAAGGACGGCGTGCCCGACGAGGACGTCGTGCCTGAAGGGGGAAAGAGCGTAAAAACCCGGATTTTCGTAGGAAAATACCGTGGTAAAGAGAAGTGAGCTATCCCATATCGCCTAGATATGTAGTACCTATATGGTATATAAGTTACAAGTATCCTCCTTCTTATCACCAAGGCCTTTTAAAGTCGTGCGGCCCAATAAGCGAGGACGAAATTGGGCTAAAACGGACAGTATTGGTGTTAGGAAGCAGATGGTGGCGGTCTGGTCGGAGAACTGGGTCGTTACAGTTACTATCAAGATGACCGTGAAATTTCTATATTTTGGTTTCACCTTTAAACAGAACTATAACCCTAAGTGAACTCTATTATCAGAGAAAAATCCCAGTTCCACAAGTAACGTACTCTTGAGCAAAATATACATGCTCATTATCGTCCAAGTGAACTCGACTATATCTCGTAGAAAAAATTTATGTTGTTATTCCCCCACAAACTACGTACACATTTGAGATCTCAAACCCCGACTTAACTTAAATCCCTAGAAATCAGTATAATGAGTATCATTTCCGATTCAACACAAATTATACGAATAATAGATTGATTTATAACAGACCTTGATCACTTTTTGTATATCCTTCTTCATTAACTTCTAAGTTAAGCCAGACAATTCTATTAAAACTTCCAGTTATCAAGATAGTCATAATAAATATAACTCTGATAATAAGAATACGACGCTTCTTAAGAGGCGGGATCTCGAGTAGTTTTTAGACCGTTGACAGTAGTAGTTTTTTAGTTTTTCTTTGGATAAGTAAGAAATAAGAATCGTACTATATATATTAGTATTACTTAATCATAGCATAGGTAATAACAACTGCAAGTTGTTTGGTTTCTTAATCCTTAAAATGAAATGATGACTCGCTGTCATGTGTTTCCACATATTATTGATACATTTATATTATTATAAACTATAATTATAAATAAATTAGCCAACTTGTATTGATACTATAGATGCTATCTATGGGGATGGTGAGCATTTGTATGTTATAGAGTCTGAATCTTTTCATAAGCACCATATATTGTCCAAAGATGGGGAATGGAAGGATCTTATACCAGGTGTTACTCATTGTTACAATATGCATATCTTTTGGCATTGTTTCAAGTCGTAAAACAAATAGACCGATACTAATCAACTTTGGAGATGCGAATTCTGACACAGGTGGAGTTCTAGCTGGCGCTGGACTTCCCATCGGGCTTCCTCATGGCATTACATTCTTTCGCAAGGGCACAGGCCGATTTGGTGACGGAAGACTTGTCCTTGATTTCTTCTGTGAGTTTCTCTGGATTATATTTGATTGCAGCATTTTTATGTTAGCGTATTTAGTTTTTTTGCTTACAATTCATACCTATGGTTAGTCGGCTTAAAATATAAGTTGTTTTTGGCCTCTAAATTTCAAAAGTTTTAACATTAATGACTTGAAGTTTTTCTTTTTATCTTTGCCTTTGGGAATAACACCATAATGCCAACCATCAGCCACAATAGGGTCTCTTTCTTCACTTTTGAGTAAAATTTACACAGGATCCATAGTTGATGATACATTTTCCTAGACATTTCCAGAAAAGAAGTATGAATATCATGTGAGGCATTCTTGCAATTGCAAAGATGATAAAAAAAAGTATATTGCCACGAAAGCACATAATCGTGCACTAGCTAGGTAAAGATTTTACTTTATTTGTTTTATATACTTATAAAATTGTGCTCTCAGGTCAGCATCTGAACTTGAATTTCTTGAGCCCATACCTCGAAGCCCTCGCCCCCAATTTTACAAGCGGGGTAAACTTTGCGGTAGCTGGAGGGATGACTTTACCCCGATTTCAACCGTTTTATCTCGGTGTCCAAGTTCGTCAGTTTATTCACTTCAAAAACCGCTCTCTTGAACTCGTATCCCAAGGTATATATAATATATATACTGCCATGCAATCTTGCCTAGTTGACTCATTTCGGCCTTTAACACAGTTTTCTTACGAGTTTTATTAAAGCAATTTTATTTAAGATATAGATGATCTTTTCTTAAATGTATACATTGTTTTCTAGACCAGGCCTTGCACCTTAGGCCTTCTTTTATCCAGTGTTATGTGGTCCTACGTCAAAACTTATGTTGTTTACAAAGACGTATTATATTAAATTTTATGATTTCTACCCCGATATAATGTACAAAAGTCAAACCGAAGCAATTGATATGTAATTTTAGAAGTTCCATTTCAGATTCTCCTTCACAAAGGAGGGACTGAAACGCAATTTACGAACTTACCAATCAGTTTCTCCATGTAACTTCTGCTGCATTGAGAGGGTATATATAATATAAATCGCTACTCTCATCTGTTTTAATTGATTCATTGATTGTGAAATAAATTTATATATACATTTCTTCTAAGCAGGAGTACAAGGAAGTTTTATTAATGAAAATGGGTTTCGGAATGCGCTTTACATGATTGATATTGGGCAAAATGATCTTCTGGAAGCCTTGTATGCTTCGAAAATTACGTATGCTCCTGTAGCGGCGAAGATCCCGTCTATCCTTGCCGAAATCAAACTAGCTGTTCAAGTGAGTGCAACATTTTCTCTAAGAAAAATCCATTTACTTTCCTTTTACATCCTAAATTCTTTTTGGGAGGGAAGTCGATATCCTCACGATATCTTGTATTGGATGTTTCGATTGTTTGGCCTAGGTTTTATTAAAAGAGTTGGCGTATACGAGACTGAAAATAAAAACTGGGGTCATCCAGCTTTAATTTCTAGATTTTCCACTTAGAAAGAGGAAAAACTTAGCTACAGAATTATCATAAAATACAAATAATCCGAGCTTTGAAGCTGTAGCCAAACAAGTTCTGAATTAATAATCTGTCCTCAAATTAAATTACTCTCACTTAGCTCTTCAAGTGAGTTCTAATTGGTTCTTCTTTAGAAAATTCCTTTTATATTCTGCTCATAATAGTAATGAATTGATTCCGAATACCGGCAATATTATATACAAATAAAAGTGAAACATCTTGACATACCGCTAAATAATCTTTTAAATCATTCATTTAGCTAATTTACCTTCTTTCATAAAAAAAAAAAAAAAAACTGGCATGAAAATGAAACCTGTCTACATCGAATTTTTAATTTAGAAAACCGAAAAAGCTTAGCTGCAAAATCCAGATATTCTGAAAATCAAAGCTTTAAGAAAATAAGTTTTCAATAAACTACCTCATCTGCAGTAATTAATTTTATTCTATGTATGCTAATGTTGACATGTGAATATATCTTGACCAATGGCAGACTATGTATCTATACGGTGCGAGGAAGTTTTGGATACACAACACAGGGCCATTAGGATGTGCACCTAAAGAACTAGCATTGCGTCCACACAAGCCGAGTGATTTGGATAAAATTGGTTGTCTCACTGTTTTTAATAGAGTTGCGGTAACATTTAACAAAGGATTGCGCAACCTTACCAATCAACTGCAATTCATGTATAAAGACGCTACGTTTGTTTATGTGGACATGTATACTGTCAAGTACAGCCTTTTTGCTTCGCCGAAAACTTATGGTAAGATATTACAACTTACTGTAGATTTCTTTGCCTAATGCATGTATTTACAGTATGTCAGTATCCCAAATAAACATGATAAAGAGTAGCATTTTACTTTCTTTTTCTTAATTTCTTTTTCTTACTTCTACTGGGGAATAAATAGGTTTCAAGAATCCACTACTGGCCTGTTGTGGGTATGGTGGTGCCCCGAACAATTACAACACAACAGCAACATGCGGACAGCCAGGTTATAATAGGTGCAAGAATGTGACAAGTTCCATAATTTGGGATGGAGTTCACTACACAGATGCTGCTAATAGTGTTGTTGCTAACAAAATTATATCGGCTAGATATTCTACTCCACAAATCAAGCTCAAAGACTTCTGGGCAGCTTGATTTTCCCCAATTGTTTAATTTTAAACTGTTGTTTGATTACGTAAGCTTGTGTTTCATAATAAGACCTTTGGTCATGTTTGGATGTTTTGGTATGAAGAAGCTAGAGCAAAAGCTTGTTAATTTGTTGGAAAACAAGCTTGATAAGAACACTTCATGATGACACGGATTACTTTGAGCTCGTTTTTCAGAGATCTGTGAATGAGTACTTCCTGGGAGAACGCTTTGCGTTTTTTTTTTCTTTTCTGTGTTAATGTACTTTTGTAGTTTTGCTCATGCTAAAAGGATGAACTAGGTTTTTTTCATGAATATCTGGAAACATATCCCATTGGTTAAGGGCTTCCAGTTTTTCATTCAACAAGTTAACCTGAATTTCCCTTTAGATGAAATTTCACGTCCTTTTGAGCTAATTCCGAACGTACATCAATTCATACGTTATAAGGATGAGATTTGTATGAAATTGCCTGGGTTCTCCTCTATTATTTGTAAAAAGTGACTAAACTAAAATCTCTATTTCTCATATGTTTAGGTTGTGTTTAATATCTAAATTGCAAATAAAAAACCGCAAGTGTAGGTTATCTACTAAACCTATCTGGAATTAGTTACGTACCACATTCTTAGTCGGGTACATTGCATATATTATCAAGCCGTACAGACAACACTCCTCCCTCCACTATATATCTCTGTTTTAAAATTCGTGCTACATAGCGCGAAATAGCCTTTTTTTGGTAAAAAAACTCAAAAAAAAATCACGATTTTGGGTGGAATTGCGCTAAAATCGCGCTATAGGGGACCAAAAGGGCAAAAAGCGCGAAATTCTGGACCAAAAGCGTAAATAGCGAGTTAAAAAAAAACAACGGATCTAAAAATAAATATATATTGTGCAATTTTCATAAAAGTGTCTGCAGTCTAGATGGTTGAGACAGTGCTGTAATTTCTAACAGCAAGTTCAAAACTCACCAACAACAATTTTTTTATTACTATCTACATTTTTTTTTTATATATATTCTAAAGTTTAGTGCATATTTAGGCAAAAAAAAATGCACCGCAAAGAGCTATATAGCAACGCTATTAGCGCTTTTAGCGTTTCTCTCGAAAAAACGATACGATAGCGATAACGCTATTTAAAACACTGCTATATATGCAGGGCTTGAATAAGAACAACCACTCTCGCATCTAGTGCAAACATAACATCCGCCATTATTATAACCCCAAAAGTCAGGTACATGTACCCCCTTCAAGGCCAACAACAACAATATAATTAAATAAATACGACTTTAAATAACAGCATACTACAACCATGTTGTTCGTGAACATTGAATGACCCGGTTATTGAAAAGAAATTGCAGTCGCTTAACATGGATTAACCAGTAAGTGTGATATTCTAGTGGTTTAATGGGCAACCAGAGCTAGAACTTGAGATAAAACCATGTTCATTCGTCTGGGTAGTTATTGTTGGTGATCCTTTGAGTAGGCCGCTAAGAAGTTCAGCTGGGTCGTAGTAGATTTCAACATCTTCAGCCCTCAGAGATTCATCAACCTTCAATGATATTCATACGAGAACCGAGCCAAAAGATATAAAACAATTTAAAACATTGTTCCAATGTTTTCATAGAAATGTATATGATCAGCAATCTTGTAAATTTACCGTGGTTCTTAAAAGAACCGGAACCAATAACTTGTGTTTAGATGTGGATTTTACATATTTTGTTTGATTGTTCAAACAGATATACAAATAAAATGAAACCTATAGGCTGCAACATCACTTACGTTACAATTTCCAAACTATTAAAAACGAGAAAAGTTAATCTAGATTCTAGAGGGTTGTTTGCTGCATTTTTTTTAAGTAAATAAGCTGGTTTATTTTGAGTGTGAGGACAAAGCTTAGTTGATCCATCTTAAAGTTCCTGGTCTTCAAGGTCAGAAAATCGAAAGAGCTAAATTTTAGGTTTGTGAGTAAGACGCACATCAACTTGTAAGTAAGAAAAAAGCGCTTACAAGCTGCGACTAAAAAATCCCCTAATTGTAATTTAAAATTTTAACTAGGGTGTAATATTAATTAGTAAAGCATGAAGAAGTGTAAAATAGTACTATTTTTAAAGTAACAACTTACCTTGAGAAGTCCCATGCCATAAAACTGAACTATCTCCCCAGTAGGAGCATGGCCCTTGAAAGGCCCCTCAAAGTAACCCCAATGCCTAAACTTGTAAGCAATCAAAGGTGGACCCGAGTGAACGCTTATCACCTCCCATGCAAACCCTCGAGGAAAAGCAGACCTAAATGCATCGTGTGAGGACTCGAAAGTCTCTTTCTCTGCATTGTAACACTTGAACTCATCTGGTAAAGAGTTCTTTAGTAATGCGTTGTAGCTCCCGAGCTTTAGTGTTTCTTCACCCGATAGTCCCTCTCTTCCTGTAAATAACAGGTTTAAGTCAAGCTCATACTGTTTCCCAAATTTCTATTATTATTACATGTGTTGTTTACGTATTTCTAGGTAACACAAAAGGTGTGTTTGCTTTATGTAACCTCCTAATCTTTCTTTTGATGCTAGCCCTACATATGCCAGGAGATTTAGTTTATTTATTACTAACTAATAATAAAATTGAACCTAACTTTCTTGAATTTCAACTTCACTCAATCTAAGCCGGGAGTGTTCAAGAACCTAGCCTGAACTAGGGGCCAGGGCCGGATCCAGGATTTCGTGAATGGGGGGGCAAGATTGCAGTAAAATAAAAACAATTAAGAAACAGTTTTGTGTAGAATTAATACAAAGTCACAAAGCTAAATTGTCATCGACAATAGACAAGCCAGTATTTTCACTAGTGTTGCACGATTTTAAAATAGATAACAATTTTTAGACCAATCACAAAGCAAAAACGCATTGACAATTATTCAAGTTTAACTTAAATTTTCCCATGTAGGACCATCATTGGTTTGATTTTATAAACTGATAACGGCTTATAAATTAAAGTGGGCACATTTAAGCCCTACTTTGTGGAAAAAACAGCACGATTTGGTGGTTTTAATCAATATTTTAAATAGCGTTAGCGTTTTTTCGAGAGAAACGCTAAAAGCGCAAATAGCGTTGCTACATAACGTTTTGCGGTGTATTTTTTTTTTGTCTAAATACATATAAATATAGCATTAAATTCAAAATATCTAATAAAAATTAATTAAATATATATAAAAAATTGTAATTAATAATCACAAAATGATTATACTTGAGATACCAGAGTATTTACTTTGTTTGCAAGAGTTTTGGGGTTTGATTCTCTTTAAGCTCCAATGATTTCATTAAAATTTTGACCAAAAATAAAAAATAAAAAATAAAAAAACTTTTTTTTTGGACTACACCCGCTATATCGTAAATAGCGTCCGCTATAGCGTCAATAGCGTTCATATAGCGCGAATTTAGCATTTTTTCATCCAAATAGCATTTTACCGTTGCGTTTTTTTTTTCAAAAACCACTATATCGCATAACGTTGCGCAACGTTGCGATATTTTTAAAACAGTGGTTTTAATTCATAGAAAAATACATAGTAGGAAACGAGATTTTTTACTAGCAAAAATATAGAGAGAGAGCAATACAAGTAGAATTAACACCATCTTTCTATATCAAATGGCAAAAGTTATGCACATACTAGGTTGGGTATTTTTAATTTTTGTAATTTCATGTATGATAATTTTGGGGTGGCATGTGGCCTTAGTGGATCCGCGGGTGCTAAGGGCGGATGGTATATGTGTCATGAGCTACTATGACAACCCCACAATTTTCTAAGATATGAATTATTATGTTAAAAAAATTTACTTCAAAATAAAAATAGTTTAATTTGGGAATCCTTGAAAATTAACATTTAGTTTTGGCAACCCAATCTTTAGTCCTAAACTGAACCGGAGTTCTTGGAGCTGGTCAGGTCCAGATCGAATCAGCTTAAATCGGACCAGACATGTGCCCACCTACTGGGTCTATATCACTATCACTTCAGTAAAGGTGACGGTCCATTTTAGGTTGGATTGGGTCACAGCCTAACTTTTCGTGTGGTATCGGTTAAAGTGGACACTCCTAGACTCTAGAGTCTTCATACAATCCTTCTGGAAAAGGAAATTACAAAATATTCTTAAAAGTTGGATAGAATAACGGAAAAGAAAGACGCTATATGAGATATTGATCTGTGAAATATTGATAGGAAGATTTTACCATTTACAATAAGCTTGAATTTTTCGGGGTTAATCGTCTTGAAATCTTGTATGCGAGTCTTGTGAGAGAGCTCCATTTCCCATGACTTTATAGCATTCTGAACAATCTCCTCTAGTGATCCTTCTGGCCATACCTGCATATATTATATAAGATACAAAGAAATGTACAAAATTTGTTTTACCGGTCTGAAACCTGAATTTTTAATTATTCTACTACGAAAACTAAAAACCTATAGAATTTCTAAACTGATGAAAGATATGTCTGCCTTAATCAAGCCAGCTTGTTTGCTTAAAAGTTGCAGGCAAACAAGCTCATCTTAGTTAAGGAAACATCACTGCAAAATGAATGTGCAAGTTTCAGGAAATACCGAAATATCACTTGAAAAATTTATGCAGAGAAAAAAGTTCGTGAAGCCACTAGCTATCACTTTATTTTTAAAGTTGCATCTCTACATATTAGTACAGAGCCAAAGATCTCAACATATGAACTCCTTGACCAGTTAAAATTTCAGTTCAACCTTTGTTTATATATCTATTTTTATTTATTTAAGAATAGAGCGACATGCATGCGTGTATACCTTGGTTCGGCCTTGTTCGAAGAGCTCATTGACGTCATGATATATAGGAGGTCCACCATGTCTCCACTGAGTGTTTTGTGATTCATCTTTAAGAAGAGATCTATACTTATCTCCTGCTACTTTTAGTACTTCTTGGCTAGCTCCTTCTTCTTCACCCATCTTAATTTTAGCTTAGTTCCTATCACTATTTTAGGGGATACCCAAATTTTATGTAGTATAGTAGTATGTGTATGTATAAACTGAGAGAGACTATTCACGAGGGTAGTATTTCTAGGTATATATATACGTATACTATACTATTAATCGTTAGCAATGTTTAATTAATACTATTTTAACATTTCTGTTTACCGTTCTCATTTGACTTGTGATCATGGTGGTGAAATGTGTTTGTGAATAATAAGCTTAAATTGGTATGATTTTCAAAAAATGGTATGAAATCTTAAATAAAAAATGAATTCTTAAAAAAAAGAATATGTAACATGAAAAAAAAATGTAATTTCAAAAAAATGTTATGAAGTATGGAAAAAAAAGGTATGAAGTTGTAAAAACGGGATATGAAGTCGGATAAATAAGGTATAAACAATAAAAAAAATATACAAATAACTACGGAAATTGTAATGTATTTTTTTGTTACGAGGCTATTAGCTACAGGTTTGTGACAGAATATTCAATTTGTGACAGTTTTGTGACAGTTCATACCCTCGTTATGCTTTTAGTATTAACAATTTTTTTATAAATATACTCATTATTATTAAAATAATGGGGAGAACACGGAATTCATGTGTCTATGAAACACACAAAAACAAATAATACAAAACGATGTCAAAAACCCACCAACTAATTTCACCCTATACATACATGTCAAGATACACAAAAAATAGTGTAATATAATAACATAAAAACATGTCTGAATTCTATATATATCAAGATATTATTGTTACCCACAAATAGGAAGCCCCACTAGGTAATAATTAATATATAAACCCACATTTCAGTTAATCTTCTAATTACCAAATCACGTGAACTATCTCTTATCCCCATCTCTATCTCTTCTCCTTTTTCTCTTTCTTCCTCTCTCTGCAATGGCCATGGACGGATCCTTCTCTTTTTGTATATTAGCTTGGTACCGCCACTTAACTTATACGGTATTAAGGTGATGTCCTATATATTGATGTATATTAGTTTTGTATATTAGTTTTGTATTATTTGCATTTTTCTATACGGTATGCAAATATGGTATGCAAATATGTATAATATGCAAATATGGTATGCAAATATTTGCATACCGTATAATATACAAATGCAAATATGAAAATGCAAATACGGTATGCATACCGTATATTATACATATTTGCATACCATAATGCAAAAATGCAAAATGCAAATAGTGATGTCCTATATATTAGTTTTGTATATTAACTCCATTATACATATTTGCATTTTTCTAGATTTTTTTGGATACGGTGTATTTTGATAAATTGAACTTTGTTTTTTTAGATTACATTATATATTTCAAATGGGGGGTTTTAAAGCTATTGAGATGATTTGTGGGGCCGTTTCGGTCATCCGAATTTGATATCTTGACAAGCTGAAATTTCAGCTCGATAATGGTAATGAAAATTGTTTTTTTAATTGAATGTGACCAATAGATGCAACCACTATCACCGATTAAATGCTCTAATTAATACTACTTTAACGTTTCTTTTCACCCTTGTAACTATATATTTTTTTTAATTGAATGTGACCAATAGATGCAACCACTATCACCGATTAAATGCTCTAATTAATACTACTTTAACGTTTCTTTTCACCCTTGTAACTATATATTACTTGTGAGCATGGTGGTAAAATTAATGTGTTTGTGAATAATAAGCTTAAATTGGTACGATTTTCAAAAAATAGTATAAAATCTGGAAAAAAAAATGTATGAATTCATAAAAAAAAGGATATGCAACATGAAAACAAATATATAGTTCAAAAAAATGTATGGATTTCAAAAAACGGGATATGAAGTCAGATAAATAGCACATAAAGTACGGAAAAAAAAGATATGAAGTCCATACCCTCATTCTGGATGCATTCAAATTTTAACGATTTTTTATAAATATGCTCATTATTATTAAGATAATGCGTGAAACACATAATTTATGTGCCTCTGAAACACGCAAAATAGAATAATAGAAAGTCAAAAGAACGTCATAAGTCCAATAACTTAATAACTCACGAAACTCACCAACTAATTTCACCCTATGATCAAGATATACAAAAAAAATATGTAATTTAATAACATAAAAATACGTCTGGATTCTATATATATCAAGAATACATTGTTACCCGCAAATAAGAAGCCGCCTTAGTTGTTATCCCGTACTTTTTTCTTTGAAAGAGCACGATTTCAAAGTCAGGGTAATAACTATACTATATATATACTCAGAGACTACCAAGACACATTTATACTTTGATCAAATTTCATGTAATATCATATGTTATCATATTTTTTTATTATTAAAAAGACAGGTAAACCGTAAATGGATACTCTCATCATTTATATTATTTCGGAAATATGTACAAGTATTTAGTGACGTGTCAAAATAAAATAAAAGACAATTATTTAAAGGGAAATGTTATATGAACATCATGAAAAACACCCAACTAGACACTTTTTCGTAAAAACGCTCCAAATCAAGATTTGGTTAATGCAAATCTCAATGGTTTCACGACGGAAACACAAATATGCATCTTGTTTCTTTTTCCGAGATGTATAATGACATGTTTTGAAAATTATGGTCAAATTTAAAAATTCAAAACATGTCATTATACATCTCGGAAAAAAGAACAAGACGCATATTTGTGTTCCCGTCGTGAAACCGTGAAGATTTGCATTAACCAAATCTTGATTTGAAACGTTTTTACGAAAAAGTGTTTAGTTGGATGTTTTTCATGATGTTCATATATCCTCTCCCTTATTTAAATACCGGTGAACTAGTTAAGTACAGTTTGAAATGTTACCAAGACCTTATGTTGCATCTTATGTTGCACGTGTGAGGGTACAAGGGCAAATCTAGTATTTTAAGTAACAGAGGCAAAATCATATGTAAAAAATTACCAAAGTGTAACAATGAATATAAATATGTGATGTATATATTATATTATACCAAAACTCATTGAAACATCGGTCAAAACACATTTTTTTTTTATAATAAAACTACCTTTATATATTCTTAATAAAAATACTTTTATATTTTTAGTAAAAGTACGTAAAATATATATATATTTTTAAATGAAGAAAACCACAAGAGAAGTAATTTTTAAAAAAATTTAAGTAAAATGAATCTAGAGATATAATTAAGTCTAATAAATAATAAGAGTAACAATTAAATATATAAACAGTTGTCGTGGAGGTTAGCGGCGCCATCCACGCTGGTTCGAAACTTTTAATCTTCAAAAAAGAAAAATCGGAATAACAAGTAGATGTTGAAAGCCGCACTGGCTTTTTAATCTTCAAAAAGCAAAATTAGGAGTCACAACTAGATGTTTGTTTTTAATAAATAAAAAATGAGTGAATGAAAACATAAAAGTAGAAGTTATAGTAAAAAAAATACATTCATGGAAAGCCGCACAAGTTTTGAACATGTGACCTTTTGACACAACAATGAAATAAGATTATAATCGTTTGCATTCATTTTTATATAATATATAAATGTTTTTATAAATAAATACTCAAAATTAATAAATAAAAATTCTCCCTCACCTATATGTAGATTTGCCTCCACGAGTATCACACATAGTATGAATGTATGATACAGGTACGACGATACACTATAAAAAAAATACTCAAATACCGACGGAATTAGTGACGACATTTTTTGTTACGACCTTATTAGCAACGGTTTTTGTGACGGTTTTGTGACATTTATTTGTGACAGATTTATGACAGTTTTTTAAATTAGTGACTGACTTTTGACAGATTTTGACTCTTAATAAATCAAACATTATTTTATAGTGATACAAGGAAGGTTAAACTTTTTGGATAGGATACGAGGAATCATACGTCACTAATAATAAAAATATATTTATGTTTACGACTAAATTTTTGAATAACAATACATAATTAACAATTTTACTAAAACAATTGAGGCTTATGTACGACTATTTTTGCTTAATGTTAATATAACTTTTATGATTAAGTTGTAAACCAATTTTTAAATTAACTCATTATACGGGGTCCAAATCTTCTAACCCCTATTCTCTATCCCTTTTTATCCTCTTCCGTGCCCTGTTGCCTATTTTATCCAAAAAAAAAAAAAAATTCTAAAAAACTTGAAAAAAATTATACAATTACTATAATACATGTATCAATACATTCCAATAATTATTTTTAAAATAAAATGCACACACAATTTATTTTGAAATAAATGTATAAATTAGTGTAAATTAAACATTAAATCTTAGAAAAATTGTCTAAAACAATATTATGTCCAAATGTTTTAAAATTTAAATACAATATAGTATAAAAACTTAGAGCATCTACAATAGTGTTGTTATTTCTATTCTTAACTAAAAATGTTAGCTAACAATTCAATTTTGTCTCCCCATTAAGTGTGTTAACTTTATATATGTTAAAAACATTATTAAACATAACAGTCTTTTTAATTGTTATTACTTGATGACATGTCAAAAAAGTCTAACCCACACCCATAATTAACAGCTATTTCTCACGCATATCTTTTCTATCTCTACCATACTACTATTTATTTTCTCACAACACATATCCATTATCCATAATACTATATTTTGAATAATTAATTTTTAATTAAAAAAGATAAAATTGTTAAAATTAAAACTAATGTGGGTGTTTAAGTTAATATGCATATGTGTCATTTAATAATTTTTTAAATAATAATGTGTCACTAGTTAACAATTAAAAGTTAACAAAATTATTGTGAATGCTCTTATAAATTTACAGAATAAGTTATAAAAATTTAAAATTTAAATGAAAATGAGTAAGTAAACAGATAAATAATATGAGCTACTCTCTCCGTTCCCATCTAATTGTCCAATACGAAACTACGAGTAATTTTATTCGGTCAATAACTTGTATCAAATTGTTGGAATAAAAATTTTCAAAAGTTGATCGTATAGTTCAAATGTTAAATTTTATGATTAGATTTTAAAAAAATTCATTTTAACAATTTTGATATAAGTTATAAATCAATTAAAATTACACATATTTTCATAATGGACAATCAAATGAAAACAGAGGTATAAGATGTTGGAAAAAAGTTGGAAAATATGTAATTTAAACATATTTGTTCCAAGTGGCCAGGGACCATCTTTGAGTCAATTTTTAATGCGACTCCTCAGTTTTTCTGAGGCCATACTCTATGCGTTTGAGTAGCTCGTGTGACGAGCTTCGCAACGGTATATCGCATGACCCATTCGGAGGAAGGGTGTGAATGATAATTGGACTCGAAGGTTGGTACTCGAAAGAGGCAATAAAGCCAATTCTGGAAAATGAGAAAAGAAATGGGATTTAACCCATGAGGGTTATCCCACATTGGAAAATCATGAATGATTTTTACAATATATATATACTAAGGTATCCCATGTGGATATTAAGTAATGTGTCCACATACACATATGTGTATTGTGTACCACACATGGGCTTGCTCGTCGGGCGGGCTTGCTCGTCGGGCGGGCTTGCTCGTCGGGCGGGCTTGCTCGTCGGGCGGGCTTGCTCGTCGGGCGGGCTTGCTCGTCGGGCGGGCTTGCTCGTCGGGTTTTCAGCTCGACGGGAAAAAGTGTGCCTGTTCCTATTCGGGAAAAGTGTTCCTGTTCGGGTAAAGCGCGCCTGTTCGGGAATAGTGTTTCTGTTCGGGAATGGTGTTTCTGTTCGGGAAAAGCGTGCCTATTCGGAAAAGTGTGCCAGTTCGGGAAAAGCTTCCAGCAAAGCTGTAACTGTTGCAATAAATGTGATTTCATTGCAAAGTTAATACTGCAGTTTCGAATTTCGAAAAACTGACAGTAGTAAAGTGACCTTAATGGCTGAGATACTCAGCAAGCCTATAAATAGGCAGACCCCCCACATGTCAAATAGAAAAACATAACATTCTGAAATAAAATACAGCAGCATATATCATCTCTCTAAACAGTAGCATTACATTTTAGAAACAGAGAGAACCACCCACCAACAGCTCGACCTTGACTCGTCGTCAGTTTCCGGCGAGTCATCCGAGACGTTGTACCTTGGGATCGAAGCGCCAACGCAACCAGAAACCTTAAGGTGGTTGGGCGAATATCGGTTAAGGGCATACTGTTAACAGTAGCCTCGTCTTATTTTATTTCTATTCTGTCCATTTCATTTACGTCTTTTGATTCTGTCCATTTAATTTACGTATTCAATTCTGTCCTTTTTATTTCAGTATTTCAATTGCTGTCCTTAGCTGTAGCTTTTAATTCTGTTTGTATTATTCTGTAATTTCTTTAAAGTTCTGTTTTTTGCTGTAATTTCAATTCTGTAATTAAATTCAGTAATTAGAATAGTTTCAATTCAGTCCTGTTATTTCAATTTAAATCAGAACAGTCCGGCTGTTAAGTTCATACTTTCCAGTCCGGCAGTTTCTATTTATTGCAATTCAATACATCAGATTATTAATTAATAATAATCTGATAACGTTTGCTTTATTTACGTTTCAGTACCTACATGTTGTAATCATTAATTTCTGTATCAGTTTCGAAATTAATAAAGATTACACTGGTTTTTTGTTTATTCTTGTTTAGTCCTTTAATTATTGTTAATTGTTATTTCGTACACGGAAACCAACAATCTTAACCGATATTCTGTTGTTTCTTTCGTGTATCAATACAATTTTTTATTTTTATAAGGAATAATGCTTTCTTGTTTTCAATTCTAAATTATATTAGAAATTGAATTACAAAGAAAAAAATTCCAAACAGTTTTAATTTTATTTTATTTTCTTGTTGATACCAACCGTATTGGTATTCAATAAGAATCGTTTCAATCCTTTTAATATCAACCGTATTGATATTTAAAGGGATAAGAGTTTATTTTAATTTTGTTTGATAATTCTGTTACAAACCCAAATTTCAGTTTTGGTGTTTGTTTATAGAATTGTTTGTACACGTATCTCATACGTTTTGTGTTGTCGTTTCAGATGACTAACACGTCGCCTATTGAGTTGCCTAGCGGGGGTGAGCATGACCCAGTGGTTGGTGGGCCTGTCCATAACACTGGGGGCGATGCGAATGTGGTGGCTAACGTTGATGACGCAGTTGCAGCGGCTGAGGCCGCCGCGGCTGCGGCTATGGCGGATGCTACGGCCAAAGCTGAGGCTGCGGCCGAAGCAGCGGCCACGGCTAAGGCCGCAGCTAAGGCTGCGGCAAGAGCCAAGGCTGCGGCCAAGGGCAAGGCACCGATGTATTCGGCTGTGCCTACTTTGCCGACTTCTCATCTGGAGAAACCGGAAAAATTCAGGGGAGACAACTTTAAACGTTGGCAGCAAAAGATGCTGTTTTATCTCACCACTCTGAATTTGACCAGGTTTCTTAAGGAGACTGCTCCGGTCCTAAGCGAGGACGATCTGGACGAGCAGTCGTTCTCTGCGGTTGAGGCATGGAGACATGCCGACTACCTATGCAAGAACTATATCCTGTGTGCTCTAGATGACACGTTGTTCAGTGTTTTCAAGCCCAAAGCTACTGCAAAGGAGCTTTGGGAGACTCTCGAAAATAAGTACAAAGTGAATAACGCTGGCACAAAGAGATTTGTTGTCACAGATTTTCACGAGTACCGTATGACTGACAGCAGGGGTGTCATGAAGCAAGTTGAGGAGCTCCAACTCATTTACCATCACCTTGAGGCTGAGGGGCTAGTGATAAACGAGCCTTTCCAGGTGGCACTCATGATTGAGAAATTGCCACCATCTTGGAAATACTTTCAAAACTACCTTAAGCACAAGCGAAAGGAAATGAGGCTGGAGGGGCTCATTGAGAAGCTCAACATCGAGGTGAGCAACCGTCGCTCCGTGAGGAGAGTCGGTGGTGCTGTCATCCCGATGGCAAAGGCCAATGTGGTCGAAAGCTCCAACGTCAAACGGAAATGTTTTGACACCGGAGGCAGTGCTGTTGTCGCGAAGAAATTTGCGGGAACCTGCTTTGTGTGTAACAGGACCGGCCATCGTGCCGCGCACTGTTATGACAATAAAGGCGCTGTTAAGCCTAACCCCCCGAGGAACTTTAAGGGCAAGGGAAAGAGGAAAGCTCCAGCTCAGGCACATCTGGCCGAGGGAGGACGAGATGACGACCACTTTACTGCTGTGGTCTCTGAGGTCAATCTCGTGGGGAGCAGCCCCAAAGAGTGGTGGCTGGATACTGGCACCACAAGCCACATCTGCTCAACTAGGTGGATGTTTAAGACCTACGAAGCGGTAGAGGGAGAAAGCTGCTTCATGGGAAATTCTGCTACTTCCAAGGTGGAAGGAAAAGGAATGGTCGTGATGAAGATGACCTCGGGAAAAGAGCTGAGGTTGACAAATGTGCTTCATGTTCCAGATATCCGCAAGAATCTGGTATCAGGATCGGTGATGGTGAAGAACGAGTTTAAACTAGTTTTAGAATCCGATAAAATTGTAATCACCAAAAATGGTGTCTATGTAGGCCGTGGCTATATGACCAACGGCATGTTTAAGTTGAACGTAGGGACACCTGCTCCCAATAAAGGTGCTAAAGCTGAGGCTAGCACAAGTACTGTAATGACTGTTGCCCAAGAGGCAAATAATAATTCTGAGTTTAATTATTTATTTGAGTCATTTCATTTGTGGCATGGTAGATTAGGTCACGTGAATTATAATTCTTTAAAGAAATTAATTTCACTAAAACTAATACCAAATTTCGTTTTTGATAAGCAACACAAATGTGAGATTTGTGTAGAAGCAAAATTAACGAAATCATCGTTTCAACATGTTGAACGAGAAAGTGAACCTCTCGGTCTAATACACACGGATGTATGCGACTTAAAGTTTATACAAACGCGAGGAGGGAAAAAGTACTTTATCACCTTTATAGATGATTGTACTAGATACTGTTACGTTTACTTAATGAGAAGTAAAGACGAAGCAGTAGAGAAATTCGATCTTTATAAGACCGAAGTTGAAAATCAACTCAATAAGAAAATTAAAACATTGAGAAGTGATAGAGGCGATGAATATGAATCACCGTTTGAACAGATATGCGTTGAAAGCGGCATTATACATCAAACCACAGCCCCATACACTCCTCAGCAAAATGGGGTTGCTGAGCGTAAAAATAGAACGCTAAAGGAAATGATGAATGCTATGCTAATCAGTTCTGGGTTACCCCAGAACATGTGGGGGGAAGCTGTACTTTCCGCTAACTATGTTTTAAACAAGTTACCACATAAAAAGCGAGAAAAGAATCCATATGAGTTATGGAAAGGTCATCAACCCAGTTATAAGAACCTGCGGGTTTGGGGTTGTCTCGCAAAGGTCCTAGTTCCCACTCCTAAAAGGATGAGAATTGGTCCTAAGACGGTGGACTGTGTGTTCATCGGATATGCACAGAACAGTAGTGCATATCGGTTTCTCGTGCACAAGTCGGGCAATCCCGATGTGCACGTAGATACGTATATGGAAAGCCGAGAGGCCTCTTTCTTTGAAGATATCTTTCCCCGGAAATTACCTACATCTGTACCAACTGAAGATTTGAACAGTGAAGGAAATGTGGGGGCAAGTGAACCGACAGAGGAAGAGGAAGAGGAAGAGCCTCGGCGCAGCAAAAGGGCAAGGAAGGAAACTTCCTTTGGACCTGATTTCCTAACCTTCATGGTTGAAGGCGAACCGGCGACATATAAACAAGCTATGTCAACACCGGATTCCCAATATTGGGAAGAAGCTATTCAAAATGAAATTGAATCAATCATGCAAAACCACACTTGGGAACTGGTGGATCTTCCGAAAGGATGCAAGCCCCTAGGTCACAAGTGGATCTTCAAGAGGAAGTTAAAGGTTGACGGCACGATTGATAAATACAAGGCGAGACTTGTGGTAAAAGGATTCAGGCAAACTGAAGGTGTCGATTATTTCGACACGTATGCTCCTCTCTCCAGGAAAACGTCTATCCGAATCGTCATTGCTCTCGCAGCTTTGTTTGATATGGAAATACATCAAATGGATGTAAAAACGGCATTTCTGAATGGAGAACTGGAAGAAGAGATTTACATGGAACAACCGGAAGGGTTTGTAGTTCCTGGTAAAGAGCACCAAGTGTGCAAACTTGTAAAGTCTCTATATGGACTCAAACAAGCGCCAAGGCAATGGCATGAGAAGTTTGATAGAATTATGCTATCAAACGGTTTTCACATTAATGAGTGATAAATGTGTCTACTCTAAAGGAAGTGGAAGAGACTGTGTTGTAGTCTGTCTCTATGTGGATGACATGATCATAATTGGGAGTAATGATAGAATCAGCTCCAACAAGAAAATGTTGTCACAACACTTCGACATGAAGGACCTGGGTTTAGGTGATGTAATACTTGGCATGAAGATTACCAAAACATCAGAAGGGTATGCCTTGTCTCAAAGTCACTATGTTAAACAAGTCTTAGACAAGTTTGACAAGGACAGTAAAGTTATGTCAAGAACCCCAATTGAGTTCAACTGTAACCTGAAAAAGAATTTCGGTAAAAGTGTGAATCAATTGGAGTTCTTTCGAGTCATAGGCAGTCTCATGTATATAATGAATTGCACTAGACCAGACATAGCAAACTCAGTGAGTAGACTGAGCAGGTACACCAGTAATCCAAATGAGAAACACTGGAAGGCGATAATGAAACTTCTCAGGTATATGAGGTTTTCAGCCGATTACGGGCTGCACTATACCAGATATCCAGCGGTACTGGAAGGGTATTCAGATGCCAACTGGATATCAGACTCCAATAGCACAAGGTCCACGAGTGGATATGTGTTTATAATGGGAGAAGCTGCTGTGTCTTGGAGATCCTCCAAACAGACATGTATTGCAAGGTCAACTATGGAATCAGAATTCATAGCGTTGGACTTAGCAACCGAAGAGGCAGACTGGCTGAGAAGTCTATTGGAAGGAATTCCAATGTGGCCGAAACCTGTTCCCGCAATAAGCATGCATTGTGATAGTCAATCAGCTATTGCGCGGGCTCAGGATCATATGTATAATGGAAAGTCTCGACATATACGTCGAAGACATAAATCCGTAAGGGAATTGTTATCCAATGGTGTGGTATCCTTAGATTTTGTAAGATCAAAGGAAAACATAGCGGATCCATTAACTAAAGGCTTGACTCAAGTGGGAGTCGAGACGTCATCGAACGGAATGGGGTTAAAGCCCATTAAATTGGTGGCCCCCCCCATAGGCAACCCAACCTAAACGGAATCTTTCCTGATAGGTTCAAAGGGAAACTGAACTGTGGGGGCAACCGAACAAAGCACTCGGGAACCTAGAGTTTCCAGCCCATCTCCGCGATGACAGAGTGATAGACCTGTACCATTGTAAGGGTGAGCTTGAGGCTCTTAATGATCCAAGTTACTCGACGGTCGAGTAAAGTGAGTCAGGACACTTTCGACTTGGAACACCTATAACTAGTGTGTAAGGCCGGTACCATGTGATGAGCTTGGGCTAATTCACTAGAGCACTCAGTTGAAGTTGCCAAGGCAGTCCAGGCCAAATATGGACAACAACTAAAGGGCCTAGTACGTGGGTAGAGAGGGCACTGTGCGGGTGCCATTCTGGAATACACAAAGCTTGATGGTTCAAAGCTTTACAGCTACCTAATAGCAGTATTCTGGGTGGTACTCCGCTACGGCAGGTTCAAGGCGCGCACTACCTGACCTTAGGCAGTGAACTTTTGCGGTTCTCTTGATTTGCATTTAGGACATGGGCTTTCGAGCCAATTGCATTCATGTGGGGGATTGTTGGAAAAAAGTTGGAAAATATGTAATTTAAACATATTTGTTCCAAGTGGTCAGGGACCATCTTTGAGTCAATTTTTAATGCGACTCCTCAGTTTTTCTGAGGCCATACTCTATGCCTTTGAGTAGCTCGTGTGCCGAGCTTCGCAACGGTATATCGCATGACCCATTCGGAGGAAGGGTGTGAATGATAATTGGACTCGAAGGTTGGTACTCGAAAGAGGCAATAAAGCCAATTCTGGAAAATGAGAAAAGAAATGGGATTTAACCCATGAGGGTTATCCCACATTGGAAAATCATGAATGATTTTTACAATATATATATACTAAGGTATCCCATGTGGATATTAAGTAATGTGTCCACATACACATGTGTGTATTGTGTACCACACATGGGCTTGCTCGTCGGGCGGGCTTGCTCGTCGGGCGGGCTTGCTCGTCGGGTTTTCAGCTCGACGGGAAAAAGTGCGCCTGTTCCTATTCGGGAAAAGTGTGCCTGTTCCTATTCGGGAAAAGTGTTCCTGTTCGGGTAAAGCGCGCCTGTTCGGGAATAGTGTTTCTGTTCGGGAATGGTGTTTCTGTTCGGGAAAAGCGTGCCTGTTCGGAAAAGTGTGCCAGTTCGGGAAAAGCTTCCAGCAAAGCTGTAACTGTTGCAATAAATGTGATTTCATTGCAAAGTTAATACTGCAGTTTCGAATTTCGAAAAACTGACAGTAGTAAAGTGACCTTAATGGCTGAGATACTCAGCAAGCCTATAAATAGGCAGACCCCCCACATGTCAAATAGAAAAACATAACATTCTGAAATAAAATACAGCAGCATATATCATCTCTCTAAACAGTAGCATTACATTTTAGAAACAGAGAGAACCACCCACCAACAGCTCGACCTTGACTCGTCGTCAGTTTCCGGCGAGTCATCCGAGACGTTGTACCTTGGGATCGAAGCGCCAACGCAACCAGAAACCTTAAGGTGGTTGGGCGAATATCGGTTAAGGGCATACTGTTAACAGTAGCCTCGTCTTATTTTATTTCTATTCTGTCCATTTCATTTACGTCTTTTGATTCTGTCCATTTAATTTACGTATTCAATTCTGTCCTTTTTATTTCAGTATTTCAATTGCTGTCCTTAGCTGTAGCTTTTAATTCTGTTTGTACTATTCTGTAATTTCTTTAAAGTTCTGTTTTTTGCTGTAATTTCAATTCTGTAATTAAATTCAGTAATTAGAATAGTTTCAATTCAGTCCTGTTATTTCAATTTAAATCAGAACAGTCCGGCTGTTAAGTTTATACTTTCCAGTCCGGCAGTTTCTATTTATTGCAATTCAATACATCAGATTATTAATTAATAATAATCTGATAACGTTTGCTTTATTTACGTTTCAGTACCTACATGTTGTAATCATTAATTTCTGTATCAGTTTCGAAATTAATAAAGATTACACTGGTTTTTTGTTTATTCTTGTTTAGTCCTTTAATTATTGTTAATTGTTATTTCGTACACGAAAACCAACATAAGAGTTGTACTCCATAGGACTTGTATATCCGGAAGAAACAAAACTACCTGAAATGATGCAACTGCGAAATGGACTGGAGAAAAATACAGAAAGGACACGTGCAATTTTATTTACTGTTTAATGTTTATTTACAAAGAAAAACCATACGAAGTACAATTTTCAAAGTCCAATATATCGTAATCAGCGCCCTCTATTGGTAAATGTCTAATGATTTCAAATATACGGAGTAATGTTTTTGTCATTACATGGTCCTACATCATAAGTATCTACTTCCTCCTTATTTCCTTTTATCTCTTTATCAAATTACATCTAATTTTTACTGATTTATAACATAAATAAAAATTATCAAAATAAATTTTGTTTAAAAGATATATAATTTAATGTTTGAACTATATTATTAAATTTTGAAAATTTTTATTTCGACAATTTGATACAAGTTATTGACCGAATAAAATTACTCGTAGTTTCGTAATGGACAATTTTATTTTAGTTTTTATTTCATTCAATAAAAATGCATAAATAAAAATAGTTACAATAAATAAATATGATCAAGTGAAAAAAGTCGGAGTTTTAACAAAATTATATTAAAATGCATGCGAAGCTACATGATGCTACACGATGCTATATTAAGGTTTTTTATATAAAAAAAATACAAAGTATCTCATAACATCAAATCTACATGATAATATATATATGATACTACATAATATTTTTTTTTATAAGAATTACATGATCTAAATAATACCTATTGTTATAGTACATACACTTCCCTTTATGTGAGTGTAAAAAAAAAGTAAGATAGCACCAATTTGGTATAATAAGGAACATTATATAACACTCTTCATCACTTAATATAAGAGCAATTTCATCATATTCATCAAATCTAACTCATCAAATTCAAACTATAAGGAGAAAAACATATTTTTTTAACTTTGGTCATCCATAAGCATTTTAACCAACATACAGTATCTCTATTCTATTCTCTAAATTGATTATTTAATAATGTTTTATTATTTGACATTTGTTATTTTGTAGGGGAGAGAGAGTGAAATATTATATAAAAAAAATTATCTTATAAAGAGAAGGTTTATACTTTATTTAGTTGATGAGTTTTATTACTCTCTTTATTTTTAAAATACTTAAAATAAAACCGATGTAAAAGCTATTTTTCTATTAACTCATTAAAATTGTAGAGAAAATGTGTTTGGATGATGTTGACGGTGATGTTCCAATAAAACAAAAACAAATTCTTATATGTGTGGAAGATTCACAAAGTGGACGAGACGAGTCAAATAAAGCAAAATGTTCCCATATCATGTTAAAACTTAAGAAAGGCAACAATTTAGTAATTTTTTTTTATTGTGTAATGATCCTTCTATTGAAAGGATCATTACAACCCGTAATGATCCTTTTATTGAGCAAACAACTATGCTAAAATGTAATGATCATGAAAACCGTAATGATCATGAAAAACACAACTTGGATCTCATTCTAGAAAATTAAAAACAATAAATTAAATAAAATAATCGGAAACTGAAAACGATGTCTTAATACAAAAAAAATGACTACTAAAATAATAGAGGGAGAGGGAGTCACGCTGGACCGTCACTCACAACCAACCCTAAATTTTATAAAATCACTCCGAAAGCATCCCATTTCGAGATAAAAACACGCCAAACATCTATACCATAAAGATAAAAAAATGTCAATTGTCAAACCAATAAGAGTGAGTAGAGTGTTAGACTCTGTGGATATACACCATATTCATAGAACACGTGTCCGTTGTAATGTAATAAAGAAAGTCCAGGTATTATTGTTAAGTAAGTAGAAAATAATGTTTAATTTAATTATAGTCAAAACCTATCACAACTTTGTCATTAATTTAAAAAACGGTCATAAATTTGTCACAAATTGACTAAACTGTCATAAAACCGTAGCTAATAAGCTCGTAATAAAAAATACCGTCATTAATCCCGTAATTATTTGGTTATTTTTTATTAGGGTAGGTTAGCTGTCAGCAATGCTGATTTCTTAGTGACTATGCAAACATGTTCATATCTACATTGTATATATGCACCACCCAGGTACAGCACCAGGTCATGTAGAGATACAATCTTCATGATTATTTAATTAGCAATTCCCAACTGTTTTTTTGGCAAATTTTAAAATTTATTTACCAAATTGAATTAGCAATACCCAACTACTTCTTTTTTTCTTTTAGATGATAATAAGCCCTCACTTTGAAGTTATTCTCACGTTTAAGGCTCTTTGGATCGATAGTTAATGAAAAATCAAAAAATATTGAGGTTCTAATCGCATCAAACAACCAAATTTAACAACCACAGATTAATTCACAACGATCATAAATATTATCAAATAAATTTACTTTAGTTCCGCATTTGTTGGTCCACCTTTTTTCACCACGTAAATTCAAGAGATGCTTGTTAGGTCGTTGAAGGCTGGGATTATAACAGGTTGTTTGGTCAGACTGATGAGTGTTATTTTAGCCCATATTGGCTCAATAGTTTACAACTATTTGTATGCAAGAGTGCTTGATGGCACAGCGGACCTCACTTATATGGAGTATTGGACACCGTTACTCGACCAAGAAAAGAATATAAATAGTGACATTTGACACAATTTTACAGACATTCAAAAAAGGTAATTGATCTACCTCAATATACTTTAATTTAACAACTCAGTATCTAACAGCCCAGTGTCAAACAATATATGCTAACAATAATAAAACGGAAAGTATTGAACATGAGTTCTTCCATTTTATCTTATTGAATTTTATTCTATATTAATCGGTGCTGATCATTAATACTGGAATATTTTTTTATTCTGCCCCAGCCTATGATCTGAACGAGTAGCACATACACCCTTAGTACATGTTAGTCGCTCACATTAATCACACGAACAAAATGCAATAGCTAGGAAAAGTAAAGTAAAACCTAGCTCCAAAACTATATTAAAGCATATACAATGCATTGATTAGTTTGTATGTTAGTGTCAGAGTTATAAGTAGTGAGCATATTTAGTGTTGCAATGGTATTGTTAGAGGGAGTTACGTGGCCTTTTGAAATGGTCACTTGTTAGTTTTGTTGTTAATGTAGCATGATATTTAAATGGTGACATGGCATGGAGCATTAAATTCATACTTTTAAAGGTTCAATTGATTATAAATAATGTAAATAGCTACCGGATTAGTGACGGTATTTTTTGACGACTTATTGGCGACGGTTTTTATGACGGGTTTGTGACAATTTAGTCAATTTGTAACAGATTTGTGACAGTTTTTTAAATTAGTGACATGCTTGTGACAGCTTTTGACTCTCAATAAATCAAAAATTATTTTATAGTAAATAATAGAAGTGACATTTATTATTTAGTAAAAGAAAATCAGGATGATTAATACTGATATTGTATAACGTAACAAATCACGTACTCAAAACAAATCACGTACTCAAAAATGGAATAATGCATTGTATATAAAAACCTCATTAATAGAATTTAATGTTACATTTATTATTTAGTAAAAGAAAGTCAGAAAAAGATCATCTCATAAATTACTTTGAATTATATAGTTACGTTATATTATTAATTATTATTATTTACGTTATATTATTTAGTTTCATTAACAGACTTTAATGTTACATTATAATCTGGTTAAAAAGATTCAAATATCCCGAAAAGCCTTCAGAATAAGATATCTCGGTAATTGCTTAGAATTATATAGTCATGTTAAACTAAATCTAATACTACAGTTTTTTTTCCAATATAACGTGTAGAGCCAAATCCACAACTTATAGAACTTACTCAACTCTTTTTGAACCTATTAATACTAATATTGTAATATTTTATTACAGATAAAATAACAAATCTAAATAAATATAGTAACAAAATGTTCAATTTAAGAATTGTAATGAGTTACTATGAGTAATCTTATTTTGTCAAATCTGATACAAATTCTTGTTTGGTTGAAATTACACATAATTTCGTAAAAAATAATTAATGCCAACCGTTAGTATATAATTCAACATAAATAAGAATTATAAATATAACAACACCTTACCAAGTATACCAAATATAATAGTGTAAAATTATGCTCTTATAGTGAAGGTTAAAAGTGATCAATATTGCAGTAGCATCAAAAAAATATGTTAACATGCAAGTGTGCAAGTAAACATGTTGCTTTATTACTATAGTTATCAAAAAGTAACACAATGAATGCAGATGTTCTTAAATCTTCTCAGATTATTGTGTTCCGTCCATCCAACAATGAGAAAGACAGAAAATTTAAAATCGAAAACACACTTTGATAACGGAGTTCATTCAAATTGGTTACGTATTCGGACCGCTACATATAACACTTAATATTATTATAATGAGGATTACAATCGTAATCTAGCTCAATCACAAACTATGGTTTTCTCACAAATAGAACTCTCTCTTTACAATATTATCTCTTAAATATGTGATTGTGATGTGTAGAAGGTACAATTAAATATACACGATAGTATGACATATATAAAACCTAAAATGGATTTTATTACAAATTCAAACGATGTGAGATAATTATAAAATAGGGTCAAAACTCATTTGACTCCGAGGTTAACATATAGTTCAAACAAGACAAGCATCGGATACTAAAGGCATATATATATATATATATATATATATACCAACTAGAGATAACTGATAAGCAATTTCTTTGTGACAGCAATGCAATAATAACGTCGTGTCATAACGAACTGTCATCTTCATAATCTCTTTCCCACATTTTGACCCACGAATCTGGCAAATATGATATATTCTATCTTTTCATACAATTTACACGTCTTTGATTAATAAAGAAACTTATCCTAAGCGAGAAGATTCAACTTTTAACCACACTATTTTTTTTATTGTAAACAAGTTTTCACGACATTTACTTAGTCTTCTGTTTGACTTTGAAGTCCACTAAAATAATAAATATACTCCTCTTTCGTTATCTTCACTTAAAAAGTAAACTTTCCCAAGGCGTGAATAACGATCGAGCCCCATTATGCATTCAATGACGTTGCAGCTTTTCTAAGATTTCCCGCCCAGAAGTTTCTTTTACTTTCAAGCTAAACTGGTCGACCTAGCTACTTAATTATGTATACAGTAGTTATGTAATAATGAGAGAACATACAAAATCTAATCTCAACTGTAATGTAGTGGTTATTAGTGGATATCACCAGGGACGGAACAAAAAATTCAAAATGCAATATGCCGATATTCTATATAATTTCTTTTCACACCATATATATTATATGTAAGTTTTTCTCCCGTAATATGTGTAGGGGAGTGATGCTAATTTTTGAAAATTTTTATGAGAATATATTTTAAAAAATCTAATTTTTCATCAATTTTTATTAAAATTGGGGACGACCGTTTCCACTTATGGATATCACTTGTCAATACCTAGTTATAGGTACCGTACAATCAAGAGGAAAACAACACTCATAAAAATGGGACCAGAGGCCCGACGTAAGTTCACTCGGCTTGGAAAGTTACGCAAATTAGAAAACTGATAGAACGGTGGGCTTGATTAGTATGGGCTCAAAATGTACCCTATATATAGCTGTCTAAATCGTCTTCTCCCATTTGATTGTTTACAACAGTACCGGTTAAGCTTAATTCAAGGACACTGGTGTAAGTTTTGTTATCAGTGTTCGAAAATAAGGGAGCACATTTCATTTGAGTGTACTAATTGTCACTGGTCTTTCTTTCGAAATTGGGGTTACCGCACATAATGGCCCAGATGGAGTTTTGGGCGAGATGGGATATTTGTATTTCAAATTGCAAAGGGAAAACGGTTTCCGATTCATTAGTATTTTTATAGCCAAGGCTGGTTCATGTGTAAGGCAAGGAAGCGAATTATTTCAGGCGTCGATCCCTGAATATACGTTAAAAAATGGAGAAAATTAATATTATTGTCGTAACGAAGTCATTTTCCTCCCCATACAATACAAGAAGAACCAATGCTATTTGATGGTCTATTTTATGTAATTTAAAACACAATGTTTTGTATAATTATGACATAATCGGGATTTAGTTATTTTTTTATAAAGTTTATGAATATTTTTAGGCTCAAAGTGAAAAAGGCGCCCAAAAAAAGACCGATTAGGTGTATAAAGGCGCCGGACTGGCCATGCTTATAAAATCCGCTCTTTATTGCATTTGGTGAGAAATAAATTCTATAATTTATCGGAACACTGTATTTTCAAATGGTAAAGTAGTCAAGTAATAAGTCGAATTTCAATTCATTTCTTGTTTGAATAGATAAAGTTGTTAGGCCATCTTTTGGCGATGAGGCGCTAACTCTCCATTGATATGTTTGTAGCCTTTGAGAGTTGTCCAAGCCTTTTGTACGTGCGTAGTTACAAACGCCAAAAACATGACATTGATATCCACATTGGAGGTGGCTGTGCTCCATACCTTCAGAGGTTACCCTTGGGGAAAATCGCCTGGCTATTATAGCGTTCTAATTGCGAGGTATCGGACACGTTGGATAGATGTGTATGAATGGATAGAAATGTTGAAGTATTGTGTTTATCGAGTTCAGTTTGAATTTTTTAGTTATGCATGCCAATTTGGTTTCATTGCAGCGTTTAAGCAAACTGGATCTGCAAGGTGGAAGAAAAAGCTTAAAAAATCTAGCCTTTTCACCCTACAATCTAGAAAAGCTCAGTCTTAAACCAAATGATGAAGTACAACCCTCGAGCAAAAAGTCCAAATAGCTGGGCTTAAAGCCGATGGCTAGAAGAACTAGTCTTCACAAATCAATATTATGGACCCAAAAAAAAAAAACTACTACAAACTCGTTGGTAGCTATGGAGAGGAATCATCAGACAAGTAGTGGCGATTTATCTACGAACAAGCGCTAAGATAAAACAATCATATATTGAAGTGTACCCATGGCCAAAAAAAAAAAAAAAAACTTGGAAAGAAAATTTGGCAACTTTCGTTAATTAAGAAAATGAAATCTTCCCCAGGGAAAAAAAACATTGTCCAACTTCAAGCTATTGAGACGTTATCTACTCCCTCTTCCCCCGTGCTATATCAACGAGGATACGATTCAGACGCTGACCAAATATGTTGGTAGAAAACGATTCAACAACATGGTTTCGAGCTTTTTCGCCCATTCTCTGAGCCAATTCGGGGTCCTCAATAAACTTAACCATGGCCAAAGAGAATTCATTTGGCGTAGGGTCACAAAGAAAACCCGTCTCTCCGTTCTTAATTGACTCAACGGGACCACCACTGTTGCACGCTATTACAGGCTTGTGAGCTGCCATTGCCTCCAACGGAACTATTCCGAAATGTTCATCCTACATGTTTCAATTTAGCAACATATGAATTAAATGGAAATCGAGATCTCGATGATATGTAGATAATCAATGTGTAACTTAGCGATTCATTTGAGTTTAATTATCTTTAAATACTACCACTGTAGTAGAGCTTTAATTTTGATACCTTTAATTTAAAATGTTACACAGGGAGAGTATTTATTATAGAACACAAGTCACAAATCCTAAAGTAGACATCGATCTTACAGAAACTTTCACCTCGAGCAATTTGGTAATTAATGCCTTTCAAAAGCTCTCTAATCAATATTAAACTCTTGACTATGGTATCATGGTTCTTCGAATTTAAATAATTACTGTAACTTAGTAATACCTTGGGGGTATAAAGCACGCATAAACATTCGGAGAGGAGCGCATTTCTTTCAGCTGTTGAACAAGAGGTCACAAACTTGACCTGGCGAGACACTCCTTCTCTCTCTGCTAATGTTTTCAATTCATCCAAATATTCCACGTTCTCTCGCAGGCGTTTATCAAAGCCCCCTAAAACAAGAACAGATCATGCGTATATCATATTATCTCATGTTCAATAATTTTGATCTGTACTGCCTGAAGAAACTAAAATGGCATATAGGTTGTGTGTAAAGGTCCTATATTTTATTTTGACAATAAATTTTCAAATTCCAGAGAAAAGCTCTGGGGATCACACCAAGCAGCAGCCTAGCAACTCAGAAGACAATGTGCCAGTTTCTAAGTCTTTATTGCAAGTAGAAAAGGTATAGGGCGTAAATAATAAAGCCGACATGTATGTCTATTCATATCGATAAGTTGTCGATTTTAAAACTAAAAATAATCTTGACTTAGAATATCTGAACCAGGACTTTTTAATCTTGACATAGAATATATCTGAACCATGGACGATAAGTGCACTCACAGACTATTCAGCACCGATATTTTCCCTAGTAATTGCATGCACCAAGATAAGCTTTTTTAAAACACAACTTTTCTTTTTTCTTTTCAAGTAATAATCAAAATTTCCAGGAGACCTGGAGTACAAATTCAAAACAAATGACAGCTGAGTTAATAATAAAATGAATTTACCTGCAATAGTCAAGCTAGCAGCCATTTGCATACCATCCCCTCCAAGAGCTTGAAGCATGGCAAAGGCAGATATCGCTAATTCTATGTTCTTTTTCTTCTCAAAACGGTTGATAGACAGAAAATTCAACCTACAAAGAAAGTACACATGATTTCCAGAAGCAGAAGGTTACTGAATAATGGAGAAGAAGTAATGAAAGAATTGTTTTAAGAAATAGAAAACCCAAGCCTACAACAGAAATATAGAAAAATACCAAGCACAAACATGTTCTTTACTTAAAAGTACAAGGTTCTTCGAACTGATCGACATTAACAGCTGGGTAAAGCACTGCTGGTTTTATTCCTCTTGCATCAAGATCTTTAAAAGTATTTGCAAAAGTAGATGCCGTAAATTTGCTGTTCACTAGAATCAAATCTGCCATACCTACAAAACAACAGGAAAATGGTTAATAATTTAAAAAGATGAATCAACTGATAAGAATTCTGGTCATCTGGTGGATTTCATAATAAGTTTTCAAACCATGGGTTCCAAAGTTATTTTTTGAAGTTAGGTTTTGTTAGGAATTCTGCTTGGATTAAGGTTCCGAGAGACTACTTTTTGTTTTCTCCCAGACAGACATGTTTTAAACGGTCGATAATAGGGAAAAAATAACTAGATTATAGAGGTCTACAATCAGTGGCAACAAGCTGTGAATTCCAAATCTTTGAACTGACAATATGTGCCAATCAGGTTTCTCAGTTCCAAAAACCAGATGATCGAAATAGGAACAAACAGACGGGGCTAAGACTAAAAGATATAAATTTCCAAGGAGAACTTTTATCTAAGAAAGAAAATATACCAGTTGTAATCTCTTCTACATAGTCGATAGGTTTCCGATATATTTTTCGAAGAACAGTTGTGTGTTGAGCAAGCAACAAATCTGGAAAATGGCAATAGAAGACAACCTGTACATGAAATAAAGAAATGGAATCAATGCAAAACATAAAATGATACAAAAAACAAAAACAAAGGATTATTAAAAATATATATACAAAAATACACAAACTAAATTACCTTTGCTGACTTATTTCTCTTCATCAAAGGAACGACTACAGATACTTGATCAGCGAGTATAACGTCAAATGATGGCCACATAAACAACATGCATAGAGCAACAAAAATGCACCGTAGATATGCGCATACTGCATGTAGTCGGTATAAAATATGACGGGGTAGAAAAGAGCCATATACTGTGACGGAGAAAGTTCCTGAACATTTTAAGCAATGAATATAATAAATGTTGTACGATAACAAACCAGATTCTGATATGTACATTAATCTTGATAAATGAGCAATTAGTAAGCTCGTAATCGTATTCATTTCTGGGTGATTAAGTAGTGGTGTAGCAAATTGAAAAAAAAAAAATTATGCTGCGTACTGATTAGTCACGACAAACACACTTTTTTTTAACGGGTTTTTTCCATTTTATTTCAAATATATGTTCTTTTTATTTTGTTAAGTGTACAAAAGCTGTAAAAACTTTTAGGTTATGCAATAATTAAAAAGTTTATTATAGGTTGGATCAGAAAAATGAAAAGGCGAGATATCTTGGTATACAAAACTAAAATTTTCCTGTTACATAATACAGCAGGTTTACAAACAAAGACAACCTGAAGAAGAATGGTGAACAAAAACAACAAGAAGGATATCAAAAGAGCATAGAGACAGACTTCTCTCTCTAACATCTGTCACTAACCCTAGATCTAGAACCACCGCCACCTTGTGCCGGGGACGCCAGCCGCTGCTCTCCTACCTCCGGGCAACTGATCCTCATCATCCCGTCTTTCCTCACTTCCTTCCCCCATTTCACCTTCTCCACCGCGGCCTCCCGTCCTTTATCTGCCGGCGATAGGGCAGAGAATGGCCATTTTCCTTCTCCCCTTCACCACCTTTCCTCTTTCACCTCCTCTTTTATTCACCAGTCCACTCCTCCAATCTGCTATCATCTATTCACCAGTTCCCAAACAACTAACCTGCCTTTTCAGAATACTTTTTTGTTTCTTTTGGTTTTAACAAGTTTGCATGCAAGATGATTAGAAAATATAATAATAAATAAGAAAGTTTGCATGTAAGATCTGACTAGGTCGCTGCGACCGTATCACCTTGGTTTGGGTTTGTGCCTTTGGTAATGATAGAAGCTTTTGGAGTTTAAAGATTCGGAAAGCCTGTTTACATCGGGTTAATCATGTGTTGACACCCTGACGACGCTTATAGACCCAGACTTAGCGGAGATCTTTAAGGCCCTTCTATGGCTTCTGGCCTCTCCTGCCAAAGATCTGCTATGTTGCTTATTCTTTTGTCTGAGGTTGCGGAATTTGTTTATTTTAAAGTTGAATACTTTGACCTATCTATCGGATGTTGGAAGTTAGCATTTTGTTTACCCTATTTTCTTGTTAGATATCTTATGATCTCTCATTGTTAGTTATATTTAAGTAGTTGCGGACCTTGTTATATTCGTCACTTTTGTTGACGACTTGATTGGGTATTCTTTAAGGACGGTTTCCTGGCCTATTTGGTTTTCTGGTTTACTATGATTAGTCCCGATGTCATAGTTTTTGCGCTAGTACTTGTATTCTATTTTTCAAAACTGGGCTTGTCATAGTTGATGTATGAGTGGCTAGTTTGGACCATTGAGTGTTGGACTTTTAAGTTTTGCCTTGATAGGCCTTATTAGATCGGATTTTTGTGTGATGGCATCCAGATGACGCTTACTACGCCTGACATAGTTGAGACCTTTTATGTCTTGCTGAGCCTTGATGTATGTTCAATGCCTTTCACTATGTAACCATCAGCTTACTATCCTTTGCTCGTCTAAAATTATAACAATTTTTCAGCGCTTGGGTTAGAAAGTTGATTAGTTGATTTGAGTTTGGTCATATATTATTCTCTCTTTTTTTAATTCATTTCCTTGGCTATGTTACCTATGCAGTTTTATTGGGCAATTGAACTTTGTACCCGTGCTATCATGCACGCTATTTTCAATAATATAGAGCATGTTCTTTGTAAAAAAAGAAAACAAGAAGAAATTCATATCATGTTCAATGCATACTCACCAGAAAGAGTCTCCTCAAAACAACGTGTCGTGTCATGGTGGGAGGTGAATATATGGACATTATGCCCATGAGATGAAAGTTCTACAGCTGCATCAACAACTAATCTCTCGGCTCCTCCTGTATATAATAAGAATGGTGGAGTGAGTATAAACTGAAAGCACCTGGGGAACCAAGACTTCGCTAAAAAGAAGGAACTTCTCTATGTGATTGAAAACTCAAATATAGCTTGTTATGACCATTAGCCTCTTCTTCTGTAATCTATACTGCAAGGGATGATGTATATTTCTTTTCTTTTTTGTTTTTTGCAAGCAAAAAACATAAGAAAATGTTAACGACCAAGCTATGAAATCCAGAAAACTCAAATTGCTAGGGACTATTACTTTAATTTTCCATAGTACTATATCCATTTATGGCGTTTAGATTTGGTTTCGTCACCAATCCATATCAGATCTGGTTTTCAAACTGCATCTCATATCTGGTTCTCTAGCATTACATAATTTGTATAAATAGAAGATACAGCAAAAGAATAATAGACCACAACGCACTTCATATCAAGCTATCTCACAAGGCACACAGGTTTTCCCATTTAATCAATACTATTACACCGAGACCTTTTGAAACTAATTTCTTTTCATTGTCAATTTGGGATGACTTAGAAGGGGTATCTCTCTCTTTAAAAAGTCATATCTCAAGAAGATGTCGTGGATGACAAAGTTGCCTTTCCTAACATTAATTCAGTCACTTTTTTTTTTATTGAGGTAACATAAAAGGTCGAATAAGTAATAATGCCTTTTGTATCTCAATCTCCTTTGAAGCCATCACTCAAAACTTAATTAAACAATTCCACAATGGAAAAATATAAGTGTGATGCACATGCTTCTAAATAAATATTACATAACGCTCAGATATGAAATGATGAAAGCACAATGCATTTTCAATTAAAAAGATTCTATCCGGTAAAGTCACATATAAATGGGGGAAAAATAGGTTTACTACCCCCAACTATCAGTCATTAACAAAATGGGGACTAAACTACTGGCATTAACAATTGAAGTACCGAATTACATATTTTTTCTTAAACTGGGAACCTTTGTTAATTTAATTGGATGGAAGTTAAGTTTATATTTCATTTCAGTCCCAAATTTTATAAAACATATGAATTTAACCGAAAAGTTTATAAATTTATATTTTAACATACCCATAAAAAAAATAGTTACATATACATAAAATACAAAAACAAAATACACAATTTATATATATATATAAATATAACATTTTATAAAAAAAATTAACTTTTTTTAATAAAAAAAAATTAAAGTTAATTTTTTAAATTTATAAAGCACTCCAAAACGTGCATACATTTTTATTTTATTTTTATTTTTAAATGTATGCACTTTTTGAAGTGTTTTTTTTAAATAAAAAAAGTTATAAGTTATTTATTTATTTTTTTAAAAGTACAGTTATTTTTTTTAAAGTTATTTTTTCTTAAAAAATATATTTTTTTTAAAAGTTTTTTTTAAAGTTAATTTTTTTTATAAAACGTTATATTTATAGATATATAAATTGTGTATTTTTTGTATTTTATGTATATGTATGAGTATGTATATGTATGGGTATGTTAAAAATGTAAATTTATAAAATTTTCGGGTTAAATTCATATGTTTTATAAAATTTGGGACTGAAATGAAATTTAAACTTAACTTCCATCCAATTAAATTAACGGAGGCCCCCAGTTTAAGAACAAATATGTAGTTCGGTACCTCAATTGTTAATGCTAGTAGTTTGGTTCCCATTTTGTTAATGACCGGTAGTTGGGGGTAGTAAACCTATTTTTCCCCCGTATAAATTCAGCAAGTAGAAGATTATAACTATACTATACTAGTGCCCTTTTGCGTACGTATTATATTTATACTATTAAAACAAGAAAACATCTCAAATTGGTGAAGCCATACACCAAAATTGACCATATATGAATTGCCAATAGCTGTCTAGTATCTCAAAAGTTCAAAGTATTTTCAATTTCTAGGGGATCACTGTACGTATAGTCGAACCAATCCCCTCTCACTCGAGCACATTATCAATCAAATACAATATCAACTACATCTCTCATGAGACAACAAAACTTGGGACCTACAAGAATATGTTTCCTTCAAGTTTGTATTGCAGCTAAACGAAATTTCTAATCCAATAGTTAAGTTACAAAGATAGATAAGGTTTGTGCTTTGTGAAAAGCAGTTTCCTCGTCTATTTGAAATCCAATAGAGGAAACTACTCTTTAGAAAGCATAAACCTGATCGCTCTTTAAAATCGAACTATGCAATTCCAAATTCTGGTCGACTATAAAGAGAAACTAATTTTCTGATGTCCCGATATCGAACAGTGTTACATAAACAAACTTAGTTACTCCGTATATATTTGGCACCTCCAGTGGCATCTTTAAAACTCGACTGTTTCGGTTTTATGTTGCATTGTATAATTGTATTTGATTTTTGACAGCTCAAAACGAGATTCGGTTTCTAGGTCTAAGACAACCAAACGTTACAGCTTAGAAGCAAAACTAATAAAGTTATTTGTTCAGCCTCAAATATGTGAGCTTATTTACTTAATATTTGCATTTAAACAAGCCTATATTTGCATTCTTTTTCAACTTTTAATCTCATTTAATTTTCTTAAAAGCTAATAGACTGCAATACATTGAGTTGATTCTCCACATATATATGTAGAGAGAGAGAGAAAGGAATTATACCAATTCCGAGGTCAGGGTGAATAATGGCGATGTTGAGCTTTGATCTTCTGTTATCCTCCATCTTTCATCCACCGCCAAATCGCACTATTAAGATTGCACAATCAATCAAATTCTTAATAAATTCGATAATAAGAATAAATTTGGATTAAAATCATACAAACCTTTGTTATCTCACTAATATCTCTCCCTCTCTCTCTCTCTCTTTTTGAAGTCTCTTTTTGAAGGCAATTGTAGAATGTAGCATTTTAAGTTGGTGAGATTTTACCCTGAGATGATTTTTCCTTTTTGTTTTTGTTTTTCTTGTTCTACACATAATGTTAATTGCAGTAACATTGAAATAAGTTTGATTTAATTACGTCATAAGCACATCATTTCAATAATTTTTTCATTATTTTAGTCAAAGTTATTTTGATTATTAGAAATTAGGGCCCAGAGTTTGGTTGAATACGAAATCGAAACTTGGACAAGGGTTTTGGAAAAATGAAACGGAACTTCATTATTAGTAATTCAAATTTGATCGGGCGAACCGTATTGTTATATTTTCTTTAAAATTTACTTTTATGTATGTTTTCATAGGTTTAATGGATTCAGCTGTTACAACGCGATCAAAGCTGCTAAAATAAATTGATAGAGGACCTAAGTCTAACAAGTTCCACAGAATGATTATAAGTATTGCAGAAGTCCTACAAAATATTGATGCAAGTCATCATAATGATCACTCACTCTATGGTATTACGCGTGCTTACTTTCAGAAATCTTATCAACTGTCCATGTTAAACGTTCCTGAATGGCAAATCAATTAGAATCATATGAATCTAAAAACACAATTGGATATGATTAATTCCCTACCTATTCAATAATAGCTGCACAGTTCATTCGGTTTAACAGATTTCTTTTCCTTCCTACCGGAAAGTTTTCTTAATCCAGGGTCTAATAATATATCTTGCTTTCAATATTGGTTTTTAAGTAGTAAAGATCTGGAGTACAAACAAATTTTGTGGCATTTACACAGCTTTGCCAAGTAGATCCACTCCCGGAGTTGGCATACATTTGCATAAGGCTGTAAAAATCCTGAATCGCAGAAGTATTATTCATTTCTTATTATGGCACAAGGTCTGCATTTTAATACTAACAAGTAACAACTATTACACAGTAGATGAACACGAAAAATAAAAGTATGGACTCCTACCAAGAGCATCATGCTCCTCTATATTTACGATCCAAACTACATATGTGATCCTTGATGTGACATTTGGACACAGAAAGTATTAAAGGACTTGTAATTTCAAAATTATGCAAGTGAGGACACACTCGTAATCAAAGTAGAGCATAAAGGGCCTAAAGAGTGTCACGCAATTAGACAAATTCTGGCCATTAGACTACTGTCTAATCCCAACTAATATCATCATAAGTTGCATTTGCTTCAAATCCAAGGAAGACGAAAAAAGAAGTTCAGAGGTTCAAGCCATAGCCAAATTCATATAACGAGTTTAGACAGACGACCAGAAACGACGAGACAGACCAGATAAGACAACAAAGTTTAAACAAAACACAATAACAAGAACCCATGTACAGAGCGAACGACTCAATTAGACACTCGTTGATCCAAGTAAAAAGCAAACTAGCCGTTTCATTTCCATAGGTGTTTACTTCTTTCCCCTCAGCTTAGCACCAAGAGCCCTCTCCAATTTTCCTATGATCTGCTGATTTGGAATGGCTTTTCCTGATTCATACTCTTGAATAATCTGTGGCTTCTCATTAATCAACTGCACCAAAAGGAAAGTAAGAATAAAATAAGATAAATTGAGGTCAAAGTGGATTTCTCGTCCAATCTGTTCTTGGTTTTGTGAGTAAGATAATAACCTGAGCAAGCTGAGACTGGGTGAGCTTCTTATCCATGCGAGCTTGCATGATTGCTTTCTTCAACTCAGTAGGCACCCTCTCATCTGCAAAAGTTCACACCATCCAAGAGAAAAGCATAAACATTCACAGAATATTACGCGGTTATGTAGTGACTAGTTAGCTAAGAATGTCTGAATAATTGTATGACAGTTGAGCAATCACAATTTTGACCAATAACAAATTACTAGAGGGTGAAAACAATTCAACTCAAATCAATTCATAGACTTTTGGTATATTAAGCCTAAAAGCTGCCATCATTTGCGTATGAACAACACCTCAAGAATTGTGAAATAGTAAAAGAAGAGAAAAACAACTTCTCCTCGCCATTTAATTAAAAAGCCACTACTCTTACTCTTATAATGCAATGGGACCTAATGCTAGAAATAAAAAAAAGGCTCTCTGAACCAAAATATCATAATAAATAGTCTTGGGTACTGAGATTTAGCTTTTTGGTTTTTTATTTTATAACGTGTCCCTCTCCTTTCTTCTGTTAGTCTTTTTGGTTGAAGGTTATATCCAAGAGAAAAGCATAAACATTCACAGAATATTACGCGGTTATGTAGTGACTAGTTAGCTAAGAATGTCTGAATAATTGTATGACAGTTGAGCAATCACAATTTTGACCAATAACAAATTACTAGAGGGTGAAAACAATTCAACTCAAATCAATTCATAGACTTTTGGTATATTAAGCCTAAAAGCTGCCATCATTTGATTATGAACAACACCTCAAGAATTGTGAAATAGTAAAAGAAGAGAAAAACAACTTCTCCTCGCCATTTAATTAAAAAGCCACTACTCTTACTCTTATAATGCAATGGGACCTAATGCTAGAAATAAAAAAAAGGCTCTCTGAACCAAAATATCATAATAAATAGTCTTGGGTACTGAGATTTAGCTTTTTGGTTTTTTATTTTATAACGTGTCCCTCTCCTTTCTTCTGTTAGTCTTTTTGGTTGAAGGTTATATGTGGGATCTATTCAATATGGATCATGCTTTTGTTATTTCAAAAGTGGACGACTGGTCTTGAGATCATGCTTCAGTCAAAAATAAATTAAAAAAATATGGGTATAAACTTTAAACCGCATTGCACCCTCCTAGATCTTGATTTCTTCAAACATTACTAATGTTTCACAACAAAGAGCAGCTTGACAAATTTGCTAATATTCGACAATGAACAGCCAATAACTTGTTTTTCAACACCCATTTTCCAACAAAATCCCTCTCTCTCTCTAGCCTCTACGCTAAAATGATACTACACTTTCTCCATCTTCCCAAAGAAGCTTCAGGTTTCCAAAAGAAAACCTAGTAAAGCTATTTCATAGAGTGCTTAAGAATTCCTGTCTTCTTTCTTTCTTGGAATAATGGTCCCTATTTGTTTATCTCAGATGAAGTAGGCTTCAGAAGTTTTAGTTAAGCAACCTATATCTCACTGAAACATCACCTATGATCCATCTACCCTAGTAGTATATATGTACTAAAACGGAACCGAATTGGTGTTTTCTTGATATCAATCTCCTGATGTTTTATAGTACAAGAATTACATTAAACATAACAGTAAATATAAATCAGAGTCTTATATTATTAGTTCACCTATGATCCATCTACCCTAGTAGTATATATGTACTAAAACGGAACCGAATTGGTGTTTTCTTGATATCAGTCTCCTGATGTTTTATAGTACAAGAATTGCATTAAACATAACAAAACTACATCTGGCTACACAAAAGAAAGTAAGAACCAATTGCGGGATTAAAATCATAACACTACACAAACTCATCGGACAAGGTATACCACCCATAGTATCTGTAACTAAATACATGTGGACAAGGTGCACAATCACTAACGATGTACCTGAACTAGATTATGAATGAAAGGTAACACTAGTTCCTTATGGGAGTAAGCCAAGGATATAGCAATGAGAACTTCATCAATATGACTATATTATTTGAAAGCCAAATGAAATGTAGTATGACACAGAAAAGCAAAAATCGCATAAAAGATTACTTCTAGCTGACTAAAGTTGAGATACACTTACGTGTAAGATTCTCCGTTTCCTCGTCAAGCTTCCTGGTGTTCAAACTAGTGCTGCTAGATGCAGCCTTGTTCACCCCCGCTGTGGCTGTAAATAAAGAATGAGTCACCAACATTAATATTAATATTAAAAATTAATGTCACCAACATGGACTATTTCAAAAGACTATCAAATACAAAAACAAAATAAAAAAATTACTTGCCAAAAATGCAAGCACCAAGGGGCACGACCAATAAGGCAATGAAAATAAATGCAAAATGAGGGCCCTTCTTGTGAACTTAGATATCAATAATTTATTGAAAGAGATGAGTAGAACATCAGGGCATCCAAAATTTAGACATGCTCTCTACGTATCTACCTTTCTGAACCTCCTCCTTCAATCATCCATTGTCACTCTCAGCCTATTTAATTCCGCATATACACATAGTTGGAAGGAATATTGAACTGCTAGAGCCTAGAGTTATATTTTTCAAAATACAGGAAATAAAATAACTTATAATAAAAAGCCATCTTCGGTATGTTTTTGAACTCTCTTAAAAACTCTGAGCACACAAATCAATATACCTTTTCACACAGTGGAAAACGAGAGAACAAGAAACAGCCAATAATTTACATTCAAGTTCTACACGTTCCTTGTGTGTCTGTTTTCTCTAAAAATGATAAGCATAATCAACTCCCCTATACTTAACGCAATGAGAAACAAAAGATCTCATTAACAACCTAATTCTATCAGTTTTACTGATCCATGGGTGATGGGTTCCAAAACAATGACAGATACATCAGAAAACTTTCGGCCCACAGTCCCAAATAGAGTGGGAAAATTCAGTTCTATAATGTATTAATAATATCACATAATAGAATAAAAGTACAAATAGAATATATAAGCAAGAAACATCCCCGTCTCAAGGAAAACTATTCCATGAGCCCAGCAACCCTAAATATGAGTAAAGTTTCTGTATTTCTAGTCCATAAAATTAAGAGAAATGATATGGCCACATATCCACCTACAGATCAAGTCACAGATCTGCCTTGGTGTTACTCCCTAATTGGATGAAAGAGTTGAAGTGTAGTGCTGTTTCTAAATTAATCATGGGGCCCATCTCTTAGCAAATAGAGGTCTGTAGCTCAATATGTTGCTATAGCAAGCCTCTAAAATTAACGAGGCCATCCAATAAAAATACAGGAATAGACAGGCCGCCGTGAAATTAAAACAAAAAGATTCTATTGGCTTGTTCTACTAATTCACCTAATATTTTCTCTTCAAAAATAGTGTGTCAACCCACTCAGATTGAGTGTTCTAATGCTATTTAATTTCAGGTGGTGTCTACAAGGGTATCCTAACCACTACATGGTTTTTTATTGGCTTCACACACTAGTTTTAGTGAACCAAGTCCAAATGAAAATTTACTCCTGTTTCATGGTTGTCCACCTGCAACCCCATAAAGAGTGAGAAACATCCATGTTTCATACAAAAATAACAGGAACCCATTCATGGGAAACAGTGACGCACAGTCTGTAAATACGGCAAGACAACCATCAAACAAAAGATATTACGCTAATCATATTCACATCTCAAACCGACTGAATTAAAAATTCGCTAGGTCAAAAATCCCTTCGTATCCTTTTCTAATATGGTCTCTCTTTTCTCTTACATTTTCATGATCCAAATGTTGCATAAAATATAATAGAATATAATCCATAATAAGATACTAATGAACCAATACAGAGATAAGAATCTTCAAACTAAAGAACCCTTAGTTGAAGAACCTTTGCGTACCAATCAGTACAAAGTTTAGCTCGCATTTCATCACCTCCCTTTTCACATTATTTTTTTCAAATCTCAAAATGTTTTTGCTCCAAAACAGCAACAAGGAAATAAAGCCAAATTAAAAAAAAAAACACAGAAGCAACATAATCAATGTTACAATAACACTACCAGACTTCCGATTCACAGCAAGTTTACCAGATTAAGCAATCAAATCCTTTTTAGTTACTCTCTAACCTAGAATAGCTTGGTTCCAGTAGCAGCATACAAGGTTGTTAATATTTAAAGGAACATCTAGAAATTGAAAAGGTGGCTACAAAGACCTGTCTTCTGTTTCCAAACCTTAACTCCCCAGTTTCAAGGGCATCAAACACTATTATATATGGAAGTTTGTTAAATAACTCAACATTACTTAATCTCCTTGGCAGGATATATCTCTTGAACTAAAAATTCCAGATAATAAAGTGCAGAAAAAAAAACACGACTTATGACAGTCTTTAAGAAAGAAAGAATAGGAAAAAAAATTCACCTCATCCTAATAACTGGAAAATGAAAACTTATATTCGAAAACACACTTGCCTCCTTTGTATATATTTTCTGTTTTAACCTGAAAAAACACTTACTCCCAATAAAACCATAAAGATAGATCAAATAACACAACATGTGTTTGCTCTTTAACCTCAAAATAGCCTCGTTCCAGATTATATAATTCAGATCTTAAAAACAACATACTAAAAACTGAAGTTTTAGAGGATAAAGCAAAATCACAAATTTTCTCTTTTAACCTACTTCCCACTTACAAAAGGGTCATAAATGACCGTCTTATCTTAAAGAACGTACTTGGTAAAACAAAAAAAGCAAAGTGAAAATCAGAGAGTATCGGTAAAAGACAGTATGAGCAAAAGGGACTCAAATTTTAACTATAGTCACTTCGCTTGTCGAATACAAAATGTTTATTCTGAAGGAAACCATCGTCTCCGCTTCAAAAATGTTCCACAGAAGTAAAAAAAAATAGTCCAGTAACACGAGAAGAAAGAATAAATATGAAACGGAAAAAATACAGCATTCTGTTCAAAAAAATAAGCTCACAATCATCCCTTATATAAGTACATGTTAGTTGGCCTAAAAAAATAACTAGTTCAGCAAGAAAAAATATCCAAATTTTACAGGAACAACAATATAACATCTTATTTATAAAAAAGAAATGTTCAAAGTCATATCACATCCTTTCCACAAACTTGCTCTTGTCAGTCAACCTAACATCCTCAATTCCAAGAGGGCCATCGAGATAAACTTCAGAGCAACAACACTCAACACAATCCTTACCTACTGGAAAACCAATAATTGGCTCAAAAACAATAATCACGCTTCCATAGCTTTATATTTTAATATACAAAAAACCTAGTTCGGTAAATACAAAAGGAAAATGAGAATTTGAAAACCAAGCACAAATCACACTGTTTCTTTCCAATTTCCAAAAACACTCTTTCAACCGAAGATAATCCTCAAATTAACATCTACCTCAATTCTAACAACTATAAAAAAAAATATTGCTGAGTACTCAACTCATCTTGTATTGTTTCAGATATGTTTTGTTTTGACATACAAAAAACTAGTATAAAGTCCGCATATAGAATAAATAAAATTAATAAATAAATAATACGACAAATTGAAGATTTGAAAATAATTGTATCATTTCCTCTTAATTTAAGATTCCTTTCATCCCAACATCCCAACATCCCAATTTAAGGAGTACTAAGAAAGATATTCCTCACACTAACAGTATTCATCTCGCATTTTAGTCACTAAGAAAAATAATTAGATCAGACCACACTCTACAAAACAAAAAAAACTTACAAGCATACCATTCATTTCATAAACTCCCATTAATATCCAGACTACATGATCGAAAGCTACAAAATCGAAGAAACTATTATTTGGCTAAGACACTACCCTAGTTCCAAACACCACATAAAATTAAGAAATTAAAATCAAAAGATGAACTCGCGGTCACATGACTTCACTTACTCCAACTTCCTGCTGAATATACATACTAGATGACCACCGTGACGAACAAATGAAACATTTTTCTAGCTAAACTACAAAAAAATCAAAATCTTAAAAAGCGCACACAAAACGAAAATGATTAAAACCAAAACCCAGAAAAAAAATGTAGACAGTCAAATCAAATAAACTAAACGAAAGTAAGAAAGCACATAAATTTCTATAGCAGCACACTAAATGAAAAATATTAAACTAAACCCTAAAAAAGTACACAATCACACCAAAATCAAATCAACTAACTGAAAATAAGAAAACAGAGTGAATTTATTTAGCAGCACACGAAATAAATACGATTCAACCAAAATCTAAATATTAAAAATAAAGCACACAATCGCATAAAAATCAAATAAACTAACTGAAAAAAAAAAAACACAGTGAATTTATTTAGCAGCACATGAAATAAATATGATTCAACCAAAATCTAAATATTACAAATAAAGCACACAATCGCATATAACCTGAAAATTAAAATAAAGCACGCAATCGCATCTAAATCAAATCAACTAACTGAAAATAATAAAACACATGAATTCTTTTAGCAGCACACGAAATGAATACGATTCAACCAAAACCTAAAATTGAAATAAAGCACATAATCGCATCGAAATCAAATAAACTAACAGAAAATAAGAAAACACATGAATTTCTTTAGCAGCACGCGAATTAATATGATTCAACCAAAACCTAAAAATGAAAATAAAGCACAAAATCAAATAAACTAACAGAATTAAGTATAATAAACACAAACACACTTATAAATAAGCTAGATATGCAATATGCACATACATAAATATGGTTACATATAATAATAGTATAGATATATAAATCAACTAACTGAATATAAGAAACACATATACACAAAAACACATATACTATATAAATAAGAAAGATATGCAAGATATACATACATACATACATATACATCATTCTATTATAATAAGCCAACCCAACATTTGTTGAGGTTGCCAAAATTTGCCATTTTTTTCCAAAATTACCCTTGTACTTTTTTTATTAATTACCGTAATGTCACCCTCATAAATAATAGAAAATTAAAAAACCAATTAGCACTTTTTATCCATCTTTTAACAACTCAAAATTATTTTTAAGTATTCTCCTCTTCTATATAGTTTTTTATTCTCCACATATTTATCTAAGAACTATACTTATTTCCTATATTTTAATCATACTACGCATCGCACACGCAACGCGTGGGGCACGATTACTAGTATATATATATACCCTTTATTTTCATGTATGTCTAAAATCATGTCACAGTTCATGTTTATATAACTGACCCCGTATATATATATATATATCAATAAGTTTAGTTAACAGGTTTAATCTGGACACATGTATGTTTAAAATCATGTTCCACTTTAATGTTCATATAACCGACCCCTATATTATATATTTATATATATAGAGAGAGAGAGAGAAAGAGCTGAATACACACAGTCACATCAAAAACCAAATGGACTAACTGAATATAAAAAACACACATACAAACATATAGATATATACATATAGAAAGAGAGAGAGGGTGAGGGTGAAGGGGGGGATAAGAGACCTTTTTTAACGGTTTCAATTTCGGCACCGGAGCGACGGGCTGCGTTGACGGCCTTATCGTCTTTACGAGCGGCGGCAGTTGGAGCCTTCTTCCTTATCACCACCGGCTCCCAATCCTGTGTTATCGGACCCCCTCCTGACATTTTTATTTATATTTTTATTATTATTATATATATAAGTATGTATGTATATATATATATATGTATGTATATGTGTGTGTGTCTCTCTCTCTCTCTGTATCGAATATTATATCAGCTCTTTATCCGTTCCCCAATATACTTACTATATAGAGAGAAAAAAAGGGGGTTTAGTAGTAATTAATTTAGGGCTGTCTTCGGGTTATACCCACCGGGTTTTGGTTATTCCTACCCGTAACCCCCCCATTGATTGGTTGACACCTCATCAATACCTTTCGCTAATTTGTTTTATTAAATTATACCGAAAATGGTCGGCTAGGTTTCTAATTCTATTTAATCTCACCTTAGCTGTTAGTCTTTTAGGTTTCGTCTAAGCTTAGGCTCGATTGTTTAGAACACTAAATTTGGCTGATCGTACATGTAAGATATATATTTTTGAGTTAGTTTCGATTTGATCTCATTTCATTATTTCAACCATATTCTACAAGTTATGTAACAATGGACCTGGTACAAGTGTTGGACATGATACGAATATACGATACAACTTTTAAACATATAGCAGTATGTCACACAACACGATGAGGATACGTGTAAAAGAATTAATATATATAGTATTTTTTTTTCCGTAATTGAAAATTTGTTCAGTTGAAACACAAAAATCTTAACTATCAATGCAGTTTTTTCGATTTTTTCTAAATTTTTGTGGTCACGAGTGTATTAATTCAAAGTCAATGGACTAGTTATACTCTACTATATGGTTTATTGTGGTACCGAGCCCCAAATTGTTATTTTACTATTACAGCATCCAAACTACTCTTTACTTTTCCCTTCAAAATCCGATTTGTTTCACGACAAACGCATCTTGATCTCCTCCACCCGCACATTCTCTTTTCTTTTGTTGTGGTGGGTGAACTCACATCTGTCGCTCTTACTCTTCAAAGTTGGGAGACGGATTCAGTGAAACAAGTCACTTTCGTGTTGCATTTGCCAGTGAAGGAGGGACATAATCTTTGTAATGTTTTGACATTGGCTAAATAATTTTTGGTCTTTAAAGAATAAACGGGCAACACTGATGCAAATCGGCATTATGCTAGTTTCCCTATGTTTCAGTGGAATTTAGAGAATGGTATAATTACAAATGGAACCGGAGACACGAGTTGACAAAACCATATACTAACATACTTGTAATCCAAATAAGAATTAAATAAAGTATAATTACCAAGATGAGGTTGAGTTACAACTTACAAGTTGCAATCCTTCAATTAAATTTGCAAAGCTTTAACTTTTATAAAGCCAAGATTAGTTTCTATGCTGGAAATGCAATTGCACAACTTATAATCCAACAATAACAACAAAGGCTCCGTTTAAAAGCAACAATGAGAAAAGTTATGGGCTTCATTTTCTCAAAATCAACAAGCTTTGGACATATTTTGGACTGGGTATCGATAAGGAAAATATTGTTTAGCCGTCTATGTCAAAGTTTCAGCTGCACAACTTCAACATAAGTTTCTTCATTTTATATGCACTTGAAGATGAGTAATCTTCGGTACTTCCTCCCGCATTGCTCCATGGTGAGAAATAACAAAAGAAATACATTGGAGCAAAGGAATGATCACTTCCTTTCTTCAGCTATCGGCTCAGTATTCCAGACAATATCTTGCAATCCAGAGGAAAAACTCTTGTAAAACTGCATTTTCGATTCGAGATAATCAGAAATATATTAGTACCCAGTATACAAGTTCTTACTTTCCCATAAAATAAACATGATTATATAGAGTTATTCAACTTTGTTAAACTTTCACATGCCTTATGGAACTCCAATGTGTCACCTCCTGTTTTACGAAGCTCCACCATATGTAGAGAAGGAGCTACCTCAAATACCTGCATTGAAAACATGACTAATCACCTACAGACATAAAAAATATACGCACGTGCTTTAGCATATAGAACTGCCATCGCCCTATTAGCCTATAATTTTATTCTATCTAGTAAAGTACCTCGAAAAACAAACCAAGACTAAGTTGCTATCCTTGGCAGTTTTCTATATGCTAACATTTAGTACCAGGAACTATGATAAAAAAAATCCGTAATCATCGAGGTTGAACACTGTACCTCTGTGGCTACCGAAAGATGGCCTTTCCTGCCAGTTTTGTCACCTTTCAGTTTCATCTACAATAGCCCAAAGCAATAAATTGTTAAAACCGAAATTATCTTCATTGACATTTCTACATCATCTTCCTTCGCCTTACTATTTTCCAGGGAAATTACAGAGGCATTTTACTTGCGGACTATGAAACAGTTGATTATACAAGAGACAGTGTGACATAATAAGCTAACCTTTGTTTTGAAAAAAAAAAAAACTGACCTTATAATCTCTCTTGTGGACATTGAAACCGAGTGGTTTTGCAGCTTCTTCTATTTTAGACATAATCTCATTTGCAGGGCGCTTAGAAGCAAATGATGTCTCTCGCTTAACAAGACCCTGTAAGAAAAGGTAAAACGAAAATGGAACTTACCATACAATTTCTGGAATTTTCAGATAGGGTGGTATGAGCAGCTTCCCCATATTTAGCTCAAAACCGAAATATGTCCAACAATCATAGAAAATTAAGTCTAATGGATATATAGAGAAATAAAACCGACATTGAATACTTGTTTAACTTACCATCTGCTTTTCAAATAAGTTTTCAAGATTAAAGCTCTGTGATCTGGAGATAAGCTCAAAGGCATTCATGGATGCTGGTTTTTCTTTCCTTTCTCTTACAAGGTGTTCCTACATTAAAAAAAGAATACATATAATTAGACTCAGGAGTCATACTAAAAAGTAACTTCCACAGTTTAGATATACCGATGATTAACGGTTCGGAATGCATCCAGATTGAATTTGGGACAAATTTATGTTCTTCCTCTATTAATTATTTAGTTAGTTAAATCACATTTTTATGAGGAAAACATACTCAAAAATTAAAACAAAGATGACAAATGTGTACATATATGAATCGTTGGAGAGAACATACCATATAAAGCTAATAGGTAAGTTTTGGATTCGGACAAGTTAGCTTTTTGTTTTACTCTGGTCTGGAACGGATTTGTTATGGATTTAAGGGTTCCAACTTAGTGGTCTGGATGGAACTCAGTGGTCCGCATCAGATTCAATGGTCCGGATTGGTTAGGTTAGGTTTGGATAAACAGTAAGGAATACTAAAGGACCTAAATCACTAAAGGACCTAAATCATACCATTAAGACCAGAATGGAGTTTTTTTAATCAAAAACAAAACCATATTCTCCGATTCGATTCACATTAACAATTTCAAAGAATTTTCTTCCATCCCTATTTGATAGCATAATCATGATTTTCATGTTGTTTTTTATAAGAAAATTTTGAAGTGTTAAATACACAGTCCATAAGCTAGAAATAGCAAGTAAAACATTTAGTCGATAAACATAGATTCTGTGCTTATATGATTTTTTTTATTATAAATTTTGATGCTAAAGAGCTTATGATATACACATAAGACAATCTTGTTCATTTTCATGTAAAGGCTTATGCATAGAAATGTGAATGCATGTATGTTACCTCTGAGTCATTGAAAACTGCATCAATATCATCCAAATTAACATCATCTTCCTTTTTAAACTGTGGTGGCTCATAATCTTTCTTAAACCACTTGTTCTCTAAAATTTCAGGAACTGTTATTCTCTGCAGTAGAAACTCATTTCAACTATCAAGAAAGGCAAAAATATCATTCCACCAAGGGCTGGTAATGTGAAACAACAAAAAGAAAAATAGTGAAGCTCACCGTCAGAGGATTTGGGTCGATTATTCGCTTAAGAAGTGTTTTTGCACCGGAAGAAAACCACAATGGAAATGAAAAATCAGCCTTGTGAATCTGAAAAGCATATTAAAATATACGTAAGACATTCTGAATCATTAAGAAGAGAGAGAGAAGGGGCAACAGAAAGAAACCCCAAACTTCAAACCTACTCTCCGGTACAAAGCAGGGAGGCTCGGCTCGTCAAAAGGCAAGTATCCAGCCATGAGAACAAAAAGAATGACTCCGCAAGACCATATGTCTGCTGATGTACCATCATAACCTTTATCCTTGAGCACCTGGTACAAAAATTATGCAAAGATAAGAAACTAGCAAGTAAATATGAGTTTATAATATAAAATTGTGTAGTGATCATGAGTTTGTTTTTCAAAAAAATTAAGGTAAATTAAGCAAAATAAAGAAACTAGCCAGTGCCTGACTTTACTAATTACTATACAAAAATTATAAACAAATTAATACACATACAAGAAACCTGCTAGTAAGTTTATTATACAAAAAATATAAAATATTATATAATAACAAGAAACTGGCTAGTGATTATGAGTTTATTATGCAAGAAATGTACAAAAAACATGTAAAAAAAAAGAGGAAAAAATTAGCTACTGATTGTGAGCTTCTTATGCAGAAACAATGAACGGGCTAGTGAATCTGAGCTTATTATGATAATTTATACAAAAGAAAAATCATATATCTCCTCCATAAGAGGACATGGCATGGGTACTTCCTAGCCACAGATCGTTCGTTACTACTACAAAACAATAAAATATTCCATAAAATAATGCAAAAAAAAGGGTGATACAAAATATTCCTCACATATCAGTTCGTTACTAATACAAAATATATTCCATAATAATTAAGGTTATGCAGAGTCTGCATAAAATAAGAGGGTGATACCTCCGGAGCAACATAATTTGGGGTTCCACAGGCAGTGTGAAGCAGTCCATCCTCCTAAAAAACATGTGTCACAAGATCATTCGATTAATGGCACTAATTTTCTGATTTCTTCCAGTTCCAAAGTTGTAAAAAAGCTTAAAATTCATAGTACACCGTGGGCCCGTGGCAGTCAACCACTAAATAGTTGAAAAAACAAAAAAAAAAAACAAATGAGCCAGATTATGCAGAAGAAGTTAGCAACTACAACAACACGTATTCCTTACATATACACGACTACACATAGAATAGAGCTGCTAAAAAGAGCACAGTTAATGCAATCACATCTCTAAGCCAGATTGAAAAGCTGGCTACTTTGTTGCGCCAACACAACAGAATTAAAGTACAAAACAAAACCCATAACTTGCTTTTAAATCGGATTCTACAACCTCAGCTGGAGTTTCTAATTTATATCTGTAAAAACTTTAGGGAACCATATTTGAAGGAAGGATTGGGACTCTTTTGAAAAAAGTAAGACCACATGGACATGGATAAAGACCAACTAACACAAGGGGCAAATATTCTTCAACATTGAATGTTTATATATACTTTGTTCAGTACTACTTTACAAAGAAAAGGCAAATACAAATCTCACTCACCTGTATTTGCTGTGAAAATGCACTTAACCCAAAGTCCGAAACTTTGAGAACACCAAATGAATCGAGAAGCAGATTTTCTGGCTGAAAAAAAAAATATAAGCCAATTCCAATTCCAGAATTTTGTTTGATTAGATAGCACAAAAATGAACCAGCAGCAGACTTCAAGTATTTCAGTGTAACATGGTAAATTTTGTAAGCAAACATATCAACTAATGCACCTTCAAGTCTCTGTGGTAAACGCCTCGACTATGGCAGTAATCAACTGCATTGATGAGTTGCTGAAAGTATCTCCTAGCTTCATCCTCTTTAAGTCTTCCGTATTTGGCCTAATAATACGTAGCATAATATGAGAAAAAGAAGAAAGGTAGCAACTTGATAAGAGTATGTGTACCTTACAATTTTATCAAAAAGCTCTCCCCCATCTACATACTCGAGCACAAGGTAGATCTTTGTCCTGCTAGCCATAACCTATAAACAAGCACAGCTTTATAATGAAGTAAAACAAAAATGGCAATATATCATCTATCAATAGTTAAATTAGAACAGCATTAGAAAAAACGATCTTGAGCTCAATACTATATATTCAATTTTTTACCAAGAAGTCATTGTACGCGCATATTGACTGGTATTCATCATGGAAATCAGACGCACTTCACTTCAGTTAACACTCTTACAAGTGCAAAGTGCATTCATAGAAAAAGGAAAATCTTACCATTTGGGACTGCAGGTGCATAAAGCAAAAAAAGGCCATTTGACAAAAAAGAAGGCATACCTCAAAGAGATTGAGGATATTCGGATGCTTTATCAACTTCATCAATGATATCTCCCTTTTTATCTGAAGGAAACTTGTAAAGTCAATTTCGATCCACAAAAATTGCATAGATTAGCATAAAAGTTTGGTAATTTCAACACAATAAAAGTAAGAAGGCCATAAAAGCAGTTAGCGCAATAATATCTCAACCCTTGTCAATGCGGAAGTAAATGCTTCTGTTAAATCTTAACCCTTATTAGCAGTCCCATGTATAATGATTTTCTTCACACGAGACCTCAGTCCCAATTAGAAAAAAAATGATAAGCTTGTTTTCTTTTCGTGTAGACAAGATAATATATATATCTAAAAAGGAAACATAAATTATAGATCTTCATTTCCTTTTTCTTTTTCCGTGAAAAACAACGGTTCTTGATACCGTTTCAGGTAAAGAAAGACAACAACAGAGAAAAAAGTACGATAACTCTAAACATTAACATACATCATACACACGGGGGCATTATGTAACAAAATATCAGGTGCATATCATTCCTAGTTGGCTACGAATCCAATAGTCGTCGTGGCTATGCGTAAAAGACATATTTCCCGCAGTTATCACGTTAATAAACATCTTAATAGATATCGTGTCATGAAATTCTTGGTGAAGTTTTTGTGGTCTTACCTTTCACAGAAATATTACTGTTGAATTGGAACTAATAAACTTATTAGCACATACACCTCAACTGTTTTCACGATTTCATTGATATAATGCTGAAATTGGTGGTTATCAAATTACTCCTTGGTAATCAAATGTACATCTTCTTAGCAATGTAGCAAGTGAACAATACAAGGCTAAGTCCTAATCACAACTTTCTCGTCTAAATTTTAATTTCAATATCCTAAAACCAAATTACAACCTTCATAATCACAAAATCCTCATCTTAGAAAACGCTGCATAAAATAAAATAAGATGACCAAAAACAATATATTTACGATTTACGAATATAAATACCCACAAATTCCAGTCAAAATTTTGTAAAGACAAATCATTTACACAAGTTATTAACATTTCGACTAAAATTCAATTCTTCGATTTTCCACTTGGAATAAAAAACTATGTATGCATTGAAAATAATAAATAAAAAAACAAGGGAAAAAAAGGTACATTACTAAATTCTTAAATAGAATTTGTAGAGATGGAGACCAATTTGGGAATATTCCTAGACAAGAACAGCTTACTAAAGAGGTATTTATAAGGAAAAAATGATCATTTAGTACAACGAGACTTAATAATAAAAAAAACCATGATTAAAATCTCTTATTCTACTAGTTTTTACCCTTTATTTATAGCTTTGAGAATGATGGTTTTTGGATATTAAGCGTGCTTTTTATGTACTAATCAATGATTCTCCATATGATACAATGATATAATTCAGGTACGTAGATTATATATATGTACATACATGTATAGATATATGTAAAAAGATAGAAACCTGGTCGGTCGTTTAGTAGAACATTGAGACTTAATAATAAAAAAAAAACCATGATTAAAATCTATTTTGCTAGTTGTGTATACTCTTTATTTTTAACTTTGACGCTCGTGAAACGTTGATATGAACCAAATCTAAGATAATTATGAGAATGTTGGTTTATGGATATTAATTGTGCTTTTATGTATCCATGATGTTTATTACAGACAGAATATGAAATGATAAACATGTACACACACACACACACATATATATATATATATGTATATGTAGAAATAACCTGGTCGATCATTTTGTGATGAAGAATAGATTCACGGTTAATGATTTTAATGGCAACAGAATCACCATTAATAACGTTTCTAGCGAATTTAACCTTGGCAAAACTACCTTCACCCAATGTTTTACCCATCTCGTAATTCCCCACACGGGTTCTCTTTTTTTCCATCTCTCTCTTTCTCTCTCTCTCTCTCTTTCTCTTTCTCTCTCTCTATGGAAGGAGATAGTTGAGATTAATATATACGCGCCAATAACTCTTGTTTTTAAGACAATTTGACCACAAAACCAATTACTTAAAAATACGTAAATCATACTCTTATCTTCTCCCTTCAATTTAATATAATTAATACTGGTAATCTGATTTTCTATTATTATAGTGGATTGCATTTAATGTCATTACAAATAGAGTAATAGAGATGGAAAATAAATATATTCATACGCGTACCCTGATTAGAATTTTAATGTCATTTAAGAAGAAAAAAAATGTTACACTAGTTATAAAGTAATATTCTTCCGATATTTGTTTGTAGCTAATTTAATTTTTAGTTAGCCGTGAACTTTGTGTAATATTGTCAAATTCATTTAATGTTTGATATTATGTTCACTGGACCATTTTAATTTTAAATGATTGTAGATTCTCAAGTTGATTAACAGGGACATAAAAGGAAAAGTTTGGTTAAATATGAAACTGGACCATTATTTGGGATGGAGCGGGCACACTAACCGTATCTTATTATAGTATTATTAATGTACTAAAAAAACTAATATACTTTCATTTTTATTACTTCCTTTCGCTCCTATTTAATTATTCATTACCAAACTACGTGCAATTTTGATCGGTTAAGAATATGTATCAAAATTGTCGGAATGAAAATTTTCAAAAGTTGATCATATAGTTCAAATGTTAATTTTTTTGATTAGATTTTAATTCATTTCGACAATTTTGATATAACTTATAAGCCGGTCAAAATTGTAATTAGTTTCGTAATGAACAATTAAAATAGAATTGATGGAATAATGTGTTTGTTATTGTAAAGCATATTTATAAAAGAATGAAATGAAGGAGATATCTAAGTGACTATGTAGCACGATGTACATCATATGATACGGACATGGTAAAACGGTAAATTTTGAAAATTTAGTATAAAACACGAATAGGACACGACAATTAGATAATAATAAATATTATATATATATATATGTTGTTATACATTTTGTTTATAAAAACCATTCAAGCTATAAATTTTTAATTACACAACTGATGAATCTTAATAATAATTACATTTTTTATCTAGATATTTGCTAACTTTTTAGATTAAAATGTAAATTTTGAAAATATAGAAAGTTTTTAGCGGTATAAATTGTGTTTATAGTGTTGTTTAAGTTTCAACAACGTTTTAGAAAGTGTCTGAGACGTGTCCGCGGAAATGTATGTATGATCAACATGTCAATATATATGTCAATGACACGAGAGTTCCACTCCCCGAACAGTACTATAAGAATCGGTACTGAACATCCCCCTGTAATTGTACGTGCTCCCATAGCAATAACATATTTTGGTTCGGGCATTTGTTCATATAATCTCACTAAAGAAGGACCCATTTTCATTGTTACAGTTCCGGCCGTTAAAATTAAGTCTGCTTGTCTAGGACTCGATCTTGGTACCATTTTCATTTATATTATAGAGGGGGAAGAGTTTGAGACGTGAAATGTAGTGTCGGACGGGTGGCCGCGTATCCGTGTGTCCGATACGCAACATGCCGTCTTTTTTGGAATGTCCGTGCATCATAGCTAATCCATGTTGGCATGTTGATTAAATACATTTGGTTTTTATTTGAAATTGTTTATTATATATATATAGTAGTCCAATAATGATGTTTTCCTAAGTCAAATAATTAAAACATGATTAAAGATATATTTTTGGTAATGGTATAATAAATAATTTGATTCCGTCTAAATCATTAATTGTCTTGATTTAAATAATTTTATATCATGGATATTTGTAAGAATGGTAAATACTATAGTCACTTAGTATATGGGTAAGAATAAGATTGAACTAATTGCTATATCATGGATATGCATGGATTCCTTAAGTTTTGAATGTCCAACTTTAAACTCTTAACACCTTTTTATATTTAAAAAAATGTAGAAATAGAGTAATCAGTAAGTATAAAAAAAAATGATTCAAAAAATAATATGCAGCATGCAACAAGAACATATATACTGTAGTATGTAAATTCGATGCGTTAGTCAGCCAATGTTTTGTGAATAAATCAATAATGTTGATGGTTATACAGTTTGAAAAACAAGTTCACTTTTATGACATTCTGAGGGTACTTTTCTACAAATTTCAGTATATATTATTAAGTTTTTTTTTTGGAATTTATGCATGATGCTAGCATCAGTCAATTTAGTGATAAGCGTCCAAGAAACCCAGAGACAATTAATACTCAATTATTTTAGCAACCTTAAAGAAAAGAGAAAAAATCCGAATTGGGATGTTGAGTTAGCGTCACTCAAACTATTTATATACATTATATGAAGTCAAAATAATACAATCGTTCATTTAAAATCCAACTAAATAAAAACATAAAATAGAAAAAACCTATTAATAGTCATTATATATATATATATATATCTTTATATATATAATTTTAAAAAAAATCTCTATATACATCATCAATATACTTTATCTACCACTTTTTTTATTTTTTTATTTTGAAAGTTTTATATGTTTATTTTTTATTAGTTGAGTTTTAAATGAACGATTGTATTATTTTAACTTCATATCATGTATATAAATAGTTCTATTTTGACTTCATATCATGTATATAAATAGTTCGACTCAGGATGACTGTGAGTTAAATAGCACACTTACAAAAAAATCTCAATCATAGGCTAGAGAGAGATTAGTAAAGAAAGTTATCCTGATTTTTGCGTGTAGCAACCGCGTAAATTTTGCCACGTTCTCAAATGCTAGGAAATTACATGCTATAATGGCTTCTAATGCAATGCAATCATGCAATATCCATTTGGTGATTGGTGGGTCCAAAACATGCATTTGCATTATCCATTTGTTTTATCCGATAAAAATTGTTTAGTCATTGGTGTGTTAATAACTAAGGGGGTAATTAACAAAAAGATATCCTATATTACATTAATGATGTCTTTAATATATAACACGACTCTATAAACGTAAAATGCCATATTACTCAGATTATTAATTTATATTACATTCGTTCATCAATTATCAAACAGGGAAAAAACTAAATCCCATCTTTTTCTTTAAAAAACATCTCTTTTTATGCTAAACAGAGTGACATTAATTTAATTGGCCGTTACAAAATTGTTAAAAACACCATTTTTCGTATATTGAAGATATAAGATTAAAATCACAAAAAGATCCGCAATTTCTACCACAATATGTGAAAAAGTTATAACAATTTTTTGAACTGTGTAAATATGTTTTTTTTTCTTAGCACTATAAATTTTTATTTTATCAAAGTTTTCATTGTTGATTTCGCCTTTAATAAAGTCGACCATTTATTATTGAAACGATGCTTTTACCCACCAATTTATATAAAAATTATATATTCATTGATCAGTTACTGTTGTGAATTTTTAAAAAAATTAACTTTATTTGTCTGATATCATATATATGTCGTGTCACATACGCAACTTGTGGACTACCATTACATTAATAGTAATTTAACATTTCAACTATATTATTAACTTTTAAAAAAATTCATTACGACAACGTGTGAAATATACATCTTTTTACTTTGATTAACTATTTTACATTTTTGACAAATATCAATATCCCTTTCATTCTCTTTATATTTATTATATTATCATTTATGCTCTATCATTCATTTTTAATATTATTCTTGTTACATTAAAGATGAGATAAAATAGAGTAGAGGAAACTATCGTAGAATCTCTCAAAATTAATACTCGGTAAATTAATAAATTCTCTAAAATAATAATTTTTTCCGGTTCCGACTTTGGCTAATGTAAAAAATCACCAATTTCGACAAATTAATAAGATAATAAATTTTCTGAAAATCCTTATATAAATATTGGTCCCGAAAAAATTATAAATTAATAATTTTTCAAAATGACAAACATAATTAATAGGACGACTTAGTGAATTATGACTCTAAACTCGTTTATTTTTTCATAAAATTTAAATCTATTTGAATCTCATCCCTATTTTTTCTAATTGCTCCAAAACTCTGATATATAGTCTTTTCGAACTAAACAAAAAAAGACTTATTGACGTAATAAATTTTTAATTTCGTATGACTATTTCCAAAGGTACGGTATCACCTTAAGTATTATCTTCAACTTCATTCTGTTTAATGTTATCAAAGATTGTATCCACAATTTATTCTAAAGTCTAAGACTCTAAACATGTATCATTTTCATATGGGTAATCCAACAACTCATTTACATCTATTATATTGTGATAACCGAGACCATCAATATTTTTTTCAAATTCGTAAATATCTTACTCAATAGTGATTTCATCTATTAATTGAAACTTCATTGACCGAACGAATTTTGCAGTATCGAAACAGCTTGCTATTGTCGCTCGGTGAACATTACTCGTCAAATCAATAAAACTTCTTTAAAATAATAATTATTAATTTATCGATTAATTAATAACTATCTAAATTAATAAATTTCTACTGTATCGACATTATTAATTTATATAGATTTTACTATAGAGTAAATATAGTATTTTATTTGATAGAGCCAAGAAACAATGGTCGCCTTATTTACAAGGTGAATGTTATGCAAGAGGTAAAGCGGTTAGTTTTAATTTGAGTGAGGTAATAGGAGAAATGATATGAATGGTTTTTTTTTATAACCATCTAAGGTAAGATTGTATTATAAGGTAATTTATATAAATGCTCTTATAATAAGCCTAAGAAAATATCATTAAAATTCTAAAATGTGTAACATGTTTTTTTGACATATTAGCTATATATATAGATATGGAGATAAAAGTATAGATAGATAGAAACGAATCTCTTATTAATGATCGAATGTAAAGTGATACGTACATGAGACATCATAACACTCTTTATATAATAAATGGTAGGGTTACAAGACCTAATAAGCCCAACTTAGATTTTAAGTAAAACTCATGTACTAAAACCCAATATGATCAATAATATCCTACAACCTATCCTAATTTTTCCTATGCTTTGGTTAGCCTAAACCTTATACAATTGTTGCTTGTTGTTGTCAAACGACGTGCAAGAATAGGGAAAGAATACATCGTAATATAAAACCTGTAATTAAAACAGCTCTGCAAATTTAAGATAAATTGTTCTTGAATGTACCTAAAATGGAGACAAAATTAAACAAAAGTTCAAAAAAATTCAAACTAACTCTACACAAAGTTGAGGAACAAAGCATAAAACACCACACCGCTCCCATAACTAAACAAAAGTTGTAAATATCAAACTAACAGTCATACTCAAGCTCAAGTAACGCAAATACCCGCAATAATAAACTGGCAAAAAGTTGAACAAAATAAAAATCAACACACACTCCCTCCAAGTTTGCTATCATATTTATCAAACACGCATCTTTCTAGACACGGTCCACCGCCCATCCTGAAACTCCATATGTACCCTCAAACGAGAGAAAGGGTACTCGTACTCATCTCCCGAGCTATCAAAATACACATAATATATACCACTACTCTTCTTCCCCGTTATTCTACCCACCCACCAACCGTCCAAGTCGAAAGCATCCACCCTTTCCAACAAGTTGAAACTTGAAACCTTAAGCTCTGGTGGAACTTGCCTTAGCTCACAAGTCATGACCGTTTCGATCAATGGTGTCTTCTCATCATCGGCTACTAGGGTTTTGTACTCTACTTCAAAAGTTGTGTTGCTATTATTGGATACGATTTTGGCCAAGAAATAGGAGCCTAGGAAACCATCTTCTCTTGAACACACTTCGACCAAATCACCCACACGAAATCCCATATATTATACGCTTTAAAGAAATATAGAAAATAGAATGGACAAGGCCGAGAAAAATATACGAGCCAGAAGAATGACTTTAATTAGCTAGGAACTTAGGAATGTAGTTAACTTAAGCTTCTCGTGGTATTTATAGAAGTAAAACGTGGGGTTCAAGTTATACAATTAATCATGTTTTCATTCTCAAATCCGGAATAGGAGACACCTGTGGGACTGGATAAACCAATGGTCCTAAAGTTTAAATACCATTATATTTGGTCTACCTAGTTATAAATTTATATGGGAAAAGCTATAGTGTTTTCCGGGGCACATGTTATGCATTAATTATGACACTATTTATTTTATGTATCTTGATATTATGAAAATAAATTGATTTAGTATTAATTACATTAATTAATATTATGTTACGTCAAATAAAATATATTAAAATTATTAACATTTTTTTAATATTTTTAATTAACATTTAACTTTATAATAGTCTCAACTGGGGTTCTATGATATTATATTTGAGTTTTTATTGTGTTGTAATGTTTCGTCAAATAAAATATATCAAAATCATTAAAAAAAATATTTTTAACTAATATTTAAATTTAGTGTAGTCTCAACTAGAGTTTTATAATATTATATTTGAGCTTTTATTATGTTGTAAATTTAGTTTTAATTTTTAAAATTATAATTACACCATTTGTTAAATTTTAGAATCTATTAATAGTAATTATGATTATTTTCTACATATTGTTACCTTAAATGATATTACTATTTACATACTTTTTACCATTAGTTGTATCTTAACATGTGCACCGAAGGCACATGTTAGCGGAACCGAATTAATATTTATAATATCTTTATGTTAGCGGAACCGAACTTATATTTATAGTATCTTTAGTTCCCGTGGTTGTAATAATTTACCTGATTCATTATTTGGATGGCCTTTAGTTTTTCAAAACTTTCTCTCTTTAACTTAATTTGCGCAACACTTTTAGTTTTTATTTACATCCGTTTGATGTTTCCCCTTGTCGTATTTCAAATGATACAAGTTTAATTGAATTTTTTGACTAAGGAACTGAAAAAAATATTGAAAGAACAAGACAAATAAAATAAAAGTACTTGTCCATATCAAAACCGTAAGTCAATTTTTTTTGACTTTGACGTCTCTAACTTTGACTTACGGTTTTGATTTTGATGTGGATTCAGAAAAATTGATATGAAAAAAACATGGCCTTTCGTCTCCGTTATTTCAGCAAAAAATAATTTGGTCTCCAAAATTTCACGAAAAAAACGTATCAATATTTACAGTGTCGGTATATATGTCCCCGACATTTTAGTCTGAATTGGAGATTTTCACACTTACACCTATATTGGACAAAAAAACATTCACTATTTTGTATGGTTTTTTCAAAAAAAATAAAAAAATCAGTATGTCATCCTGGCTCTCAGTATTAGGACAAGTACTTTTATTGGTCTATTCTTTCAATATTTTTTTTCAGATTCGTAGTCAAGAAAATTAAACTTGTGTCGTTTCATTTACGATAAGGGGAAACCATCGAAACGATATAATATAAATACAAAAAGTGTTCTGCAAATTAAGTGGAAGATATGAAGTTTTTTATTGTTATTAATAAATGTAAAAGTAAATAAATATGTATAAACATAGAATAAACTCATTAATTTAAGGTCAAAGAAATGGACCTGCAACACATTTGAAATAAATAAATGGACCTGCAACACTTATGTTTATGACCAAAAGTATCAAATCATAGCCATGTCTATAAACGTAACAAAATGTGAGGACAAACTAACAAGAGAAGCACCATAATTAAAGGCTTAACCACTAATTATCCTCTGTTTTCTCTCTTACCCATGCTCATTCCCCTTTATAAACCTAAGCTCTTCTTGCCTCAGACTATCAATTATTCACAGGCAACAATATATTCAAGAAGAAAATAAAAATGGGGAAGTGTATTACTAGCTTGATGGTTGTCACGGCCTTATGTTTTCTGGGATTGGCAAACTGCGCCGACGAGACGTTTGACGTTGAAGGGAAGGTTTATTGTGACAATTGTCGTGTCTTGTTCCCTACAAAAATCAGCCCTTATCTTGCCGGTAAGAATAATCGTAGTTACCAGAATATTTTCTCAATCGCAAGAACTCGTCTTTACGATGTAAACTTTTTATTCCATAATTTCTTATCGAAATACTCATTCAGAAACCGATAAGAAGCAAATAAAAGAAGAAAAAAATTCATGCTTAGGCATTTCTATTGGTAACTATATTGCAAGTTTGTAACATCGGTACAAGTGATTTCTCTAGAATCATGTACTAAAATATTTGATAATACGTATATTTAAAATGTAACTTATAAGTTTTCGAAGAGTCGAGTTTCTTTTTGTTCGAGTGTCTAAAATATAGTTATTTTGAATAATGTATGTCAGCGATTAACGTTTTATGTCCTTGTCATATTTTCTAATTAATATTAACGCAATGATTATTGTACAACTTTGGGTCAGAGTTCTGTACTTTTGAATAATCATATGGATATTTTTTTTTCCAATTGAGTTGGGAAATGATTGTCAAATTCATACTAGTTTTAGGATCCCTTGCTAATAGCACTAATTTACAAAATTACGTGTTGAGTGGTGGAAACTTGTTTCAATCTAAGGTCATTAGTGAAAACATGAACTTGTATATGTCGAAGGAAAACAAAAAGGTTGGACGCCAATTTAAGAAATGCCAATAGTTTTAAGAAAAGCACTTGTGAAATTCTGGAAAAAAAAAATGTATACTTTATCAGCAAACCATGAAAGATCAAGGAATTTTTCCTTTTCGTCGATAGATGTACCGAAAACTTGGGAAAGATGGTGAAATAGATTTGTTTCCTTTTCTCATTGTTTTGCAGAGGCTGAGGTAGAGCTTAGCTGCCAAGGTCGTGAAAATGGCACAGTTACCTTCACCATGAAGGGAAAAACCGATTCGAAGGGCCATTACACTTTGGCCGTCCCTGATGACCATGAGGACGAAATTTGTGAGGTGAAAGTGATCTCGAGCCCTGACCCTAACTGCAACGAAACAACCCCCGAGATAAGCACTGGCAAAGTCCCCCTAGACAACAATAGTGGGATCGAGTCTATGACCCGATACGTCAACCCTATTGGATTCAGGCAGAAGAAAGCAAGTGATAAATGCACCGAGACGCTTGATGAACTAGGCTTCGTCCCCCTCCCAAATATTAAAGATTGAAGAAATTGACAATTAATACTTTTCTTTTCATTTTTGGGCTGGGATACTCATTTTTTGTGATAAAAGTACAAAAGTGAAAATCCGGTAATGCTCAGGAGTTATGAAAGTGTCGAAGGCACTTGGGAATTGAGTCTTTCGGAGAGAGTTCTTGTAACTTAATATGGTATATGTAATGTACATGTAATATTAGTCATAAATAATGGATACTCTTCATAATAAGCTAAAAGTCTTATATGCACTGGCAATACAATACAATTTGAAATTTTACGATGTTGTGAGAGGCGAACTTCTTTTTTTCTTTTAATTTTAATATTGCCTAAGATGTTTGTAGAGAGATGAAATAGCTTAAATGTCTTAGATATGGTTGTATCGTCATATAAAATATTTTTTCTTTAATTATAGAAACCAACCATTGTTCTATTAGATTATTGGTGAAGAGTTACTGAACCATGCTGCAATTAAGCCTACATCAAATTCTCATCGTCTTTTTTCAACTTAGAAAACATTGAAAATATACTTTCGTATCCATTCATACACACTTCCATTAACAAGGCCTAGAAAAGTTGTTAAAGAAACAATGGATAGAAACCGGAAAGACTGACGACGACACACAGTATCCAATATTCTTAGGATTAACATTAGCTATTGGGAATTGAATTGATTAAACATGCTGCACATTCTGTTATTTTGAATATCCCAAGGCCTAGTTTCAAGATCCAGTTGCTTGCAGACGGGTCGTTCTTTGGCTGTGTGGTGAACAAGTAAAAAGACTTATGGTAGCTAGGCATGAATGCAGGATTATAAGATGAAGAAACATAAAACCGAAAACAAATAGTAGACATTTATGTTTCTTGTCCTTATAAGTGTGATTCATACATTAACTTTGTCTGACATTATAGAGTGGTAGAATTTTGTGAAAAACCAAACCTGTAACAAGGATAAAATACCATGTTGGAAATATATATGACACATTTCAACTAGTGTATTTGCAATCTGAACAAAAAAGAAATGCCGCGTTTGACTAGACTAGTTATAACCATGAAAGTTAATAGACAGAGAATAACATATATACCACATATAGACAATGGCGATGTATGTTTTCATATGCTCAGTCAATTAAAGAATATGTAATCAAAGTCCATCATTTAGAAAAACGAGACAGTACAAAACATAAACAACAATGAACAAGCATGAACCCAGTACAAGCTAGAACTCAACAAATAAGTGGGGGTATCTAACGTTTTTTTTTTTTTACTCACAGCTGTGTACATTACACCAAAAAAACGGGCAGATAAAGTCGTAAAACTAGGGCTTGTCTCTTCTGCACTTTAACTTAGCAGCTGCAAGCCTGCAATGCATGTATAAATCCGCTCCAAAACATCAAAACAGTTTGTAACAAGCATTATTTGCATAGATATTAGATGATAGACTATTGATAACTGTCACGAGTTGTTATGCTCAGTGTGGAAGAACTAGGAGTAGGCTAACACGGGCACCACCACCAACATATTAAGAAAATGCCTATTTTTTTAGCATGATAATAGGCTAATAGTAATAGTTCCCGTCACTACTTATGGTTACTTATAGATATTCTAACTTCTAGTAAACGCGACTTAGATCTTGTGTAGAAAAGACCACCACGAAAACATAACACTAAACTCCACAACTAAATGTGATCAAATAACAACACGATTAAGATCAAAAAACTAGATATTTTTAAACAGGTTTTGTTAGGACCAGATTTCTGGTCTAAGTATTATTTATTGTCTATTGGTTTTCTCTAAATAAATCCTAACTGTTGTTAAGAACTAAGACATTGTTAACAGGTTTCAAGCAATGTTGCAACCTCAGTTACAATCTACTAAGACAGTAGTATTAGGTTTCAAGCAATGTTGTAACCTCAGTTACAACCTGCTTAGACAGCGTTGGTGGTTTCAAGTAATGTTGCAACCTCAGTTGCAACCTCAGTTCCAACCTGTTCTTCAGCAGAATTCTGTCTAGTTTTGTAATTCTGCATAACTGTTCTTCATTAATAATTATTTGTTCTACAGTATGCAGAATATATTCTCATATGATCTTAAAGGTTTAATATGTGTATATTGAGAATATCAAACTGTTAAGGAAAGATGTTTTCTAAAAGATATAAAGAGATTAGTTTATAAAGGGTATGTTTCCTTTTAATATGTATATCTATTCTTATGCTTATACTTATCACTTGTTTCGATCTTTGATCCATATCATATTCAGTAAAGATATGTTTAAAGATTGATGGTTATATGGAGTTAATTGTTTCATATGTTTATGAAAAGATATTATCTTTAAAATATATTATCTTTATATGTTTCCTTTCAAATGGAAAGAATAACTCCTACTTTTAAGCTTGTTATTAAATAGGTATTGAACAATGATGATTGGAGTCAATCCACGCTGAAGTATCACGCAATGCATGGAAAGATTGAAGCCAATCAATAAAGTCAAAAGCAATCAAAAGATATTGAAGAATAGAAGATTGTTTTTACTTGCTTATATACTTGATAACTTAGCTTGTAAAAGGTGTGTGTTCTAAATTATAAAGAACCCATTCTTGAGAGAATACACAAAGAGCTTTAATAAGAAAACAATGGTGGGATGCCATTGATTTATAATTGATAGTTATAGAGTAGGAGCAATATAGAGATAGACAGAAAAACCTAGAGAGAGTCTAAGAGTTTTTCATTAAGACTTGAGTCCTATATTGTAAGCATTTTATAATATCATAATCTGGGTAAGTGCCCCGGAGACGTAGCCTAGTTAGGTGAACTCCGTTGTTAAATGTGCGTGTGATTTATTTCAAAGTACATTTAACTTTTCACAGTTCTGTCCATTAATACACTTGATTCCAACTGTAGTTGCAACCTCACTTGGAACCTAACTGCAAAACTGCAAGTAGAACAGCGGATAGGAATTTCAGGTTTTTATCAGGTTCACTGAATAGACGCTGCGCTTCTTTTTAGATAATTGAAACACACAAAAAGAGTAACATAATAAACAAACAATGAAAAGAGTGGCTAAAGAGAAATTAGAGTGAAGTTGGATAATGATAAAGAGGCAGCATACTTTGACGATTCTTTGAGGTAGATTGCTATTCGCCATTTCTGGAAATTTCGTTTGTTAAGCCCAGAGAGAGAGAGAGTTGAGCTAACGCTTTCTCTAACTAAACAGAAAGGCCTTGATTAAATACAAGGTCAAGACTGTATTTCTATTGTTTTCACACTCCTTGCAGCTAATTTTGTCACAAAAGCAGATGTAATTTTTTGTTGAGGTTACAAACTGAAAAGAAATGTCAAGGCAGATTTTCATGTTATAACCGTATATTTTTTTCCTATAGTTAAGAGCACAAAAGAGGTGACTTTGCCTCCTCCAAAAATCAAAACTACCAAAAGTCCTTACAAGAACAACTTCCATTTTTGAAATGGTGAAAACGACTAGCATCTTATTTCTCTATTTTTAATTTCCGAAATATACTTAATTGCTACATGGCAATCACTACAGACCCGGAGATTTTTCATTATCCAGATAGGGACACCTTCTGGAGTGTTCATAAGAGCAAACGCAATAGCAGAGAAAAAGGCAACAATGCAGCTACATTTTGGAAATAGCTGTCATCTTCCCATTTTAATAAAAAATTACGATCTGGAAAAGCTCAGTCGCTGAAAGTACAACCCTCAAGCAAAAAGTTCAAATAGCTGGCCATAAAGCCGCAGTTGAGAGGGCACATGAGAAGAACTAGTCTTTGCAAATTAATATTATGGACCCAAAAAAAAAACACAAGCAAGTTAGTAGTTACGAAGAGGAATCATGAGAGTGTACTGTGTAGTGTCAATTCATGCGCCAAGATAAATCATAAAAAAACCATATAGTATCAAAGTATCTTGTACAAATTATCTTTTAACTTGAGCATAGCAAATGGAAACGCACACATGGCAAAAAAGAGAGACTATTGCGCTTTTTTAAGCTACTCTATCAGAAAGAAAATTTTGCAACTTTTGTTAATTAAGAAATTGAAATCTTCCGCGGGAAAAAAAATAAATCGTCCAACTTCAAGCTATTGAGAAGTTTTCTACTCCCACTTCCCCCGTGCTACATCAACGAGGATATGATTCAAATGCTGACCAAATATGTTGGTAGAAAACGATTCAACAACATGGTTTCGAGCTTCTTCGCCCATACTCTGAGCCAATTTGGGGTCCTAAATAAACTTGGCCATGACCAAAGAGAATTCATTTGGCAAAGGGTCACAAAGAAAACCCGTCTCTCTGTTCTTAATCGACTCAACGGGACCACCACTGTTGCATGCAATTACAGGCTTCTGAGCTGCCATTGCCTCCAACAGAACCATTCTGAAATGTTCATCCTACATGTTTCGATTCGGTAACATGTTAAAAAAAATGGAAATCGAGATCTCGATAATATATAGATAAGCAATATGCGTAACTTAGCGAATCATTTGAGTTTAATTATCTCTGGATACCACCATTGTAGTAGAGCTTTAATTTTGACACCTTAAATTTTAATTTATTATAGAACATAAATTACAAATTCCTAAAGTAGACATATCAATCTAACAGAAACTTCCACCCGGTGCAATTTGCTAAACAATGCCCTTTCAAAAGTTCTCAAATCAATATTGTACTCAGATCATGGTTCTTTTAATTTAACTAATTATTGTAATTTAGTACTCCTAATACCTTGGGGGTATAAAGCACGCATAAACATTTGCAGAGGAGGGCATTTCTTTTAGTTGTTGAACAAGAGTCACAAACCTGACCTGGCGAGACACTTCTTCTCTCTTTGCTAATGCTTTTGTAGAAACTGTATTTTTATTGATTATATTAAACTTTAGTCAGTACAATATATAGCCAAGACCAAGCGTAATTACTGGAGATCTTTACAATTGCAATAAATAAGATTGATTACATAATCAAAAACTTATCCTAATCTGTAGCTAATTCAAAACTCAAATATGGTCAGAGTTTATTGCTGGGCTTTTAATGCTAGGCTGATTTTGTGCAATTACTTTAACATCCCCCGCAAACTGGACGGACCTTGACGGACAAGTTTGAGAGCAAGAAGAGAATGCCGGTGCTTATGAAGAGCCTTGGTAAGAAGGTCGGCCGACTGGTCAACAGATGGAATATAACAAACGCGGTGACTACTGGAAACTACTTTCTCACGCACGAAATGGTAATCTAGTTTAATGTGTTTTGTCCGCGCATGAAAGACTGGGTTGGAGGCCATGTATGTTGCACTTAAGTTATCACAGTAAAAGAACCGGCAACGGCAACTGAACTCCAAGTTCATATAATAATAGAGCTAACCAAGTAGTCTCGGCACTAGCATGAGAGAGAGCTCGGTATTCAGACTCGGCACTGGAACGGGCGATTGTGGGCTGCTTTTTGTAACACCAAGAGACGAGATTGGTGTCGTGATAGCTAAGGTAAGCAGACGTTGACCGGCGGCTTTCAGGACAGCCTGCCCAATCAACATCGGAGTAGGCGCTGAGATAAGTTGGTTGACGTTGGGGACGGAAAAACAGTCCATGACCAAGTGTACCCTTTATGTACCTGAGGATACGCTTTGCAGCAACTAAATGTGAGGTACGAGGCTGACTCATAAATTGAGATGTTGAGTTGACCGCATAGGCAATGTCGGGGCGAGTTATCGTCAAGTATTGGAGAGAACTAACAATTTCTCGGAAAGCAGTGGGATTCGCAAGTATGTCACCATCGGTCGAAGCAAGAATTTCTTTGGCTGACATAGATGTAGTGACTGGCTTACAGAGGAGCATGTCATGCTTGACTAGAAGATCATTAGCATACTTGAGCTGGCTGATGTGGAGGCCATCGTTTTGTGAAGAAACTTGTAAGCCTAGAAAATAATGTAGAGGATCAAGATCTTTTATATCAAAACCACGACTAAGTGCATCAATGAACCCTTCCAGAAACTTATTATCACTGCCCGTAACTACGATATCATTAACATATAAAAGAAAGTAAATAATTTGAATGCCACGACGAAAAATAAAGAGAGATGAGTCGGCCAAACTCTGAATAAAACCAGCGGAGATAAGGAATGATGTGATTTGGTGAAACCAAGCTCGCAGGGCCTGCTTAAGGCCATACAATGCTTTGTGAAGCTTGCAAACATGATTAGGTCGTGAAGAATCGACAAACCCAGGTCGTTGAGTCATATAAACGTCCTCTTGAAGAAACCGGTGAAGGAATACATTCTTGACGTCTAACTGGCGTAGAGACCATCCTTGAGAGACATCAATACTAAGAACAGTACGAATTGTGGTGGGCTTAATAACTGGGCTGAACGTTTCTTCATAATCAATACCTTCTTGTTGATGGAATCCTTTGGCGACAAGTCGTGCTTTGTGTCGTTCGATTGTGCCGTCTGAATTACGCTTAATGCGGAAAACCCATTTGCAACCAACTGTGTTTTGAGACGGTGAGGGGGGCACAAGAGTCCAAGTCTGATTCTTCAGGAGAGCATTAATTTCATCTGCCATAGCACTACGCCAAGCTGCTTGTTTAGAAGCGTCAGTATAACATGTAGGTTCTGAATTTTCAATGACAGTAATAAGAATTCGAGGTAAAGGATGGCGATTCTGTTGGTTTAGTGTACCGTCTTTGGATCGGGTGGTCATTGGATGTCGAGAGGGTTGTCGAGGCGGTGGATTGGTGGCTGAAGTCGTAGCAGCTGTTAATGAGTCCGAGAGGAACGGTTGCAAAGATTGAACATCATTGGTTTCTATCGCCATTAATGGGGGTGTTTCATCTGTCGTGGTTCTTACAAGTCAAGCACGGCGGTGATATGTCTTTAGAGGTTTATTGATGGACGATGGCTTTTGAATTGATGCAGATGTAGTAACATGAAGCGGCCGCGTTTCCTGGGGTTGAGTCGATGTGTCTGTTTGGTTAATATTAGAAGTTGAGGCTTCTGTTTCTGGAATAGATTGTATAGGCAGGCCAATGGGTTCAAGGTGTGATGTAATTATTGGCTCACGATGTGATGCTGGAGTTGGTGAAACAGGAATAGGGCTTGGGCATGGTAAGAGAGCAAATTCCAACGGGGTAGTATGTTGTACCTGCAAATTTTTGTAAGGAAAATAACTTTCTTTAAAAATAACATGTCTTAGATATATTTAGACGACCGATGATGGGATCGAGACATCGATAACCTTTATGTTGGGGACTATATCCTAAAAAGACACATTCTATACTACGACTTGATAATTTATCGGAGACATAAGGAAAACAAGAACAGCCAAAGACTCGAAGGGACGAGTATGAATGAGGATTATCAAAAAGGCGATGGTGAGGAGTGTCCCAATTTAAAACAGATGTAGGGAGGCGATTAATAAGATAAACGGATGTGAGGACAGCTTCGACCCAAAGTTTGTGCGGAGCACTAGTAGTGAGTATAAGGTTTCGAGTCATGGTGGCAATGTGACGATGCTTTCTTTCGGCAAGTCCATTTTGTTCAGGGATGTGTGGACATGAAAGTCGTTGTTGAATGCCCAAAGAGTTACAATATTCAGTGAATGGGTTATTAACATATTCCGTGCCATTATCACTTTAGAGAAATTTAATGACGACACCAAAGTGATTTTGAATTTTAGCAACAAAAGTTTGAAAATGGGTAAGTACATTTTTGTAAAGAAAAATTGGATGATCCTAAGAAATGGGCAAGTTACCAGTATGGGAAATGGGCATCAAGTCCCCATTACCCATAAAAACATTATGTGGACCAGCATATTGTTGCGGATTATTGACATGCATGGAGGTCATGTGATGCATAGCTCCGGTGTCCGGATACCAATTAGGATCAGCCGCGAAGTGAGCTCCAACGGTGCAGCAGTGTTTGGGTCTGGATATCGATGAGGGCACTGATTGTTTCCATGCTGATTTGTGTGGCAATTGAAGCACCAAATTGGAGTCGGACCAAGTAGACCATTGGAGGGCTGAGATCGAGGGGCCGAATTGGGAAATGTGTAACGTCCAAATGCATTAGATGGTGGCAATTGTGCAGGAAATTGTGGCGACGGAAATCCATTGTAGTGTTGTTGATAGTTGCATGCATTGTTGTACTTCGGGCGACCAAAATTCCGGCTGTTTGAATTGAAATTCCGACCAGGATGGGGACGATTATCGCGACGTGTATTGTTGTTATGAAAGAGAGCAGTGGCTGATCCGTGCTCATGAGTGCGAGGTTGCTGGGAATCAAAAGACAGAATGCGAGATCTAAGTTCGGTGAAGTCAGGGAGAGAAGAGTGTTGGGAAAGAGCGGTACGGAGTATAAGATAATCAGATCCAATGCCATGAAGTGTTACAAGAACCAGATCCTCGTCAGATACCGGTTTTTTGATAGCCGCTAATTGATCAGCAATTGACTTCGCATGACGAAGATACTCGTCAATTGATTTAAAACCTTTGTTAAGCTCAAGAAGTTATAGTTTAAGACTAGAAGCACTAGCTGCAGAACGTTGCGAGTAGTGGGGAGGGAGGCAATCCCAGATTCTTTTAGAAGTGTCGAATCCAATGGTAAGTTGCGATACACTCTCAGTTAGAGAAGTGGTGATAAGGCTCACGATTTGTTGATCCACGATGAACCATTCTTCATATTTGGTGTTGGAGATAGTTGTAGCTGCTGTAGTTGTCGTAGCAGGTGTGTCAATAGTCTGAGATGGTTCCGGTATGAAACCATCTACATAACCCCAGAGTTTAGCACCATGTAGGTACGGTTTGATTTGTCGGAGCCAAGTGAGATAATTTGTCTCAGTGAGTTTGGTGAATTGTGCAGTGTTTTGGGTGGGAGCCAAAAATGAAGAGGAGGCCATGGGAAAAGAAAAAAAAAGGAGAAAAAGGGAGAAGGAGAAGAAGGAAAGGAAGTAACAGCAAGGGGAGGAAAAAAAAAGGGTAACTGAGAAGAACTATGACCTAGGCTGATACCATGTAGAAACTGTATTTTTATTGATTATATTAAACTTTAGTCAGTACAATATATAGCCAAGACCGGGCGTAATTACTGGAGATCTTTACAATTGTAATAAATAAGATTGATTACATAATCAAAAACTGATCCTAATCTTTAGCTAATTCAAAACTCAAATATGGTTAAGAGTTTATTGCTGGGCTTTTAATGCTAGGCTGATTTTGTGCAATTACTTTAACAGCTTTCAATTCATTCAAATATTCCATGTCCTCTCGCAGGCGTTAATCAAATCCCCCTAAAACAAGAACAGATCATGATTATATCATATTATCTCATGTTCATTAATTTTCATCTGTACTGCCTAATGAAACTACAATGTCATATCGGTTACGTGTAAAGGTCCTTTTTTTTGACAAAACAAATTTCAAATTCCAGAGAAAAGCTCTAGGGAGCACACCAAGCAGCAGCAAAGCAACACAGAAGACAATGTGCCGGTTTCTAAGTCTTTACTGGAAGTCGAAAATGTACAGGGCGTAAATAATAAGGCAGACATGTATGTCTATTTATATTGATAAGTTATGAATTTGAAAACTAAACTAATCTTGACATAGAATATCTAGACCGTGGACAATAAGTGCACTCATAGACTATTCAGCACCGATGTTTTCCCTCGTAATTGCATGCGCCAGAATAAGCTTTTTAAACACAACTTTTTTTTTTCTTTTCAAGTAATAATTTAAACTTCCAGGAGAGCCATGGAGTAGGAATTCAAGTCAAATGACAGCTGAATTAATAAATAAAATGAGTTTACCTGCAATAGTCAAGCTAGCAGCCATCTGCATACCATCTCCTCCAAGCGCTTGAAGCATCACAAAGGCAGATATCGCCAATTCTATGTTCTTTTTCTTTCTTTAACTACACAGAAGGGGCTTGATTAAATACAAGGTCACGACTGTATTTCAATTGTTTTCGCGCTCCTTGCAGCTAATTTTGTCGCAAAAGCAGATGTAATTTTTTGTGGCGTTTACAAACTGAAGAAAAATGTCAAGGCAGAATTTCATGTTATAACCGTAAATCTTTTTCCGATAATTGAGAGCACAAAAGAGGTGACTTTGCCTCCTCCAAAAATCAAAATTACCAATAGTCCTTACAAGAACAACTTCCGTTTTTGAAATGGTGAAAACGACTAGCATCTCGCACGATTATTTCCCTATTTTTAATATCCGAAATATACTTAATTGCTACATGGCAATCACTACAGACCCGGAGATTTTTCATTATCCGGATAGGGACACCTTCTGGAGTGTTCATAAGAGCAAACGCAATAGCCAACTTTTCACTATGATGAGCCAAATTATATTCCTTTTCTTCTAAATCCATATCATGTAAAACAGATCCAGTGTCCGGCACATAACCCCTGAGCTTCAATTCCCACATCAATTCTTTCAAGTATATATCGATATCGTTCCATTGCGAATGAGATTTATCTGCCATTGAGAAATTGTGAACCTGGTTTTTAAGCTCGAACCAACTCACTCCGGGTTCTTTTTTCACCCCTCTATCTCTCATCGCTTTTCTTACTTCTGACACTTCTTCCCATCTTCTAGCTGAGGCCTGTATATTCGACAACATCACATAAGAAGCAGAATCATTAGGATCAAGGTTAAGAACTTCTTCTGCAACTCTCTTCGCCATATCTGCGTTTTTATGGATTTTACAGGCAGATAACAGTGTCTTCCATATAATAGCGTCTGGTTTAACAGGCATAGTTCTAATAAAATTCTCTGCTTCACCTAAACTCCCATAACGACCTAGCAAATCAACTACACACGTATAATGTTGTAAACGGGGTTCCACTCTATACACGTTAACCATCAAATTGAAAACTTGAAGCCCCTTGTCTTTCAAGCCACTATGGCTACAAGCATAAAGCAAGCTTAAAAAAGTGACATCATTTGCCTCCACACCTTCGTCTTTCATCCGGTAAAACAAGTCAACAGCTTCCTCTCCTCTACCATGAAACCCATAAGCCGATATCATTGAGCTCCACATTACCACATCAGCATCAACATTTTCTGAGAAAGATTTGATAGATTCATCCAGACACCCGCATTTGGAGTACATACTCACTAGCGAGCTAATAACACCTGGAACATTACAAGCTCCAGATTTTATTGCCTCCGCATGAATCTGCTGGCCTTGCCCAAGTGTGGCCAACTCTGAACATGAACTGATAACGGTTACGAACGTGATCTTATCTGGCCTTAATCCCGCCATTTTCATTAAATGGTACTGTTCTAGCGCCTTCTCATCACACCCATTTTGAGATCTCCCCGCAATTAGTGTGTTACAAGTCACTACATTCTGGATCGGCATAGCTCTTATTACCTTTTCCCCCTCATCCAAGCATCCCGATTTCATATACATATGAGCTAAAGAGGACCCAACGATCGGATCAGACTCAAACCCGGATTTCACCACACACCCATGGATTTGTCTCCCCACATTCAAGTCCTTCAACCCTGCACAACCCCGGAAAACGCTTCCTAAGGTGAAACCATCGGGCATAAACCCTAGACTGAGCATACGGGCAAACAAACTCAAACCCTCCTCGTTGAATTCGAACTGGGTCATACCCATGACCATAGCATTCCATGTAGCGACATTCCTCTCGGACATTTCATTGAAAAGCTTATATGCACTTGTTATATCTTGGTTCTGTATGAACCCGCCAATCAAAATGTTATGGGACATTAAATTTCTCCTGGGCATTACATGGAACAGTTGGATCGCGGAAGGTAAGTCCCCAAGTTTGGTATAGGTGTTGAGGAGGGTGTTGGACACAAACTTGTTCGAAAAGCGGCCAGACAGTATAATTAGGGCATGAAGTTGCTTAATAAGCTGGGATGTGGTGCAGCCTTGAAGGAGCTGAGGAAACTCAATGAAGGTGAATGCGTTTTGCTCGATATGATGGCTTTTAGAGCAAAGCGCTTTCGCTATATTTCTGGACACAATCATTCCTTCTTTTTTCGGCTTTACGAAGACATTAGCATGGTTACCCCCTGCAAGGCATGGGGTTTAAAAAATGTAGTTATTATATATTCCGGATTGTGAACTTGTAGAATCTTGGTAGGTTTTTGTTTCTTTAAAATGAATTTGTTTTTTCACTTAAGGGTGTTTGTTCTGAAAAATTTCACTTTGAATGTTAATGCTGTTACTATACATAGTCTTCATTTTTCTACCATGTTATTTATATTTACTGTTTCTCAAGTTATGGCAAAAACATTGCGATAAGTGATCACATAAGTATTAAATCGGTGTTGATGATTGTTCATTTAACCAAAGATCAAGATTTTTAGAGAGTAAATTCCTCTTTACACTTTGTTGCATCCATTACCATTTCCAACCTATGTTTTGAACCGGCATGTAAAACCATAGATACAATACATTAAAAAACAACACAAACGAAACAATAAAATAACATATTTTAGCATGCCAATGAATTATACCTTCAAATCTCGTTCTTGGCTTCAAATGACCCCGTCACTACCGGTCCACCATTCGAAAACTCTTGATACATTTTCTCATTACTTTCATCTATTGGCTATTCCTGGAAATTACAATCACAAATTATAAAATATGGGGTAAATTATGCTTTAGTGACCTGAGTTTTTGCCAATTTTAGGATAAGTGACCTAAGTTTTTGTAATTTCGGTTTTGTGACCTAAGTTTAACTTTGTTAGCAATTTAGTGACCTGCCATCACATAAAAAAAACATATTTGTTGCTAAAATGACTAAAATACCCTCAAATTTTACCCTTTTAGTTAACAGACGTGAGGGCACGTGATAGCACGTGTAACGTATTCTGTCCACTGAATTGACGCAAGGTCACTAAAACAATACAAAAGTTAAACTTAGGTCACAAAACCGAAATTGCAAAAACTTAGGCCACTTATCCTAAAATTGGCCAAAACCCAGGTCACTAAACCATAATTTACCCTAAAATATGAAAAATAAAAGTTTTCATATAGAATATGGTGTCAATGCAGCTACATTGTGGAAAGAGCTGCAATCCTCCCATTTCAATAAAAATCGATGAAAGAATAAAAAAATTCTATTTATTTTGATCAAAATCTCTAAAAATTAGTGTTTCAGCCGCTCTCGTATTATAAAAAATTACATTCATGTAGAACCAAAGGAAGCAAGCAAACAACTCTATACCGAAGCGATGTCAAGTAGTATGATTGAACTTACGGAAAAGGGATCTTATAGAGAATTATAATAGAAGCTCGTCAATAAGAATTCGAATTGTATAAAAAACATAACAAAGATTTGATACTTTTTTTAAACTGTTGTTTGGTTAATACTTAATACTCCCTCCGTTCCAAAAATGTTTGTCCATCACGAAACTACGTGCAATTTTGACCGGCAAAAACTCATATGTAAATTGTCAAAATCAAAATTTTCAAAAGTTAATCATGAAGTTTAAATATTAAATTATATGATTAGCTTTTGAAAATTTTGATTTTGACAATTTACATATGAGTTATTTACCGGTCAAAGTTGCGCGTAGTTTCGTGGTGGACAAACATTTTGGAACAGAGGGAGTACAATTTCCTACTAACGTTGATTGCTATTTTAGTACTAATTACTAATAGAGTTTCCTAAACCTTTTTCTTTGCAGTTTAATTATATTGGTTCTCCTTAGGCCTTTATACAAACACCTGATGGGGGCTATTTTTTGTTTCCATATTCAAATCAAAATGAGTTGTGGTTAAAAGAGTTACATTTATCCTTTTTGACAATCTAGTTAACAACATGCATAATTATGTTATGTATAGTTTTTTTTAGTGTCATGTATAGTTGTTTTTAGTGTTATGTACTTGTGATTATATAAAATTGATCAAAAATGCTGGCTTAGTAATTTCGGCTAGTAAAATGTCTTTATTTCAGACACATATTCGCTTTTTAGGTCAAGAAATTGACCAAGGAAAAATTATTCCCATTGATCGGGCAATTCAATTTGCCAATAAATTTCCTGACATTTTACAGGACAAAACTCAATTACAGCGATTTTTGGGAAGTCTCAATTATATTGGTGACTATTATAAAAATCTTGCTATAGACAGTTCTCCTTTATATGAAAGACTAAAAAAGAATCCACCTATATGGAGTGATATTCACACACAGGCCGTCAGACTAATTAAGTCTAAAGTCAAAAGCTTACCTTGTCTGGCTCTTATTTCTCCAACTAGTTTTAAAAGCTTACCGTCAGACTATTTACCGGTCAAAGTTGCGCGTAGTTTCGTGGTGGACAAACATTTTGGAACAGAGGGAGTACAATTTCCTACTAACGTTGATTGCTATTTTAGTACTAATTACTAATAGAGTTTCCTAAACCTTTTTCTTTGCAGTTTAATTATATTGGTTCTCCTTAGGCCTTTATACAAACACCTGATGGGGGCTATTTTTTGTTTCCATATTCAAATCAAAATGAGTTGTGGTTAAAAGAGTTACATTTATCCTTTTTGACAATCTAGTTAACAACATGCATAATTATGTTATGTATAGTTTTTTTTAGTGTCATGTATAGTTGTTTTTAGTGTTATGTACTTGTGATTATGGACCAGTGTATAACTTTAAGAAGAAAAAAAAAGAACACAATATATATATATATATATATATATATATATATATATATATATATATATATATATATATCTGTATCTACATATATATTGGGAAAAAAGAGAGATATGTACCTTGGGATTTTCATGATACGTCTGATTACCGGACAACACTTGAATGTTACACAAACTCTATCAACTATAAATATTAAATAATAAGAATATTATTAGGTACCTATTTAATTTAATTGTACATTAATAAATTATCTAAAATTTTGACCGTTAATAAATTTTATCAAAATTGTCGGAATAAAAAATTTTAAAATTAATCATACAGTTCAAATGTTAAATTTTATGATCAGATTTAAAAAAAATTAATTTTGATAATTTTGATACAAATTATAAATCTATCAAAATTAAGCGTAGTTTCGCACTACATAATTAGATGGTAAGTGATCAAATAGTAAATATTAATACAATTAATAATTGAATGCGAAAAAATGAATATTGTCTTGTAGCCTTGTTGGGCTTGTTCTATAGGTTAAATTACAGTATACTCCTTTGGAGTTTTAGTTATTTGTTTTGTTTGTGTAGGTTTTTGTTTAAACATAAATGGTACCCAAATTTGGATATGTAACGTAGCTCTAACTTATTATCTACTTGGTTTACATTTTACGATAAAGAACTTTAGTCTTTACCCATGGACATAAACGAATAATTACATTACCAATTAGAACGTCTCAGTTGAAGACAAGCATGCTAATTCCCTTATTTTATTCACACTAACGATTTAGCATAGAGACTTTTGACACACACTATTGCATAGACTCATCAAGAACCAATTTGATCAATTTTATATCAAGATAGTACAACGACATCGTTAAGTCTCTTGAGTGTTAAAAAGTCTCAAACTATGTCATAAATATTTTATTAGGGTAGAGTTGCCCCCCTTTGGAGAGTGACAATCAATTCATGGATGGATATACAAAGAGAAGAGAAGAAGAATGGAGAAGAAGTTAATGTATGTATTTTATTTTTTAAGAAATTAGCTTCAAATATTGTTTATTCCTTTATCAAGATATGCTCACAGATGATGGCCTTTCAAAAGATCATGTAAACATGATTCAAGTTTTACAAAAGGCCTGGAAGATCATTCAACACAAATGATTGGAGAACAGACGTTTACTATCCGAACCTATTGACTTTTGCAATTTCGGTATTTACCCTTTTTACTTTCTAAAACAATTTAGGTCCCTAGGGGATTGGTGTTGATTGTTGAATAAAAAGGCATGATTCCATTCATGTGTTCTTACGTCAATGCCTATTAAAAATAGATTCCCACGTGAGATATACTGACTACAATTCCGTTAATTTATTGTTATCGGTCCCTAAATGGAATGAAAATAAGCAGGTGGTGTCCAAATCGATAAAACTTAAAAGTTTAGTACTAAAATGCTAATATACAGGTGCTAAAAGAGTTTCCCCCCAAAATAAATAAAGTTTAACAAACGTCAGCTAGTAATGAAACACAAACATGTACTTTCAGAGCTTACAATTCTAACCTTTATGCAACATATTTGTCGAGGAATACATTATAGCCCGAATCATTTGCAGAACCACAGATATTTCATACCAATACCCCCGTGTTCATGTATTCCCCAAAGCAACATTCTCCCTTTTATGAGGCTATCAAAAGAAAAAAGTAAATCAACAAAAGATATGAACTTTTCCTGTTTTTCTCAACCGTCCTTATTCTAACAAAATCCAATACCACGTCAAAATTAACAAGAAAAGAAGAGGCTCAAGGGAGAGAATTAGAAAAAACCGCAGCAGCACACATGTAAAGTGAACAAATCAGTTTCTTTTCTTTCTATCGAGAATCTTAAAAGATCAGAGAATTACAAAACAGAATGAAAGAATAATTTGTACACAAAAAAGGAGGTAATAAGCTTCTAAAGTTTTTATCTTGACTTTCATCCAATTAATTACATCAGTCTTGCAGAATCGGATCTCTCAAATTAGAATCCTCTATCCGCTTATGGCATTCTTTACTCTACCCAAACCTTGAGATACAGGCTCCATAATACCTTGCAGCATCTTCGACATGACTTTTATCTTCCTTTGCCCTTTCTCCATTAATTTTCGAGATCTTTTCAAATACCAATTCAACTTTAATGCAAGTCATGATATTGATACGGAGTAATATCCATATATATAGTAATATCTTAGCAAGTATCTTGTAGTGCATGGGCCTTCTGTGACATACGGAAAACAGTATCTCTTGCTGCACTAACATCAACTCGTATCCTCCCGACGGATGAATCTGACTCTCCCCAGGGGAGCTTTAAGAGCTGTTTATATAAATTACCATGTTCATCTCGATCCATATGCATCTTCTTGGGATCTGGCTGTCTAATTTCTCTTTTAGATTTAAATTCAATTGTAGAGGATCTCCCAAAGGAATGTCTTTGGGGCTCAGTGATGGGTTTCTTCCGGAAGCAAGCATTTTCAGTTATACTGTTGGTAATAGAAGATGACCGATGCTCTGTTCCAGCATTGCCTAGAAAATTTAGATATTTTAATTAAGATAAAACAATTTCAGTGCAGTAAATTCCAAAATTTCCATGCTCCATGTGGAACAAAAACAACTAAAGAAAATTAAGTATTTGGACAAATACGGCGCAGATATGAAAATTAGAAAGAGTAAGCATGTTTGTTAATATTTCTGAGCTCTTCTCATGGTTTAAAGTTTTAACAGAAACAGCTATGGGGAAAGTGTTTGTTAGACTGGTTCCACGAGGATAGAGCATAGGTTTTTATAGAAAGCTTGCAAAAGTTCTATTCACAAAGAAACATAGGTTATTTTTCTTAAAAACTTGCAAAGTTGGCTTGCTGAATCCAAAAAATATATGGATCACTTTTACAATAACATGGTAACATTGAATTCCTCGAAAGAGTTACTACCCTTTACTCAAACCAATAAAAAGAATGAGGAAGGGATTATAAGAACAGAGCCAAACATATTCCAACTTTACCTATACTATACTCTTAACCAATAAACGTCTATAATTACTCTCATTAATTATCTTAGCTTTTCGCTCTCTTTTCCATGAGCCTAGAACAAAGAAAAAGGAAGGATTGTTCGAAGTATATCATAAAGAAAGGGAAGAAAGACCACGCACCATGTAAAGTTTTTGGACGTTTACAAATTTGCTTCTTCAACCATACTGTTCCTGGAAAGACCATCAAGTTACAATGTCTCAGGCTATCTCTCTCATCATCCTCCATTAGTGTGAAGCCAAAACCAACAGTCCATGTCTCTATAAGACTAGGGAGGGCTGATACCACAAGCTTTTCAACCTTCAAACATTTTAGCATCTAAAAGCAAAATTGAGTTCAACTGTTAGGTCGTTACCTATGTAGCACGGATACTTTGAATATATTTATTTTTGGAGTATCGGATACGGATACGCCCCCGATACGGTATCCGATACGGGGATTGGAGTATCGTTGACTATTTTCAGGTTTGACCGGTTTGGATACGGCTAGGATACGCCGTTGATACGTTTTGAATACGGCGGGGTGAAAATGATATTGTTTGAAATTTTGGAAAAAAACAAAAAGGTAAAACATAAAGGGATAAAAGTACTTTTAGATCTACTTTGATTTCACACATCACATATAAACACAAAAGATATATACATACACACTTATATAGGGAGAGGATACAAGAGCTTTTTGTAATGATTTAGCACTATTTAGCTGGTATATGTTGTAACAATTTGGCCCAGTTAGCTAGTACATACTAGTATATTTTGTAATGATGCTAGCGCTAGTTAGTGGATCTTTCAGGTGTCTTTTGTGATGATTCTCCTACCTAACCATATTGGACAAGTGTTATGTTCTGGCTAAAGTTATGGGTAACTAAATACTAATTTTTGGTTTGAATGTTTTGTACCTACTTTTATAATATATGTTAGATTTTAGAGATATGGAGAATGATTTTATATTTTGTTGTTTCAGAATTGAGTACATATGCAGCCTTATATAAGCTGGTTAAGCTTCTATAGAATTCTACACTAAATGCTACTCCAACTACACCAAACTTATTTATTACTTGTTGCTAGAAACATTTAGCAACTTTTAACAAACGTTATGTTCTCCTAGCTAACTATATTGGACAAGTGTTATGTTCTGGCTAAAGTTTTGGGTAACTAAATACTAAATTTTGGTTTGAATGTTTTGTACCTACTTTTATAATATATAATATATATATTAATATTTTAATGATTGACGTATCCAAGCTGTATTTTATCCTAAATTTTCCAAAAAAACTGTATCCCTGTATCCGTATCGGATACGAGTCTCGTATCCGTATCCGTGTCCGTGCAACATAGGTTGTTACACATAGTCACATGCTAAAATATAACTTCTCAGAGTTGTACACCATAAACGGTGCAACTAAGAAACTAAAGTAAGAATATTGTTCCTACTGAGACAAATTACCTCCTCAATGGAATGCAAGAGGCGCCGAAACATTCCTTGGCGTTGATATTTAGTACATGTTGCAACAAGGGGCATTTCTGCAACAGCTACTCCATGGATCCTATACAGACAATGAAACATGAATGTAAATGTGGGGAAATTATTTAAGACTATCACATAGTTCAAAGGCAACTGTGTCACCACATAGAACAGATTTTTCTGCTATTGATGATTGAAACAATATCCCCCAGAATTTTCGATGAACTTCTGATATTAACCCAACCAAAACATTCAACCCAGAAAAAATAACATATAAAGACATATCAACAATAGCAGTAGTTCCCAGGTATAGTAATTTCGACTTGGGAAAATGATCGAGTTAATCATCATCATCAAACTAAGCCTTAATTACAAGATAATTAAGCTAATAATGAACAGAAAAAAGAGTAACAAAATGGCATCGCCACTTACCTAATAGACGCAACAGAAAATAACATGTCATCTTTCTCAAGGACCACTGTGTAAAATCCACTGAAGTTCAAACGTGGATATCTTGATCTGTATAAAATATAAGTGTTAGTTTTTATGTAAATTTTTGAGATTTATAAATAATGTGCAAAATAAAGCATTAGCTATGCAATATGATTCAACCAGAACGATATTAAGACTGGCAGATGGGTGGTGGAACGGCGCAAAATCTACTGTAGGATAAACGTGGATACTCAGAATTGCTTAAGGATAAGCTAGCTATGCTGTAAATTATTTAACCTTAAATGATCTGAATACCAAGCATTAGAAATCCAAATTAGAAGCCTCTTTCTCATCTACAAAATGGAAAAGTTGTTACACACTCATTTGAAGCATTTTATGTAATCATGAAGCTAAGGTTTCTCAAGAAATTAAATAGGTGACAGTTTTACGAAGGGTTGTAAAGGAAAAGTATTAAAGGAGTCAAATTCGTAAACCTATAAACTACGTTAGGGGAGATGAATTAACCAATTTGTCTTTAAATTACATTAACAGTAGCCTAGCTAGATTTATTATCCTATATATTCATTTCATTTCCATCCTTCAGTTTCAGTTGTCAGTCTATTTATCATTTGAAGTATAAACAGAAAATTGCCCTAAACGCTAGTTATCTTTGCTTTAGATTAACTCTTATTCAAAACCCCTAAATTCTTATCGGTTTCTTTAACATATAGCCAGAATGACAAAACGGTAAAACCGAAAAGTTGTTGAAAAAATCCACCTCCAATTATAGAGTACACGGGGGATCAAGTCAATGCCAGTCCTCGAATCGATAATGGGGAAAAAACATTCTTCCATGATAGCAAGGGCAATGGCTAACTTTGAGTTACACTCTGCTACCGAAGCAACAACTTTCCGATGATGCTTTCTTGTATCGTAATGTGTGCATTTTAGAAGACTGTAATAGAAGCCATTAGAAAGTCGATGTACATCTCCGATGTGAGAATTTAGACCTGTGTACACCTGTATACCACAGTCAAGTTTTTTAAAATGTTTAAGAACTTAAAGAAAATCCATAACTAAAATGATGTATGCAAAAGACCCCAAGTAGTAAGTACAAGATGAGACAAAAACCACCAAACAGATATACTCAGTAGAACAACACCACCGGTCCACCGCACTTGCCTACTTGATCAGTCCCACAAAGATAATCTTGTTTTCTCTCTTTTTTTTTTATCTGCCCCAAATTATAGTCCATTTTTTAAATCTAGCAGTGATTGCTTATCGTACCTATATGCTTATATCTACTATGTCTTAGAATCACACACAAACTTTAGTGGAATATTAATGGGAGCTATCTGAGTAAACGTGTCTGCAAACTTACTGTTCCTACCAAGTTAACTAATCTTTTCTTATTCAGTCAAAAAATAACTCTGACTATCATTGTGGGACAAAGGAAGTATTTTCTTCCCCTGACATTATTCAGCTACCACTTCTCTACTAATTTAATTTTGAGATTCACAACTGAAGATGTCATTAGTCTTGTAAGGTTTTTGAAGGCTAACTGCAGAAGATCTATTTATTTTGAAGATAAGTGCAGAATATAATGGACAATCGCATCAGTGTATCAGATAGTCAAACACGCATTGGCGATTTCATATAGAGCAGTTTTAAGATGCAGTGGATCTCACCTATTCATATAGAGAACATAGTAAATATATTCTGAACTCTAAAATGCATCTAAGGCCTATTTATCAGGTATGTTATTACGCACTAAATCTCTATTGCTAATTGATATATGAAGGGGAGAAGTACCTCTTGACAGATTTGACAACAAAAACGGTCATCAGAAGGCACCACTCTTCCCATTTCATCAAGACATGCCACATGATCTGTTCAAGCCCACCGCAGAAATTAAACTTCTAATAACAAACTCGTTCTATTGATAAAGGAGCAAGAAGAGAAAACACAACTGCATGTCTGTTTTCAAAAATGGGATATAATACTTACCCCTCAAAGAGAAAAATAATCACTGTTTTTAACAATATTTTGCATTTTCTTTAAAATTAGACAGTACTGTTGTAAGATTCGGAAAGTACACTTATGTTCACACTGCAGACACGTAAGCGCAATGTGTAATTTCAGTCTCTCTTTATCATCAACCAGATCACCACAAACACGACAACTGCAGTGCATGCAAAACCAACTTCCTTCGGGTAGCTCCTAATAAATAAAAGAAATCAGGTTAGTCAAGCTTAACTACTCGAGAAACATCTTCGTTGCAAAACTTACAAAGCTATGAATTAAGGACTCGCGCCAATACATGTCAAAGGGTATCTAACTGTTTTGTACACTAACATATACCAGTATTCCAATATTGTATACTAACCAATTCTTTTTACATTTTCTATACTAAAAAAATGGCAAACTGGTGCACGAAGCTCCCACTATGCGCGAGATACGGGGACACTGGGCAATTGTACACAACCTTTCCTTGCATTTTAACGGAAAGCCTCATGTTTACACTAGCATTTTGGTGGTTGTCAATTTCGAACACTATAATATTGGCCAACTATCACTTTTGTATACTAACCTATATGCTAAAATTAACTGGAGTGTACTGATTGGGCAATAAATAGGTTAGTATACTAACAATATGTTGTCGGATGGCGTACAAAATTGGAAAAAAAACACCCAGACAAGCTGGTTTAGAACAAATATAAAATGACCTATATTAAAAAGTAATGGACCGACAAATTTCGTCTGGATACCATGGCAATCAAATTTACCAATTAGAAATACACGCCAAATATTTGTTTAAATGAGTAGCTGAGCTGGAGCTTCGCAGGGAACTGAATGGAAAAAAAAATAAGAGCCAATATAAAAAGGCCCGAGATTTGTGCATAAGGCTATAAGCAAAAAATACAAAACAAACCTGTGTTTCCAAGCATGCCCGATGAAAAGTAGATGGACAATTGTCGCAGCATATTAGCTCACCCATGTCGCCACAAAGGCCACATTTGTCATCACTTGGATCCAAATAGTTATTCACAGGTTCACTGGCATTTTCCCTATAGTTATACTCAGCTGACCAGGCCTCAAGCTGGCATGTCGTATATGATTTACCAAATTTCACAAAAAGATCAAAACAGGGATCAATCATCCTAAAACCAGCATGGCTCTTGAACTTAGAGAGAGAAAGCAACAAACCACAACATTTACATAAGACCCCATCTCTAGTAATCCACCCATCTTTCACTACATTATCGTCTTTTATACTTATATATTGAATATCTTCACCAACAGATATAATTCCACAATCAATCAACCATGACAAAATTGTTTTAACGTTCAGAACAGGTGACTCTCCTTGAATTTGTTTATTCCCATGGATCAAGCTCCTAAGAACCAACCTGCAACCCCCCTTTCCGCTCTTGTGTTTCTTTCGAGGCCCGGATTTAGATGACTTAATTTTCCAACTATTATTTTTGGTACTAGGTTTAAAGGATTTGCTTTTTCTTATAGCTGAAAACCGAGCATTGTTATCCTTAAGCTGACCCGAAAGAGAAAACGCATTTTTGCTCTCTGAAACTCCATAAAAATACTCATCGACTTGTTTAACAGGGTTCTTATCCTGCATTAGTTTGATACTTATATCCACCAAGTAACTACTTTGACGTCCCACGGTTTCAGTGTTTGGCCCATTACATGTATTGCCTGCTTCAAAACAGACTATTCCTTTTTCTTGTTGGGTTTTTAAATCAAGGTCTTCAACATAATCTAATCTGCTTCTACAAAAGCTAGGGGAAAAGTTGTTCTGGTCATGACTAGGAGATGTAAATTCAGACCATGAGCATACAATATTTTCATCTTCATGAGTAATGGGTACATCAAACAAGCGACTATCAGAGTTCTCGCAAGAATAATCCATTGAAAAACCCGTGCTCTGTCTGCTTCTTTTGGTACCCAATTCTTCTGTATTGAAGATTGTTAGTGCATTTTCATTGACAAAAGAACCATCACATATTTGGTCTTTTGATGCCTCATTGAACTGATTTCCGTAAATATGAAGATAATCTGATGGCAAAAGCACATCATCGTTAAAAGTACCCATCACTAAGGTTCTTCTAGCTTTGACAGATTTTCCAGCTTTTATAGTATCGAGCTTCTTGTCGATAAGCACAGTATTCACAAAAGGATCTAAACGATACCATCTCCGGGCAAGTGCAGCATCTCTATTTTTACAATTCATTTCTCTCTCAATTTCCAAAATAGTACTATTTAGATCAGACCATAGAGTAGTGAGGTCATCCCACTGCTTAGTACCTTCTTCTAAAGAAACTTTAGCGTCAGCATACAATTTCCGACCACATAAGTTCCAAGCCCTACGAAAATCACGAATGGGTTTTCTTCTCCAAGGTGTATGGTAAAGATATTCCCCCATAATTTTTTTCCTTTTACGCCTACCAATCTCCCATCCTGCGTCCCTGAGTAATTCTTGGACATGATTACGTAGAAAAGGTTTGAGATTGTTCGTGGAATCGGAATTCCACGCTAATCTATTCGCAGCCATATTATTTAATTCCAAGGACTTTATTGTCTTTTCAACAGATTGAGGGGGTACAAAATTAACTGCAACCAATTGCTTTTTTGTGAAGCTTTCTTGGGAAACACAAGAAGAAATGGGTTTAGTTTCATCAACTTCTCTCACATTATTTTCAGCAGGTCGCTTCACAAAAAAGCAATTAGAAGTAATACCTTGACTAGATGATTCGACTAACTGACAAGCTATAGAATCTTTACTAAAAGATGGAGTGGGTATTGATATACCAGAAACTATTCTCTTTGAGGGACCAGACTTTAAGGGATAATGTCCGGGATAAGAAAGCTCGTCAGTAGGTAACTTCATCCGCTTCATCTTCGGGCCACTATTAAACTTAACAAAGAAGATATCTTCTTTTGTGGAACACCAATGTGCAACATTGTCCTTTTTGTCATCAGTTGCAGAAGAAGGTTCGACTTGACTAGTTCCAGAGAAAAAACCTCTATTATCACTTATATCATGGTCATATCCAAAGAATACCTCTTTAAATATACGAGTTTCAGTTGACCAATCGAGATCTTCATCATCTAAATCCTCAACATTGTAGTTCGGTAACATCTTTGCTAAACTTCGCAGCTATATATCCTTCGCTAATTAAGTTTCAGATTTTCTGATAATGAACGCCTAGACCTAGCATCTGAAGTCCCAGATGATTAGTGAAAAAATAACTTCTTCACAGAATGATAAAGTGGAATCACCAACTGGGGCTGGAGGACATAGAAAAAGTCAAATCTTATCAGAGAATATCACGGAAACATCAATGGATGCTGGAAATACATATATAAAACTGAGTTATCAAAAACTACCAAACAAGAAGAAAACGCCTAAGCTTTTTTTATGATTTTGAAAGTTAAAGCGATATGTTCCAGGCTTTCAGCCTTGACAATTAATACCCATCCACAAAAGAACAAACTACAAAACTAACGTGTTTTTTTCAGTCCACCACAAAAGTCCCTACTGCTTGTGAACCATGGAAAAAGAAAGTTAGGTCTTATTTGAACGTCAAAGAACTATTAATATATTGATGGACTGGAAAGCATATTGAACCGAAGGTGAATTACGTTGAAATGCTATAAAACCCCAAGTAAGTCATTGACTCGTTGCAGAATAAGAAGAAAATAATTAAAAACTAATATGCAGGGTGTTAGACGAAGTAAAAGAATATGGAGGAGGACTAGTAAAAACAAACCGCCAGCGGCCACTCTTCAAAAGAATATCTTAAAAAAATAAACATTTAATTTTTTTGAAAGAGAACATATAAGAGATAAAAATCCAAACATTAATAAAATTTAAACCAGAAAAAAGAAGAAGTATATCAGACATATTCTTGTAAAAATAAAAATATATATATATACAATACAGAGAGAGATACCATACCGAGTGGGATGCTTTTGCAATAAAATAAATTCAAAACGCAGTGGAGACTTACGATACTCGTCCTCAAAGTTCAAAGAAATAACACTAGAACATCGAAAAATTGATGTAGAAATATCATATGAGAACAAGTGTAACCATTCAGAAACTCATAATTATACTCTTTGATTCCATTTGAAAAAAAGCATAAACTATCCCCTACCAAAAGACTTAGTTACCAACAAGAGAGTAAAATCCTAGCCACAAAATCCACATCCTTGTCATTTCAGCCCCCAAAAAAGTCGCTGCTGCTTATCGAGAATGAGAAATAGACGACAGTCTGTACCTGATTTATATTTGTAACATATCAAGTCTACACCTATACTTGTGGACTGACACCAAATTGAATGAATATGTCCATAAAATACAGAAATGCAGCCTATACTGGGCCATCCTAATACATGAAAGGGTATTTTCAAAAGAAAGTAGTAGGCATGTTAATTGGAAATAATTATGACAATACTCTCTTGGAATGGTGAACGACATTCTCTGAAACCCATTTTTGATACGAAACCCTTCATTATGAAACTAATATAGAACTCACATACACAAGAAAAAAGTTTAGCTTAGTACAGCGTTGATAAAGTGTATGAATAAGGGTCGGGCCACCAAAATGGTTAGCGATTGACGTGTACTTTAGTTTTGTCTCACAGTTGAATCCCTGTAAACAGATAATTTCGAATTCTGATGCTGCAAATATCTATTTTTGCTCTAATTTCAAGAAAATTCCAGCCAGAGCCCAAATAAATGACATAACTTTTAAAATTTAGTGATCTAATTGCTACACTCTACGCCTATAGCAAACATGCAGGCACTAAATAAACAAGGGTAAACATCGAAGACTAAACCAGATAAAGCCGACAAATTTAGTGGAGTATATTATAACCAAGTACTTACCCCCCCCTAAAAATACTTAGTAATTACACAAATTTTTATTACCATAAGAAACTAATTTTCAAGCAGTATTCATCCTTTATCTGGTTATTTAAAAATTCACCCGTCTCTGTTTGTAAAAAAATGTTAGCTATGTTTAAACTTATATGTCTACCGCTTCTATAAATAAGCATCAAAACATAAAATGAATAGTAAATTGGTAAAGATAGAACAGAAAAAATGACGAATTTCTAAATAAATGAGTTTGATTTCAACACCGCCCCACTTGGGACAATTGGTGTATTTAATAAAGTGATATAATCGGTATTTTCCGACTGTTATCATCTAATCTCGATCGCCATCTAATTGCTCTTAGTAACAGTTTTAGGCACCGTCGAAAACAAAATCCTTTTTAAAACTAAAATATTCGTTTCCTCTACTAACTCTTTTTAGGATTCAAATTTTCATTGATTGGGCTTTCCATTTTTTTTTATGGACTTTTGATAGTGATACATCTTATTTTATTGATCGTCTCATAGATATAAATCTTGGTCCAACAATATATACGTATTATTTAGGGTGTATCATTGATTAGTACATAGAAACAAACTTAATATCCAAAAATCCGCATTCTCAATTCTTATTTAAGATTTTATACATATCAAAGTAGCATCAGTTAGCATCAAAGTTAAAAACAAAGATTAAAAAGAAGTAGCATGAGTGAGCATTTGTAAATTATCATTTTTAACACTAAATGATCATTTTTCCTATTATTTAACACTAGTGTAAGTTTAACAAATGATCATTTTCAATCCTATAATTTACTTGTGCTGAAATTACTGTCGGCTCGAATTATGTACTAAATGATCATTTTTTTCCAATTATTTAACACTAGTGTAAGTTTAAAGCTTAAGATTAAACACGTTATAAATAAGATCATTATATGCCAAGTGATAAAACACAATCTAATGTATTTTCTAATATTCTGAGAAGCAACCTAAATAGTTTAGCTCAAGCAACTCCCATAAATAAAAGTAAAAATAAAAATAAAAATAGATTTTCGATACTTAAACAGATCAATTGAAAAAAACAGCTACTATAACAATAATTATCCAATTATGATCAACTAGAATATAGGAGAGAGAAATCTGACCGGTTTTGGGACCCAATTTAGGGTGTTTTTTCAGAAGCTAGGGCTTTCTCCCTCTCTAGATATATATATATATATGTATGTAAATATATATAGATATAGATATCTATCTATATTATATCGTTCTCTCTCTCTCTCTCTCTCTAAGCAAGGGTTAATGATGACGACGATGGTTTATAATTTCAACATAAATTTCCATTTGGCTCTATACTTTCAATAAAATAGTGATAAAAGTAGTACCGGTTTTTAAAAAAATTGACGTGATTGGTTCCAATTGAACGAAAATCCTTTCTAAGTAATGAAAGTAGTATGTCAATTGAAGCGTGTTCTTGTATTATTAATCCTATATGATCCCGTCGTAAACACTTGTCTCAACCCCCGATTATTTTTAAAACTGAAAAAAAATACCGATTCTGATCCGATAAAAATTGGGATCCGACTTTTTCGGTATCCGGATTTTTGGCATCCCATAGGGTTATAATAGCTTTATTCGAATCTACCGAGATATCTTTTTTATTTTACAACAAAGTCATTTTTTATTAACAATTTTTATTTGAAAAGTGTTATTAACAATAAACATAATCCTAGTTTAAAAATAACAATTCTAATAAATGTAAAAAGAAATTAACATGTACTAGAAAAAAAAGTGTGAAACTACAAATAATAGAGTATATAAAATGTGGTTTTATAATCGGAAAATAATGATCACTTATCTTTTTTAAGTAATAATAAAAAAAATTAAATATATTTTTTATTTTAATAGTTTCATATATTCAAAATTACAAATCTATATTATACTTATCTAATTATAACTAATATATGAAACAAAAAAAGTTGTAGCTCATATGCTATAGTGCTTACATTACATATTGGGGGTAAAAGGTTCAATTCCGATCATTTTCATTTTATATAGATTAACTTATATTTTAGTATTGAAAAAATTAATATAAAATAAAATAAAAATTAGAAAAAGAACTTTTTTGTCTTGGGTCGAGGAAGGATGAAGTATGTTCAATAATTCTTACTTTGACGTCACCAAAAACATTTCCAAATACATTATATGCGAACAAATTACTTTATCTCCCTATAATGGTCTTGTTTTGTTGGCACATACTTTTACTTATTTCTACTTTTATTTTTACTTATTAAAAATGTTGTTTGGTTGTTATTTTTAAGTTTATTTTTATCAAAAGTAAACTATTAGGTATACTTTTGGCATATTTTAACTTTACTTATATTTAGTTTGTTTGTATGTCATCTCATAAGTATACTTTTTGTGAAAAATAAATGTCTATAAATAGACTTTTTAAAAGTAAGTTTGATGATAATTTTACTAGTAAGTAAAATACTGCTACTGTTTATATATGTTATATGATAAACCTATTTCAGTATTGAATCCAACTTGTTGAATCTGAATGTACAAAATATGTTATATTACTCAAGTTTTCATAACCAGATTAAAATTTAGGTTTTAATCTTAATGTGTTTTTAAAGTACAGTTCAAAACCTAGTTCCTATCATCATTATATTTTCCTAATTTTGTATTTTTTAATCTTTAAATAATGAAATGCTTTTTTACCAGGTAATTATTTTGTTTTCTTCTATTAATCGAAATAAACAATTTATTTTCACTCAAAATAAAAGTAAACATATTTTACCAAACAACATTTTTAATGAAAAGTATACTTTTACGGTGTTCAGCAAACAACATTTACTTACTAAAAAGTAAACATAAAAACTATAATTTTCAACCCACTTACAAAAAGTATACTTTTGAACATAAAAGACGCGACCAAACGAGACCAATATGCTCACTACGGAAGTTTCGTTGTACCTAAACGAACCACCACCTCCAGCCTCACCGAAACCATTCTCCAGCTACCAGGAGCAGTTTTTTTTTTTTTTTTTTTTACTAAGAAAAAAAGGCGACATAAAATTGTTGGGCAACAATTTTGAACATTTAACCAATACAGTGAATATCAAAATAGTTAAAATAAGCTCAACCGTTAGACTAGACACTTGGTTCAACACAAATTTGTTTTTTTTATATATATATATAAAAAAGAGAGTTTATATGAACATCAAATTGGATATTTTTTTTTGTAAAAACGTTCCAAATCAAGATTTAACTAATGCAAATCTCCACGGTTTCACGACGGGAACACAAATATGCGTATTGTTTTTTTTTTTCCGACATTGTATAATGACATGTTTTGAATTTTTAAATTTTAACATAATTTTCAAAACATGTCATTATACATGTTGGAAAAAAAAAACAAGAGGCGTATTTGTGTTCCCGTCGTGAAACCGTGAAGATTTGTATTATGCAAATATTGATTTGAGGTGTTTTTATAAAAAAATGTCAAAGTTTGTGTCAATATATCCTGGGTGTATATATATATAATTTATAAAAAGTTGTGTTGGGTCCTTGAGGGCTACCCAAAAATTATTTAGATTTAGTGTTGTCTAAGGCCAAGCCTTTGTAGCCAAGGGCTGCCTTTGCTAGCGACAAGCATATGGATTCAATAAGCAACACCGTTGTTGTTCCATCTCGGACTGCTAAAGATGGTGTCGCAACCATTGTCCACCATCTTTAGAGTCGGACGTTATCGATTAGTGGCCAACTCACGATTCAAAGTGGTTTTTAATGTCGATTCCCTTACTCAACCAAATCTTAATTTTTATACATGTTTTTATTTCGTTTTAGAAACAAAAGAATGAGAACTTCACCAACCAAAAACGAGATGATTTATGAACGATAAGACGATTTAGTTTGCTATCACCCCTACACTTGGGGGGCAATATAAGTAATTATATGCACATACCGATTAATTATAAATCAGGGTCGGATTCAGGTTTTTTTTTTGGGGGGGGTAAAATTTTGATAAAATTAATGCACGTTGTTATAAAAAAGTTTTAGAAAGAAAGAAAAAAAAAACAAATACGAATTAAGATTTATTTAGAATTACGAATCAACCGCAAACAATAGATTTATAAGAAAAACAAAACAAAATAAATAAAACTAGAAGCACATAAGGAGAGCTTGAATCCATTGGAATTTATGTTTGTATGAATATCACGTAGCTATTTCAAAACCAAAACACAAAATTTTCCTTTAGAAAACATATGGTCTCACAGTCGATCAATAAGATTTTTATACACATAAACAAAGTAAAAAATTAGAAGTATTAAACAAAATCAAACAAGCAAATAAACAATATCATTTAAAGACGATAAATACCGGATGCCTTTGACTTGAATGAATTAAAATTTAAATGACTAAAACACCATTTAGAAGACAAATAATGGCTGAATCATGCATATATATTGGATAAATGACATTTTCGTGGATAGACTATCAGACAAGTGTAATATAGTAATTTCATTTGTAAAAAACAATGGGAGCCATGTGCCATCCCATGCCACCATCTGCGTCTGTCCATACTCTCAATACATTAATTGTGATAGAATTGTATTTTTTTTTACAGTTTTAACTTGTAACGTTTTCGTCGTTAATTCTTCCAAAAAAAAGTCATAAAAAAGATAGCAGTAGTGAACATTGTATTGGTCTGGGCAGCATACACAAACTTTGAAACTACATGTGTAATGTGTAATTGAGCACACTACAAAACTCGAATATATGAGGTTTTAACACACACTCTCTATATCAAAAATGTTGTATTTTTCGACTGTAAAATGTATCTTTATCCACCGTAAATTCGAATTACAATATTTATTTTTATTAAAAAAAGAAAAAGTAAACATTTTATGGTCAAAAATCCAGCGTCATATCAAAAACCTCATCTCTCTCTCTCTCTATATATATACATACATACATACAATATAGTCATATAGTACTATATATATATATACACAAACATATACAGATGACGCCGGCGGGGTACCTTCGGGTGAGCTACACGGCGGCGACGCCACTGATACGGTGGAGAACGATGGTGACGTGTTGCAATAATAAAAAGAAGAAGGTAATAGTGATATCGGGTCCCACCGGTGCTGGTAAAAGCCGACTAGCTTTCGAGCTCTCCAAACGCCTCAATGGTGAAATTGTCTCTGCCGACTCTGTTCAGGTACATATGTCATTTCCTGTATGTGATGTACTCAATTGTAATAGCTGAGATAGTAGTGGATCAGTTGTGAATAGTTAGTTAGAAGGCGGTTATTTCAGTCACTATATAAGTACATGTCATTTTCTGTATGTGATGTACTTAATTGTAATAGCTGAGATAGTATTGGACCAGCTGTGAATAGTTTGTTATAAGTAGTGGTAGCTACTTGTATTTCCATTTGATGATTTTCATATTGAGAAATATCTGAGATAGTATTGTCTCCGCCGATTCTGTTCAGGTTCCGTTATTTATTTATTTATTATTATTATTATTTATTTTGTTAATAATTACTCCCACTTAGTAGCTTATTTGATTGTGTGTATGTAGCACTAGTGTACCTATTAGTAATGCTAATTTTAAAAGATTTTGATCAAAATACATAGTAAAAGATTACTTTTTTAATCATTTTTTATCGAAATGGGGGGCCGCGGCCGTTAACTGTCTTCACCTAGTTCATTCCGTGACTCTGAGTTAGGTAAGGAAATGATCTAAAAATTTAGATTATAATTCCTAGTTTTGTTGGATATATGTAATAACTCTGGTCACGGGTGATATTACTAAACAAGTCGAAAGCTGGAATCGAATAACCAGAGGGTGTTCATTTTGTGCAGTTGGTGTGTTAGGCGGTATAATGTACTGGCACAGTTATTGCATTTTGATGGACTTTTGAATATGTTGTGGATGATTAAACATGGGTCATCAATATATTTCGATCAAATCGTCTTGGGTTTGTAATATGTGATGTTTTTTATTCTACCGTTTAACATCTTAACGATTTCTTGGATACTGAACTATTTGGCTATTGGTTTTTTTATATACAAAGATACAACACTATCCGAAATTAAAACAGACTAACTGCCATTGCAGTTGAAAGCCAAAAGCTGCTAATTTGTTGAACCTTTTCCGTCCATTCTGGTAGTGTGGTCAAATGACAATATCTGCAAATATTATTCTCACATAATAGGTCTGTTGCAATAAATAGTTTGAACTTTGAACTACTTACATAAATTTCACACTAATCCAGGAAACTTGAGATATGTGCTAATGTATACTTCTCTCTCGAAAGTACACCTACATTTTCCACATTTTGTACCAGACATTCCTTTTCTCTCTTTTTTTTTAACAGAAAGTTAAAAGTAGAAAAAATGATACTTATTTAGTTGAAATTTGAATATAACAAGTAGAAAGAGTGACAAGGATGTTTCTGTTATTTCGAGGCATTTTATGGGTATTTACCTACTTATGTATTTAAGTTTATGTTTTTTAGTTTTTTTATAGGTATGCGGCTTGTATTTTTGCAGTTGAAATTCTTTGATATGAGGCATTTTACTGGTAATGGGTGTTTTTATATTTATATACCTAATAGTGCGGCAGTGGCATTGTGGCAGTTTTTGAGCGATTTTGAGGCACATTTATGGGTGTGTTTATAAGTTTATTTACATCATGTTAAGAATGTGAAATTGGAAACTCTAAGATTTAAGATACATTTATCGAGTGTTTTCTTAATCCGTTAGGTGAGTTACTGAATGATGGCATGATGCCAAGTAGTTTATGCACTATCAAAACAATATTTAAATTGGGAATTTTAATTTGGTCCATATGGAGCAATCAATTATTATATGTCAGGCTGCCTCTAAAACCTTTAGGAGTACGGCAGTATTTTCCACATGGAGAAAATTCCAGACCTTCCTTAGCATCATTGTTGCGATGAGGATGCTATATCGCATATGATGCCGTTGTGATTTCTTTCTGTTCTACTCTAGAGATAATTCGTTTAGTTTATCGGTAAATTTGAGTAGGGTCATCTTGTCAGTTTGCACATCTTTATTTGTGTCTTTGGTTCTGTTCCGGTTCTTTTTGCAAATATGTGTATGGCCCCTTTTCCCTCTTGTCTTTTATATCCTTATTGCTTACCCCCCAAAAAAACTGATGACCTTTTTTACGTAAAGTTCTAAAAAAGAGATTAAACTGACCCATATTTGTTTTATTTTCACGGCACCACAACATATCACTTCACAAGATTATCTTGTTAGATCAACATTACCCTTTTTCTTTTTACTGTTTCTTAATTTAATCTGTTTTAAGATTTTGGGATTGGAAAAAAATGGAAAAAAGGTTCTTTGTGAGAAGATGAATTTCTGGAGCTAGGAGTTATTATTCTTTCCGAATCGCTAGTTTTGTTGTATCTTCGTGACATTTTTCGAAATGCCTGTTTTGATAACTTGCCATGATTATGCTTGTTTCTTTTGACAGGTATACAGAGGCCTTGATATTGGATCTGCAAAGCCTTCATTGAGTGAAAGAAAGGTAAATCATATCTAATTTGTGTATATTCTTCTAAGGTTGTATTAAAGCTTATTTTGAATTCATGCGACTACATTCGAAATGCTTTTTGGTTTTACTCAAGAGCTATTATCACTTATACTAGTCACTTTTATCTTGTATGACTTGGTTAAATCTAGCAGAAGTTGTAACCATAGGCATTTTCTAGAATGTGTTAAATTTATTATAACCAATTTTATGACCCCTTTTTTTCTTGCGTTGGCAGGAAGTACCTCACCATTTGGTGGACATTTTACATCCATCAGAAGGTTCGTTTCTAATTTTGAATTTACATGATTGGTGGTTTATCATCCTCGAAACTGCGTTTTTTTACTTAAAACTATACAGATTGTAAACTGCTTCATGTAGAACCTTTTCTAATATTTCTTTCATTCGGTTCTGGAATCCCTGCAATTGTAGCTTGATTTTTTGTATTATTTTAGAATACTCTGTTGGCCGATTCTTTGAGGATGCAAGGCAAGCTACCAGAGAGATTATTGACCGTGGTCGTGTTCCAATTGTTACTGGCGGTACTGGATTATACTTGAGATGGTATGCCCGTTTATCTATATATGAATAATATATTTGCTCATTTGTTTTCTAAAGATGATTCCATGTGACTCCAAGCGAAGGTGCTCCCGGCAGTCCAGGGCTGCAAATGAACCGAACGGGTAATGAACATATCGAGTTTGGCTCGTTAACAGCTCAGTCTGTTTTCGTTTGTTAAGTAAACGAAATGAACATGAACAGAAATTCGTGAGTTCGAAAAATAAGTTCAATTCATTATTATTATAGATTATAGTTTGTGTTAATAGGTTGAACGAAACCTTACAAAATTTTGTATTACATAGGTTTCATATAACAGTGTGGTTTTACAAGAACTCTGCATTATAGTTTGTATCACATAAATCTTGAACCCACATTTATGTGATTATTTTGTGCATACGACCCAAGTTAACAAAGATATAATATCATTCAGGTACTAAAGAAGCAAAATTTGAGAAATCTAACTAATGTTTAGCAAACCGTTTGTGAACAAGTCATTGTTCATTCATCAATCCTTCGGTTTTGTGTTTGTTCCTTTACAAAAGAACAAAAACCGAACATGAACACTCATTCTTAGTCACCGAACGAACATGAACAGACCCGACGTTCGCTCGTTTGATTCTTTGGCAGTCCTATGCGGCATCTTCTGTCCATCCTATCTCCAATTTGAATTTCTTAACAGTACATGGATGGTTATAAGGGATGTAAATGCAAATGAATGTTTAATTACAAGTGGTAGTTTCTTTCCCCTTCTATTTGATCATCATATCCAAAAATATCTGACTTGGAGCAATTCCATTGATGTCCATGCAATAATTGTATATGACTGCTTATTTAAAGTTAAACACGACTTTAGGATCCTCATTAGCTTTATTGACTCGAAAATAAGTAGTCTTCTTGTAATTGATGTTGTATAACTTCCGTAACCTGCACATTCCTAGAAATGCATTTCCTAAAATATAATAAGGTTATTTTTCTAGCACATAATTCTTTTTCTTATTCTTTTTCACATTAAAGGTTTATTTATGGGAAACCGGATGTCCCAAAAGCCTCTAAAGAGATTAGTTCGGCAGTTTACGCCGAGCTAGAAGAACTACAGAAAAATTGTGATTGGGAGGCAGGAGTTAAGTTGGTGGTTAAATCCGGTGATCCCAGAGCTCAATATGTACCAGCAAATGATTGGTATCGTTTACGTCGAAGCCTTGAAATAATTAGGGTAAGTGTATATAATTACTATCTTTTGTTGTCGTCATTCATTTTCATATAGTAACAGATAAAGAGAAGAAGAAGATATAGAAAGAAAATCTTTTCTAGCTTCCCTTTCTTAGAGTATTATCTTTTGCAGTCGAGTGGATCACCTCCATCTGCTTTTCAAGTGCCTTATGACTCGTTTAGAGGACAATCCACCTTGCCTGTTGACGACTTTTTTAATGATATCGATTCTTCTGTTGATGGACGTGAAGATAACAGATCAATGAACTTAGAGTATGATTTCATGTGCTTTTTCCTTTCAAGTTATAGAACCGACCTCTATAAACTAATCGATTTCCGGTGTGAAGATATGTTGACAGGTAACAATAAGTTGCCAAATAACTTTTTCTTCTTAGTATTATTATTATTATTTTATTGGTATGGATATGGTATTTACCTTGATAGGAGAAATAATGTTCTTTCTCTAACCTTCAAAATGGTTTTTGATATATGGCATAAATTATTGAAGCAATATCAGATATGATACTGGTTTTTGACATTAGGGAATGATAGCATTTTGTCGGAGGCCAGCGCACTTCTTGATATTGGTCTTCTTCCAAATTCAAATTCTGCGACTCGAGCAATTGGTTACAGACAAGTAAGCTTTTTGCTGCTTATTTTTGGTATTACATTCTTGTTGTGTATGAAATTTGTTTTTCCTTAACCCAAGCATCGTTGGTTATTATTTCCCTCTTATTGTTTGGTGAATTTTTTTCTTCAGTTTAGAGAATATTGATTTCATAACCTCATTTTACCAATCACATCAAGTCAGGTCTCATGGTTTGATCTTCTTTTACATACCTAATAAATTTTTGATTGTGTTGGAACAACAAAAAGCAATGGTGAAAATAATAACACTTAGTACCAAGTAATTAAGAACCAAAGTTTGAAAATTGTCACCGATGACCCTTTATTCTTGTACCAGATTTGAAGTCGTATTTATATTTCCGGTATATCAGGCAATGGAGTATCTACTGAAGTGCAGAGAAGATGGGGGCTTGAGTTCGTCAAGAGACTTTTTTGCTTTCTTATCTGACTTTCAGAAAGCATCTAGGTATTCCTTTGCTCATCATTGGTTTTTGATAATTTAGGCATATATGTACGTGAAAACACAAACTCGTATAGGTGTTTGTTTCAGTGTGTTCCTTTTGGAATTTTTCGGCTCTTGTGGAGATCATTCCTTCATTTTTATACTCCATATAGAACTTGCTACAACTTTTCCTTGTTTGTTTTTGCTATATCTTTTTCATAAAGCAATGGGCATTTAACTATCTGATACTATTTATAAGAAATTTAATTTTCCGTATTTTTTTCTTTCTAATCCTGTCTTTTAGTTGGAAAGTTTGCGATGGTCTAGAGTTAAAAGCAAGAAAAGGTTTAAAAGTTTTCAAAGAGTTAATTTTTCTTCAGAGTCCATAGGAGGGACTTAAAACAGGAACGAAATGCACACCTTGAGTATATACATTAACTAATTCTTATGTTGTTTCAGTGACATACGATACACAGCATTCCCCTCTGCTCTGAACCTTGTAATAACTTATGTTGTGCAGAAATTTTGCAAAAAGACAATTAACGTGGTTCCGCAATGAGCACATCTACCAGTGGGTTGATGCTTCAAGACCCTTGGTATGCCATTTTCTTTGGCAGTACTTGTTTTGGTTTCTGGTGGTTTCTACTATATGCTGTTGATTATTTTCTACTTCCATGTACCCCTTTCATAAATTAGAGTCTGTTATCTTCTGCAGGAACAGGTATTGCACTTTATACATGAAGCATATCATGACCAAACCAAAACTTTAACAGTTCCAGAGTCGCTTTGGATGAAAAAAAGCGCATTGGATGGCAGAGAAGTTGCAGAACTTAAGGCCTATCGTACGAAAAACAGGTATTGATATTCGTAATATATGCACATTTTTTGTCGAACGTCATTGGGGGTAAAACCCACTAAATGCTACTGCACGTGAAGGCATTTTATCAGCCGAGATGATTGTTCCATCGTCTTAGACTGGATAAGAAGAACTCAAGGCCAACCTGCTGAAGTGATTTGCCAATGATTTATAATTAGCACGAAACCTATGGGTCCTATCTGATATTTATAGATACATGGACCCATTATGAAAAAGGTTAGTTCGGATTTATTGTTTATTAACTACTTGTAAATGCATTCCTTATTAATTTGATTTAAGAGCTAGTAACTGTCATCTCGCAGATCTGATTCATTCTCTTTTTCATGATATTCAATTCCACAAACGCAGTTGTTTTGATATGGAATGGGTTTGCAGAAGTTATACTGCTGTACAAAATGGCATATGAATGGGAAACACATATCCGTTGGATGCATGCGCTGATGTTCCTTCAAAAGGACCAAAACCTCACCTGTCCAGGCCTCGGTTGGTAAAGAGCCAAGCAGAGACAAAATTGTAAAATATTTATAACATTTGGAAATATTATTTGATTTGGCTCCTTCAAAAAATATTGAACTTTGTACTTGTGAATTTTGACAGTTCTGAAAATTTAGTTTTCACTTTTTATTCATCTTGTATTTAGATTGAAGGTTGAATGAAGTCTAGACATTTAAGATGCAATAGAAACAAGAAATACCTGCTCTTTACCCAAAATAAGAATATTAGCATGCACATACATAGAACAAAAAGCTGAACCCGAACTTCAGAACCCCAAAAAAGGGTACCTCAGTTAAAATATTTTTTTCACTGAAATGTTTGCATTATGAAACATGGAGTTGGTAAGGAAAGCAGCTAGTTATTCTGAACTTAATTGTAAAGCAGCAGCTATTGGCAAAATCTTTTGCTCAAATTTCACTGTAGTCTCTCCTTGAGAGGTTGACTGATGCAAACAATAGAAAAAAACTAGAAACAAAACTCTACTCAATATACAACTTTCCTAAAAATCTCTACTCAACCAAAACATACCCAACTGTCTACAGTACATTCACCTTTCGGCATAAGGAAAGTCGCCAAAATCTATGCCAAATAGTTATTAGGACAATTTGAAATCCCAAATTCAGCGCCACGTACTTGAAAAATCGATGTGGATTTGTAAATAACGTCCAAGAGAGTCATCATATATTAAATAACGGCCATCACTCTTTTTCAAATAGAGGCAATCTTGTTGCACCGCCGATCAAGCACATAGGCTGAGAATGCAATGAATCGGTGAACACCACAAGAAGGGTGTTGATCCAGGCAAACATTTTTCCTGTCATGTTCACAACAAATACAAGCTATCAGAGTATGATTGTTGTAAAAACATAGAATATATGGGGGGATGAGGGCATAACCCAAAATAAAACAAGTGAAACTTGATAGTGAATTGAACCTTCCAAATGCAAAAGTTGAGAAACGGACATGCAAAAGACAATATTAGTATATTACTTTACAGTATTCCTAAGTATTCACATTAAACTCAGACATTTGATTAGGCAGTCGTCGCCTGTACAAACGGTTAAACACAAGTGTTAACTTTACCCCCCAACAAGGATATCGCTGTCCAAGATAACAGGTAGTTCATAAAGTGACCAAGAGAGCATTGCCATCTAAGTGTTAAAAAAATGCAGAGGTTTTAACTACAGTTGACAAGTCAAAATAAAGTTAACATCACAGCAGTGCAATAGCTTAGTTGAGACAACATCTAAAAAGAAGAGGGTACCACACACACGACAGAACTTAGTCATTAACTCACTTCTGTCTCTAAAAATTCAAATACAATCTTCTCGTAATATTCTTTCCGAAAAATCAGACAGAACAAACTTAAGTTTATTTATGATTAATCAAATTGACGAGTTCGGTGAGGGAGGGAACGAGGGAAATTTCTAGAACACTGCTTGTTACAGTATTTTCCAACAAATGTTCGCTTTACGAAACCATGTACAGGAATAGCTATGATGACACGTTAGAAAAAGTGCGTCTTTGACAATTATAAACAGCAGTTAAATCTTTAAACATTTGGGTGTTTTCAAAAGCATAATACAATACCTAGCCAATGAAGACAAAATAATCTTTTCAAGACGAGCAACTCACCTGAAACAAAATGCTTTCATCCCTTAGGCGAATGGCCTGCATCTGATTCAGACGAAGAGTCGCTATCGGAATCTGTATACAAATTTTCAGACCAAAATGAAATATGTTATTGCATTTGAAATAAACACAGAATTAATCAAACAAAATTATATGTTTTCTACACATGTCTTGTTACATTACTTCTTAATAACAAACTAAAAGCATGTAAAACAACCTATACAAAATGTTCCTTACCACTATCAGAATCAGAGTCACTGCTAGAACTGCTTGAGCCACTCGAATCCCCTAACCCTTCTCCTGGAAGAGGGAATCTAGTAACGTTGATTTGATCTGCATAAAAGCCAGGAGAATTCATGATACAAACCAATGCAAAACTAATACATAAATCTACATTCATGTTGCATAATCAACATCGTTATCTGGCATTAAAGCCAGCAGATTATAAAAACCAGTGCAAAGAATAAATGCATCCACCGCACAAAACCAACATTGTTTAGTGCATAAAAGCCAGCAGATTATATACACCAGTGCAACTATATGAGAACATTATTGTTACAAAATCAACATTGTTTTCTATATAAAAGTTCACAGATTTATAACACAAGTGACCCAAAAATAAACAATAATACTTCAACAGTGTAATTACCTTTTATAGATTCTTTAGGTGCTTGCGTAGTAGCTGGTGCATGATTCTACAATGAGATTTGAATGACAATATTAGTACCCTCAAAGAACTCGGTAAATAAAAAAAACATATAAACTCAGATTCCTACCGTGGGTAAAACAGCTGGTCTAGCCTCAACAGCCGGTCTGGCCTCAACAACCGGTCTGGCCTCAACAACCGGTCTGGCCTCAACAGCCGGTCTAGCCTCAACAGCGGGTCTAGCCTCAGCTCTAGCTTGAGCAATTTCAGCTCTTCTTTTCCTTTTACTTAAATTTTTCTTGTAATTTGTCACAAACCTATCAAGTTCCCAAAGTGTTTCCGTATCAACACTATCAATATCAAGTTCAATTTCATCATCATGTTGGGAAAGTATCGAGCTCCCCCTTTTGATGATCTGGACAATAGCATCCAATTTATCAGAGGGTAAATTCTGCAACTGTGTGCTGAGCCGCTGCTTTTCATCGAAAGTCATCTCTCTCTTATGAGGATCTTTTGCCTTAGGTTTTTTTGGAACTGGTGTTCTCCCAACAGGGGTATTGGGTTTAAGTCTAGAATCTATAGGCATGATCATTGATTCTCTTTCCATAACGGTCATATCTAGAGTCGGTAGTCTTGACAGAGAAGGGGGAGGAGGGAGACTTGACAGAGAAGGGGGAGGAGGGAGAACCTTTCTTGACGAAGGAGTAGAAAAACCACCCATGTCTTGACCGAGTCCATATCTCCAATCGTAATTATACTCCGATTCTATAGATGCCCATTTATCTTCAAACAAACCCAATAATTGCTCCGCCATTACATGAACATCATGTCCACTAGGATTATATGTCATTGCATTATGAAACGTAAGTCTCACATCTTCAGCAAACTCTCTAGGAGACTTATACCAATTATTTGTTAGCCTATTTTTTATTGAACCTAAATCCATTGGATTTTTTATTATATAATGGTAGTCATGTAATCCGAGAGCCTTGGCATCTACTGGCTGGTTAAATACCCAAGCAAACTTGTGCTTCATTAACCTCCCGAGCAAACTATTACAACTCTTCAAAGCTCGAGCAATGTACTTATTCATTACAAACCCATATCCCACTTCCCCACCGTATTTTCTCACACCATTTGTTTTAAACTTTTTGTTACCATCCGCAGGCGGTAATCTGTCTTTAGCTAAAAGAAACTCGGAGCTTCGATAATATTGATTTTCTTTTGGAGTTCTCTTCTCTTTCTCACCGTATTCAGCAACTTCATAGTTGTCATCAAACACTTGAATACTCAGATGCTGGAAAGGTCTAGGATCGTAACTACCCACAGAGCCCACTACTGGATTTACCCTCCCCAAAGATCTAACCTCTTTATTTTGACAGTGCAAGTGACTGTAACTACTACTATAACCGCCGTTATCATAACCGCCGTTATCAGTGGGATAGCTAGTGAGCTGAATCCTTTTAGCTTCAAGTCTCTGATATAAACCCTTAACCTGATCAAGCTCATCCTCAAGTTTCCTCTTAAGATTTCTAATCTCGTTCTTGGGCCGGTTTGTGGTTATACTAATCCTAACTCTCCCATCAACTTTTGTAATTATCGGTTTAAAAGAATGATTTTCAATAGGCAGTGTGTACCCATTTTCTACAGTTAATTGCATAGGTTCATCATGGTCAAACAATGAATTGTCCCCGCCAGTACCCAACTGAGACAAGTTTTCCCTCTCTTTTTCTGAATTCAAGTCTTTGGCCGCTATAATTTGTACAGATTGATCAACTTGTACTGAATCCGTGTCTATAATTTCTACGATTTCATCAGAGATGGGATTTTTGTCAGTTCCTAGTTCTGAATTCAAGTCTTTGGCAGCGATAGTTTGTACAGATTGATCATCGCTGGTATCATCATCCTTTTCTTGTACTGAATTCGTGTCTATAATTTGTACAATTTCATTGGATACGACTCTTTTGTCAATTTCTTGTTCCGGATTCAAGTGTTGGGCCGCTATAATTTGTACAGATTGATCATCGATGATATCAATGTCCTTTACTTGTACTGAATTCATGTCTACAGTTTGTACCATTTCATCGAATATGGGATTTTTGTCAGTTTCTTGTTCCGAATTGAAGTCTTTGGCAGCTATAATTTGTAAAGACCGAGTGTTGATGATATGACTGTCATTTTCTTGTACCGAAACCAACTCTACAGTGTCCACAATTTCTATGATTTCATCAAGTACGGGCTTTTCTTCATTTACTTGTTCTGAACTCAAGAATTTGTCCGCTATAAGTTTTGAAGATTGATCATCAATGATATCACTGTCCTTATCTTGTACCGAATTCAACTCCCCATTGCAAACAATCTCTACTATCTCATCAGGTGTGGGATTTTTGTCAATTTCTCTTACTAAATTTAAGTTTCCGGTGTCTACAATTTGTACACCTTCATCGGGTATTTGATGTTTGTCAATTTCTTGTACTGAATTCGAAACCTCGTTAGCTAAGGAATAGGAGGATGTATCGTGTACCATATAAATGTTTGTAACATTACTCTCATCCTTGGAGTCACTTCCCTTGCTATTGCCGCCGCTTTTGTTCTCAGATATATCGACCAAATTTGGAGTTACATTCTCTTTAAGGTTTTTAATCCTACGTCTCCTAGTATAAACCTTGATATTTTTTCCCCACCTATTCCTCACATTCAAATCGCCACCAACTGATATCTCTGTATCCATACATAAAACAACCCACAAACCACCTTTTCTTTTCTCAGACAGATGAGCAAAATAACTCTAATTTCTTAGTCTCTACCTAAACAGCCCTTTAAAGTAAGCCCTACAAAAAAAAACATATCCAATTAACTCAGATAAGAGAATTAAGAGACTTGTTAAACTAAAAAAAACGGAGTAAAAGTATTTAGGCGGTATTTATGCAGGGGAAAAAGAAACTCAAATTTCTAAAACTCGAAATAGCCTTTATTTATTTTTCAATTCTGAAAAGAAAACATCCAATCGAACAGATCAGATTAAATTAGGAAGGGACTCATAATAAAGTAGAAACCAAAATCTGGAGGTAATCTGGAGAGGGAAAAAGAACCTTAATTTCTCATTCTTCTGAAAACAGCCTTTTACAATTTTCACATCTACAAACAAAAAAATAATCGACCCAGACAAGATTGATCACATTTTGACAGGTAAATAAGCGGTTAAAGATAACTAATTTCCTATCTTCCAATAAAATTGTAATAATATTTTTCTACAACACACAAATAAAACCACATAAGCTTATAAAGAGATCTTATTAAGATCATTCTATGGGATCAATAAAAAATAAAAACACTTCAAGAATTCTTGTTCTGAAACACAAACCCAATCAAACCAGATCTATTTACGAAGAGATCACTTAAAGAGCATCATTTGCAGACAAATACGCACACAAAAAGTTTTAAAGAGTTAACACACATACAATAAAACCAAAATTTTCAAAAGCTTTTTTCTTTTAAATCTTCCCCTGAAAATTAAATCAAATAAACCCAGATACAGAGAAGGCACAGATCCAATTAGAAAAACATTTGTCAATAATAAGTCAATAGAACTAACTATACAAAAATTAGGTAAAGATACACCTAAAAAAACAAAGGTCGTCTTGTCAATTTTTCGGAAAAAAATTCTTTTTACCCATACCAAATCTAATAATTAAAAAAAAATCACATATTCCGAATCTGTTAATAATAAAAAACAATAAATATAACCACAAACCAACAGAAATATAGCTACATATTTTATTTTATTTTAATAATTCCCAAATTCCGAATCCAATTTTACAGAAAACCCACACCAAATATTATTATTTTAAAAAATTCATATTCCGGATACGTTATTAATAAAATAAAATAAAAACAATAATTCTAACCACAAACCAACAGAAATATAGCTACATAATATTTTTTAATAATTCCCAAATTCCGAATCCAATTTTACAGAAAACCCATACCAAATCTAATAATTACAAAAATCACACATTTTGGATCTATTAATAATTAAAAAAAAAAAAATCTAACCACAAACCAACAGAATAATTATTCATAAAAACAATTTTTTTTAATAATTCCGAAATTCCAGATCCAATTTTACAGAAAACCCACACCAAATATAATTATTCATAAAAACAATTTTTTTTAATAATTCCGAAATTCCGGATCCAATTTTACAGAAAACCCACACCAAATATAATTATTCATAAAAACAATTTTTTTAATAATTCCGAAATTCCGGATCCAATTTTACAGAAAACCCACACCAAATATAATTATTCATAAAACTATTTTTTTTAATAATTCCCAAATTCTGAATCCAATTATACAGAAAACCGACAACAAATATAATTATTCATAAATATTTTTTTTAATAATTCCCAAATTCCGAATCCAAATTTATAGATTAACCCAAACCAAATTTAATTATTCAAAAAAACAATTTTTTTTAATAATTCCCAAATTCCGAATCCAATTATACAGAAAACCGACACCAAATATAATTATTCATAATTTTTTTTTTAATAATTCCCAAATTCCGAAACCAATTTTACAGATTAACCCAAACCAAATTTAATTATTCAAAAAATTGACATATTCCGGATCCGTTAATAATTAAAAAAAAAAAACAAATCTAACCAACAGAAATATAGCTACATAAAAATAAACATTTTAATCTTCAAAAAAATAAAAAAATAATTCCCAAATTCCGAATCCAAATCTACTAATTACAAAAATACAAATAATCCGGATCCGTTAATAATAATAAAATAAAAATAAATTCAACCAGAAACATAAAGATGAAGAATAATCTGTTAAACGGAAAATGAACAGATCTCGTTAAAAAAGAAGAAGAAAAAACTAGCTACAGAAAGATAAAGAATTATAATAACTACCGTTACAGAAAGAAGAATAATAATAAATATAAATATAAATATAAATATAATTAATAGATATATATATATATATACCTAGTTGATGATCTGTCTGTAACGAAGCAGATATCAGATAAAAATGGGGGAAAATAATAATTAGGGTTTGGAAAAGCGGCGCCTAAACAGATCCGAAAAATAAGGTCTCTCTCTCTAGAATAGTTTTCTCTCTCTAGAATCATGCGGTTCACGCGAGGGGTTGGGTCAATTCGGATCTCACGCGCTTATCCGGGTTTATTCGATCCAAGGGCTATTAATAGCCACGTCATCGGGTCCCACTCCCCCCCTCTCTCTCTTACCTTATGCGCGTTGGATACTGTGCCACGTTCTTATTAGTTTTCCTTTTTTTAAAGCTATTTTTATTTTACTTTTAAAAGAGTAGCAAGCAAAATACACAAACTAGAGTAATTAATTCCATCCTAATTTAATCCATTATGTACCATATTTAAATATTTAAGTTCAAACAATACCATTTGTAGTTTTAATCCAAACAAGACTAAACCTACATGTCGGTTTGGTTTGATGGGTATTTGGGGATTCCATAGTTTGAATTCGAATTTTCAAAATCAAATATATAAGAACACCTACAAAAATTGTAAATCCAAATAACACCATAAAAAATTGATATTTATATAATTTGGGACTGGTGTTTGTTGCGCCTAAATTTTGTTATAATACTCTCTCCGTTTCCGATTAATTGTCCAGTACGAAACTACGTGCAATTTTGACCGGTCAATAACTTGTATCAAATTGTCATAATAAAAATTTTGATACATATTATAAACCGATCAAAATTGCACGTAATTTCATAAAAGACAATTAATTGAGAACCGAGATACTACTTTATATACATACATCGCAAAGTCATGAAAGTTTTTTTTTTTTTTTTGCAATAAAGTCATGAAAGATTAGTAGCGCAAAAACCAACTATGATTTTTCTGATCCCGCCTAGTGATAAAATCAAGATAAAAAACAAAACAGTTACACGAAATGATGCTTGAGGAGGCCTCGGCTAATGATCATGCTAGCTCAAGTCATACATAATGAAGCTCAAGGTCGAAAATTAGGATTGGGGAAAAACCATGAACAGGTAAATCAAACAAGAACGGTTGACAATATCCTCTTAGAAACTCTTTATGACTGCTCCGCAATAGTGGAAGGGGTGATAGAAGAATATGTGTGGAAGTTGATGCTTTGAAAGAGCTACCGAACAATCTACAGATTGAGTATGAAGAAGAATTGGTGGATGTGCAAGTAAAATACCAGTGGACACCACCAAGGTATTGTAAATGCAATGTGTTTGGGCATGTTATGAGTAATTGTCCCCTCGCACCAAAAAACGAAGTAGTCAAAAGTAATATTTCTCAAAATTATGACAGAAGAGGGAGAGGGAATCAGAACCAATGGCGTAGTAATTTTAGAAAGAGTAGGAACGACAATCAAGAATGGCAGGTTATGCGGAGGAATGCTGGCATGATAAGCCTACAAAGCGACTCAATGTTAAAGGAAAGTGTCAACAGAAACCTTACGGACATGTATGGCAATATCTCAAAAATAGTGGACATAAAAAAGAATGAGATTGGAAAAGACCGTGCAAAAATAGATGCCATGATCGACATTGGGAAATCAAATTTTATATTAGGTAATTCCTTTGAGGTTTTTGCTAACATGGGGATTTATGGGGATGAACTGAATAAAGATGAGGAAAATATTGAGATTTCTAAACCAGCCTCATTGGATGTAGGGATAACAAGAGCAAAAGTAGTTAGAGAGAAAGCAGGAAAGAAAGAGTAAAAGATGACAATATTGCTTGTGAAGAGCAATGTGTAGCAAGTGGTGACATTTTTAAATTGGGCAAACAGGGTTTCAAATAATGTAAAGTTGACTAAAAAATAGTTAGTAAGGCTCGCGATTTGGGTTGTAATACAGTCTCGACAATGCGGGATATAAAAAAGAGATTACGTCGTATGCAAAACCCAGAAACAAGGTGTTCAAGTTTACAAGGTATCACTACCGGTGACGTTATGGGTGATAATTGATAGAAAATAAGTTTGCACAACGGAAAAAACGTGCCCAGATTCTTAGGTTTAGTATGTACGTATATTATCAAATAAATCATGTTTTACCTTAAAGGTTTAGATCATACCGAATAACAGAATATAACAGATGACGGCTGTGATGGAACATGTAACGACCCGGCCCCACGGACCGAACCTCCACGCCCGTATCAACAATATTTTCCGCTTTGGCACAACTTTCCAGGGGGGTCACCCATCCTGATACTACTCCAAGCTAAGCACGCTTAACTATGGAGTTCTGTCCTCGCTATTGTGCCGCACGGCTTTAAAATGCCTTGTTAATAGAAAATGGATCGTCCTTCAGGGGTCCACACACACGTGCTAGTCCCCACATTTTCGGTCAGATAAAGGCTCTGATACTATCTGTAACGACCCGGCCCCACGGACCGAACCTCCATGACCGTATCAACAATATTGTCCGCTTATGCACAACTTCCCAGGGGGGTCACCCATCCTGGTACTACTCCAAGCTAAGCATGCTTAACTGTGGAGTTCCGTCCTCGCTATTGTGCCGCACGGCTTTAAAAGGCCTTGTTAATAGAAAATGGATCTTTAAGCTCATATACCACACGAGTACTCTCATATCTGGGCGATGTGGGATTGACGCACAACACCGCACCACAGAATTTCCTTCCTGGAAATCTGGGTCGTCACAGAACAGATTCGCCTAAACTCTTCTATCTTATTCCTGAACTAGCACTTTGCTCCTTTAAACAGGGTGTGATCTTTCTCTCTCTAGGCAATATCGAAATATAGTAATGAAAAACTTGTTATGCCAATAAAATGGGCGTGCTATAGGTAAGATAAGTTAGCGACTTGTAGGCTGATTAGGATAGAGCTTCTTAAAAAGATTTCCAGCTATCATATCTCTTTAAAACCCGAGATATAAACAATCAATTTAAATCGTGATTTATTCCACTAAAGATCATGACTGATCTCTCTACCATAATCTGAATATCCAATTCATTGCAATTGTCAAACATGTTCATTATCTCCTCACGTAAAGATTAATGAGATACTCATTTATTAAATTAAATTACTGACTGATTTCTTATTTAATAAATATATTATCCCTAATCCTGTCCGCTTAACTTATTTGTCGTGTCGGATTATAAATCCACCTGCAGGGTTTACACGAACAAAACTTATAAGCTTTCTCAAGTGAATATATCATCAATCCCTTACGGGACGTGGATTTATTTTATTACTAATAAACACATACGAATAATGTTGTCATCCAATTTATTAAGTTTATTGACTCGTGACGAATCTTACCATATATGAATCAAAATGACAGACACATGCATACATGTCTAAATAGAAATATAGGAATTAAGAGCATAAACAATAACCATGACCACGAGTTATCATTTTGTATAATCGGTCACCAAATAATTATTTCGTAACAGTTCTGTTTAATACACAAAAAGTGCACTAGTAAATGGAGTTGGAATTTGTCTGTTTCATGTAGTTAAGACATAACTACTAAAACCACGTATTACAACTTTACTATTAGAACTTATAAAATTGGTGTGTACATTTACATATAAAATTGTAAACATATAACTTATTTTCTATTAGAACCGACAGTCTAATTTTCCGTGTATAAGTTGTACTCTACAAACTAGACCATCTACTAAATAAAATAATAAACACTTATTTAGTCATTTAAACAATAATGATAAATAACAATTGCTCATATTATTCTCATTAAATAGATCAATTCAAAACATTATCAAATATAAATCAAAAAACATGCATATATTTTAGTATATTTATAACAAGTAACAATACAAAAGATTTGGCGATAAGGTTAAGCGTAGGGATAATTATGAAGTACCATAGAGCTTAACAGAGGAACTTGAGGAGAATAGTTGTGAGAAGAATCAGGAATATACTCTTAATAAAGATGTTGGCACAAATATAACATCGATGGAAGTTCTCAAAGGCTTGGCTTATGAGGAATGAGGATTATCCAAAAGAAAGGTCAAAAAAATAATTAAAAGAGAGATGAAAGCCGTTAAAAATGCTTTACTAGCTAAAATGATGTTAATGTCTCCATAAGTTGTTCGAAGTGGAGATATTCGCAATAAAGAGTCTGTTATGTAATTTAGTCTGTGATGCTAGATTTAGTTTTTTGAGTCTCCAAGTTATTGGATATTGAGGTAAGGTTTTTCATTTCTAATTTGGTTTAGGTCCTGCTTTTAATACAATTGGTTCGTTTAATCTTAAAAAAGAAGAAGAAAAAAAAGGATACAATGAAACCCAACTCATTTAAAGGCCAAACTAGTCACGTCAGTTGCAAAATCTCATATTATTTCCATGCCACTTTGTATCGTAAGTTACCCTCACGAAATTAGCGAACCATTTTTGCTGACCTGCATTTTTCAAGTCAGCCTGTCATAAAATTATGCATTGTTTGTAATGTTTTTTTCCTTCGGAATGTTGTTGGACCGTTGTGAAAATATATACCTAAAATTAATTAAAAATTAAAATTAAAAAATAATATTGGTTGATACATCCTAAATAATAGTGCATTTTGGAATGAACACCGAACGATTAACACTACCGTTAATCTAGTCCACTATTATTTAGTATATGTCACATGTTAAAAACCTAACATCTATTAATGAATAAAAAAATATCTAATCTAAAATTAATTCAAAATTAAAACTAAAAAATACTAAAAGGCTAACACATGTCAATGAACCCAAAAATATCTAGGCTAAAATTAATTAAAAATTAAAAGTAAAAAATATTATTAGTTGATACACTCTAAATAATAATACATCGGGTTCATATAATTGTTTTTCTATATGTTAAGACAATATAGAAATTTTTCTAAACTTTTTATTGATACTCGGATAAAATTGCATTTTATCTACTGGTTTAAAAAAACATGACAGACTGTCCTGAAAAATTCAAGACAACCAAAACCAATCCCGAAATTAGGCTACAAGTGTTAAAAACGGGCCGGTAACTGTCACTACTGAAATTTTATAACAATTCCCACCAAAACGCTACTTTTCAGCCAATTGAGTTTTGCCAAGCCATATACCGTTTTCTTGGCTCAGCTCCAGCCCTGATTTAACTGAATTCGCTCAAACACTTTACCAACTCTATCAAATCCCATCCAGTTTCCCCGAATCGTTTGGCCAAAACAGACAATATTGTTAATATAAGAGTAAAAGTTCGACATGTGTGGCCGACACGTTGCAGTTGTTATCAGAGCTTCTATCGGGTCATAGAAGGACAAGTGTGCACAACGAGCACACCGTGCCTAACGAAGGAAGAATGTGATGACTAAGATTTACGAAGAGAAATTACGTGGTTCATAAAGTTGTATTATTCCCAGACAACCTAAGAGTAGCCATGTAAATATCAACGTATTATCAGAAGAGCAATTATTTCAGTATAAATAAAAAGACTGACTTTATTGTGTAGATACAATATAAAAAATAAGAGTTTGAAATAGAAATGACAGGGAAATTTAAACCCTATCAACAACATGAGAAATGTACATTGTTTATATGCATACAGAAGCTCATTTTGTTTGAGCAATGACAAATTTTATTTGTTAATAGTAAAAAATTGTGTAGATATGATATTTAAGACTAAAATAAGAGTTTGAAATAGAAATAACAAGGAATCTAATCCTATCAACAACGTATATTATCGTATTCATATCATACCATGCTATTAATATAAGTAAAATAAATAAAAATTGAGACTGCCTTTGTCAAAAAATTTTAAAAATATCATCACTCTATTTTAATAATTAGCAATATATCTAATCTAATTAATTAATAATATTTCATCACTATATTTTCTTAATTACGGATGTAGCCAAATTAATTAACAATTCGTTTTAAACTGCATAACTACAATAAATGATACCAAATATGAATATTATGTTCAAAATAAAATATATTACGAGATTTATGTCACTACAAGTTTCACGCGGTAACGCGTGAGTAACTTTTACTAGTAATTATATTTGTATCATCACCTTTTTCTATGGCATATATTTTATTATTCCTTATAAGAAGAGTAGAATCCTTAAAAAAAGAAAAAGGAAAATAACAAAATAGTCCCGGCGGGGCTCGAACCCGCGACCTTCGGCTCATAAGACCAACGCTCTAACCAACTGAGCTACGGGACTACTGATAATGATTTAAGTAAATTAAAATATATAACAACTATTAATTAATAAAGATCCACATTTTTACTGTAAGCTACGTCATCATGTTTGGTACTGCAGAAAAATCAAAATAAGTATGATAATCATTTATAGTCTACTCAATTTGCAACCTTGTACTATATACATGTTCAAAGGATTTTCTTGGACCGGGTGTCGGCCCGACTTGAGTAGCGCTGCCGTAAACATGTTGTATTATAATTTAGGGCGCGACATTCATTAAAAATGTAACACATATTAATAAACACAAAAATAAATAGGCTAAAATTAATTCAAAATTAAAATTGAATTTTTTTATTGGTTGACACAACATTAATTATAGTGCACCGGATTCATATTAATGTTTCTCACCTGACTTGATTAGCTAGTTAACACTTGTAGAAAGGTTAAAGGAATGACAATTACAACGACAATATGCCCATTTGATTCTCTTTTCGTACTTTACTATTTAAATATTTATATTGCCTTTCAAGTTTGAGTCGTTATCGTAACCTTTAAATATTTATTGAATTTGAGATTTAACTTTCCCAACAAGTTTTTCAATTCATTAAAAGTATTTCTCCTTTCCTTCTGATCACCTTTAAAAAATTCAATAAAAAAACTTTAAAACTGTAATCGCATTAATTTGTATAAACATATATATAGGTAAGTAGGCACATAAATAGATATAGAATATGGGGTAGAAAAATTGGGCTGAGCTATCATGTAGCATATTGTGTTTGATGCTATCATATTCTCTCAATTTTTTTTTTAGTTTTTTTTTATTATCTCTATAATTCATAGCTCTTTATTTTGCTACTGTATGTGTAATCTTTCTTTCATGAGTTTATAATTATTATTTTTTTGCCTGATCTTGAATAAAAAATTGAAAGCAGTTTTTTATACTTAATATAAAGGTATTTAGTTGGGAAAGAAAAGAAGGAAGTAATTTACGAATATGATTTTGGGAGTATATTTAATGAAAGGGGACATATATTAATTAGTACCTGACAAATTAATTACATACAAGTAAATACAAATATGAGTTTGTGTAAATTAATTATGAAAATATGCGTTAAGCATTAAGTTTCCCAATTTTTTTCCCTGTAATTAAGTAGTACATAAAATAAAAGGCGGGACCTAACCCAAATTTACAATAAGCTCCGAAAAACAAACAAATTAAAGGCCTATAAAATGCCTAGTACAAACTAACCAATTCTAGTAAGTAGAATAACCAAACAACAAAAGACAAATTACATAACCAGTAATACTAAGGCATTTCAAGATGGCCTCATTTGTTTCGTCTTTGCTTCTAAGGCATTTTTTTCACAGCTTTTATCTCGCTTTTGATCCTCTTTTTTTTTTACCACTCTTTGGGGTAATCACTAAGTTTTCCATGTACATTGTAATCTACATTTTAAGGTTATAGTAATGCGTATTCTTTTTAGGTAAGCGACTAAGCGTCCTAAGAGCACCGATATCTAGGTAGCTATATAATTAGCTAGTTTTATGTATAAGTTGTGGAGAAAACCATAAAAAAAACCATACCGCAGGCTAGCTAAGTGATATACCGGAATTAGTATTAGCAATATCAATTAGCTATTAATTAAAAAGCTAGCAAATGCCGCTAACTGAGAAAGTAATTAAATAATTGCCCATGGAATAAATATTGAAACCTATATTCTCTTTCATACCTCCCCATTAGTTCTCTGTTTAAAATATTTTTATTTAATGTTAATACCTACTGATTTAGAGAGCCAGTGATATCATGTGTATGTAAAGTAGATAGGTATACTTAATAAAGTGTCAATTTTTTGATTAAAAATAGCTAGCATGAATGCGATCCTGGTGTGATTGCTCTATGGTTACATTCTAGCTATTACATGGTTTCTGCTTCCCATGGTCTATGAAATTGTTTTCATCAGTGGAAGTGGAACATTCGAAAATGAGATTAAAGAATCTGAACGTCTCGAATATTACTATATATGCATCAACTAGCTAGAAGATTAAAATTAAGCCTACAAACACCAATTAATATAATTTAACCTAAAGGGTATAGTTATCTCATCCACATAATTAATTTTCTAGTTTTGTTAAAGAATGATTGGCGTTTAAGAAAGTCTAAATGGACGTCTAAAGACTTTAAACATTTGTTCCTTAGTGTATGAGATGTTGGATTTAAAGAAATTTATTCTATTGGCACTCTAAAATTCTTTATTTACCAAAATGAATAATGGCCTAAATGAGTAAATGTGTTGCAACATTTCAATTATTCGCCAAAAGAAAAATTCCTGCATGTCCAATTTTATAAACATAAGCACTTTACAAAATATTACTCTAAGAGCTCAACTGAAGAAGGAAGTGAAGAATAATTCATAAGAAAATTTATAAAACTGAACTTTGAGCGCTAATTGAAATTGGATTATCATAATAATGCATTTAGGGTGATGTTGTTGAATGTTAACTTTTCATTTCTTAATTAGCTAAGAGCTAGAAGTGGAATACATACCGTTGGTATTTTTGTGACACTATTATCGTATCGTACATTTATGCTACATGAAATTTCAATATCATTATCGGATCCCACTTCGTATACCGCACTTTCGGTATTATGCAAGTTTTGTATGGTGCGTACGGTACATTACTAACATAGAAAAACAACAAAATGTTATGAAAAATATCTCATTTACAAATAAAATAAAATAAAATAGAATGCATGCATCATTTATAAATAATTGAACAAGGTTGTAAAAATTATCATATTTTATGCAACTTAATTAATTTGTATCTTAAATGTTACAAAACTTTATTAATTTAATTTAGATATAAGTTTTTTTTATATGTGAATGATAATATGGCACAAATAGCACAATAGCACGGTACCCGAAATCGATCATTACGGTACCACTATATTGATCAGTAAGGTAATACCATATCATAAATATGGTAGTACCGCAAATGCGGTATAATTGGTGTCGTAGGAGTGGTATTTGCGGTAATTGGTTCGCAGGTTATCTTATAAAATATCACCCCTACTAAGAGCTAATCTCATGTTTTTCTTTTGCTGCATTTTTCTTTTAGTATGTACTTTTATGTTTTTTAAGCCTATAATATTCCCCAAAATCCTCATTTTCCTTTGCTTTTATTTTCTAATTGGATTGATTCTAACCTCTAGGGATTACTCTTGGTTATGCATTCAAGATCATCTGAATATGTTATTTGAACCTTTTATATTTGCAGTATATGAAATTCCGAGATGTAATAATATGCTTTTCACCGATTTTGATATTGTAAATTTTTGTTTTTAATTTTTTTACCAAATTAACTAGCTAATGATTTTTAAAATTAGAACTTTTTACTTCCATCCAAAAAATAGACTTTTTTTACTTATAAGATGGAACCAAAACCAGGTTCCGACAACCATATTTTAAGGCTTAAAGTCACTTCCTCGATTTTTTAATATTCATTAAGCTCCGCGCTACTCGTACCGAAATCGAATTGCACAGTTTGTTACACAAAAGGACAACGCCAAACGACACGTTTCATGAGTGAATCTTGTAAGTGTATGGCTGGATATCGTGTCTACGTCATGAATAATCTGATAAATTCTAGTGGTTATTTCACTCAATGTGGGTGCTTTTTACAAAAATACATATGTAGCCTGACATATGAAATAAATATAGCAAATACAATATCATTTGGGAATATGAAAATGAGGCTCTCAAACTAATTTTATTTTGGGTCTAGTGAGTGTGTTAAGGTTATGGCCCGAGTCTGTTCACTAAAATCTCTCTCCAACAAGCAGTGGAAAAGCAAGATTCACTACTTGTGACGGGAGATAAATTTCACATGTATTTTTTTTTTCTTGTAATAGACGGATTCTAAAGGCTACAATCAGGCTTAATAAAGTATTGTTAAAAAAATATAAAGTTTTAACTATATTGCTCTTGTGGGTAAATTCTTAATAGAGATTAACTCAAATTGCATGTTCATGCTTGATTCATTTATAAACGAACGAACACGAACCGATGCTTGACGAACGAACCACGAATAGTTCGTTAATAACATAATCGTAAGAATTGATGAATATAGAGTCAGTAACAAAGCTTTATATATTATTGGTACAACATCAATATACATATGTGTCTAAACATATGTTAAAATTTTGATGTTTTGGACTTCTTTAGTATCGAAACGATTTTTTTTTTTTTTGTAAATATGGTTCTTATGCAGAAATTCTTCACATAATGAGGGTTATCAAGATTTTGTCGTCGTAAAATTGGACACGTGTCAACGAGTTGAGTGAGCGGCAAAGAAGTGGGACGAAATGAAATATGAAAGAGGATTTATGAGCAAAAAGAGAAAAAATCAAATAAAGAACAACCGCAGTCCATTGTGATAAAATGTCTATACAAAGGCATGAGCGGTCGAGAAAACCATCAATTCAAATTTACACATTCAACAAATTTATATTATCAGCAAGTTTACATTTCAGTCATTCACATTTCGAACCATTAGGTATAGTTTGTAGCAGTTAGAATCTCTTCACATCCGTTTGTATGAAATAATTTAAGAAGATAAGTAAGGTTTTATACTTGTTTACTCTTTTGATCCATGGCCCGATCTTCTATATTATCACAGAGAATTTCTTAACTAAAGCATATCAGTGGATTGAATAGAGCCAGAAGAAAGGCAAGCAAGTCTGATCAAGGCAATACTTACTTTAGATCTTGCTGTATTATTTATTAGAAATATCTAGACAACCATGTAACTAACCGGTTCCATCTCCTAGTTTTTTATATTTACTCTAATTCTTTTATTTTTTTCATTTTACGTTAATTATATACTTGGTGAAAATACATTTTTGTGTTGTAAAATAAATGTAAGTATCAGGACGCGAACATAACATGATCCAATTAATATAAGCTAGTACGATTGAGCAAACAACTTTCCGAAACTTATATTAAGAAATAAACATTATAATCGGGGAGCAAACATTTTTATTCCAGTTGACAAGAGAAATTATTCTTTTAACCAAAACAGCAAAACTACATATAGATCATAGAACAAGGAAGAAGAATGTAAGTGTCTTCCTTTTGTTTTCTTATTTTAAAGATAAAAAAGGTTGTAGTTGAGGCTCCAATATAAATCAAGTTTTTTTAAGAAATTTATGAGGCATATAAGTGGGGCCTAAGAGTAAAAGGCAAAATCCATAGATATATCATTATAAGAAGATTTGATGATGTCGTTAAGATATAGGGTATAGAGTTACCTTCACCATATCTTGGTTTCTTTCTAAATTTGCTTTCATTTAATTGTATCTGAAGTTTCCATTTTCATTTCAGTTTTGCTTGGTACGCACTATGCAGCAATTAGTGGGGATGAGTTTACTTTTATTCAAAGTCATACATCCGTGTAACTAGCAATATTCAAATAAGGTTGATTTAGTAATAGTCGAAAACTGTCACTAATTTAAAAAATTGTTACAAATATGTTATAAATTCACTAAATCGTCACAAACCCGTTACAAAAACCGTAGCTAGTAAACTCATAACAAAAAAATATCGTCATCAATCCCGTAACTAATTTGACAATTTTTTTATTTTAGCGTAGCTGGTATTAATTTGGAATCATAATACTGTACTAGCAAATAGCAATAATACGAGTGAGAAATTACAATACATGATCGAAGTCATAACGAAACATGTTTTCTTTTCTCCATCTATGACCCTATTGTGTGACAAATGAACCAGTTTGCTCCAAATGAAGACTACTGGCCATATCATTGACTATTATAAAGTTAAATTTCGTCATCACATAGAGCTGAATTTGTATTTCATCATCTATATGTAAAAATACATGGCATCGTTTACCATCATAATTGTTGTATATTTACTTGCGGATGTTTTAGAATTCCAATAAGTTTATCGTACGTATATTTTTCTAATCTCTATATTACGAGTAACTTACGGAATAGATTTCTTCAATCCATTTTATATAAATAAGTTGAAGCATTTAACATCATATATTAACGAGTTCTCTTTTTGACTATTTATTTCTCTACTTTTCTCTCCATATATTAATTAGCTTTTGCTAGGAGATTAGGTTATAAAAATTAAAAAATAGGCGGAGTTTCTTATTCTTGATCGACCTTTGGAGCTTTCAAAACTTTGGTACAACTTACTAGAGGAAAATATTTCATGGACAAACTTCTACAGGGAATTCTTTTGTTTACGGCTCATTTGTTGGTGTTCGACGCATAGGAATTTTTTTTCATGAATATTTTGTGGATATTTAAATTATTAGTTTTGCACATTTGAAATTAATGAAGTATATACATATGACCGTAGCTTAGTCATAAAAATAAAATTAAACAAACAACAACAACAATATCATCATCAATGTTATTAGTGAAAAAAAAGCATGAAATTTTAAAAGTACAAGTGATCCATTAAGTAACCTATAGATAATTTTCTGCTTAAAAATAACAGTATAATTTGTACATTATATTCATATAGTATATTATCAAATCGATAAATAAATAAATAAAAATATAATAAATGGAATCTCAAAATATAAAATGTGTTGTAAGATTATTGGACTCTTGGGCTTTTCCTTAATGGGCCCAGGTGGGCTTGTAACCCTAACCCTCTATCTATATAAAGAGGGCTAGGGGTCTTGTATTTATTCATTCATCCACACATTCCTTCATTAATAAGACTATATTGTTCCCCCTCTCTCTCTACTTCTATCTCCCTAAATACATAGCTAATAGTGTATTACAACACGTTATCAGCACTGCTCTCGGAGATCGAAGTACGGATTTTTAATATTTTGCTATATCGACCTTCACCAACATACCGTGCATAAGGTAAATAATTCTAAATCCCGGCTTGACAGCTAAATTTGTAATAATACGTGAAAAGTTAGCCGCATGATAACCATTGATTTGTTGTCTGTGATTAAACAAACCTGCCATGTACTAAATTTACTATATCAGCCACATGTAAAAAACTAAAGCATGTTTGTACTAGTAGTGTATGTTACAGCCACACCTTTTTTGTTAAAGGAATTTGTTCTGATTATTTAATTGGATTCTGATTAGTTTTATTTAAATAAGTACTACCTACTACCAGTATGTTACTGCCGAATGTTTGTACTACCTACTACACGTATGTTTCCTGCGTATTACTATGCACGAATTGAAATTGATAATGTTACAGCAATCCTGCATATGTTTTTTAAAAAAAAAAAAAAAAAAAAAAACAAAAAACAAAAAAAAACTCTTACTGTGTATCATGAATATGTTGTGAATAGTGTATGCATGTTTACTCAATTGGTAGTGTAGAAAACACACATATACCCGGAAAACATGTATTAATATGTCGGATTAAATCTGTAACAAACTGAAACGTATGTACTGATTGGTAATTCTCTGAAAGCTGTAAAATTACTCAAGGACTAAACTGAAACTTGTCTGAAATTCCGGACTGTATATGTAATAATGCTGTAAATAGATATATAGTTGCTGAAATTACACGCATGGTCCTGTAGTATAATACTTATACGAAAACAGTACATATGGTTGATAAAGATACAATATTTGGTAAATATACACACACATGCATATAAATTTTTTTATTAAAAGGCAAGCGTATAAAAATTGCATGTTAATTGAATAAATTGATATGTTTCCATGTAAATTTAACCCATTTGCATGTTAAAATATTTTTTTACCATATATAGAATTGATTGGTAATTAAAAATATATTACTTCCTTGCATGTTAAAACTACCATGTATAGAATTATTCATATGGCGATAAACATAGATAATTGATTGATATCTTGTTAGCATAATCATATCTTTTTGATATTACCATATATATAAATATCACATATGTCAGTAAATTATTAGATTAGATCTAATTGATTTGATTAATATGTTAGAATCTTCATGAATTGATTGATAATCTTAAATAGATTTGATTTGATATGTTAGAATCTTTATAGATTGATTGATAATCTTAAATTGATTTGTTTATAACACCAAATCTATTGCATGATTAGATAGATTCTAAAATATATTTACTGCATGTTTATATATATATGGTTAATCTAGATATATATTGTCTATTTTATTAATTTTATTGCCATATATAAAATGCGAAAATCGTATATATTCACATTTAAGTTGGAAAAATTATGAATCTTCCCCAAATAGGCTCACCTATTTGGATACGATGTCTAGGAAAGATAAAGGCGGAAGTCGTTCTCCTAATGAGGTCGGTTTTTAAGAGGCATTCGTGCCCACCCCCCTCACCGTCTTTCCTGGTCGTGTTCAAATAGAGCTACCGAAAGGGGTTGAGTAAATAATAATTTCCCCGAATGTGTCTATATAGATATGTATTCGCCGAATTGGTGTCTCAGGATCGACCTGTCGTTCGATCAAAGAGAACCTCTTCACTTAAAAGCAAAACTTGTTTTTCGAACCTGTCGTTTCGAAATAAAGTTTGTGCTTATACAAACCATAAACATATAAACCAGTTGTTTTATATGATGACTAATCCAGTCTTTATTTTCTTTTCTCCTGTTGTAGAAAAATGTCAATCAAGCTTGACTTTCCAATTTTGGATGCTGCCGGCAAGAACTACTTGGATTGGAGTCAGGATATCCAAAACCATTTAGATGCCCAAGGCTTATTGGATGTCATATATGATGAGGAGGAGCGTGAAATGGAAGTAACGCGTGAAATGAGTGCTCGGGCGATGATTCTGTTTCGCCGCCACTTATCAAACGCCATGAAATCTGAGTTCATAGCGACCACCTCACCAAAGGCATTATGGGACTCTCTGAAAGAGCGTTTCGACCACCAAAAGACCATTTGGCTTCCTGAAGCCCGCCGTGATTGGCTGAATCTGCGATTTCAGGACTTTGAAAGCGTTGAAAAATATAACGCTGAAGTATGCAGAATTCGTGCTACTCTCCAATACTGTGGTGAAACGCTCACCGACAGTGACTTATTGGAGAAAACGTACACCACATTTCCTAGTTCTGACATCTTGCTCCAAAAGCAATATCGTCAGTCTAAATTCACCAAATTTCCCGAGCTTATCACCCAGTTGTTATTGGACGAGAAGAATAGTCTCATTTTAATGATGAACAGTAATTCTCGTCCTGCTGGTTCAAAGGCAATTCCAATGCCTGATGCTAATGCTGTTCGTGGACCTCGTCCACGATATGGGAAACGAGAAAAGGGCCAGTCGTCCCGTCAGCCAAGGAACAGGGATGAGCGTAATGCTCGTCCAGCCAAGCGAGGTTTGGACAATCGTCCGAACCGAGGACCTGTGGCTCCTCCTAGGCAGTCTCGTGGTGGTAGGAACAATCGGGCCAGTCGTCCCAAAGCAAGAGATCCGGCCGCTTTGCCAACTCTGTGCTATAAATGTGGTGGAAATGGTCATATGCAAAGGACTTGTAGGGCAACTCCCCAAGAAGTCGAAAACTACCACAAGGGTAGAAGGGTCGAAACCAACATGATTGAAGCTAGTGCAAAAGAAACTCTTGAGACCCCTGACTTTGAGACTCACATGGAAGAATAAAGTTTTTTTTCTTCGTTTCTTTTAATAATTGAGCTGTTTTGCTCCTGGATTATGTTATTTCAATTCCATTTCGGATTATGTTTTTTCCTTTGGATATTGTTCATTTCTTTTGGATTATGGTTTGTTTTATGGATAATGTTTTGAACATTTCTCGTATAATTTAAAGTTATTTCATTGAGCAATTCCTTTTTATACGTGTGACCGACTTTAAATTATTTTACTTTTAGGCATGTATTGTGGGGCAGTTGATTGTCTGGTTGATAGTGGCACTACACACACTATCTTAAAAGATAAATCGTTTTTTATCAACTTTACGCCTAAAGTAACCTCAGTGACAACAATTTCGGGCCCGTCGACCCTTGTTGAAGGCTTTGGTAAAGCTAAATTCACGTTGTCAAATGGTACTCCTGTTGAAGTATCTGAGGCCTTATATTCTCCGAGGTCCAGTCGTACCTTGTTGAGCTTTAAGGATATCCGAGAAAATAAGTTTCATCTTGAAACTGCTCGTGAAAATGGTATTGAATACCTTCACATTACCTCCACTCAATACGACCAAAAGCGTATTCTGGAGAAGTTGAGATGTCTTTCAAGTGGTTTGTATGTTACTACAATCCAAAACTTTGAAAGCAATCTAATCATTCGGCGGGCGCCGATTGATGAGAGCACTTTTATGCTATGGCATGACCGGCTGGGACACCCGGGTCAAAATACGATGCTTCGAACGATGAACGCATCTCATGGGCATCCTCTTGGAGGAAAGAATTTCGTGATTAATCCGAAAAGCCTATGCCAAGCATGCTCGATTGGAAAGACTAATCTCAAACCAATTCGTGTGAAACCTACAAAATTGGTTTCCCAATTCCTTGAAAGAATTCAAGGAGATATTTGTGGACCTATCCAACCAACTTGCGGACCATTTAGATATTTCATGGTTTTGGTTGATGCATCGACAAGATGGTCACACGTAGCTTTGTTGTCCACAAGAAACGCAGCGTTTCCAAAACTCCTAGCCCAGATCATTAAATTGAGGGCTCATCATCCGGATTATCCGATAAAGTCTATTAGACTTGATAATGCCGCGGAGTTTACATCGAAAACTTTCGATGACTATTGCATGACTTTGGGAATTAATCTTGAACACCCAGTTGCGTATGTTCATACCCAAAACGGCCTTGCAGAAGCTTTCATTAAGCGATTGCAAATGATTGCTAGGACTTTGGTTATGCGCACCAAACTTCCTATTTCTGCGTGGGGCTATGCCATTTTGCATGCTGCTGCGTTGGTCCGTCTGAGGCCCATGGCCACCCAACCACTATCTGCGTACCAGTTGGTAACTGGATATGAGCCCGATGTCTCACATTTACGCGTGTTTGGGTGTTTAGTCAATGTTCCAATTGAGCCGCCTAAGCGTTCCAAATTTGGACCTCAGAAACGACGGGGCATATATGTCGGTTATGAATCCCCGTCCATAATACGCTATTTAGAGCCCTTGACAGGCGATCTCTTTACCGCTAGACATGCGGATTGTGACTTTAATGAGACACTCTTCCCGTCGTTAGGGGGAGAAATGCACGTTAACGTTGATAAGGAACGACGTGAATTAACGTGGCATGTACCCACTATGTCTCATCTAGATCCCCCAACTGCACATAGTGATAAGGAAGTGCAGAGAATCCTAGGTCTGCAAAATGTTGCAAATCAAATGCCAGACGCATTTAATGACCTAGCGAATGTCACGAGATCACATATACCTGCTGCAAATGTGCCTGCAAGGATAGACGTCCCAGTGAGACGCCATGTTCCGTTTGAACACGTTGCTCCGGTTGTACCCACCGAGCAAAGGACGCTGCCGTCGGCCGTCCAGTCCGCCGCCCTTCTGAAAAAAAGAGGAAGGCCGTCCGGTTCCAAGGATGTTCTGCCTCGAAAGAGGAGAAATCCTGTCGCATCTGTTTTGCCACACGAGATCATTAAGGATCACGGTGATGTATTAGAGAAGCGTGTTCCAGATGAAACACTAGTTCCTAATCATCATGATAACCTCGAAATATCTGTCGATTATGCTAGTTTAGACGATATTTTGAAGCGAAACGAGACTGTCATCGATGATGTGTTCATATACGCAGTGGCCACTGACATTATGAACAATGATGACATGGAACCTCGTACCGTTGCTGAGTGTCAGCGAAGAACGGACTGGCCTCAATGGAAACAAGCAATCCAGGCTGAATTGGATTCCTTAACGAAACGAAGCGTGTTTGGACCTGTCGCTCCAACACCGCCCAATGTTAGACCAGTTGGTCATAAATGGGTTTTCGTAAGGAAGCGTGATGAGAATAATGAGATTGTTAGATACAAAGCTCGCCTTGTGGCGCAAGGTTTCTCTCAACGCCCTGGAATTGATTACGATGAGACGTATTCTCCCGTAATGGACGTTATAACGTTCCGCTACTTAATCAGTTTAGTAGTTTCCGAAAAACTGAATATGCAGCTCATGGATGTGGTCACAGCGTATCTCTACGGGGATCTGGACACAGAGATTTACATGAGAGTCCCTGATGGACTTAAGTTGCCTGAATCAAGTAGTTCCCGTCCACGGAACACGTTCTCGATTAGACTGAGACGATCACTATATGGATTGAAACAATCCGGACGGATGTGGTATAACCGTCTAAGTGAATACTTGATCGGCGTGGGATATGTTAATAATGAACTATGCCCATGCGTGTTCATAAAGAAATCCACTTCAGGATATGCGATTATCGCAGTCTATGTAGATGATATGAATCTCATAGGAACCTCGAAAGAGTTGTTCGAAACTGCTGAAATCCTGAAGAAGGAATTCGAGATGAAAGATCTTGGGAAGACACGGTATTGCCTCGGCCTGCAGATCGAGCACCGTAAAGATGGAATTTTAATCCATCAAGAAAGTTACACCCAAAAGGTGTTGAGGCGCTTTAGTCATAGTGATGCTAAGCCGTCCTCTACTCCCATGGTCATCCGCTCTCTAGACATTAATAAGGACCCCTTCCGTCCAAAGGAGGACGATGAAGAGATATTGAGCCCTGAGTGTTCATATCTGGGTGCAATAGGCGCACTATTGTACTTGGCCCAATGTACTAGACCGGACATCTCGTTTGCTGTGAATTGTCTAGCTCGACACAGCACCGCGCCAACACGCCGCCACTGGACTGGCATAAAAGACATTTTCCGTTACCTTAGAGGTACTACGGACATGGGCTTATTCTATCCCTTTGCGTCGAGTGGATCTAGCTCCATTGATCCTCGAAATAACGCAACCCTTGTCGGCTATGCCGATGCTGGTTTCTTATCAGACCCGCACAAGGGACGTTCCCAATCTGGTTATGTCTTTACCATTGGGAACACGGCGATATCCTGGAGGTCTCGTAAACAGACTCTAGTGGCCACTTCGACTAACCACTCCGAGCTACTCGCGCTCTATGAGGCGACTAGAGAGTGTGTCTGGCTTCGAGCAGTTATTGGTCATATTCGAAGCACCTGTGATCTAGCTTACGATCATGATGAACCAGTTGTTATTTATGAGGACAACACCGCTGTGATTGATCAAGCGAAACATGGTTATATCAAAGGTGATGCCACTAAGCATATTGCGCCAAAGTTGTTCTTCACACATGAACAACAAACGCTTCAAAAGATTGAAGTGAAGCATATTGGTTCAGAGAATAACCACGCTGACTTGTTCACCAAGTCACTGCCAAAGCATTCTTTTCAGAAGCACGTACGGGCGATTGGCCTACGTAGGCTATCTGAGCTACCTTAGAGCGACATTTTATGTCGGAGTCGAAATCCTCGCACCCTGTCGTGTGCAAGTGAGGGGGAGCATCCTGTTGTATGCATGTGTACTCTTTTTGTCCTTAGTATAAGGTTTTTCCCACTGGGTTTTCCTTGACAAGGTTTTTAGCGAGACACGTTCCATGTTATACCTCACTAAGGATTGCCTAAATCAGGGGGAGTATCCTGTCGTATACTTCTTACCACTGTGTACTCTTTTGTCCTTCGACCAGAGTTTTTTCCCACTGGGTTTACTCTGGCAAGGTTTTGATGAGACACCTGTTTTGTGGTTGATCCCCTACGACTACCACTGTTGCACTCTTTTTCCTTCGATCAGAGATTTTCCCATTGGGTTTGCTCTGGTAAGGTTTTGATGAGGCACACTGTTTTGTGGTTAGTTACTTACATAGTATTTTGGCATATATCATTCAGCTACACAAATTCTCTTAGGTACCGGTTTTGTCCCACACCGGGTTTTCCGGCCCTAAGGTATTTATGTGTTTAGCACTGCGAATGAACTCGACTCAGATCGACTGCATGAAGACGAAGAATTCAAGACGTCCAAAGGGGGAGTGTTGTAAGATTATTGGACTCTTGGGCTTTTCCTTAATGGGCCCAGGTGGGCTTGTAACCTTAACCCTCTATCTATATAAAGAGGGCTAGGGGTCTTGTATTTATTCATTCATCCACACATTCCTTCATTAATAAGACTATATTGTTCCCCCTCTCTCTCTACTTCTATCTCCCTAAATACATAGCTAATAGTGTATTACAACAAAATGGAAATAATTAACACTAGTATATTTGCTTTTTGTTATTAATTATACCATAAGATTCATGATAATCTGATACAATTTTTTCGAAAATATAATGCAAATTCTCGACAATCTAATGCAAATTTTTGACAACATAATAGAAAATATAATGCAATTTTTGTGACAATATAATACAAAATTTTGACAATCCAATAACTTTTTTTTGTAATTTAATATAATTTTTTTTGACAATATAATGATTTCTTTTTGACAATCTAATAGAAATTTTTGACAATCTAATACAGTGTTTTTGACAATCTAATGCAATTTTTTTGACAATCTAATAGAAAATCTGATACAATTTTTTTTCTAATTTAATACAAATTTTTTGACAAACTAATACAATTTGTTTTGACAATCTAATACAAATATTTTGAAAATTTAATACAAAATATAATTTTTTGAAAATCTAATACAATTTTCTTGACAATCTAATACAAAAAATATGACAATTTAATACAATTTTTTTGACAATCTAATACATTTTTTTTAACAATCTAATACAATTTTTTTAAAAATCTAATATAATTTATTTGGTAATATAATAGAGAATATTATGCAAAAAAAATTGACAATTTGATTCAAAAATTTTGACAATCTAATACATTTTTTTTACAATCTAATACAATTTTTTTGACAATCTAATACAAAATTTTAAACAATCTAATATAATTTTACATAATAAACTCTTTCTCGCACAGATTATAATCATTTTTTTAAGCTATAAGCTATTTTTTACATAATAAACTCTTTTCCACATAAAAAATAGTAACTTTTTAAGTTTTAAAACTGATTTTAAGCTATTTTGCATTTAAACTCTTTTATGCACAACTTAAAAGCTTACAACCTTGCAACCAAACAGGCCTTGAAAAACATTTTAATCGAACATGCCTTAAAAAAGTGCAACGAAACAGGCCTTAAGAAAATACAGACAAAAAGGACTTAAAAAAGCACAATCAAGCAAGTCATTAAAAGCACAAGCAACTAAACAGTCTTAAAATAAGTTTGCAACCAAACAGCCCTTAAGAGGGTGGCGAGCGGGCCTATCTGACGAATGCAATCACAGATCGGAGGGGCGGAGATAATGCTCTTATATATATACTAGTAATCGTTCCTCACACGTTGCGTGTGTGACGCGCAATGCAATTAAAATATAAAAAATAAGTGTAGTTATGATACAAATACGTGGATAATACAAAAAAAAATAGTATAATACTTAAAATAATGTTTGGTTGTTAAAGAGTGACACATAGTGTTATTAGTTGTTATTTTTTATTTTATTTTTTTATTTTTTTATGTGAGCATGATATTATTGTAATTAATAAAAAAGTATAGGGGTGTTTTTGAAAAAAAATGGCTAAATTGGACAGTCTCGTTTGACTTGAGTTGACTTATTATAATAGAATGATGTATATATACATATATATGTATATATGTATATATACATATATATGTATATATCTGTTCGCCGGAGGAAGAGAGGGAAATTAGGCGGCGTGGCTGAACTTGTTCACCGGAGGTCATCCTTCTTTTGCTTGTCGGAGAAGACGAATCCTCCATCATATTTCTTTTCCGGCGAAATAAGTGATAATGAGATTATATATAGACGAGAGAGATAGATACGGGAAAGATAGATCTGGGTGGGAGAAAGAGATGTGGGTTTTTTTAGAGATAGAAAAGTTAATGGGTTAATGGGGAGTGTTTCTTTGTAACAGTCAACTTATTTGACTGTTTATGTAACAGTCACATCAACCACCGTTAGATTAAAAAATGGATGGTTAGATAATATTTTTCAATAACTAATTTATTTTTTCTATTTTCAACAAATTAGAATTTGATAAATTAAAAACAAATTGTACAACACACTAAAAACTCAAATAAAAATATAGAACCCTATGGAGGTTTAACCTAAACTTAAATATTAATCAAAATTTAATTTTTTTATGCATTTGACACATTTTTATGCTAACCGGTTGTGAATCAGTCATATAGTCTGGTAATGGGGAAAAATAGAATTTGTTCTCTTTTATATTTAGTATTATGTGGTACCAAAACCAAATTAAAATGTTTGAAAATGGTAGCTTATGCTAATAAATAATACAAATGGTACTAAAACCTAATAACTATTTTAAAGGGGTATCGGTCTCCAATTTATTCGGAATGGAACATCATAATCCTAAAGGGTTACACGGCCGACTAACATGTGACTTTTCACGTCCTATACGAAGGCATGAGAACTCATAACAATTACTTAAATGATTTAAACTCTAATTTAACAACTTCAAATGATCTTTCTTATTATTAAGTTTCTCGGCGAATAAATGAAAGGAAATTTCAAAAAAAATAATTCGACAACAAAAACGGAATTCTCAAACATAAATAAACGATTGTCTAAAATCTCAAACTTGGCTCTTAAAGCCTTATTAGCAACGCAAAATTTATAAAACTCCTACGAGGTTTCTCTTGTTCCAATTGAATCAAACCCAACTCTAAACACTCATGCGTTACCTAAAAAACATTAAAAACGGGAGTGATAACCTAAACGAGCTTACTGAATAATCAAATCTTACGATAATAGCAAGGAAAAAAAAATAAGTTTGCTCTTCCTTTATTTATTCAAAAATAGTTAAGTTAGATTTAAAAAATTTCCCACTGCATTAGAATATAACTTTTCTTGAAATGAAACTGTACCAATTATTAATAAATAGTTTTCAAATATAATCGATTGGACTTCCCAATCATTCTTGTTTCAAATTTAATTTGAACTTTCCAAATCTGTTTCTTTCTTTCTTTCTTTTTGGACTTTCCGAATCACTTTCTCACTCTTTTCGGACTTTCCGAAATAACTCTCTCTCTTTTCGGAGTTTCCGAAATAACTTTCTCTCTTTTCGGAGTTTCCGAAATAACAATCTTTTCCTCTTTACTTCTTTCTACTTTTCCTTTTTCAGTATTTACTTTTTAACAATCAAAGTATACTTTAATAGATGGTAATAAAAATAATAACTTGCAAACACATTTAAAACATGCACGGGACAGTTAAACTAGTAAAACAAACAACTCACATGTCCAGCGGCTTGTATATAACCGATTTTTTTTCCGCTATAATCTCAATGAAGGGAAATCAAGATAATCATCGGTCATCACAGCTTTCCCTCTCTATTGGTTATATGTGTTTTATTTCTTTTTCTACGACTGTCTTTTTCTTCTCTCTTTTCTCAAGTTTATACAGGGGCTGTAATAGAAACGGGATGAAACGCTCGAAATCACTACTCATGCGTTTTGGGAGTAAAGGGAGGGGTTTTCCGTTTGATTAATTAATACCATTAGGAGAAATATCTAACTGGATCTTTATTGTTAATTTAACTTTTTACTGAATTATATAAAGGTGCTAGTAGTTCTTAACAAATACATTTACCCCTAAAATTAGCTAAATTAGTAACTAGTACTAAGATAAACGGAAATTCCTATGATCATAAAATAAAATAATTACAGGTTCTACCATGGAAGGTGTCCTTAAGTGAAAGAGATACCCTCCCTCACACGGGGTGAATGTGCCGTTACAAGTGGTGAAATGTCCTCAAGTTGGGTAATGTCTCTCTGTACGAACAAGTGTGACAGACGAGAGGAGCTCATATGCGTGCCAGATGGTTTTGTGCATCGGATAGTAATTTTGTGCTTCCCTTATCAGAATATTCCACAAAAGAAAGGATATTTACTTGCCACGAGTATGGAAATATTTCTAAATCTCCAAAGATATGATTGAATTATCAATGGTACATGAAAATTGAAATGATAAAAATACACTACACACAAGAGCTAACCCCGGGGCATATATGGAATTAAAATTGACTGAGGGGCATTGTTTGAAAATCCATTTTCAACCATAGACATTAACTAAAATGATGATGTTAGGGAGAGCCTGCAGAATTTTTTCAGTTTTAAATTTTGGTAAGAGATCAAGCGGAGATTTTATTCTCATTTTTCTATCCTAATTAATATTTAAAGTTGATCTTTAATCTCTCATCCAACAGTCCATGTTTAGCAGTTTTTGTAATACTACAATAGGCGCAGTCCTCCACCCCCTTCCCGCTAACCCCATATTCACCTCTCCATAATACTTTTCTCATTAAAGTAAATTCTTACTTGCCGAAGGGAATTGCAAAAGTGTTTAACAAACAACAATCCTAGTCACACATTCACTAAATTTGCCGAATTGAGAGTATTTGTTAATATACTTCGAACCGTGGTGTAATCATTTATCCGACAAACACATGTTTCTCCAACTAGATTTATTGTGATAAGGTTTTAAGACGCTCATTATATGGTTAATTTAGACGTGTTACTAACTCTCGTGTATTCTTTTCCCATTCGACCAATGTTTTTCATGCTGGGTTTCTTGCTTAAAGTTTTAATAAGTTGACATTTACGAATGAGCATCGACTCCGCTTAACTACTATTCACACTACATAATACAAAAAACTCAAGACATACAAGGGAAATTGTATATGTAATTGTCGATGCTTTAGATTTCTAATCTAAGTATAAGTATAGTCTTCTAATAGTTATGTTGAACCATGAGTTCAATAATTGATTTTGATTATAAGTTTGATTATGTTTTAATGATTTTACGAATTCTCTATTTCGATGATATAATGCTTTGTCTTTTCCAAAAAGAGAAAATGTATATTTCATAATGTCAGAATGATAGAGTACTGAAAAACGAATCCAACGGTTCAAGCGGAACCAAAATCAGAGCTAAAACGAAGAAGTTACGAGTATTCGAAGTATAACGAGAAAACCGAGAAATTGCCAGAAAAAACGACCAATCGTTTTGGACAAAACGACCGATCGTTTTTGGTCCAAAATGTTCCAGTGAGATCGTCTGAAAAACGACCGATCGAAATGACAAAAATGACCGATCGTTTTTGGTCCAAAATGTTCCAGTGAGTTCATGATAAAAACGACCGATCGTTTTTCAGAAAACGACCGATCGTTTTTCTACAGAATTCAAAAACAGCTTTTTTTCTTTTTTTTTTAATAAGTGGCTTTAACCATTGGATAAAGCCCTCAACATATGCCCAACGGTCATAATTCATAAAACAGACTTTTATGGTCTACAAAACACAACCCAATCATCCATCCAAACACAACCAATCAATCCTTCAACCTCTCTCTATCTAAAAACACCCAAATTCTTCATTGTTGAGAAAAAACTCAAAAAGAGGGAAATTGAAAATAAAGCGATACAAGCTCAAACCAAGATCAAACATCATCAAATATCACAAATTAGCTTATTTAGAAGCAATCAAATTGTGAGAGTTGTTTTAATTTCGACAATTTTGTAAAGAGCAATTTATAAGCTCATTTGTGAGTGAGTGTTTGGGTAGAAGCTTTTAAGCCAAAGTGTTGGTTAAAAGTTCTAGGTTAAACACTTGGGTACTCATAGATTGAGGGGGAGTCGTTGACTCGTAAACGTGTTCGCTTGCACTTGTATCAAGAGTAGGAAACTCGGGAAGAGTAGGAAACTCGGGTAGAGGGTGAGCAAATCGATTGATTAGCTCGGTAGGATTTGTAATATCGGGAAGAAATTTTTTAGTGAAATACTCGGTAGCTTGAATACCGAGTAGAGGACGTAAGCGGGTTTGCCGAACATCTATATATCGTGGTGTCAATCTCTTCCCTTACTATTTACTTTCCGCAACTTATATTTTTGTGATTGTGCGCATGTTTCAATTTATTCATACAATATCATCGCATATTTATTATCCCAAATATATATTGAGCTAGTTGGGTGGTTAGTTGCGCTTAGAATTTTAATTCCATGAAAAACGCCTAAAAGCTTATTCACCCCTATAAGGTTTAGCCGCACGGACCAACAAGTTATATTACAAGTTGATCTCAGATTAGGCTCTTATGTACACGAGCGTACTCTGAGTTCAAACGAAAGATGGACATAATTAACAAAGCTCCAAATCATTTTTTTAATATGTGTTTTGTATACCATATATCATTTTGTATAGCGATATATGCTTTAAAAGAAAATAAATGTGAGGTAAAAAGATTTGAACTCATAATCTCTGACACTAGAAATAAAGACTTATCTACTAGACTTTTTTTTTTTGTAATCAACTTATTCACTAGACTAGTGCTTTAAGTTTGATTACATTTACATTAGATATTATATATCTAAAGTTACATATAAATATAATTGGAAAAACCGGAAAAAAACTATTTTTAATTATTGTTCCGGACCAAAGGGTCACTTGACCCACCTTACACACACAAGGGTCCGCCCATGCTTATGTAACACCGCTTATTAATGAGAGGATGTTTAACTCTTTATCTCTCTACTTATCTCTATATTGCTCGGTTAATAACTGATTCACAACAATAACAATTCTTTTGACAATTTGAATTAAAATTAGACATTTGATTCAAATAAAAGAAGTAATGATAAGTTTACAACATGTAATACACTACATAAATCTAGTGTAGAGTCACCACAGAAAAAAGGTGTATAAATAGCGACCGATTTTTGTTATGATTTGTTTAGCGACAATTTGTGATGTTTTAGTCCATTTGTAATGATCTTTTAAATTTGTGAGAATTTCATGAATCTATGACAATTTTATTACGATTATTGCAATCTTATTTTAAAAGTAGGGAATAAAGTGACATATATAAGCACATGTACAGATTTAAGTGTGGGATGGAGGGGCGAGACCGAAGGCCTAAAAAATATCTCAAGAATCAAGGCCTCCGTTTTAGACAAAAAAAAAATATATTTTTATCAATATCATATAACATATAAAAATTCGAAACATTATTTAACATATATTATAGGTGTGTGTCTAGCTAAGATGGTAGAATTATGAATAATTTTTGTATATGTCGTTTGGTAGAGAAGTTCCCAAAGAAACCTATAATATTTGATTGATAAGAACATATTATTATGACATTTAAGTCGATAAACGAGATCATACATATCAGTTCACCTTTTAATTAAAAGTTGAGATAGATGATAGGAAATAAAACCAAATAGTAAATATTGGGGTAAAAAATACGTTTAGTGTACTGTACTATTAATGTTTAACGATTTATGTACTGAACTATCAATTTAAAATATTGGGATACCGAACTACGAAATTTCGTCAAATTAATTGACTAACAAAATAAATTGAGGAGATTGCAGTCATTATATCTCACACTTGGGGATCCATTTTTGACGTATGTTGATATAATTGCACTGATCGTGTGTTAGTCTAGAAAATATGAGTATAATTTCATCATTTTGTCTAACGGTGGGTCATCAATTATGATAAATTTTATAATTTAATATCTCAATTATTAAAATTGATAGTGCAGTAACACTAAACGTATTTTTTTTCCATTAAATATTATACTAAAGTATATATATTACTAGTATAATATTTATGTGCACGGACTGAGATACAGTGACGGAGTCATGATTTTTTTATTTTTTTTTTTGTGTGTGTGTGGGACGATTAAGATATAAACTGCCAGTTTTCTTTTTGTAGTTGAGATATGAGTGTAAAATTATATTTGTGTAGGGTACATACTATATAATGTTACGAGACTTGAACTTTTTTTTTTGAATCCTAACCAATAAAATCATTGGCTTAGTTTTTTTTTTTTTTTAAATGTTCTTGAAATTACTAAATTTTGCTCTAATAATGTTTAAGAAAATATTTCATTACTCGTTACTTAACAATGAATTGGTTAACAAAAATTATTTATTGATTAAATGTACTAACGAAAGGAAGCGAATAAAAACCGATTTGAATTATGATCAACCACTTGTGTTGACGAAAAGAAAAAAATAGGAATGCGTAAAAATAAAAATAGAAGACAAGTATAATAGTTTTTTTTTTAATGTTAAATGATGTTTTAGCTGATTAAACCATTTCATATGAGGATTGAAAAAACTAAATAAACCCTTATTATAATTCAAAACAATGCACCGTATTTGATTTTACAAAAGGTAATAAATTTAACATGTTGATCAAGTTTTTTTTGATTACAAATTATCAATGTTTTTACAAGTTTATTGTGCAAATAATAGGTTTATTATTAAAAAAAGAAAAGGATGAAAAAAGTATTAAAAGGAAGGTTGACGCTAGAAATTTAACCCAGACAGAATCAGTTAGAAAGGGAAATTAAGTTAAAAATTGGGCTAACTTACTCTTTGTTGTTAGATATACTCAAATATATAATTATTATTATAAATACACGGGCAGGTGACCCCTGGTCCCCGCTCCACCACTGCTGAGATAGATACAGTTAGGATTGAGAAAAATTCCTGTGTCCCGACCCGCACCCGATTCGAAAGTTCACGATCCGATAAGAGTCCCGATCCGAAAATGTCAGGTTTTATCCCGACCCGACAAACTTTGGAATCGGGTGACAATTTTGATTTCGTAGTTTGTCTCGACCCGACCCGTTTTTTTAATTAATTTATATCAAATACAAGTGATGAGAATCGAACATTGTACATCTAGCATACAATGTAATCACTCTACCATATGAGATACAATTATTTTTGTTTCATATATTATTTATAATTACATAACTATAATATAGATTTGTATTTTTGAATATATGAAACTATTAAAATAAAAAATATACTTAAATTAAAATGTTATATTGTTATTTCAAAAAAGATAAGTAATCATTATTTTCCGATTATAAAAATTATAATGATAATGTATCTCATTTAGTATGATAATTGTTGTTTGTGTGAATAAAACTAAATACTAAAAGAATATCATAAAAAAAACGTATCGATTTTTCTAATTCATTATTTGTACTTTCACACTATTTTTTCTACTACATGTTATTTTTTTTTCATTTATCAGGAATGTTATTTTTAAACTATAATTATGTTTCGTGTTAATAATCTAACGAAGATTGTTAATAAAAAATTGCGTTGTCGTAAAATAAAAAAAAAAATGAGATAAACCTATTCTGATCATACGGAATTCCGAAAAAGTCGGGTCTCAACTTTTGTCGGGTCGGGGTAGGATTTTTTTTTTCGATTTTAAAAGTAATCATATCGAAATACGAGTTAATTGTTTACGGATCGGGTCCCGACCCCATTTAGTGAGCCCCACATTCGTGCGATAAAAAGCTGCAAAACCCGGACCTAAAAATGATTCCAAAATTGCAACAAACTGCCAAAAATGGAAATAATATTGCGTCTTAGCCAATCCCAATGCATGTGAAAATATTTATACAGAGATAGATATATATAGAGAGAGAGAGAGAGAGAATCAGTAGTGTACGTGGCTCGTGAGAGTCGGTCTGGGATCCGATTTATCAGAAAATATTTTAAATTGCTTTAACTAGATTTCATTCATTTAATTTTCAAATTTTAAAAATCGGATTTCTTTCTTAATGTGTCATAAGATATGGTCCCAATACTTTTAACAGAATGTTATGTAGTCTTATGATTCATATTCCAACACTAATGGTCCTTCAATTTTTTAACATAAGTGTAATACTATTACTTCTATTATTATTACTACTCAAGCTTTTGAACGACTTTAGTATAGGATTAAACTTGACGATTAGCAAATTACAATAAGAAAATAAAAGGAATTAGAGAAAAATGATTTATTCAAAAGCAAAACACTAACAACTATATGCTATTTATAGTTAATCATGCAACAAATATGAGAAAATATTATTTCTTCATTTTATTTATCTTCTCCTAGAAGATAAATCTTTCAGATATAACTCGGTTATACGAGTTCCAAAAGAAAATTTTATCAAAACATGTTTTTTTAGGTAAACTTGAGGTGAATTGTTTCTTTCGCTACCATTTTGTGAGTATAATCTCCTTTGTGGAATAATTTATAATTTGGACATTACGAAAAAACTAAACCTCTGACTAATTATACCTCTCAGAAACTAAAACCATCATCATCGAACTAAGACTTAATCCAATAATTTCGGATTGGCTAGGAAACAGCATCCATCATTTAGTGTACTTGGTGATTAATAGTGTATGGAGTAAACTAATGGTGATTTTATAAATTTTACATGAGGAATATGAGGACTATGGATAAAATGAAAAGAATCCATAATACTCGTATAAATGATGAATTGTCTTTCAGACACACAAACAACTGTGCTTGAGAAATTTGAGTAACTCAAAGATCTTCTCTCAATATTTATGTACTTACCCTTATTCCTCTCTATATACACACACGCAAGCACAATCTTTGCTCAACTATAGGCTCTTTTTTATTTCCATATAATTTGCAGATCTTGACTATACCAAATGTTGTGTAAAATCTAAACTTGGGGAGTAATTTTTGTTACAAAAAAATATTATTATTTTCCTTTATATTAATGTCTCTAGATAATCTGCAATCTACGTATAATATTTTACTTAGTTGGGTTGCTCCTTAATTTTCTAGATTTTGATTTTAATGATTTGAATCTCCAAAAACCTCAGATTTTGATTATTTAATCTTTTGAGAAATCTCATAATTTAAAGTGTCACAGTGAGTTTTCATACATAAGCCCATTTTGGATCCTTATATAAGAAGATCTACTTTTTGTTTATGTGTTTTGTAATTTAGATGGCCAAGGCTAGAAATGGCTCAAGATGATCATAAGCAGAAAAGTGGCAACAACAGTAGTAGTAGTGGAAATAACAAATCCTCAAAAAAACATAAGCAAAAAAAGATCCCACAAAGAGGCTTAGGTGTTGCTCAACTTGAGAAGATTAGATTGGAGGAGCAACAAAAGAAAGATATTGATTTGCAAAGTGTTTTACGAAAAAATGATCCAATCTTAGCACCAAGTTTTAGGCAAAACCCCGTTTCGCAAACCGACAAACCTTTGCCAGATCCCGATTTCAAAAGCAATCATGAATTACCCAAATCATTCTCCAAATTTTTGAATATGGGACAAAATACTTGGGGTAACTGTAAGATGTGGAATGGTGAGCAAATACTTGAAGGCGAGAGTTATAGGTTTGATCAGAGTGGTAGTTTTGATTTTAGGCCTAATAAAAGTGTAATTTATGATTCTGTTCCGGTTTTGGCACCTTCTACAAATGGAATTTCGAGGAAAGAAATGTTTCAGCAGCTAAATTCTACTTCACCAATGGTTAGTCCTTTTTTTAATATTCGTTATGGGCTGCATAAGTTATTTGAAAACCTTTTGATTGCTTATAGCTTGTTTGCTTGAGCTTTTAAAATTTGTTTCCCGTTTTGAATCTTTTGATCAGTGTATTTGGTCGGACAACTAAAAAACTGAGCATTTTGCTTTTCTGGGTGAAGAAGCTGAATGTTGTAATTGAACAGGACGAATCCAGTTTCTTTTTATCAGCCTAGTAATTTATCTTAAACTGGCTTATGTACAATAAAGTTGTCACATTGAAAAAGTTGCCCTTTATTTAAAAGAAAAGGAGTCTTCCTTAATCAGCTGTTTTGTCTCACTTTCTCTTCATTGAAATGCTCTTTTAAGTAATTGCACATAGTAATAAGACATTCAATAATTTCGACTTAAAGTTTTGTATACAGTATACATTTGAACTAACACTTCTCTTCCAAAGGCTTTTAATATACACGTTTGTTTATGATTTCTTTTTTTGCTTTCTGAAATTTGTTTTTTGTGTCTCTATGGTGAAATTTGCAGATGAAAGTCTCATCAGGAAGTTCTTCATCATCGGTAAAAACGTACAATCAGATTGAGCCCCCTTCAAACCAAAGCTTTTATAGCAAACTCTTAACATCATCTAAGTGGCCAGAGGAAGAGAAAGTAATATTCCATTTTATTAGATTTCTGCGAATACTTCCTATGAAATTGTATTCTACTTCTAACTCCATTCAGATTAACTCAGAGAAGCTATTTATCAGCGAAACTTTTGAGCAAAAACAGATTGGTTGATAAAATGTCTATTATAATTATTCTAACGTGGACCTTTAGACATTTAATTAGAAAAATTATAAGAAATCCTCTAAAACAATGTCGATATTTCCTTTTTTACGCACTTGACTATATTCATTTCTTAAAAGAGTAACTGGCAAGCGTAATCACCTTATGTGGTGCTGTTTTTGGTAGATTAACGAGATAAGAATTGAAAATTGACATCAGATTTCATGGTTCTGTAGAGTAATTTACCGTATCCAAATCATTTAGAGCAAAACCTAGCAAATTAAGTATATTTAGCTTAGGGTCTTATAACAAAATATGTTTTTGTCAATATTTTTTCAAATATTCTGATTGCAGATGATTGGTGTGAAGAGACCATACCCTTTTTCTCTTGACCACCCACCTGGACCGACTTTTCCTTGCAAATTTCCTCCTGTTAATTTTCAGTATCCAATTTCTCAAGCAACGGCTAAATCGCCTTCATGTGCCAATGGAGGCATAGTTCATGCTGAACCGCGAAAACCACTTCCCAGGTAAAAGTTACTTTCTAATTTTTGCTTTTGATGAATTTGGTAATGTTTTAGTCGTGTAATGTTACTATCATGAAGTTGTATGAAACTTGCGCATGTTACATTTTACATGTAATTGAATCAAGCTAGTACTGTCTTTTAACTGTGAAAACAGACAATGTCTTTTGGCATTTGTACATTCTTGAAAGGCATATATTTTGTTTTATAAATTCTGGATTAGTTATTACATTATTTTTATTCCACAAGCAAATATCGGAAATTTCAAGCAAAGATTGTGTTCTATTTGTCAACTTGTGAGTTGCGATACATGCCAGTTATAAAGTTCAGTCACAATACTATACTGTTCTGTTCGAACTTGTAGACTAATACCTTAATATAAAGGCTTGTTTGGCTGCAGATTTTAGTCAAATAATCTAGGATTTGAGTACGAAATTGGAGTGTTGTTTGGTTTCTTTCTTATAGGCAAATAGCTGGATTTTGAGCTTGACAAAAACACTGGGATCATCCAGCTTACACATTTCAGTTTTTACAGTGAAGCTCAACTTATAAGCTGATCAATCAGCTTAAATTTTGCTTTTAAGGAAACAAAGCACCTGATCTTGAAAGCTTCAAACAAACAATGTCTAAATTGTTTTATAAGTTAAGCTTCTAGGTTTTTGAGGAGAACAAACCAAAAAACCTTGGTTGAACAAAGACCAACTAAATGCATTGCAATTTATAGGGAAGAAAGCATAAAATCCTGAACTGAAAATCTACAACAAAATAATCCCTAATGAATAATAATGATACAGATGAAGTAAACAAACAACTTATTCACGGTTGAAGCTTATCGGCGGTCGTGCATGAGCATCTCCGTATCATTCCCTACCCTAGTGAGAAAAACGAAACATGATATCATATATAGCTTATGATAAAAAAAATTATTAGGTGATAAATAGAATATATATATGTGTGTGTGTGTATAGTACCAATATTCTTCTTCTTTTCATTTCAGAGAAGCAGCTGGATGCATAAATGTGATGAATGAGATGAAAACTGAGAAAGTAACCAGACAAAAAGGCGATTTAAACGGAGATTTTCTCACATTGGCTCTTCCTAAACCACAAATATCTCATCCTGAAGTACTGGAATCTGGACCGAATTTACAAGTACGATATTAGAACTATATAACTGTTATAACATGAGAATTAATTTTCTTTCCTCTCCTTAATTATCAGCATTCTAAATTAGTTTTTTCGAAGGTGATGTTTTACAAAATTGTTTTTTACTTCTGAGTTAAAATAAAAATTGTAGGGGACAGATTTTTTTTCTTCCGAAAGCATTGTTCTCGAAAGTCCAAAGTTCCATTATTACCGATCCCTGAAATTGATGAAAATGAGTTCAGGAACTAATTAACTTGATTTCGTATATCAGGAAAATGTTGATGGGAAGAATATCTTTAGCTTTTTTCCATGCGCGGAAAATGGCGAAATGACGAGCACTATTACTAGCTGCAGTGGTGATGTAGCAGAAAAGCTTGACCTTAATTTGAAATTATGAAAAGTTTTTATAATTCGTTTATTAATTCTGAAAGACTAGCTTAATTGTTGTTTGATTTATTTCTATCCATCATAGGATAGATGTTCGTTATTCATTTACAGTCATACAGTAACAGATGTATTGAAAAGAGTTGGTTTATTCATTTTATATGTTTGAGGATATGTTGAAGTTCTTTCACAGTGATCATGAAACTGTCTCCGAAATGAGAAACTTGTTTGTCTACAAAGCGTTTCTAATACGAAAGCTCTCGTCTCCTGAAACTCGTAGGAATTCGCTTCGAAACTCTCTAATCTAGAAACCTGCAAAATAATAAATAAATAATATTGAAAACACTTTCTTATTCTACTAATCCTTTCATACAAAGATTCTACTAAACATTCCTTGTGTAAAGTATATAAACAATACATATAAATATAGTTTTTTTCTTCTTCATGCGAGTTTCCAGTTTTGGAGAAGCGACTTGGGATTATTTTATATATAGTCGTTTATTTTAATTTTGTCATTCAATTTATTTACTCGTTTCCAAGACGTCATTTGTGTAATTGACAAGTAATGGGTCCAATATCGTTGCAAATCAATTGCAGTTCCAGAGTTACAGTTTTCTTTTTTTTAAGATTAAACAGACCAATTTGCAGTTTCATTTGTTTAGAGTACGTGTGTTTCTACTCATCCTAATCCTTATTCTTAAAAAATCTTTTTAAAGATAATCGAATTCTATCATTCTACAGTTTTTTTTTGTGTGTTAAGAGTTGACTATAAGAAGCTTAATGATAAGGGATCACAATTCGTTTGATAGTGGAAGTCTATTTTTGTGTGTAGATAATGAATAGTCATTTGTAGTGTTCTTCATTAAGGGGCATCAAATATATAAGGTTGGCTTTTGCCAAAAAACTTTATCTAAGTTTTTTGGCCCTTTTGGGACACGGTATATTTAACCTCCAACCATTTGGGCGAGTAATTTTTTTTAAGTTGAAGTCTATCAACAAGGTATTCACATTTTAGCCAAGCAACTTTTCTGATAATCTTTTAGCATTTTTTACGACGAATTTATAGTACATAACTCTAATTTGGAAAAAAAAAAAACTTATCTGATTTGGATTGAAACTCAATTTTGGTATTTTTCTAAATTCTAAATTCAGTTTGTAAAATTCAAAACTAAATTTTAAAATTAAAAATTCAGTTTTTTTTTTCCAGTCTTTTGCTAACCTTATTAAAGACCTTTTGTAAAAAAATTAGAAAAAATAAATAAATAATTGATTTTGAAATTTTTTAACATAGTTTCTAACTTTTATAATGAAATTTTATAGTTTTTATTATTATTTTTGTTTTAATTTTTTTTTTAAAAACCCTTACAAAATCAAGAAGAGCCAAAAATAAAATAATGACTTATAACTTTTGAAACTCCGTTGCAAACCTTTAAAAGACACAATTTTATTATTTGATTATTTTATGATTTTGTTTGATTTTTTTGGTTTTTCTTTAAAAAAAAATCAAAATCGTAGCTATTAGTTACGAAATACCTGCCCTTTTTAGAAAACCCATCTATTAAACGAGTCTTGAAACTTGAAAAGCGTCTTATACCAAAGAGCAACAATCAATGCATTATATCACGAAGCACCCAATAATGAGAACACCCCACGGAAAATCAATTAAAAGATCAGTCAAGCTGAAAATCAGCACCATTCTTGAATTTTTACATCTCCTAAAGACGACAACAATCTTACAGTAAAGTGTGTGAACTAGAAGATAGTATTTGTTTCTTACAAAATTATTCACTATGCAGTTACCAAGTTTATTACTGCGGAAATTAACATCCAAAAAAGCAAAACTTATTACTATGGCATGCAAATGCAAGTGGTAATTCGAAGCAACTAATACTAACAAAAAAGAGTCATTTAAACTCTTACATATCTTCTACGACCAGCCAAAAACATAGTCAAGTACGTATACGAGCGCAAGTGAGAATGGATATAGGAGAAAAGCGAGTGAAGCTGTCCAAACAGGAAATGTTGTGCGGAAGCTTGCGAATGCCCCCATAACAAGACAAACGATAAGAATAACCAAAACTTCCGACGAGAAGTCCCATATTAATCCCCTGACATAAACTAGAGCTAAGAAAACCGATAAGCAAAGAACATTGTTCATTGTTACTGCTCCGTATAGCTGTACCAGAAACATAACACTTCTATTAGCAATATGCAACATTATATAAATAATGCATAGAGCACCTGTTTGGTTCTTGAGTTACTAAAAACTTTATTATATATGTCGTTAATTGGTGGCACTTCTTTTGAAAAGAAAGTCAACATATAAGCGGGTCCAAAACCTTGTCTGGTTTTCGCTTTATAAGCTCAACTTTTTGTTTAGAAGTTTGACTACATTTGGTTGACCAGCTTCAAAACGGAGGGTTTCTAATTTTCTAACCAGATCAAGCTAACGGATTTTAAGCTAACTAACCTTTTCTTTGAAACTCAACATTCCAGCTTATGTTAGTTTCATGGCTACTATTAAAAGTTTCGATGAAAATGCTTTTGTATAGCAATTAAATATGAATGATGCTCTGAGGGTAGTGTTCAAAACAAATAGACCTACATTTCCAAGCTCACATCGGCCAATATCGAAAGAGAAAACTTATAATGATACCACAATCCGGAATCAGCCAATAGGAGAGAAGAACTATTTAGTTGTGGGAAGGTAAAAGTTAACGCCTTGGCTATTTAGGTCTGCGATTAATAAAAAATGAAATTGAGTTCTCTCTTGAAAAGAAAAGGTTCAAAGCTGAAAAGGCTGGTTTTAGCTCGCAAATGAATTTAGGCTTTGGTGAAAACTCAAAAAGCTTATGCTTATTTACTCTCTGATACTCACACCTCACAGATCAAACATTGGTGAATTTCTTGCAAATCACTTTCACGACGTATTCGCATTTAAAACATTGAAAAGGGAATTTGAATATGACCAGTTCATATGGCCATATCAAAAATTTCGAATGTACAGTCGACCAGATATGGAACCGAACTGCCTAACATATGTAAAATAAATTTAGAAAGAAACTAACCTCAGAAAATGTCAAAGAGGCAGATCTGAGATTCTTTCGGGTAGCAAATATAATAGCAGATACAGCCTCACTGGAGTTGGTAGCTAAAGGCAGTGCAATGAACGAAATGAAAAAAGATGGAATATTTGTAGCAGCAGAGAAATTATCAACAGCATCTACTAAAGGATCGGCAAATGCAGCTGCAATAACAGTCCCCACAAACAGAAAAAGCACCGCTTTTAAAGTGGTTTGCTTTGGATTTTCAACACCCTCAGCTTTTTCGTCACTTTGATCCCTTAAAAGATCATGTTCTCTTTTCGTGTGCTGAAAAAAAATGAAATTACTATCATGATCATGTAGACCAACAAGACAGACATATGTACCTAAATGTTTTTTTGTATAGTTTAGTACATAATGTTAATAGACGAATATGTCAAGGGGAAACGAAATGCCTTAACTACGGTTTCTAACTCTGACTTTACTGCACCTCCACTTGATTCCATTACTGTTACCTATGTAGCAGTGAAAATCTCAATTTCTGTCGAACTGTTAAATAAGCTGCTTATTAAGTAAAAGGTAGATAGGGTGACCTATGTCACTAAAGTATATTAAAACTAAAGGGTCACTTATAAGAGCAATTATCACAGCTACGCCATGAAGTGCCGGCCCGGTAAATATGAATGTCCGAGGCTTAAATATTTTTGATTGCTCGTAAATAAAAATAAATTGTAGTTAAACGGTTTTGAACTCATGACCAAAAAGTTTTAACATTAACTACACAGCCACTAGACTAATGTAACACAATGTAAGTGGATTCTTATTAAAAAGATTATATATAATTAATGTGTTGCCCCGTAAAGATAATGCCAAAGTATTTGCCCGACGCCCAAGTCTTACTCGAGTCGTGGGCGGCCCCTGATGTCACCATGTACTGCACTTACCCAGATCTGCATACATTTTGATCAAGAAAACAATGATTCCTCAACTTTCGTGTCTGTTCCTAAAAATACATAACTAAACCAAAAATGGTTCTCTGTTATGTATATCACCGTTTGGTGGAATGACGTTAGCTAATTTAAGGATGACAAAGGCGGTTATAGGTTATAGCTTAAAATAAAATTAATATAGAGAAGATAAGGAAGAAGTAGTTTTGAAGATGTAAAACGGCTATGTAAAACTTTAACAATTGAAGTACTCACCTATAAAAATTTTATCAATACACTAAATCGTTGTAGTAGTGCGTCCTTAATTACATAAATGTATTTGTTTTAACGATTTAGTGTACTGTACTAACTGTTGTTAACGATTTAGTAGTGCGTCCTTAATTACATATTTTTCACAATCTAAAGGGAAGCTGTAGTAGTGCTCTAAAGTCTAAACTGACAGGGAAATAACTAGAATTGGAGAACAAGATACGAAATTTGATTTTTTTTTTCCAATCAAAATAAACTCTCAGAGGCAGAATGGCTGAACCTACGAACATACCTGGTGAAAGTCATCCAGATACTGTTGAGACGAAGCCATCAATCCCATCGCCTCTATTAGCCATTTCGTGATTCCCTCAACAAACTCATTCGAATCAATTTGGTTATCTTGAGACTGATCAAAATCTCTCATCACTTTCTCCACTGCATCTGTCTCGTCCAAGTTGATCTCTTCTAATTGAATTCCTACTATCAAAGCTCGCAATTCCATGGTTGATATATACCCATCGTTGTCGCCATCAAATGTCTTGAATAACCTGATGAGTACGCCATTAATAATTTAAGAACAAATGTGTGACAGCTGATCCATATTATTCAAAAGCAAAAGCGGCTTTTCAAAAGTTTAACTAAACGTAAACATATACAAGTAAAACATTAGTTTTTCATACAATTAAAAACTATATACACACATACTTATATACATATTATAATATATATCTATGTCCATATTAATATTTGAAACAGTATTGCATAGTTCATATTCATTAATGTCAAAACTATAAAAGAAAGAAAACACATTACTCGGTAAGATTTTGCAGATGTGAAATAAAATCCAATAACTCAAATTTATACCAGAAACACAAATACAAATGGTTAGAAAATATCTACAATCTTTTCTTTCGTCATTTATAGCATGAAATAGTAGCTGTATGCATATGCTTTTAAAATAGTGAAGCCTAAGCTTTCATGTTTTTGGAATGCAAAGGCGCATCAAGCCGTAAAAGTGTAAGCTTTTTAAGTTTGTAAGTATTTTAGAAGAAATGAGCGCTTCTTATTTATGTGGATGAGTAAAAGCAAGTATTAAGACATGTCGAAGTGAATTTTTTTCAAACAAAGAGATACTAGTGTTAGAATGAGGAAGGCTAACTTCTCTAAAACTTCTTTGTTAGGCAAGCCATCATCGCCAATGAGCCTACCAAGATGATCTTGTTTCTTGAGATGTTGTAATATTCCTGATATTACATGCTTGTGTTTTGCAAATGCAAGCTTTCTCTTCTGTATCCAAGGCTGGTAAACCTGCATTTCAAGAAGATAATTTAATAAAAACTTATTCGTTCGCCACCAATATTACAACATCAAAAGTACAGCATGTTATAACAATAAATCATACTAGTGCCACATAAATAATTCACATTCTAACAAAGATGTGAAGTTCGGTGATTTCAAAAACTATAGTATTGCTTTTCCTTCTTTTGAAGAAAAGGGATATATATCTCAGATGTATGATGAAAACGAGTACAAGCCTCGAGGCCTCATAAATATTAAATCATAATGAGCTGAGTAATGATTTATGACCATTACAATATATCCTTCATATGTATGTAAATCACAACATTGTAGTTTAATACTATATATAATTAAAATTAAATCAACAGATATTTTGCAAACAAAAACATATAAATCAACTGATTAGCAGTATACCCTCCGTGCCTTGCTCCCCATTTTTTTTATTTTTGAATACTGAATTTGAAGAAAGGAGTTAATGTAATATTGTCCCTTTACAAGTGAAAATAACAATACCCCATCTTCTCTATATCCATGTAATATTCAGCTCTCGTCTGGTTGCAGCTTTTCATTAATTTGTTTTTTTTGCTTAAAAGTTGTGTACCACATTGGTTGGCCAGATTAAGCTGAGGTTTTCTAGTTTTTTGGCCTGGAAAAACCACGCTATTATTTTAACCTTACCCAGCTTTTGCTTAGAAGCTGCAACTAAATCAGCCCTCTAGTAAAGAAAATTGAGCACATACTTCATACTTGTCCTTGTTATTTGATAGGGACGCTATAGAAAGATTGATGCATTTGTAATATAAAACAAAATGGCATTATTTTACTGCACCTGATAAACACAGTAGGCAATAAACATAGAGACAGACACCACAAGAGCAATCAGGACTGCCACGTGTCGTCCTGAGGTTGAATTCATGATTTGTGGTAATTGGACAACCAAAAATGGTAGGACAGATATTGCCATTATTCTCGCAGAGTAGCTGGTCCAAATATCAGTACTCACACCAGAACCTACAATCGTTGGAGTGTAAAATTTGAAGGATGTAATAGGAAAAATCCTGTATTAAAGTTAATCTAGCTATTTGGATGGAAACAAAACAGAGAAGCAAACAGGCCATTGACGCAATAAGACCTTCGACCAATATTATATATCCAGTAATTAGTAATTTAGGAGTTAGGGATGGTCTCATTTCATCATTAACAGTTGAGCTGGTTTTGTTAAGTTTCAAAGAAAAGCTAGGCACGTCCTAATTTAAGTCCAATTTTCAACCAAACAAAGCCATAGTATTGCCATATCAATTATGTCCCTTCTCGTGCTATGTAACTATGTTCTCTTACCTTAAACTAATTGTTCTACTGTAGTAAACCTGGAAAGGTAGTAATGGACAGTGTTCAGCCTTCAGGTAAAGTGGTAAACTACCACCAATTAGAGTACCACAAAAACATTTTCAAGAAGTGTTTGAACGTTTATCTGTTTCAACTTCAGTCTAGCTATGCCGACCTCACACGGTTTATAACATTAGTATAGAACAAGAATCCAACATAGCAACCAAACCACTTCCAATTCAAGAATTGCTTGTTCCCCTAACCAGGTTTAAAATGACGGGCAAGGAAACATACCAGTCAAATTATATCCTCTTGTATCTTGTCCATCTTTTGCAATGGTATCGTCAATGTCACACTTGCCAACTAGAATGCAAGTTCCCCATATTACTGTGAGAAGCATGACTGTAGAACCAGCTAGCAACCCCATTCCTACCGCGACCTGGCTTTGAGCAGTTTCCACACTTCCAGAAAGTCCAGACACTATCCAAAAACATTGTATTAAAAAGGAAATTCATGGCAGAAAAAACAAGTAAAAAGCAGCATGATTTTCTCTCTCAGTGTATTTGACTAGAAGTTTACAATCGAGTCTCAAGGAAAAAAGATGTATTTCAAGCACAATCACGAAGGAAGGACAGAATCGTATTACCATTTGGGACTCAAGGCAAAAACTGGATATAATAAGCAGGACCACATTTACATTTTTTTCCTTGTATTTACCACTTACTTCACACAATTTAAAGTGAAAAATTACATATTAAAAAAGAAGTTAAAAATCCTCAATACCGCAATACGTTTCCTACTCACCCTTGAACTGCCCATGTTGTTTTATGCAACTAGCATTAAAAAATATATTTTATTAGAATGTAAAATTTCGAGAAAAGTCAAGCCACCATTAGGACTCACATGAACTTCTGCCCCAACCACTGATTTGACTCTATATATAAAATAGTACCTCCGCTTGATCTACTTAAGTTTACATTATGATTTACATGATCTTCATAAACGCTACATGTGTTTCCAGCTGTTCAACTTGATCCATATGCATTAATTTATCTACATTTTCCACCATCACGTAATCCCATGGAGTACTAGATACTTAACTAAACTAAACTACGATCAATGACCATCTACAAAATTTTAAAATTTTAAATGAAGTCATGGATTGAGTCATCTTAATAGTTTTTTTTTTCTTTCTTTCAAAAATACCATGACATTTCAAGCTAATAAACTGTAATACCCCTGTAATTCAGATTTATAAATATATACCATAATATTTGTTGAATAAATAAAAGTCTTTATATAACTACTCTTGTAAAAAAAGAGAGAAATAATATATATATATATATATATATATATATGCAGCTATATTCAAAATTAAGTAAACAGTGGGACCAAACTCTGCAGGGGAAATCTATATAACAACTTACTGAGTTGAGTTGTGATCAATTTTCTCGAGAATTTCATTTCGTTACCAGACTTAAGTTTCCCCTGACAATTCCGCGTACTAACATCGCAACTGTATAAGAAGGTGGTATAAATATCCCAAAGTATTTTTGTCACTTATTTCTCTACCGATTCGATACAGCTTAAGCTTGACCCCTTCAGATCCATTACAATTACCAGTTGATAGTCACCACTTAGCTTCCTAACCCCACGACCTACCTAGCTCCGCCCTTAAATTTTTTTAATACATAAATACAGCTACAGAAAAAACCTATTTTCTAGATTGCCGTAAATGAAAACATATTCTCAAAATTTATCAGACTTAAACATTTTATTCATGTGATACAATTTTGAGATTTTTATTTTTATTTTCCGTGCAGTGATTACATATATACCCTCAAGTATGAAAACTATGCTTTTTAAGCATTCGAAACAATTTCATTTAAAATTCGACAAAAAAGCATCAAAGCATACAAAATTTCAAACCAAAAACCATTCCTTACTTATAGTTGAGGCTATAAGTGTAAATAAGGAGTATGATTTAACGACCAAAAAGTATTATTTCAAAAAATAAAAATATAAAAGGGGACACTTATTCTAGGAGTTACGTGTATCAAAATGGAAATCAGGACAATTGAAACATTCCGTGCTTTTAACCCAACTCAAGCCGAAGAAACTTATTCAATGGTTACCGCTAACCGCTTTTGGTCCCAAATCATAGGTATATCAGGACTATAAAAAGAAAAGAGTGGAGTAATAAAAACGGTACTGAGAATGAGCATGGCATCAGGAAGCGCCCCAAGCATGGGCAAGAAGAGTCCTCCGACGATCCCAGGCCCCAGTATCTCAAGCAAAAGCTCACTCCCTCCCGACAAATAAGTCGCGGCGACAAACATGAAATATCCATAAACCATTATCAAAAACAAGTTCCCTAGCCCTGTTCTTGTGCAGGGCAAGAACCCGTACGTCTCCTCGCATGACTCGGGTATTTCTTCACTGTCGGATAAAGTGTTAAGTCGGATATTCGATGGGATCGGACGGCTGAGGACGGAGGAGGAGAGGAGGAAGAATATGAGAGAGAGAGTGAGCACTGTTGACTTGTTCCCCATGCTGATTCGTTTTTTTTGTTAAGTGTCTATGTTTGTGATAAGTTACTTATTAGCCTTTTGTGTACTAACTATTTTATATTTTGAGAATTTACGCGTCGCTTACGTTAACTTTTTGGACCTTGTAATTATGATTATATAGCCTATTCGGGGTTTCCAAAGAAGGAGACAAGTTATAGTAAATTACACGGGTTGTTCCCAGTTACTTTGGACAAGCTTTGTTTGGCCCTTCTTGGTTGTGATTGAATAAATTAGTAGTAATTGTTAACATGGCCACTTCCCAAAAAAAATTTTATGTAAGATACGAGACATAAGTTGGGCAAGTCGAAAGAGTTCTGCTACGCTAACATATGTCCTCGGACACGTAAAACAAAATTTACTAAGAAATATTTCATTGAATTCGGATTTACACTTTGACGCGAAAAATTCAAAATTTATATAGAAAACAATTTAAATTAAGTTACTAGTATTTATGACTTAAGATTTATTTTTCTGAATTAATATTTATAATTTACATCGATAAAAAACTATTATCTAAATTTGAGTGCCCATGTTGTGTCTTGAATTTTCAAACTTGGTTCTCCTACCGTGTCCAACCACCGTATGTGTCCATGATACGTCAATGAAAGTTAAACAATTATGTATAAAGTTATTGATTTTGATGCATTTTGTAGGAGAATTAGTATTTTTGTTTGCGTGTCCAGACTAGTAATTATTAAATTTGAAATGAATTGGAAACTGAATCAATTTGAGACAAGCTTATCTTAGTTTTAAACTTTGAACCGAGATAGAAGAGGACCAATGATATATGAAACGTATAAGGAGGTCGGTCGGCGAATCTACCGAGGCATATCCCCCTGTCATATAATGTCACACGTTGGAAACCTGAGGATCGTTACAACTGTAAATGAAAGTACAAGCTTCAAATAAAGTTTCGTAATGAAAAGTAATTATTTAACTTGAAAATTGCGCGTGGATTTCGCGTAAGAACTGTGTGGGACAGCCAGGAAGTTGTTGTATAAAAATTACCAACTTTTTTTTTTTTGAAATGACCAACTTGTTTCTTTATCACATGTTGAAGCAATTAGGACTTGGGGTAATTAATCTGAAAATAAAAAGGGAAAATTATTAAATAGTATACAAATTTCAAGGCATATTCGTCTATTTATTTTGGAAAAACTACAACTCTGTAAAACTCAAACCAGGGCCTGACTTATATGAGGCCCCGGGAACTTATAAACTAGAACTTTAATGTATGTTCCACAATTTTTTTATTTATAGTAAATGTGTAATATTCTTTCCTTGAAGGTGATATAGCATTTAACAATACTAAATGCATAAAATATTTTGTCTATTCATAACATATTTTGTACTGTAATAATTAATATAAAATTGATAGACTAATATTTGTAAAACAACGAATTAAACTGATAGACTAATCCAAAAAAGAAATAGAAAAACCTAAGGAGAGGGAAAGTGGCAATAGGTGATCCCGCTTATTGTAGGAGCTAGCCAAGGTCAGGTTCAATTATACTTTACAACTATATCTTTAATACATACCGTATATACATACAATATTCAGGAAAAAAAAAACACTACAATAAAAAGTTTATTTAGCACTAAATGAACTTTTTATTGAAGGTAAAGTTTGCAGACATTCTTTACTTACTCTAGGATGGAATTTGTACCATGACCTTGTTAATATAAATCCATTGAGAAAATAACAAAGATAACAATAGTACATGGTGACATACCGAAATACATGTTAGTTCGTTTAATACTTCCTCTCTTCAAGAGTTTGTTTGTGGAGATTAGGCATCTCCCAAAATCCCGACCCGACCCGTGTCCTGGGGTGTACATGATTCGGAATTTCCCGATCCGAGAATAGTCCCGACCCAAAAATGTCGGGTTTCGTTTCGACCCAACAAACTTCGGAATAAGAATCGAACATTGTACATCTGGCATACAAGGTAAGCACTCTATCATATGAGCAACGATCCTTTTTGTTTTATATGTTAGTTATAATTATATAAGTATAATACAGATTTATAGTTTTGAATATACGAAACTATTAAAATTAAAAAATATACTTAAATTAAAAAATTATATTGTTATTTTAAAGAAAGATAAATGATTATTATTTTCTGATTATAAAAATTATAATGATAATGTATCTCATTTAGTATGATAATTGTTGTTTGTGTGAATAAAACTAAATACTAAAAAAATCTGATAAAAAACGTATCAATTTTTTTATCCACTCCATTATTTGTATTTTTACACTATTTTTTCTACTGCATGTTAATTTATTTTTTCATTTATTAGGAATGTGATTTTTAAACTACAATTATGTTTCATGTTAATAACATGTTTAGACTTCTCAAATGAAAATTATTAATAAAAAATGACGTCGTCGTAAAATAAAAAAAATATGTCGGAAGATTCAGGATAAACCTACACCGACCCTACGGGATCCCGAAAAATTCGGGTCCCGACTTTTGTCGGGATCGGGATATTTTTTTTCACTTCCAAAAGTAATCGGGTCGGGATTGAGCGTTTACGGATCGGGTCCCGACCCTAACTCACCCCTACTTGTACTTCATTTACGTTCCTATTAGTATATAACTACGTTTTGATTTCTTTAATTGGTGTCGTTATATAATTTCGACTCTAATTTCAGTCCTTGTTACGCGTTTATACTTTATTTCGATCGTTTATATTTGGGTTATTACAATTGGTACCAGAACTGTTCGATCTGGAACGCACAATGAATACAAATGCAGCAGTTACAGTTTCAAGCGATTTTAAAGATGAGAATGCAGTTTTTCAGAATTTGGAATATGATTGGGAATTGGATTGGATAGGGAATGGGCAAGAGAAAATTAACAAGTTTAATGAAGTTTTTCATTTTAAACAACTCAGATCTGTAGAGGAGTATAAAGTTGAGTTCGAGAACTTATGCAACGAACTGTCAAACATGCCGATTTCTGTCAAATTTGGAGCGTTTGTGATTGGTCTAAAAAAATATATTATATATGCAGCGAGATCATACAAGCCCATCAACTTGACAATAGCATACAAAATCATCAAATTTGAAGAACAAAAGTCTAATGTGTTGATAGAAGTTGATAACACAATTAGAAATCGTTCTTCACATAACCAAGACACGGTTCGAACCACAAATCATTCATGTGTTCATAAGGGCCTATATATAGCTGTAGACGACACTGAGTATCGTGGTAATCATGTTAACATTGGTATGTTATACAAGCCTGGTGGTGTGTTTCAGAAAACATTGGTTTAGTCGGGGCAACAATCGAGAATCATGTTTTTGATCCGGGAAAAGATGAGCAGTCCTATGAAAGAAAGGTTGATATTAGTGGTTATTTTGTATTTGAGAAATTCTCTTTTTAAGGATTACAATGAATGGTGTAACCGTGTTCAAACTATGGGAAATCAAGTTATGAATTCAGAAAAATTTGAAAAGAATTTTCGAGTTACTCATTGTGATCGGAGAATAAATGACATTGTGGGGAAATTATGGTGTTTTTATACATGGATAAATATTCTGATTAGTGAGAAAACATATCTTTATATCGAGTTCTTTCGAAAATTACAACTATTGGAAGATCTCAACTGCAACCATAGTGCCAACGACCCGATCATGAACTTACAGAGTATGGTATGAAACAATGAGCAAAATGAGTCATTTTTTATATAACAATTGTTCTTTAGATTAGTTTCATAGGAACAGATTTGTTACCCAAATTTGGAGGTTAAACTTACAACCTATGTAGCATTTAAATCAAGACCGGCAGAAAAAATGAGAAAGTATTGCACAGCAACAGAGCCACAAGATCAGTAGCACTGTTTTCTTTCATTTACAAGAATTTTGGGTAAGGGTCGTGGCTGTATTGGGTCGAGTGATCAAAAATCTGCTATATGTGTACTTGTGGGTGTACGAATTGATTTTAGAGTAACAACACAGGTATGATGAAGTTGATTCGGTCGAACCGCTATTATGAAACAATCGTGACCTTTATGAAACAATTGTGACCTTGAGGGTAAGGTCAATTTTAAGAGCTGGGGATTGTAACAATACTACAACATTTCGCGGGAGTGGTTAACAAGCAGTTACATAGTTAATTTTGAATTAGTTTCCCCTCCAAATTCAGTTTTCAGTTTATGTATTTTCTATATAAAATGTGTTAAATTAGGTATTTTCTATATAAAAGCTGTAAATTAGTTTGTTTAAAACTTGCTCTTTTGAAGGGTTTGTTTGTGAAGATTAGTCATTTCAAATTGGCATATCCTTGTACTCTGTTTACGTTCCCATTAGTATATAACTGCGTTGTGATTTCTTTAACTGACCTCGTTATATAATTTCGACTATAATTTCAGTCCTTGTTACGTGTTTATATTTTATTTCGAACGTTTATATTCGGCATTATTACAATACATTAAATGATCGATATCATATACAGATGGCACGCCACACATTATTCATTAAATCCTCATTTTGATATTACATGATCTCTCTTTTTTCAAAATTGTGTGAAAATTTATTGAAATTATTCCATGAATAAAATTTCTCTAATATTAATTCCGCAACTCTTAAACAGCTCATTTTGAAACTATTTTTAATTCATAAGATCAGTTTTTTTTTCCAACAATAAAGAAATTGAAGAAGACATATGTGAGATATGCAGCATCATCAAAGAGCAAACATCACTTTTTTTAGAATGGCTTGTATAGGCAGATGAAAGTTCTCCACAGCCTTGGACACCACCTGCCATATCTCACCATGCTTTGGTTCCGCAACGAGACACCTGTTCAATACATCATTCTGGTTTTCATCTGTCCCAAACTCGAGTTCAAACTTGTAATACAAAGCATCATTCATTGTACTAACAGCTTCATTCTTGTACCCTGGCCTAGCTCCACTCGAAACCTTAGCTAGCCACAAGTTAGGTTTTCTGTAGTCTTTTTCGCATAAAGACAAACGGAGGACCTCTCTGGCCTTAGCTAACCCGTTTATTCTCTCTTCTAAGTTAGACAGAGAAATCCAGAGAGGACCGTTAGAATTGTTATCAGAGTAGGAATGCATGATGCTGGATTGATAAACCTTCTTAGCTCTTTCTAATTCCCCGCGTCTTTCCCAGAGCTGTCCAAGCATTAACCAGATCTTGAGAAAAGTAGTCGTGTTCCAACCCTCTTTTTAAGTAGGTCCAACTCTTCTTCCGTGTCCCCTAACTCTCTCATTACGATAGCAGACTTCATCCAGATCTTGCTTGTGCCGCATCCCTTGAAGCGGGCAAGTTCAAGGATCTACGCTGCTCTCGAAGGGTCTCATACGGAATTCTTGAACTCCAGGTCAAAGGCAGCCAGCCAAATCTCAGCAGACTCAGGGATATGAGTATAGCCTACGAGAAGCTTCCTTCGTGCAGCTGCCACGTCCCCACCCACAAGCTTCTCTTTCGTTACCTTCAAATAGTACCCTTTTCCATATATTGTTGAAATCTTATCCCTATATTGCAGTTTCTGTTCCATGGTGGGTTCTTTTAGCCGTAGATTTTTCCACTTCTTCTCCAAACTCATCTTCCTCCTCTTCTTTATTTGTGCATCATCATCATCATCATCATCATCATCAACCACCCGAGGATGGGCTTTCTTCTTCTTTTCATTTTCAAGCCATAAAGTATTTATGTCCTCTATAAACTCTCTCATTAAATCAGCCCCAGAAGCAGTCTTGTTATTCTTGTCTTCTTCTCCCACATCAGCTACCCTCTGAATTGTGTTACGAAGATTGGGTATACATGTGGTGAGGGGTTCCCAAGCCTCTCTCGTCGAACCGGTGGAATCTTCCTCATCCGATAAAGTTTCCAGGTCCTCCAAAAACTCTCTCATTAAATCACTATCTCCCTTAATATCTAAACATTTGATATCCTCTCCAAGCTCTCTCACCAAATCACTATCTCCCTCAACGGATAAAGTCTCGGTTTCTCTCATCGAATCAGCCTCAATCTGCAAAGCCCTAGTATCCTGCATGTGATTATACTCAACAGCTCTAAATCTTCGTAATTGTAACAAAAACGATAATAAAGGTCCCATGCCTTGAGGATCTCACTGGAAGTGAAAGGCGAAACTTGACTAATCACTTGTAACATTAGGGATTCAAAGAAAGCCCTCTCAGCTTGTACATATAAATCACAATTTTATTAAATATTTTTATATTACATACCTACAGACAGTTAAGGTTATCAACTTCGGCTTGGAATCGGATCATACAAAACTGAATCAATTAGCATTGAATTGTATTTGTATATCGGTGATAAATACAAAACTTCCTTTAAGTTTCCCCTTGTTTAGTTAATTAATTGGTGGTACTCAATTATGCTAAAAGTCTTAAACATTTTTTAATTAGATTTTAAAAAGCAAATTCTTAGGCTACAAAATCTAAGAAATATAGATTTCCAATGGATTAAACATATTTTTTAAAGCTAGGGGTTGAAGCGGTACATTATAATTGGCAATTGACTTATACCATTACCGACTTACCGTGTCATACAAATATGGTATTGGAAATTTCATACCATTACCGTACCACAGTTGACTCATACCACAATGCGGGATACCGTAGGTGTGGTACTAGACGGATCATCGAAGGAAGGGGAAAATCAATAAAGACAAAAAAATATATACATATATTAAAGAAGGCATAAAACTCAATAACTTTTTATTCCATAATAGACTTACAATTGACCTCTACGACCATACTTTGAAAATACAAGTTCAGTAGATAAGAAATATAAGAAATATATCCTATAATTTGATATTATCTTGAATACACAAGAAACAACAAATTTTGAGTTTATTTCTCCAACTAAAATTTAAAATTATTTCCTAACTGAAACTTGATAGTTTATCAATCAGTAATACACAAAAATAATTGTGACTAACCCTCAATTGAACTTCAGGCCGTTGAAAGTTCAAACCATATAGAAAATTACTGAATTCCATAATCAACAAACCTTAACTACAAAATAAATATCATCACTTGGTCCGATTTAATTGTTATTGAGTTGTTTTTCCTTCAGGAAAATAAATATATATTTAAAGATATCTGTAGCGGAGAGTATAAAGGATTGGTTATGGCAGTGACACAAACTAAATGGTAGTTATCATTGTACAATTATTTATTATTTACCTGAACAGAACAGAGCTTATTAAGTCTTAAAATAATTATTTATAAAAAAAATATTATTTGTTATAGTATATTATTGGACCTATATTGTACTTTGATAGCATATGTAACCCTACCTTATATAAGGAGGGTCAGGAGACTCTCTCTGTACAATCATATTAATGAATAAACACTTCGTCTGTTGTTTCTCATAGCTCTCTATATCTATACATATCTCTATATATATCTATAACGAGCTAATATGTCACACAACACGTTATCAGCACTTTACTCGCGGAGAATAGTATATACGCTCGCGGATATTGGATATTTTTGGTAAACGCACGGATATTGGGTATTTATAAACCTTGAGGTTTATCCGGGTTTTTAGGGTTTTTGCTATATCGACCTTCACCAACCTACCGTGCGTAAGGTAGCGAATTCAAAACTTAATTTATTCCATATATGTGATCGCACGTATTATTTAATAGATAACTAAAACATGATAAATATGCCGTAGTATATAATCCATGTGTATTAGATTTTGTTACTTGTATGGATAACTATATATGATCGTAACAAAATAACTCAAATTGCATGTATTTGTTGAAGAATAAAAACTATGCGTGATAGATTTTTTTTACCGTATAACATGTATTAATCTGTGGTATTAAATCTGTAAAAAAACTGAAAACAGTATGACTGTTTTGTAATTCGCTGAAACTATTGGCAGTGGATGTTAATTACTAAATGACTAAACTGAAACTTGTATGAAATTATGGACTGAAGCTGTGATAATGCTGTAAATAGATATATAGTTTGCTGAAATTACACGGATAGTCCATGTAGTATATTACATGTATAAAAACAGTATATATGTGTTATAAAAGTTAATATTCGGTCTAAATATTCACCCACATGCATATATATATTTATTAAAAAGGCAAGTGAATAAAAATTGCATGTTAATTGAATAAATTGATATGTTTCCATGTATATTTAACCACTTTGTATATTAAAAATTACCATATATAGAATTAATTGGTAATTAAAAATATATTGCTGACTTGCATGTTAAAACTACCATGTATAGAATTACTTATATGGCAATAAACCGTAAATAATTGATTGATATCTTGTTAGTAGTATAATCAACATATCTTTTGATATTACCATAGATATAAATATACCATATGACAGTTAATTGTTTGATTTGATCTAATTGATTTGATTTGATTTGGTATGATATAATTTGTGTGATTGATAATCCTGAATTGATTTAGTTTATCACCAAATCTACTGCATGATTAGATATATATCATGAATATATTTTAGACTGCCTTGTATATATATGGGGTTATCTAGAATAGATATACCTGTTATTTATTGCCATGAATGGTAGAATTGCGAAATCATATATATTCACATTTAAGTTGGAAAAATTATGAATCTTCCCCAAATAGGCTCACCTATTTGGATATGATGTCTAGGAAAGATATAGGCGGAAGTCGATATCCTAATGAGGTCGGGTTTTAAGTGGCATTCGTGCCCTCCACCCTCACCGTCTTTCCTGGTCGTTTTTCAAGTAGAGCTACCGAAAGGGGTTGACTAAATAATAATTTCCCTGAGTGTGTTTATATAGTGATGTATGTTTCGCCGAATTGGTGTCTCTGTATCGACCTGTCGTTCGATCAATGAGAACCTATTCACATTAAAAGCAAAACTATTTTTCGAACCTGTCGTTTCGAAATAAAGTTTATGCTTGTGCAAACCATAAATATATAAACCAGTCGTTTTATATGATAAATAATCCAGAACTCCCAACACATGTTGGATGCCATCTATGATGAGAAAATTCGTAAAACATACTTGCGAAATGACTGTTTAAACGTTGATTTTAATCCGTCACCACATGTTACTCACCCTGATGAGTGAAAAATGTGATGCCCAATTTTTTTTGGATGCTATCTTTGACGAGTAAAACACGAGTTTGTTGTTACCCTCATGATGAATGCTAAGGCGTTGATTTTATTCCGCCGCCACATTTGAGACGTGATGACGTCTATGGTGAACAAATCTCTGAAATTGACATATTGGAGCAATCATTCACCAAAATACTAGCTTGAAAATTATGTTCCATAAACAGTATTGTGAATTTATATTCACCATGTTCCTTTATCGCCCATCTGTTATTGGATAAGAAAATTACCCCGGTGAGTAGTTTTAATCCTATTGGGTCAATGGCGAATTGTTTTCCCTGATATTAATGCTCTTCGTGTACAATTTTTTTTCCACGAATCGAGAACCGAGACAAGTGTTATTTGTCTCGAACTGTCGCGATCCCAATGAATCGCTTAGCCAAGAGAGATTTTAGACAATCGTCAAAATCGAAAACATGTGGCTCCAAGACAATAATTGAAAGGAACAATATGGCCCGTTGTCACAAAGGAAGAGATAATGCTCAATGAGGCAACTCTATGCTATAAAGACAAAGGTCATGCACGGTTACTCCTTAAATAGTTCAAAACTATTACAAAGGTGCAAAAAACCGATGCTAATGTGGTTAAAGCTAACTGAAAGAAAACTCTTGAGACCCCCGGTTTTGTGGCTCAAATGAGTTTGATACATTTCTTTATTGATTTTGATAAATCATTGAGCCATTTTTTCGCTCATCTGGATTATGTTTTCTGTTGGCCCGTGTGGCTAAACCTTAGAGGGGGGTGAATAAGGTTTTTGGCGCTTTTCGCCTAATTAAAATCTAAGCGCAACTACTAACCCAACTTATGCAATTCTAAGCTTAAGCGTTTTAACAAGAGTTAATGATTGCTAGAATTACTAAACGCAAGCAAGAAAATAAGCAATGATAAATATTTGCGGAAAGTAAAAGATAGGGAAAGAAGATGACACCAAGATTTATAGAGGTTCGGCAAACGGCCTACGTCCTCTCCTCGGTACTACCGAGTAATTCACTAAAAATAATCTTCTTTCGGATATTACAATCCTATCGAGCTCAATCGACCGATTAGCTCACCCTCTACTCGAGGTCCTACTCTTGATACAAGTGCAAGCGAACACTTTTTACGAGTCAACGACTCCCCTTCAATATATGAGTACCCAAGTGTTTAACCTAGAACTTTTAACCAACACTTTGGCTTAAAAGCTTCTACCCAAACACTCACTCACAATGAGCTTATAATTTGCTCTTTACAAAATTTGTTACAACAATGTAACTACACTCACTATTTTAATTGTTTCTAAATAAGCTAATTTGTGAGTCTTTGATGTTGGTTGAGCTTAAATCGCTTTCTCCTTAATTTCCCTCTTTTTCGAATATATACACCAATTTCGAATATATACACCAAAATGGTGATATTTAAGGTTTTGAATGAGAGAGGTTGAACGATGATAGATTGGTATGAATGGATGTATTTGGAGAGTTATTTGGGGTGGTTTATATAGATCAAAGGTCTGTTTTTCTGTATATGACCGTTCGAAGTGGTTGAGGCTTTTATCCACAGGTTTTAAGCAATTCCCCAGAATAAGCTGAAAAGCTGTTTTCGAATTCTCCAGAAAACGATCGGTCGTTTTCTACAGTCGATTGGTCGTTTTTCACCAGTCGATCGGTCGTTTTATAGATTCGGTCAATCGTTTTTATAATGATCTCTCTAGAAGAATTTGGACAAAAAACGATCGGTCGTTTTTATCCAGTCGATCGGTCGTTTCTTCTGTATTTCCGCTATTCTTCGAATGCTCATAACTCCTTCGTTTTAGCTCCGATTCTGGTTCCGCTTCAACCGTCGGCTTCGTTTTCGAATGCTCTATCTTTCTGGTGTTCTAAAATTTACAAATTCTCTTTTTGGAAAAGACAAGCATTATATCAACGAAATAGAGAAATCGTAAAATCATTAAAAACATAATCAAAGTTATAATCAAAATCCATTATTGAACTCTAAGTTCAACATTTTCCATTTGGATTATTAATTTTTCATTTGGACCATACTTTTGGATTATGGTTTGCCTGTTTACGAAATTTCTCGAAATAATTTAAAGTGTTTTGAGCAAATTCCTTTGACAAATGTGACCAAACTTTAAATTATGAAATTTTAGGCAATACTTGTGGTGTAGTTGGTTTTCTGGAAATAGTGGGTAACAATGTACCACATAATTTCACCAACTACTTGCCTAAAAGAGTACTCAGTGACAATGATTCTGGACCTGTCGTTGCAAAATCGAAATCTTTGATAAAACCAAATTAATTTGTCAAATATGAGATCTTATACTTATGTAGGTACTGCCGTACCTTGTTGAGTTATAAAATATTCGAGAAAACCAGTGTTATCTGGTAATAGCTCATGAAAGAATTAAAAAAAATTTACATAGCCTCCATTCAATATGACTAAAAGCGTATTTTAGAGGAGTTGAAATGTCTTTCAAGTGGTTGCTACCACATTATTTAAAGCATTTAAGTTATCTTATCATTTCCCCTGTCGTCGAATGATAAATAATTTAGATGCTAAGACATGATCGTCTGTACTATCATTCGTCTGTCGTCGATTGATAAGAGCATTTTGATATAGTGGCATTGACCGGATGAGATATTCTCGGGTCAAAAGACGATGGTTGATTTATAATTGCATCGCATTTGGATTCTCTTTGAGGATATATTTCGTGATTAATCCAAAATTAATGCCACTAATGCTCACTTTTAAAGACTAGTATGTGTAAAGATCATGAAAAGTACTCGTAGAATTCTTGTAAAGAATTGAAGAAGTTATTGTGGACTTATCCAACCATAAGACGGACCATAGATATAAATGGTTATGGTTGATGCATCGACAATAGGTCACATGATTATTGTTGTCCACAGAAATGCAGCATTTCCCAAACTTTTAGCCATATCATTAAGTTGATGGCTCATGATCCGGATTATCCTGAAAAGTCTAGTCGACTTGATAATACAGAAGAGTAAGAATCGAAATTTCGATTTGAATTACTTGAGTTTGGAAATTGAACATCCTGTCGATTATGTTCAGACCCAAATGGACTCACGGAAAGTTTGATGATGCGACTGCAAATGATTGCACACACTTCTTGGTCTTGCGCACCAAGATTTATATTTCTGTGTGGGGTTATGCTATTTTGCTGCATTGGTCCGTTATGGGGCCCATAGACACTCAAACACCGTATGCGTACCAGCTGGTTACTGGTTATGAGCCAGAAGTCTCATGTTAACGCGTGTTGAGAGTGATTAATTAATATTTTGATTGAGCCGCTCTAGCGTTCAAAATATGGACCTCTGAAGCGGACATAAGTCGATTATGAATCCCCTGCCTATCATTTGATAGAGTAACCTTGGCAAGCGATCTCTTTACCGCATGATATGCAAAAGTGACATCGCTAAGACTGTTCTTCCCGTCGTTAGGGGGAGATTTGCACGTTACCGTTGATAAGGAACGACGTGAAGTAACGTGGCATAACCCACTCAGTCTTAGCTTGATCCCCAAAAGTGCACTTAGTGATAAGTAAGTGCATAGAGTCCCTCAAGTCTAACTAAATGCCAAACGCATTTAATGACTTTATGAGATGTCACGAGATCATTTATACCTGCTGCAAAATGCTTGCAAGGATAGACGTCCCTGTCGGACGCCGTGTTCCTGTCGTAACACGTTACTTTGGCCTAACCCGCCAAGCAAAGGACGCTGTCGTCGGCCGTCAGTCTATCGTCTTTTCTTTTCCAATATACGAGGAAGTTGACCGGTTCTTAATTTGTTCAGCCCCAGAGGTGGTGAACTGAAACTCGTTTGTCGCACGAGATTATAAAGGAGCAAGGAGATGTGTATTTCCTCCTTATCCTAAGAATCTCGAAATATCTGTCGATCATGATATCTTAGACGATATTGAAGCGAAACAAGACTGTCATTGATTACTTGTTCATATATTCGGTGACGACTGATAATCTGAGCAAATTATGACAGAGAGCCATGTACCGTTGCCTGAAGTCAACGCAGAATAGACTTGACTAATGGAAATTTGCAATCCAAGTAGACTCTTTAGCGAAAGTGTGTTCGGACCTGTAGCTCCAACACCACCAATGTTAAACGAGTTCGTTTATTTGGGTATTCGTAAGGAAAAGTGATGAGAATAATGAGATTGTAGAATGCTCGCCTAGTAGCGCAAGGCTTCTCTCATACCTTGGAATTGATTACGAGATTGTTGATTTCCTCGTAATGGACATTATAACAGTTCCCTACTTTACCAGTTTAGTAGTTTCCGAAAAACTGAGTATGCAGCCATGAATATGGTCACGGTTTTATCTCTATGAGGATTTAGACAAAGAGATATAGATGAAGGTCCTTGTGTGACTTCATGTGCTTAAATCAAGTAGTTCCTGACCACGGAACACGATCTCAATTGACTGAGACGTTCACTATATGGATTAATATAATCCGAGCGGATGTGGTATACCGCCTAAGTGAGTACTTGATCAGCTTGGGATACTTGAACAAGTATTATGCCCTTGCGTGTTTTATTATGCGATCCACTTTTGGATTTGCCTTCGAGATGAAGGATCTTGGGAAGAAACGATAGTGACTCGGCCTGATGATCGAGTCCCGTAAAGATTGAATCTAAGTCCATGATTTAGACTACACCTAGAAGGTATTATGACGTTTTAGTCATTATGACGCTAAGTCGTCAGATTCTCTCATGATCGTTCGATCACTAAACATTGATATAGACCCGGTCTGTCCCTGATGAGACGACAAAGAGATATTGAACCATGATGTTCATATCTAAGTACAATAAGCACATCATTGTACTTGGTCTAATGTACTAGGACGAACATCTTGTCTGCTGTGAATGTTATAGCTCGACACAGCATCGCGCTAACACGCTGCCATCGAAATGACACTAAAGACACATTCCCTTACCTTATGGTAATTTTGGAAGTGGGCTAGTTTATCCCATTTGCGTCATCGAGTGTACCTACCTCCTTCGGTACTCGAATTAACGCAACTCTTTTTCCGTTATACCGATGCCGGTTACTTATCAGACCCGCATAAGAGATATTCCTAACATGGTCTGTCTTTACCATTAGGAATAAGGCAATATCTTGGAGGTCTTGGAATGACTCCAAACGAATCACTCTGATCTACTCGTGCTCTATGAGACGACTAGAGAGTGTATATGGCTTCGAGCTCGTATTAGCCATATTTGAATTACATATGCTCTCTCTCACGATCCAGATAAAACACTTGTCTTATTTGAGTACAACTTGTTGTTATCGATCAAGAGAGACATGACTAGATTATGCTATTTCGCATTTCTTGCCGAAATGAATCTTCACATATCAAGTTTAAGAGCATCTAGTTGAATGCTTGTTCTATTCCAGGTTAGATTTTCTTACATCCAGCCGTGTGCAAGTAAATGAAGCATCCAGTCGAATGCTCGTACTCTTTCTTGAGATATGAAATCATTGCACCCAGTCGTGTACAAGTGAGGGGGAGCATCCAAGTGAATGCTTATTACATTAATTACTACTTAGTCGAAATCCTCGCACCCTGTCGTGTGCAAGTGAGGGGGAGCATCCAGTCGCATGCTCGTGTACTCTTTTTGTCCTTAGACCAAGGTTTTTTCCCACTGGGTTTTCCTTGGCAAGGTTTTTAGCGAGACACGTTCCCAGCATACCTCACTTAAGATTGCCGAAATTAGGGAGAGTATCCTGTTGTATACTTCTTACCAATGTGTACTCTTTTGTCCTTCGACTAGAGGTTTTTCCCACTGGGTTTACTCTAGCAAGGTTTTGATGAGGCACCTGTTTTGTGGTTGATCCCCCTACTACTACCACTGTTGCACTCTTTTTCATTCGATCAGAGATTTTCCCATTGAGTTTGCTCTGCCAAGATTTTGATGAGGCACACTGTTTTGTGGTTAGTTACTTACATGATATTTCGGCCTATATCATTCGGCTACATAGTTTCTCCTAGGTACCGGTTTTGTCCCACACTGGATTTTCCGGCCCTAAGGTTTTTATGTGTTTAGCATTGCGAATGAACTCGACTCACATCGACAGCATGAAGACGAAGAAATCAAGACGTCCAAAGGGGGAGTGTTGTAGGATATTATTGGACCTATCTTGGACTTTACTAGCATATGTAAGCCTACGCTCTATTATATAAAGAGGGTCAGGGGACTCTCTCTGTACAATCATATTAATGAATAAACACTTCGTCTGTTGTTTCTCATAACTCTCTCTATATCTATACATATCTCTATATATATCTATAACGAACTAATATGTCACACAACACTATTAATTTATAAAATTACAAAATATTAGTAAACACTTTTATACGATAATTAAAAGAAAAATAACTGCCCTCAAATTCACTCTCTCTCTCCCTCAACTATAATTGTCTCTCACTTCATCGAAAATTCTACCATAACGAATTACATATTTTTTATTGGATTCACACTAATCGGGTGGACAAGTCCGCTAATACTATTTATGTGAACATGACTTATGAAAACTTAAAACAAATAATTACAAAAGCCCCCTATAATTTTTTAAAATATTAAAACCACCAAGAAATAGCAGTTACACAGATTTAAAAAAAACAGTTACAAATCAATTCAAAAACCCATTAATTCAAACCTCACATTAATTTTTTTTTCTTCTCTCTCTCTTAGTTATTCCGTTAATTTAATAGCAAAGCTTACCTAAATACATCTAAATCACTTCATTATCCCTGCCTATCTCTCTCCCTTTTTTGCCAATTGTGAATTTTTTTTAAATATTTTCTTTATTTCATAATAATTTATTTAGTCTGTAAGGTTTTACGTGCACGTATGTATACTAGATCACACACGCATCGCGTGTACGGATCTCGCTAGCAATATGCTATGTTAAGAGAGAGAGAGAGAGTTGCATGTTTTTTTCTTCTTTTTACACTGTGAAACAAGGGTACAGGGCAAAGGATATATAATTAATACCCCAGGGGTATTTTAGTCTTTTCACTCGAAAAAACAATAAATGACCCGCTAAATACATACTTTTATAAGTCCGGTGCACTAGATTATAACGGTACAATAATGTTATACCCTTTGTACAATAAAGCGTCCGCCCGTGCATACAGTTAAGGTTATCAATTTCACCTTGGAATTACATCATACAAAACTGTCATTTAGCATTGAATTGTATTGTAGATCGGTGATATGTACAAAACTTCCTTCAAGTTTGGCCTTGTTTGGTTAATTAACTGGTGGTACTCAATTATGCTTAAAGTCTTAAAACAATATTTATTTAGATTTTAAAAGGGCATTTTTTAGGCTAAAAGTCAGGATTTGTCCCAACCCGAGTACTTTCGGGATATGGATCGGGTGTAGGGTAGGGATGAATCCCGACGGGAGTCCCGACCAGACCCGGTTTTCAAAAAAAAAAGTTTTTTTTTAATACCACAATAATATTATGTTGAAAATTTATTCATAAGTTAAATGAATTGAAGATGTCAATAGTTATATTAAATGTTTTTTTTGGTAACTTTAGTTTTACTAAGATAATATATAAACTTTAAAAAAAATACTAAATTTATTATTTCAATAGATGAAGTTAATAAATAATAATCAATATTTATTTTTTACAAGATTACTTTGTCCATAGGGATCATGTATGTTACGTAAGTATCATAATTTATAAATTTGTACTTTAGAATATAAGAGACTAGTAAAATTAAAAATATACTTAGATTTGAAAGCAACTTTATTATTTTAACAAATGTTAAAAAAGATAGATGATGAATATTTACCGACTATAAAAGTTATATTGATAATGTATCTCATTTAATATTATATTTGTTGTTTGTGTGAATAAAACTAAATATTAAAATAATCTAATAGAAAAAAACCTATTCAATTTTAGTTATTTTATCATTTCACTAAATTATTTGTTTATTTCACCACTCCATTTTACTAAGTAATAATCTATTTTTGCATTTATTAGTAGCATGTTTAGACAACATTGAAATTTTTTAATAAAAAATGATCTTTTTGGTAAATAAAAAAAAAATGTCGGGAAACTCGAGATAAATCTGTCCCGTAGGGCGATACCGAAAAATTCGGATCCCGACTTTTATCGGATCGGGGTCGGGATTTTTTTTTCCTCCAATAAATAGTCGGGTCGGAACATGTATTGAGTTTGACAGGTCGGTCAAATCCAGACTCTAACCCACCCCTAGTATTACTATAAAGCACACATGATATTAGAAATCTCATCAAACTAGCCGCATACCCATTGCGGTAAACAACAAGTGCGGTACGATAATGGTTTGGTACCATACATTACCAACATCGGTAGTGCCCAAAAGAAATCAAAAACATTTCACCTCTCAGCATATCAAAAGGCTTATTCATTAAAAATAGTTGAACAACATTCCAAAATGACAGAGAACAACCATTACCGTTTAATTGAACCGAAATCACGAATGCACAGTACAGAACAATAATCCCAGAATAGCAAATATTTGTACACTAGCACTTTTGGAACCTCAAATGAAATTTAAAACCAAATAACAACTAGTTCAAACATCAAGATTCTATAACATTAAGATCATGCCTTGAACTCATTTTAATAACATTCATTTATATAACATGTAATTTAAAACCAAATAACGACCAGTTCAAACATCAAGATTCTATAACATCCACGTCTTTAACATCAATATTATGCCTTCAACTCATTTTAATAACATCCATTTATATACATATTGAGCTTCAAAGGCTTATAATAAGCAAGGCAGTATTTAGCTTTATGGAGAACTTACCAAAGAGAGATAAAATGACGATTTAAGCTGTCTAGTTTCGAATTGATGAATAAAAAAAATACCCAGATGTAGAAATCCGAAAGTAGCAAACCCCCAAACTAAAAAATACCCATTTCGAATTGGCTACGGAGATTTCTCACTTGGTCTTGGTGAGTACATTGTATTTCTTTTTATACTTATATAAATCTACATTCAGTCCTCGAAATCAGTCCATTACAGTATTTCAATTCGGTCATTGTTACATATTTACAGTTCGTTCGTAGTTACAATTATTACAGGGTGCGACCAAAGTTACAACACTAAGTAACTAATTGATCAGACATGTCCACATCAGCCTGGTGAGTGATGATACGTGATACGTAATCACATTTGAGTATTTCCATTTTTTAGGCTGTGTCACCGTCTTTCTCAGAATCTCTGTCTTGTTCTATTTTCAACGCACGTGTAAAATGGGATTGTAATCCGATCCAGCACTGGTAATAGTCGTGATCCCTAGAAGGGGACTCAAAAGCCCAGGGGCACACTCGTGGTATCAAACATGACTCAAACATGAAAGCCATGGTATCCGCTATTCTCTTTGGTCCTACTTCATTCCCAAGTGAAACTGTTGCCTGAGAATCGGTAACATAAAATATTAAAATAAAAAGTCAAAACTTTTTATCACTGCGAACAAGCCCATCTTTTCCCGGAAGAAAAATAAAATTTGAAATTCTACAATTACCCTAAAGAATATTAATATTTCCAACAGTTAGATACGATGAGCAATAGACCCCCAGAAATAACTTTCTTTTTCCTTGCTTTCGCTCTATAGAATTTAGCAAATTAATTATTTAGTGCAGCTTTCAGGCTCATCTTTTTTTTTATCTTACAAGTTTCAGTGCATTTGATGACCGAGTTTTGTAGTTCTTTTTGGTTTCTTGCCTAAGAAACTAAAAGTGAGCGGGGTCAACCTAAAATTTTCATTTCCAGCATGGCAAGACCTAATATAGATACGACGGTATATTTCAAAATAGAAAACTAATTAGGATGAAGCGGTTACCTCATAAGTTTTGGTATCAGGACCATGAGGAGTCATGCAGCTGTGGAGACTGGCACCGCCTGGAAGAAAGCCATCGGCTTTTGCCTGAAACAAGAATTTATAACTTGCTGTTGGTATTTAGTTGTAGCTTTCAAGCAAAAAGGTAGCTTTCTTGGATAAAAAAAAGGAGGTGAATCCAACTTTAGTCTAAGAAAATTAAAAAAATTCAGCTTAAAAGCTGGATACCCAATGCAAAGCATTCCAAGAAAAAAAAAATTGAGCTCAAAAGCTGCAGAGAGACTTATCCTTAATTTTACACTTTTAATTTGACACAAGGCCAGGAAAGGGTTGTAGACAACCGTTGGATTAATTAATATTCTCTATTTACCACTAATATACAAGTAAATAGATTGTTTATAAGTATACAAGCCACGGGTCTACTAAAACTTTCATCATTTAAAATCCGGGAAACTAGAATCACTCAACCTACAGCTACAAGTGCCAAACCAACAGCACAAAAAGCTTATGTGAGTTGATTTTGGTACCTCATATCCTCCATGAATTAGACCCATAAATTCACTCATACAATTGCGATGGTAATAAGGAGGCCGGAAAGTATGTTCAGCAACCAGCCAACGGGGAGGAAAAATGGCAAAATCAAGCAAAGCAACACCAGGTTTATCAGTTGGAGCCGTTAGAACTGCGGTGATTTTGGGAAAACCATAGTTCAAATTTAAAAAATGTCATGAAAGGTATAAACAAAGAAATGAACGCGAAAGTAACATATACTAACCTGTGTTTATTGATGGATCACTGTGATCAAACAGAACAGTATTATATGGGCAGAACTTATTAAGATCATACTGCAAATGAAATTGCATATCATCAGATACAAAAATATAACATTGATTATGACTTTCACGAATTGACAAAATTATGGACGCACTGATGTACTAACAAAATACTGGTGGATCTCTACTATTTTGGTAGCTAATTAGCCAAACTAAACAGAGCTTGCCTTGTTTAAGCTAACCCTTCATGAGACAAGTAGTATTTCTAGTCAGGTTAGCCTACTTACAAAAGAAATAATTACTGAGCTTCCTACGAGCTTGATTACTCCCTTTTCCCTGTAAATCACTCTTCATCAATACTCCTACGCCTCACAATTATCGCGTCAAGAGTTAGTATTCTCACATTTTAGATGTTGACCTAAGCTGTAAAAAGAAACTAGGTAGAGGTTGAGCCAGTTATTAGATTCTACTATACAATTATCCTACAGTATAGAAATTAGAAAATTTTGCCACAGAATTCACATGCTTAGACTTGCCTAGTTTGGCATAACAAAAACCATGCTAATCCCCTAAAGAAGCTGCTACTTTGAGGTTGTTCATTTGTAGCTTTTATAAGGCCAAAGTCCGAAAAAGCTCAGGTCCTAAGCTCTTAAACTAAATACAGTTCAGCTTTTAAGCAAAACAGCTGAGCTGATAAGCGGCTACCAAACAAGGCTTTTAAGTTTTAACCTGTTCATGAAAAACTCTTATCAGTTTACAGCCACATACACGCACCTTATAAGGCACATAGTTACCATGCCAAGCAACCACATTGAATGGAGAAAAATCCTGTTTTGCTGTAAAAAGTTCACCACCAAACTTTTGAACAATGGTATATCCTGGACGGGTTTTATCTTCAAACCAAGCCATGGGAGTAAGGAAGTCCCGAGTAGCAGCTAGACCATTAGCGCCTATATTATACAGAAAACTATTCATCTATTGGCCATTTATCAAGAGAGAAACATGTTATAAGATTAGTATATTGACAGGAAAATCATGTACCTATTGGCCCAAGGTCAGGAAGTTGAAAATGAGTGCCAAAAGTTTCCGCAACGTACCCCCGTGAAGGGCCATCAGGCAGGTCAACAGCAAAACGGAATCCTTGCGGTATAACAACAATTTCACCAGGAGCTACTTGCAGTCTTCCACATTCAGTTATGACCCACAATTCTACAGGACAAATAATATTAAATAAGCTCATAATGATAGAGGTCGTACTAACTCAAAAACCTTATAATTATTTCAATGATAGCTTGCAAGAAAGATACATACACATACCAGCCCCCCAACATCCCCTTCTGTCTAGCACTGTGCATTTCTATCTAAGACCTTGTCTGGTTGCAGGCTTGCAGCTTCTAAGCTTGTTTTATGTTCGTATTTAAGGCTAAACTAGATTTGGTTGACCAGCTTAAAAGCTGAGCGTTTCCCGTTTCCCGTTTGTTGTCAAGAAAAAGATAGAAGGCTTAAGCTGGATGAACCTAGCCTTTCCTGAACCTCAAATATTACAGCTTATTTGCTAAAAGTTCCATCCAGACAAGCCTTAAATCCCATAGGTTAACAGGATAGTACGACAAATGGTTACGAACAAATATGTTTTATTTAAAGGATGTTTCCGGTTATCAAATCTCTTTAAAGAATGAATCAAATATTTTATACAGTTTACTACTCCGTAGTAGTACTTACTTCCATCGGCTAAGAACAGCACCTTGGGTTTTAATCCATTAAAAGATGGAACCGGGTATCTAAGATCATTATACAGAATGATACACACTACTTACTTCCTTCTTGAGGAACAATCAGGAAGTCACCGTCAGCATTGCAGAACGCGCAGTTGTCCATAGATTTGTTGGCTGTATACCTATATTAAATATTTAGGCCTATCATTCAGCAAGTCCCAACAATCTATTTTAACTATCTACCAATTTAGGGTTAATTTTTTTTTACAAAATGATGATGAATAAGCTTGTATTCCTTTTGATATCTTTAATTCCTGTATGGCTTGACTCACTATGCGCATAATTTTTTGCTCCCTTTCACTTAGTTTTAAATGTCTTATCAAAAGTAAGAATCAGATAAATACAGGCAAAGATCAGGTTTTCAATAGCAATTAGCAAAGCACTAAGTCGGCCATCATTGGATCCAATCTCTACATATAATTCCAATCTCAAATCAAACTGATGTTATCATGTAAGCTAATAGACAGATATGCAAGAAAAAACCAGGAAAATGTGTTACGAATATGCTACAAAAGTAGGGGACTTGGCAGATAAGTAATCATTTTCCCCAAATGCAGGTACAAGTGGACAAAACTGCCATAAAGTTTTTTCTATCATTTCCCCAGGAGTCATTTAAAAATGCACTGGATTAGGAAAATTTAAAAAAATCCGACATAAAATAAAACAGTTACATGTGGACAGCAAAGCCATGCCGAAGGTATGAGCTGCCAGACCCACACATTGTGTATAGACCATCGATAAAATCAATTGGCGAATGAGGAACTTCAACAGGCTTCCAACGTAGTTGAGTTGGATTAGTTGAGCTGTTGGATTTGTCAAATTCAGCAACGAGCTTCTCATGGCTTGGTACTCGGGGCTTAAAAGGTTCGTGCGTAACGGATGGCTTTATTCTATAAAGCCAACTGTAAAGGAAACATCAACAAGAACAAAAACATCTTTGATTATACAGCGAAACACTAAACGACATGACTTTGTAAATACATCATTGACATTAAAAAATAATAAAACATGCCCTAATGCAATCGAGTTAACAATTTGATAGGTGACATGAGGAGGAACTTCCATCCGTTAAAGCTCTAAAAAAATTTAATTCTAAATGCTTCTTCTTTTTCTCAAGAAGCACACGACTCAAACACATGTAAGCATTCAAAAAGAGAGTTATTAACAATTTTATTGTGAAATGTGATTTAGACGCGGAAATCACATGCAGTGAGAGAACCTCAAATTTCACAACTGATAAACTGAAAAGGCTTTCTGCACAAATTATGTAAGACCACATGGATATTGTTTAATACTCCCTACCACTAAATAATAGTAGTCCACTACGATAATCCATGCAAAAATTTCACTACCAAAATTACCCCAAAGAAAACCCTTAGAAGCAAGTCACATAATTAAAGCTATTATAACTATGTTAACTTTGAAAATTTTCATTTCTGCAAAATTGCACTTATATTTCATAGTTTACTACTCCCTAATACGGAACAACGTGCAACTTATACGTGCAAAAACACACATCTAAATAGTCGAAAAACAAATTGAATACTTTTTAAAAATCAATCATATAATTTAAATGTGAACCTATGCCACTAAATTTTGAACATCCTCCATTTCGGCAATTTAGATACAAGACTATTTATAACAAGTAAAAAGTTGCATAGTTTTGCAGTGATCACTTAAATATATATAAGACGGAGGGAGTATTATTTAGAAATGATTTCATTTCCTACAGCGAAACGTGATCAGGTCATATATATATATAGATGTATGTATGTATGTAGGGATTATTGTGGTTTAATACCATTAACTATGGAAGTTTTACTGTTTAGTACCATGGAATATGAGTCTTTACTTTTAGTACAATAAACTATACAATTTATTAGCATTTGATAAAAAAAAAAAGCGTAATTAAAAGGGATAATAATATCAACTATTCTCCCTTTTAATACCATCAACTATCAAGTATACACCCTTTTAGTACACCATCATTTATCAAGTTATTTACGTCTCTGTACCAAATGTATAGTTGATGGTATCAACTCGTAATTCATGATACTAAGCATTAAAACGTCCATAGTTAAAAGGTATTAAAACATAATAAACCCTAAAAAGTTGCATAGTTTCGTAGTGATCACTTAATTACATACGGAGATAGTATTATTAAAAAAACGGAGTAGATTTCATTTTCTAAAAAGAAATTCAAAACGAAACGTGATCATATCATACTATTAATATAAGTATATATATAGATGTATGTATGGTACCTGCGGAGGTTGAGTTTACGAGGGGAGGTGAAAGAGGTGCCGGAGATTTGTTCGGCGTAAAGGCCGTAGGGACAAGTGAGTGGACTGTTTTGTCCCTTCGGTAGAGCTCCGGCGATCGCCTCGGACGAAAAGCTGTTTCCGAATCCCGATAAATATTCCAACTCCGCCGGAAAAGACCATGTGTCACTCTCCCCCTCCATTACTACTTATATATTCTTAGTGTGTGTATATGTATGTATAGATGTGTGTGTATATATATATATATATATAGAGAGAGAGAGAGAGAGAGTGTGTGTGTGTGTGTGTGAAAGAAAGGATAAGTGTGACTTGTCGTGATACAATTCCCTTTCTTTATTGTTAATTAAGTGGAGTAATTTAAATTTAAAGAGGATAATGGGTGGATAATAAATTACTACTGCTGTATTTTTTGTCTTTTCAATTTCGTTTAGACAGATGTTTTGAAAGTCGAATATAGACGAAAAATACGGAGTCTAGAAGTATAATAAGTTGACGGATTAAGAGAATTAGACGATAATTTAACGAAATTAGGCGATAAACGTTCAATTACGACTTTTAGAACAACGGGTTTGAATTGTTAGTTTGATTCTTGTAACTTTGCTTTTAACAATTCGGTTCTTTATCTTTGCGGATACATTGTTAGTTTGATTCTTGTAACTTTGCTTTTAACAATTCGGTTCTTTATCTTTGCGGATACAACCGATATGGTTGTGCATTCAAATAAATTGATCCAGATCCTCTACATTGTACATTAATAGTCTAAGACTGACATGTTGTTTGTCTATCATAGGATACCGTTTTTTAATTTAATAGTGTGATTGTTATGGAGTATTAGTTAGATTTTGACATACTATATTGGGGGTATGTGTATCCTCACATCAAAAATCCATAATACTTTCTTAGTAAATACAAAGTACCCTTTCCAAAATCAAGTGTGACGATACTAAACAAAAATAATCATTAAATGAAGAAAATAAGTAATTGCAGCGTGTCTTGACATGCCTTGGTTTTAGTTTAATTTTACTACACTTTACTTTTCAGTTTAGGATTAGTGCGTTGATCTTCGTATAATATTATCTTATGATTCCCTTGTCTAGCTCAATCAAATTACCAAGTGTTCATCAAAATTTAAACCATTGAATCATATTTCACTCGTTTCAAATATAACGCTGACTTTGAACTTTTAAGTCTTTTTAAATTTTAAATGAAGCTAAGTATTTTCTAAATATTTGGAACAATTTGCTATTGATGGTTATATATTTATTTGCTAACAATTTCAGTGATGATTAACTAGAATTAATCAATCTAACTACTTAAATAATCTTCTTGATACACATACGTACACTTACATTAATATTTTTATTTAATGTTAAATGTAAACCTTTTATATGGACTGTATTGTATTGTCATATTTCATATTGATAGGGGTTGTTTGTATTAGCTTATAAAGTATATGAGTGTTGATATGAATATATGGTGTCAAAATCTAATAAATAACAAAAGATTCAAACGGTGCCCTATTATGGATAGACATATCATGTCAGGTCTCGGATAAACTGCAGAGGATTTGAATCCCAAATAAATTGACATGGTGACGGTATGGTAACTGGGAGAACATGAAAATTGGACCCGAATATTCTATTCGGGTAATAATCAATTCACTTTATAAATGAGTACCCAACGCTTAAATGGGTCATCCCATGCCCTTTTCATCATGAAATAAGGCTGTTATTATTAAAAGCCCAAGCCCACTTAACTAGGGACCCATATCTGAAAAACCCCTGAGATGAAAACATTTGTCAACATCCTAGAAGGCATAGTTGCTTATAAATAGCCAACTATCCCTCCCAAAAAGGAAGGACACGCACAGATCGAAAAATCTATCCAAAAATTATAGTGAGAAGTTGAGAAAAGTGAAAAATTAATCAAAGCTTATCCAGTGAGGAAACAAACCGAACAGAGAAAGAACCGAACATCGAAGAAGAAAGAGAACGATCAAGATAATAGCTTAAATATTTAAATCAAGCGCAATTGTAGCAAGTTGATAATAATCCGAACAAATGTAATGACCCGATCAATAATAAAGACCACGAGGTGTTCATTACTTGCAGTTAATTTATCATTATTCTATTGTTGAAAAGTCTAACGCGACCGACCAAAGTTATGGCTTTATCAGTAACATGTAAAGTAAATTTTTATGTGAAGAATTAGTTAAAAAAGAAAGCTCAATTGAAGCTTTGAATTACTACGAGTCTAGGATTAAAACGTATAGTTGAGTATTTGCATTTTCTAAATTTATAAGTATTTCAAATTTATTCAACATTGTTTTACTAACATTCACATCATTATTTTGTGTCATGTAATTGGTTATATACATAGTAGTAACCGTGACTCACGAGTTGCGTGTGCGACGGGTGTACACAAAACTCTGAAATAATCAATATTACAAAAAAAGGGTGACAATTAACTAATCAAAAACAATTGCAAACAAAAATAATGAAATAAATGCCAAAAATAATAATTAAGGAATTGTATACAGATAGAGTGTGATGGGTAGATTTACCTTTAAAGTGCTAATTTATTTTTAAACATCTTGGGGAGGAAAGAGGAAGAGAGTTGTAAATTTTGGCAGCTTTTTTTTTGGGTCTGTATACGAATGAAAGAGAGAATTGAATTACTAGTAGGAAGTTTTGTTTTAAATTCTTTCTTAACCGTCTACATGGGTCCACGGCTATTGAGTAATTAACAAAAACTTTAGGGTTTTATTATAAAATAAATGTGACACTTTGCCAGTGTCAAAAGTAACCAACTATTTATGGATTCCCTTATTATAATACTATAGATTACCAAGGTTCTTTGATTTTTTGGTAAGGGTAACAAATTGTCAATTAACGTTGTGTCAACTGAAAAAGTTAGTTAATATTTTGATGAAACATCAATTGGGGACGTATTGTAAGTTGAAGACCAAAATAATGTAAAATCGTCAGACGTGAAAGCATACATATTATATTTTTTAGTTCTCATGTAATTGGAGACAAGAGAGAGGTTTTGAAAGGAAAAAATAACTATAGCATGATACTTCTTGAAACTCCACCCATTAGATGAACTGAATAGGTCGATAAAGTGCGCACCACCTGCATCATATTATTAGAAACCATCAATTTTAACAAAAATATAGTAGATTTTTCATTATCGGATACCCGAATTAAAAAAAATCAACATGAAATTCATCTTCTATAATAACAATAACGTAATTGTATATCCGTCAAAGTGAAGCGGACTTTCGGCCTCCACCTATAGATATATTGGCAAGGTTGTTTACGGATAGTCCTATACTACAAGTTTTGTAGTTTCGCTTAGATTACTTCTTTTTTCCATTTTATTTTTTCCGCAACTTTCGCCTTTAGGTCTTGTTATAATTTTTTTTCTACTAAATTGATACCCAGCTTATCAACGTTTTACAATTTAAGACCCAACCTACCTAATTTTCTATATTGCTATACAACTTTAGTGGTTTATATTCAATCAAGGCACTGTTGATCGTGGTCGCTCTATTTTTCTAATTGCAAAAACAATGTTTCATACTCTGTACTATCATTTTTTTTTACTAATTTGGTATCAAATTAATATACACATGATTAAACCACTACAAATACTCAACAACTTTTACCAATTTCGTACCAATTTATAATGTTTAATTGGATATGAATGTGTTAATTGTATATTAAATATAAAATTCGGATACCAATTTATAGAAGCAAGTAGTTGAGTAATAAGTTGCTAATGGCCGATAGGTTGCATACCGTAGTCTCATTTTTTTTTTAACCCTTTTTTTTACCAAAAAAGAAAATTCTAAAACGGCATGTAGGATAAACCCTGAAATTCTACAAAATTAGACAAGTAGCATAATAAAATAAATATATAGCATTAGCATATAGGGCTGGCCAAAAACCCGGAAAACCCGACTGATAACCGAACCGAAAAACAGAAACTTTTTCGGGTCGGTTTTGGTTTACAATAAAACCGAACCGAAAAGACCGAAAAACCAAAAATAAAACCGAAAAATAACCGAAAATAACCGAAATCGGACCGAAAAAACCCGATAGGTTCGGTTCAAAAAAGAAAAAGATCGAAATCGAAAAAAAGCGAACCGAAAAATCTGATAGGTTTCGTTTTGCTAGGTTTCGGTTTGCCAAAAACCGAACCGAACCCAGCCCTATTAGCATATATAGCAGCAGCTGAGGAGAAAGAAGAAGAAGAATAAGAAGATGGGGGCTGAGGAGGCTGAGCAGAAAATTAAAAATAAGAAGAAAATCAAAATAAAGCAGCCAACGCTAAACCCCAACTGGGACCAACTTCGCAAAGTATGTACATACTCTCTCTCTCTCTCTATATATATATATTATAATATATATACTGCATAGATACTGTATATATATATATATATGTCTGTATATTTAATGATTTTATGAATTATGCAGAAACTGGGTGGCCATGGACTTAAACCATCATCTATCAAAGACTCTCCTCATACCCTTTTAGGTACCTTCTTTTTAATAAAAAACTTTCGTAAATTTTAATTTCAATAATTTATACTCATTAATGATTACACGGAGATGGAAGGCAAGCGAACAACAATTTGTGCCGCTAGCCCTTTAAGTTTACGAAGCAAATTAAGTTTGAGTTTTGTTGGGTTTGAGAAAAAAAGCTTGATGCATTTAGCTTCAAACTTTTAATTTCAGTACAGTACATTTAATCAGAAAAAGTTCGGTTTTTAAGTTGATGGGTTAAAGGCAATACGAATTACAAGTATTATAATGCAAAGAAGCTGGGTTTAAAAGCTGCAAACAAACTAGAAAAGCTCAGGGTTGTATGTTAATGGGCCAAAAAGAAAATTAGAAATTATAAGTTGTTAAGTATATATTAAGTATAGAGTGCAAAGAATCTGGGATTAAAAGCTGCAAACAAACCGGAAAAGCTCAGGTTTAGGCTAATGGGCCAAAAAGAAAAATAGAAATTATAAGTTATGAAGTATAGAATGCAAAGAAGCTGGGCTTAAAAGCTGCAAACAAGCTAGAGAAGCTCAGGTTTTAGGTTACTGGGTCAAAAAGAACAATAGAAATCATAAGTTATTAAGTATATAATGCAAAGAAGCTGCGCTTAAAACTTGCAAACGAACAATGCTGATCAAAGACTCTCCAGCAGCCTATTAGGAAATATTTAAGGTTTGTTTGGTTGCAACTTTTAGGAAAAGAAGCTTGCTTTGCTTAAGTCTTAAGAGAAAAGATCGTTTCGTTTAATTTAGAACTTCTAGCTTTGCAGTACCATGACCTGAAAAACCTTAGATTTTATCTTTATGGAGCAAATGCAATGCTAACTATTAGTGTAGAAAGATAAAGAAAATTGTATTGAACACTCTTCCTACCTCTATTATTAAAGTTTGGAGGGCTTGTTTGGCATCAATATAAGAAATGTATGATTGTCTTGTATCTGTGTTTGGCCCCATTAAACAAAAAAAGATTCTAGCTTTTAAGTAATGTCAACCAGGAGATCTCAGGTTTTAATAGACGAAATGCAATACAAGTTCTAAGAAAAAAATAAAATAAAAGCTGCAAACAAACCAACAAAGACTTCCGCAACCCTATTAGGAAAATATAGAGTGCATATTTGTTTGCAAATATTAAGGCATAAATTGGGTTATTTGACTCTGAAATCAAAATTAGTTCATTGAACCAAGAACTTCTAGCTTTTTATTAGAGTAAAATGACGATCAGTTAACCAATCAATTCCATTAAATAAATGCAAATAAAATGAGCAAAAATGTTGGGCTTAAAAAGTTGCGAATAAAAGACATGAACTCTTCTCTTTGTCATGGTTTGCTGAATTATTTTTTTGTTGTAACAGGTAAACGTAAGGAGAGGTCCGACGAGTCAGAGTTAGATGATTCTCAGCCAAGCCCTCTCATTCCCACTTCCTCTGATTGCAGGTATGCTGTGGAAAATGTTCAATATCTTTTATTATATGGAAATCTCTCATAAAGATTGGTGTCTTACTCTTCACTGATTAGCAAATTTTGATTTCTTGTCTGGAAAACACTGAAAAGGGATTATATCTTTCTGGAATTAAATTTTTTTAATGGTACTATTTTGTTGTGATAATGAAGACTTAAGGCTTGTCTGCTTACATCTATTAAACTCAGCTATTTTTTACATTATTTTACTGTATTTGGCTGGACAACTTAAAAGCTAGTTTAAAATCTGGAGTGCTTAAGCTGTATGATTCCTTCTTCTTTTTTCTCGATCTCAAATAAACTATAGCTTTCCTCTTCTTCTAAAGGTACATACTGACATACCTTATATTTGGCTCATGTTTTTTTAACCAAATTCGCACTAAACTACTATCAGTTACATGTATAGATTACAGATAATACATTATGAAAACTTTCCTCTTACCTCCAAACTAATGTAGCTGATTGCTGAAAATCATAAAGAAAGGTTAATGTTTTAAGTTTTGACCTTGAAACAAATAAAAAGTATCATGTACCCTTTTGGAAGAAATTATTTTATGGTATTTGTAAAAGAGGGCTTCAGCTCTTGTCTTTGCACTTCATGAGCCAACCATGATTTACTCTTGTTTTTCGACCTTAAAATTATTGAGATGCTCTTTTGATTTGCTAGAGCAGTTATTATTCAATTCTTTTTATAGTGTAACAGATGCAATAGCAATGGATTGTGAAATGGTTGGTGTGAGCCCTTCGGGTAACAAGAGTGCTCTTGGAAGAGTTACACTGGTAAGTAGTGCCAGTTTTGCCTTTTCATATATTGTTCATGTTTGAGTTTGACCCATCAGTCGTATATTGTACAATCTGGGCCGGCCCGACCTGAAATTAATAGCACTTTTACTCAATCCCACACGGTCAGGTTGTGACACTTGTGGGTTCATTTCTATCTACCTTAATGTAATATATGAACGGATAAGTCTGCAATATGTATTAAGAGCCAATGTTTCCCAGGAACTTACCTATAGAAGAAATTTTGCTAAAATCTGAATTATTGTAAAAAAAATATGTGATAAGTATAGGCTTATGTGCTTAACCGTCTCATTGTAAAGATGGCGTGATATTTGTATGTTCTTAGTCTCTGACGCGTTATATTGTATGGCCTTTTTTCTAAAACTATATAAAAAAACCTTTTTTTTAATCCCAGGCTGTTGAATGATTTTGGTTGCTTGATGATTTATTAAAAATCTTACAAGATCCCTTGGTCCCCTTTTGTGCTTTGAGTTTATCATGGCCTGCTTATTTTCTTTTGTGATTGATTATTGAATTAACATCAGTTGTTTGCCAGGTTAATAAGTGGGGAAATGTTATATATGATGAGTTTGTTCGCCCGATAGATCGTGTTGTCGACTTCCGGACAGGAATTAGCGGCATTCGACCTCGGGACTTGAAAAAAGGTTGAAAATGAAGTAATCTTTGTTTCTGTTTTGCTTCAGCTCCTTTTATTTTGAAGCAGTGATAAAACATAACTTATTTTTCAAATTTTTAAGTTTAACATTTCTTTCATACAGAAGTAACTGTTAGTTGTATTTGTAGTGAAAAGTGGAAAAAAGTAGTGTTAGCTTCTGATTAATCATTTCAAGCGTGCATTATGGTCCAATCCCTTTCAGAGTGTTAGTATAATGCTAATGGATCCGCTGGTAGTGTGACATATAAGTTGGTGTATGGTAAGTAGAGAAAGGCATGTTAATGGATTCACCGGTAGTTTAACATACATATATGCTAAGTAGGCTAATGAATAATGATAGGCTAACCAACAGAACCAAGCATAATAAACACATAAAAACGATGTGGTGACTTCATATTGGTTTATGAAAAAGGTTAAACTTCACTTTGATTTTTACAACCAAAGCAGAACTAGCACATCAGTTGTATGGGTTATTTGTTTGTTTATTGCCAAGTATCAGTAGTACATTATTACTATTTGTAGAGATGAGAGACCATGTTATCGAGATAGAATAGTATCATGCAATATCGGTTGGTATATATAATTAGTGAAGCTATTGAAGCAGATTATTTCTCAGGAAATATACTAAAGAGTCTTTTGTTTTACTAAAAAAAATCCTAACATAAAGAACTAGTCTGTAAAAATTCCTAGAGTTGATTGAGATTGCATGTGCACTAATGAAAGTCGTCATTGTAGCAAAGGAGTTTGGTGCTGTTCAGAAGACAGTGGCGGAATTAATCAAGGATAAAATTCTAGTCGGACATGCATTACGTAATGATCTCAAGGTTAGTGTATAGTCTCTCTTTAAAAATAAGTCATCTGAATTAAAGAGTATCTTATTTTTTACTGTATTTTATTTTCTTCACAGGCCTTGCTGTTAAGTCATCCAAAGGAGGATATTCGGGACACTTCAGAATATCAACCCTTTCTAAAGTATGTATTTAACCCTGGACATATGTTTATCTTTTCACCTTTCTGCCTGATTTAGGATTATAATATGGGATTGTTGATATAGGGACGGTCGGAGTAAGGCACTGCGGCATCTAGCTACTGAGTTTTTGGGTGTGAAGATACAAAATGGAGAGCATTGCCCTGTAAGCATCCTGTATATTATAGTGATCTCCATTTACTTAGTTTATCATGTTTGTTGTCTGCTAGAGATAGCTTGTATATTGAAGTAAGCGAGTGTTTGTCAGCAAAATGTAAGGATAATTTTGCTTTCAGTGTAGAAAAATTTGTTTTACCCTTGATAAGAATTGTAGATTTTTAAGGGTAGAATTAGGAGGCAAAAATGCACATCAATTATAAGCCATAAAACAAAAGGTATCGGGGATAAAAGCTATTCCAAACAAATTTTAGACGCTAGGTATCATTCTTGTGTGAAGTGCTGCTAAAGTTTTAGCAATTGGGAGAAAAAAAGTTGCTTGTATGTTGGGAGCTTGTCCTTTCTATAGTATAGCTTTGGATGATGTACAGTAAAAGGAGTGCGCTTATTTGCTTCTCGTTCTGTATCCCTCATTTTTTTTACTCATAAGTGAGGCAAGGAAAAGGGAACGTTTTATATTTTTTGCTTGTCGGTTTCTGCTAGTTACTATTACATGATAGCATACTTACGACTTATTTGTTTCAGATCGAAGATGCTCGTGCTGCAATGGTGCTGTATCAGAAAAACAAGAGAGAGTGGGAGAGAAGCATCAAGGATTTTATCAGACTAAAGCAAAAGCAGAAGAAACGGAAACCAAAGAAGAAACATGTGGACGCAGATGATGCTGTTGTATCGAATTAGCTTTAATACTTGGTGACTTCCCATTTGAAAGGGGAACAGAGATATTTATGTTTCCTTATTGCCGATTTGAATTAAGAAATTTTGATACTTTGTCTTTTTCTTTTTTCTTTTAATTTGTTGTAAACTATGTACTTTGAGTTCCAAACATTCAACGACTCAATTCTGACTTTAAGGTGTTTTTGTATAAATATTATAAATGTGTTATTAGATTGGTATTAATTTTTTAGCTGTAAACTCTGAAATTAACTACTTGGAATAAATGGCTTTGAGCTTCCTTTCGTTTTCAAGTTAGCATTGCATGGCCTATTTATCACTTAGCAGTGATACATGCCACTCTTCCACGGTATTTAGGCATTAGCTATTGTAGCAGAAATTTTTCATAGAACTGAAGAGAAGAAAAAATGGAGATCAAAATAACTGCTTTTATATCAGTATAATACTTGTATTCAAGTACAATCATATGCTATTTTTAACACTAAATTATTTTTAATCTTTTCTCAGACGCTTGATTTGCTGCTTTGAAGTGTATTGCTCTTTTCTTGAATCAAATACGTACTTCTGGAATGGTATTAATGTACTAATACTACAATTAATCTTCTGAATTGAATCAAGTATCACCTGCTTCTTTTCATCTTTATGATTTACGTTGTCCTTGCCTCATTGAGGCTACACACGAACTTTCTTCCCTAGTCTTTGTTGGACACAATTTACTTCTTACATGAATTATTGGACATAGTCCAGTAGTCCGGAACCCTTGAAATCTACGAATGCTGTTTAAGTTGAGCTAAATTTTGATATTAACATGACTAAATGAGACTACTATCATGTTCGTGAGCCACTCACTCGGAGAACTTTTACGTTTCCCTTTACGCGTTCACAATGTAACACTTGTATACATAAAGACGGCTGCTGAATGGTTGAATTTTGCTCGGGCTGGTCTAAGACGAGTTGCTCGACTGTAACAAAAACTATGGGCTTTTACGCCCTTTAATCTCCAATTGTATCGCTCATTTAAGGTTCATGAATCATGATGATATATTTCTCTAAAGATTAAAGAAAAATAAATGGCTTGAGGCAAAAATGGAACAAATATCAACATTCATTATTCATATATAGCTTTTAACAAATATTTATTTATTTTCACAAATCATGTACTATCTGGACTTTGATCTTCATTGCTGACACCCTCAATAGAAGTATCTTCAGGGCTTTTAACCGTGAAGTTCGAACCCATCTGTGAGCTTTTGATTACTTGGTCACTTGAAGAATCATCTTCCATAAATGAACTTAACGCAAGTTGACCCGAATATAGGATTAAACCTATAGAGTTGAGCCCGAAAACAAATGTTGCAAGATAACACAACCCATTAATTATAGTCCTGCATACACGGATAGAAAGTTAAGTTGTCGTATGAAAAACAGAACTGCTATATATCATGATCCAATACCAAGATTAGTACCACTACGTTGGAGGTCGGTATCCGCCAAACTAGATAGAAACATGTTATAACATTTTATAATCTGGTAGGTGTGACACCTGATACTTCAGTAATATGGGAATTAATCTTGGTATGAACCAGAGACAGCCTAACTCGTATGAAAATAAAAAAATATAAAAAGCTAAGACAATGTTTGACGATAATTGTAAAAGCTGGATTTTCATATTCAGGTCCACCTCATAGCTTATAGTTTTGCATGCAAAAAGTAGGGAAAACTCATCTTTAAGCTGATGAACTAAAGGTAGTTTGTTTTAAGCAAAAAACCTTGGCTTAAAAACTGCAATCAAACAGGGCCTAAATTGGTTTGATGAGAGCTACCTTATGGTTATCGTGATCTGCCGAACCTGGAACAAACAGAATAATTGCATTAGCAATGATAAAAATAGCTAGTGACAATACATTTGACAAAAAAGGAAAGTACAGAATTTAAGAAATCACCGAAAAGTTATCGGAAATCGTTTGGCGATTGAGTGATGCCTCGACTGTTGTGGCGAACTTGTAGAGAATAAGTGCAATAACACCAGCTGATATTCCACCCAGTAGTGTTTGAACAGGAGATGGGGGGCTTTCGGCACCTGGTGATGTCGGGGTCATTGCTTTTAAACTCTCAATTGCCTCTTCTTTTAATGATCTTTTTGTCGTCCCAGAAGATCTAAATTGCTAGTTCCAACAGTAAACACAATATATCAAATATCCATATTAAGCTTCGGAAATGTAATAAATGAAGTTTGCATTCACACATTAGCTTATACATTTTAATGTACTAGTTTTTACTAATACTCAAGCCATCGAACTGTAGTGAAAAGAGCGGTGTGCATAGGTTTGAAAGCTTAATCTATACTTTTCTTTTAAAAGGCCTAGTTTACAAAATTATATTACGTGTGCGTATGATCTTAAACTGCATTGAAAGTGTATGAGACCAATGGACATTAGATTTAGCAATTATTTGCCTTTCGGGTTGACAAAATATATACTTGTACAAAAACTTGCTGAATAAAAGAAGAGAGCTCTCAGTTATTTGTTCAAAACTTTTTAGGATACTTTTCAATGACAAGAATCGAAAAAAGGTATCTGATCCTAAGCTTATCATCTGTTAGTTTATATCCTGTAACAAAAGTAGCCATTAAACTACAATATCAGCAAGTCTAAGAAAGCATTAGAACCATTTCTTATCCCCACAGGAATCCTGAATTGAATGTTTCGACACCTTTGGTCGTATCACATTTGCGTTGAGAAAACTAATTTAGTAGTCGAACCTTTGGGCTTTGTTTGATTTAATGTCTCAACATTTACTTTTGTTTAACTTAGTTCTGCAGATTTTCTTACATATGTAGCAATTAAGTGTATAATCCCTTCATTACGAATCATATTAAAATCAGTCATGTGACCCGTCCATAAGCCAAGGGAGGATACTAGATATCCTGAAATATTTCAGTCTATTAGTATAGACTGTAAATAATTCAGGATGACTGTTTGAAATCTATTCAAAATATTTCATTCGCAAAACTCTCACTTGTAGAACTCCATAAAACTGATTAAGAGCATGTATTTGATTAACAAACTGAAAGAGCATTAGTTTATCAGATATTATACCCCAAAAAAATTGCACAGGAGTTTATACCCGAAAAGGAATAGTGCAGACAGTCAGGATAGCCCTCTCGTTTTGATAAATATTGATGGGAAAATAGTTTCTTCCTATGTATTTTATTTAAAATATCTACTACATTAGTGTTATATTGCCCCTCCCATATTTTAAATAACCTCGTCCGCACTACTACATAATATATATGCAAAATTTTAAAAATAGGGAATTAGCACCCCTTTAATTTGTGCGATTGAGGTCGTTCTTTATTTTACTAGAAACTCCAGCCTTCGTCGTTATTGAATTCTAACTCCAGTCTTCGTCGTTATTGAGAAAAATGGGGATGCAACTCTTTGGAAACTTAGAAAACCATATATATATGTATATATATATATATATATATATATATATAATTTGTTAATTAAATTAAATGTAACTAATCTACAACTACTAAAATATAGTAGTATTAGTAGACAATAAAAGGGGGAAATAAAGAATAATTATGGGTATAGTTTCTTTGACCCATTTGATACGTTGGCGTAGAGACCGAAGAAACAGGAAAACCGATATAGCCCCCAGTCTGACTAATTACAAAGAACTCATAAAAAAGAAACAGAAAAGTGACAGTTTTAACCCAACATTCTTAACTACACTTTTAACATATCATTAGTTAATTAAATGAAACATAACAAATCAAGTAGAAAACAATATTATACCGTTTCTTTAACCCGTTTGGCACGTCTTCGAAGAGAACGGAACAAAAAAAGAGAAATAGCACCAGTTAATAAAACACTAGTAGCCACCTGTAAAGTAGAAGGATCATCGGAAGTAGAGAAAATGGAGGGGTGAGAAGGAGGGAGTTCAATGGGCCCGTCTTGGGTGGGATTTGGTCCATCAGATAATTGGACCTTACATTGGGTCGGTTTGAGAAAGGAAGAGAGAGATAAGTGTTTTGGGAGAGAGGAGATTGTTGAAGTGGAGGAGTGTCTGGGAGAGATATGGTAGAGAGGTCGATGACATTTTAGTACTACCAACATTTCCTCTACTATCACTCCTTCACTTTCACTCCACCACCACCACTATTATTATCTTCTCCCTATTTGTTTTTTAGGGAATTTAATTGTTAATATTTCATATTTTAAAAATATATAATTCAATATATATATACTGGTAAAAGTTACCCACGCAATGCGTGTGATACGCGTAATGACATAAATCGCGTAATATATTTTATTTTTAACATAATATTCAGATTTGGTATAATTTATTATAGTTACGGAGGTTAAAACGAATTGTTAATTAATTTAGGGTACATCCGTAATTAGTAAAATATATTGTGAGGGTATTTTTGAAAAAATTTGACAAAATTGGGCAGACTCAATCTTTTTTGGGTTTGCTTATATTAATAGCATGATATATACTATTATAATAATGAAGCTAGAAAATGTAGTTTTTTTTAGGCTTCCAAAGTCTTGCATTTTTTTTTTAAAAAACCAAAATCTTTTGATAATTTACCCATATAATTCATTTACCGATACAAAATTAAAATACGGTTATGTTTATCAAATCATGTTATCAAGCAGACTCATCACTTTGTCTTTTATATCACTCCATCTCTCTCATATCTTACAAAATAAATAAACCGATCTCTTTATATATGCAGTAGTACTAAGATCTACACAGATATACTCAATTTCGGTCCTTTTGTTGTTCTTTTAACATTTGTATTTGCTATCCGTACATGTTTTTGTTATGGGTTGTTTTCGCACACTCAACGCTTGTGCCAAGTTTATATATATATATACTAGTAACTGTAACTCACACGATGTGTATACAACGTGTAATGACATTAAACTTGTAAATAAGTTTTGATCGAACGAATTTGTCAAACGTACCTAATTTCATAACGTTTTATGTTATGATTAAATGAGCTATACCAAAAATAAGGAATAAAAAAATCTCTATATCATTTTTCTTGGGTAGGCGTAGCAATATAAAATAAGAAGGTTTCAAATTTAAAATTAAAAAAAGGAAGATTCAGAATTAGTACTAAGAATTTTAGATAATAAAATGGATAAAGTGTGCAAAGCTATAATTTTTGTACAGTTAGGTTAACATTGCCTTGTTTTCTTAAAAATAATTGATTTTTTTTTCCGGTTTCTCTGATGAAAACATTGTTGATGCGATAATGAGATAAGTTAACACATACATAATCTTCGGGTTCATTTGTTATCAGATTTTTCAGTCAAAAAACTGCTTTCAGAAAGCATTAGAAAAAAACTTGTTTTCCAAAATATACATGAATCTTTGGTAAAAACTTAAAAAATCTAACTTTCGACGTATTAATTTTTGGCATTAGCTAATAACCTTTTGTTTTTTCAATCAAAATAACTTTATAAGACATTTTTTTGATAAATTTTCATAATATCATTTAAACGGGCAAGTAACACGTTAAGTATACACATAAAATTTTAGCTGAAATAAGATCAATATTCATTTAAATTCTTAAAATGGTGGCGAGAAAACTATCAAAATCTTCAAAATGTGTGACTTTTTTGCTTTTACTTTTTCTAGTTATATTTCTCAAAAATCTAGATTTTTAAAAGCTAAAAAAAGCAGTGATACCAAACGCATGTAGCCTTTTAAAATCAAAATGCTAAAAAAGCTAACAAAAAAGTTGATACCAAAGATGCACGAAGTTAAAGTTCCCCATATAAAGATTTGGATTACAACGAGACTCTTTACTGTTAAACTAACCGCATTAGGACAACCAAGTTGATAGTGAAACTAGTGACATTCGTTACGACTTACAATCCACTGAGAGAAATATCATTACGTACCCAAGCATTCTCACTTTCGTTCAGTATGGGTTCGCTTCATAAGCATGGGCTAATTCAGCCAACTTGTATAAGTTTTTGCTCGAAAAAAACAATAATACAAGCGGACGCAGAAGAAATTTAACTCAGATTTCTAAACTATGAACTTCCCTAATTATAAGCAACAGCACGTTAAAGAACATAAGCTAACACTAAAGTACGAAACACAATGAAGAGCGAATTATACAAATAAACTACAATAATTAGTTTATGTATTGTGGTAAATAAGTAATCTTCTTTATACAATAGAATGTGTTTTCATCTACAGACTACAACTACAATACATTGCGATTTGCCCCTCAGTTTGGTATTGCTTAAGTTTAAAGCGGTGTACGAGTTCTGCAGACTATAGTATTTTCGTTCCTTTAATATTTCAGAGAATGGGTACACTGGAACTGAGTTTTTCCTTTTCAGGGTAAAGTTTCCATGTAATTAATACTCTTATTGGCGTTCGGAGGAGTGTCTATAATAGAAGGACTTGACCCTTCCTAGAGCTTCCTCGATAGAATTTAGATCCGCTGCAAATGTAATCCGGACCCAATTCTTCAAACCCACAGCAAGTCCTACAAACATAAATAAAAGGACCTTAGTGGAGTAAAACTTAAAACAAAAAGTTGTTTTATAAGCAGCTATAAGGAACAGTTTTTGGTAACTGTTACAAAACAGAATATACACTGTCTCGAAAATTACTTCCCACACTGATTTTTCTTGAAAAGTACATTAAAAACTGTTTCTACAGACGGCTTTTACAAAGTTCAAAAACATTTCCTGAATCAGTTCTAAAACAAAGTTTTCAGATAAAAATTTGAAAAACAGCTTATCGCACTGTTTTTGGAACAAGTTTAGAGATAGCAATAGTCTGTTAATACATATACTTAGAACTGTTTACGGGAACAGCTTCCGCAAAAAGGGTTCAGACCTGGTTTTAAAAACTGTTGCGAACTCCAAAAGCTAAAATTGAAAACTTCTTTAGAAATATACCCTTCAAAATACTTTTTAAGTTTAGGGAGCCGCATGTATTTCTTTCCATGTTTCGGTTGTTGATACCAAATAGCTGAATGGAATTGACAATGTATGCCTTTCACACTGTACTCAAGAGATGCTATTCCATTATATATATGGTTTTTTTTTTGAAATAACTCCAGTATATTCTATTGTACTGATAACTAAATAAAAAAGATTTCGCCGTATTTTGATTCAATTAGTTTACTCTTACTTTTCATTAAGGATATGCATTTTGTTCTCACTTACTTGAATTTGACACTTTCCATACCATCACAATTTTAGTAACACCCTCACTCTTTTTATTGGAAAGTACAAAACTAATTCTGATGGTTAAAAATGATATCTCACCTGGAAGAAGGATCACAGCTTCCTCTTTGGCCAATTTGAAGCAAAAGTCGAAGTCGTCGCTAATGTCTTTCAGGAGAGATACATTCAACTTCACCTGTATCAAACAGCATTGAACATTCAAGTTTAAAATTCTCAGCATCTTTAAACCAAATAAACTACGATACTGTAATCAGTAGAAGGACCAAGTTTTACTCAGGGGGAGCTGAAACTAATTTATCGAGTTTTGTTATTTCAGGGAGGCCAAAGACCAAAGTGCTATAAATAATTGGAAGGTTTAGAGACTTCTTTTGTTATCAATGATCCAATATTGGAACTCTAGGGTCACTTTCCATCGCAGATGCTAATGAAACATAATTTACATGATACTTTTTGAATGTTGATTTTATTGTTTTTTTATTTCAGTTTCACATAAACTAAAAAGGCAAAGTAAGAGAGAATTTCTTGCCATCATAGCCATGGATCCTTGTGGCTTACGGGGGCATGAAAGGCATGGGATCTCCCTGATTTTGTTGAAACATAAATCCGATGAATGCTTAAGAATATTAACGGTCTTTGTAAAGAAGACATCATTGGTTTGCTGAAGAATTCGAGGAACTGCTGCCTATATCAATAAAATAAACATTAGGAGTTGCAATAATTGCAAAAGTAGATATATTATTGTTCCCTAAAGTATTAGCAAATATAACAATATATGTATAATCAGTTAACAAAATATAAGCAAATTCTTGTCTAGATAGTTCAAAACAAACTTATTGAGTTACGACAAACCTGCATGAAAGTGGCTGGGCCACCCAAAATATCGAAATACTTCTTTATGCGCTCGACAATCTAGGTAAAGAAAAATAAATGGGCATTTTTTAGCCTTGCTTGTCGAGTACTAATGGAAAAACGAGTAAAAAATTATCTGAATTTGCAAACTCTGAAAAAGTTAAAAATTATCAAAAAGATTACCTTGGGGTTCTTAAAGTAATTATAAGGATCATTTATAACAAACCACCCAAGTCGCCAGCCCGGCACTATCCACCTTTTTGATAGCGAGCCTAGAGTGAGAACAGGAACCGTCGATGCAAAAACACCCATTGGCACAAATGGATTATCCCCAAAAGCAAGGTGGCCGTAAACTTCATCGGAAATTACAATTATTTTCAGTTTCTCTGCAGTCTCTGCTATCTGTATCCAGAAGGAAAGTAAAATCAATCAGTTATGTACAAATAATTACAAATGAGAAATTCATTATATAGCAGAGCATTTTAGTATGGTCTTGTGGTACTTGAATTAAAAATAATGATCAGAGGTTACTAACCAGGACTCTAAAACACACCAACTGAACCCCCCTATATCTAGCAACAATTTAAATTACTAGTACAGATACTGATTTAACTATGAAAGGAAAGTCTAGACTCTGCAATTTATTCCGAGGGAAGAAAAGACCTCGTACAACTATTACTTAAATATCATATGAGAATTCAGTAAAGCTACATATTTTACCTTCTTCAGGTGTTGGTAACTGTAAACATTACCGCAAGGATTCCCGGGATTTATAATCACAATTGCAACGGTATTTTGGTCCACAAGAGACTCAACTTCGTCGATATCAACCTCCCAACCCTTATCGGGTAAAAGATTGAAATGTCTCACCTCAATATTCCTAAAGGAGGCGCAAAGTTCGTAGATTGGAAACCCGGGTCTCGGGAGCAGAATATTAGCCCCAGGACGAGCTAAAGCAGACAATGCCACATCAATTGCTTGAGTGCAACCGGATGTGACAAAAGCATCTTCGGGTGATAGCTTGTAAGGAAGATCATGCGATAAATATTCTGCAATTGCACTGTTGAAACAACAGATAAGTAGTATTTGTGGGGATACTATGAAGTAAGCCCTTGTTTGGTTTCAGATATTTAAAAAGTATATTTTTTAGTTAAAAAGCTGGACTGCATTCGGTTAACCACCATAAAACCTGAGCTTCTCTGGATTATGTGAATGAAAAGGCTAGAATTAGAAAGAGGAATGAACCTAAGTTTTTTCTGATACTCGAAAATTCCAACATACTATTTGAGTAAAAGTTGCAACCAAACAAACCCTATGTTCAAGTTTCAGTTGATGGCTGGTGTCAGTCAACTCGTATGTAGTGAGTATGAATACATGATATTTTTTTGTATTCGGTTCGTGAAGTCCATTCATGTTCATTCGTTTCTCACAGAAATCTAGCATGAATTCTAAAATCGAAATCGTTTCGTAAACGAATCGATCATAAGCATCAGTTCGTTAAAAACCTCGGTTTGTTAAATTAACTAATAATGCATCTATAAAGTGAAATTTGTATTTCTAAAGATTCTTTCTACTAGTATAATGATTACTGAATTATATATAAAGGTGAATAAAAGATAGTTTTTGAAAAAAGTCTTAATATGTTTCTAATTCAATCTTTCTCCGGCCAAAATGGAAGAATTATAACAATGATTTATGGTTATGTAGGATTTTTAAGTTAAACGAAGAGTTCATGAACAAATGTATTCACCTCGTTAATCGTTTGTTATTAAATGAATATTTTATTTTTTTGGGTGAATTTATTAAATGAAGATGAATCGAACATGAACTAGGCGGTTGGTTTTCAATCAAGCTTTACCTTAAAAGGTTAATGAGTTTGGACCTAAATGCTACAAATGGAAAAAGATGTACCAAAGTATGGCTGTGGTCAAAATCAGATGCGCTTTCTTTTTTATTTAAACTAAAACAAATCAGTGATGGCATGAGAGTTCTATTTTGGCAAATCTATTATTGGACATCAATGATAGAAACATCTCACATTGGCTAGCAGAAATGAGAAAGACACACACATACATAAAAGTGTTATAGCTACCAACTTTTTACTTTTTTAGGAAACAAAAACAAAATGACAAAGGAAAAAGGAAAAAAAAAACTCGGAAATAATAATTGATGACAGTGATATCAACCAAATAAAAGTGGTTCAGAACTTCAGCTTTGCAAATTGCAAGTACTGATCATGGACGGAAGGTCATCATAAAGTTAAAACTATTATTCATATTAAATATTGACATATTTTAGTAATCATTTTTTTATATAAGTTAGTAGTTAGCATTGTACCCTAGTACTGATGAAATAAAATTTGGTTTATGGGAAATACTATTTTCTAATTAATTATCCATTATGAAACTATGTGTAATTTTAATCGATCAATAACTTGTATCAAAATTGTCGGAATGTAAAAATTAATCATATAATTCAAACATTAAATTATATGATTTAGTATTGAAATTTGTGATTTCGATAATTTTGATACAAAAGTAAAATTGCAAAACCACCACTTTTTTTTACTGTGTACTGGTCTGCTGCATGCTAACTTTTGGAGACAAATCTGACACCTTTTCAAATTAAAATATGTATGTTAATAAAATTAAAAAAATTTGACGCGTGTGTTAACTTTTATAATCGAAACTCTGGGGCCAGAAATCATTTAAAAGCACTGGGACCATTTCCTTAAAAGTATAGAGTATATACCAGACGTCTCCTAGACCCCTTATTAATTACTACTAATGATTTCATGTCCTCTTATTTTTAAATATCGCAATTAGAATTATATATGTTAAGAAAATTCAAAAACACGCCTACGGTGGAAAAAACACCAATCCATCCTTTTTTTTTTTCTTTCTATATTATAGGGGCGCACGAACGCAGGCCCTGCTACCACAAATTATGACGTAAATTCTTAGACTGACGTCCCTCCAAAGTGCAATTGAGGTCATCAACCTAGGCCATGAGTCTTATTGATCACTCATCGACCCCGTCCTCCCCTCTTGCTTAATTACCACGAGCTTCACTCATTGAAGAATGAGTTACTTAACATACAAAGTTACAAACAATGATAAAACTGACAGTAACTGAACCACATATACTTATATTCATATCCATAATTAAAATTTCAAATGTAATAATTACTATAATTAAATCCTATTTTTCATGCAAAGCAAAATTGTAGTTTTGTCTCGTATTTTAATTTGATACAGTAAGAGTTGACATAATTAACTTTTTTTTTGTTATTGACTTGAAGTAATTCATAATGATTGATGGAGTAAATCATATCAAGGGACCAATCATAGATTTTTGAACCCTTTATGTAACATATTTTAGATAATTTATACACTCCTCATTTTACAGTTTTAAGTTTTTTTTTGTTACAAAGAATTTGAAAAATCCCCAAAGGGGCGGAACCAACAACCAACAATTTTAAATGGAAGGGTTGGACCGATAATCTATATAATTTTTTTCATACCGTATATGAGTTTTTTCGTAATATGGGGAGCCACACCTTATTTTTAAAAGATTTTGATCATAATAAATAAGAATTTTTTTATTTTTTCCTTTCCCGAATTTCTTCCTTTCTTTATAAAAAAAGGGACCAAACCGGGCATCTTTTGATTCATGTGGACTATAAAGATTAAGCTTACTACTAGTGGGTTCTTTTGATGAAGCTTTTAATCGGCCTCAAATAAGCAGCTTATTTTCTCAAAATATGCTACCAACTACTCTTCCTGAGAGGGGTAGAGAAAAATTGAAGTGAAACTATAAATGATGACCATTACTGTTACTAGGTACTCTTCAATAATGAAAATCAGATGCATTTACAGTACACCTGTATAAATTGTATTTTTTGTTGCAGCTTTTAAGCAAATAAGTGGGACTTTTTTTAGGCTGAAGAGCTCATTGAGCTTCAAACTTCTTACTTTTGAGGCGCAAAAAACCCACAAAACCAAATGCAGTCATCTCTTAAGAACAAGCAAAAAATCCAAAAATATTGCAACCAAACAAGGTGTACTAATAAAGAAAAACTCCAACCTTATCTTCTAACGTTTCTAAGAACATCAACCACATGCACTCAGCTTTTAATATCAAACAAAAAAAGTAAAATATTCTGTAGCCAAACAATAAAACAAGGCATTAGTTCACACACAAAAAAGTCCAATTAACACTACAATAAATGCTGACATATGCTAAGTTGTTATATTAACGCTAAAGTGTTTGTGACTAATTTTGTGACACAAAGAGCAACAATTTCCGTTATTTCCGTTGCTATCATGTCACCAAATTAATCATAAGCACTAACATCAGAATAGCAACAGAACGCATGTCCACGTCTTTTTCTTGTAGTTTGAAAAAAATAAAAATAAAAAAGAATGGACTTACGCTCTAGTTTGAGGAAGGCCAGAAGTGGGTGAATATCCATTGAATTTAGAAGAAGAAAAAGAGTTAACAACAGCCTCTTCAGCTATTTGAGGAGTTTGAAAACAAGAAAAGGCAGTTGGATCACCTATTCCCAGTGATATTACTCTCTTCTTGTCTCTATTTTCAATATTGCCCATTAAAAGTTGTAGTGTTCCCTTTATTGTAATATTCTCCATCTAATTTTTATTTATCTATCTCTCTTGAGTTAAACTGTGAAAAGAGAGATAAATTATGAGAGGAGTTTGAGTTGAAGAGAATGTAGTTAAGAGAGAGAGAGAGTTGTTGCATGGGAACAAAAAGAGATGTTGTGTGGGACAAATGTGTCATGCTTTGTATCTAACACAGCCACATATACTATACTCGTTTATGTTGGTTTGCGTGCCAAATAACAATTTAACAATAATAAAAAGATTAAAAATAAATAAACAAAACCAGTGTAATCTTTATTAATTTTGAATTTGTACATAAATTAATGATTACAACATATAGGTACTGAAACGTAATTAAAGCAAACGTTATCAGATTATTATCAATTAATAATCTGATGTACTGAATTGGAATAAATAGAAACTGCCGGACTGGAAAGTATAAACTTAACAGCCGGACTGTTCTGTTTAAAATTGAAATTACATGACTTAATTGAAACTATTCTAATTACAGAATAGTAATTACAGCAAAAAACAGAACTTTAAAGAAATTACAGAAAGGTACAAACAGAATAAAAAAGCTACAGCTAAGTACAGCAAATTAAAATACTGAATTAAAATTACAGAAAAGTAAATTGCGGAAATTAAATAACATAATTGAAAATGGACAGAATTAAAAAGACGAGGCTACTGTTTAACAGTATGCCCTTAACCGATATTCGCTCAACCACCTTGATGTTTCTGGTTGCGTTGACGCTTCGATCCCAAGGTACAACGTCTCGGATAACTCGTCGGAAACTGGCGAGGAGTCAAGGTCGAGCTGTTGGTGGGTGGTTCTCTCTGGTTCTAAAGTGCTATGAAAAAATAATGTTGTTTAGAGAGAAAAAAGTCTGATTTCGTGTGTGAATATACGAGGGAAGGCTGCCTCTTTATTGAGAAATTCTGAAACCGCAGAATTTAATGTGGTGGTCATTTAATTCTGGGAGTTACATCCCCAGAATCCGGCTCCATTACTGCTGGAGTTTCAAACTTTCTGGAACTCTAGGGACTGCTCTTGCAAATATGCAAAAGTCACTTTTTCAGTTTAGTACAAGACCCAAGACATTCTCCAAATCCCGCGTCCCGCATCCTGAGCGAGTGCGTGTGGTACACACTAACCAACTCATGGGTATGTGGACTTTATTAGTTTACCAACTACATGGGATGAACTTGTATATATAGTGTAAAAATCAACCTTGATTTTACAATGTGGGATAACCCTCATGGGTTAATTCCACTCTCTTTTTCATTTTCCAGATTTCGGTTTTTTCCTCTTTCGAGTACCAATCTTCGAATCCAATTATCATTCACACCCTTCCTCCGAATAGGTCATGCGATATACCGTTGCGAACCTCGTCGTACGAGCTACTCAAACACTTTGAGTATGAGCTCAGAAAAACTGAGTAGTAGCATCGAAAATTGACTCAAAGATGGTCTCTGACCACTTGGAACAACCATGTTTAAAAACATGTTTTTCTACAATTTTTTCCAACAGTTTATAAATATTATTTCTTTCTTTCTTACAAATCCATACATGCTTTTTTAGTTGAAATTTGAGTTTGGTGGATTATGGAATTAGATTGGTTTATTTGAGCTTTATCAAAAATAAAAATAAAATAAATGGTTGATTTGAGCTTATCAAAAACCAAATAAAAATTGGTTGATTTGAGCTTATCAAAAATAAAATGAAAATGGGTCGATTTGAGCTTATCAAAAATAAAATAAAAACCGGTTGATTTGAGGTTTGCATTTAGTAAAATACTTGAATTTGCTAGCTAGCCCCTTGTTGTGCTTATTTGACAATATTTTTTTATCAAACAATTAAAAGACGTAACGTAGTGCTTGGACAGTGTCATTCCTAATCTCTAACACCTTGGTCCAGATTGAAAATTTTCACCGTTACATTCTTATAATAGCAAAAAAAAATCATCCTTTTAATAGATTTTTTTCCAAAAATATATATTGTTGGTCCATCACCCGAGCAGGTCGGCTGATTTAACTAACCCAAGGACCGACTCGGTGCTCATACCACATCAATTAACAAGTTTTCTTCTTCGTAGCGTCGTCATTTGAGCTTTAACGGAATTTGGCCACACGCCCACCAATGGAACCTATTGCTGCGTAGAATTCAGACATCTTTTTGTATAAAGTGGTTTTCCACATAACCTAATCGTAAATGAAGTCTTAATTAAAAATCCATACTATATCCAGAAAAAGGTAAATGATTAAAAACCTTAATGGTCCGTAAATTTGGAAAATGTAATAGACCTGGTCCTAGTTTCTAAAGTATAGATTCTGTCCATTTCATAATATTATATTTTCAAAATTAGAAGTCGCATTTATATGGCCTAATGGTACAGAAATATTAATGATTTAAAAAATTACAATTTAATTGACTTGTCATAGGCTGATAATTTTTGCCTCCTTTTCAAACTTCGAATTTATATACTGTTTCAAATTGAAAAAATAACACCAAACTATATATGTAGGTATTGATACATGGTATAGTATACGGCTCATTTAAAATCAATGTGGACGCCGCAATACATAGTTCAATGATTGCAAAAGTCAGGGGTGTCGCACGAGATGAAAAAGGGACATGGGTAGCGGATTTCATGGGTATCTAGGACGTTCATCGGTTGTAACAGTGGATTAATTGTGGGCTATCTTTCATGGTGTTGAACTCGCTAAGGAAAAACAGTGGTCAGATGTTATCGTGGAGTCGGATTTGAAGGAGGCCTGCGAAGCGGTTGAGAAACCTAACATCAATCATCCGGATTATAATCTCATATGCAAGATTAATCGTCTTCAAGACCCTCGATGGAAGTGTTGTGTTACTTGGATTTTAAGGGCGGAAAACTATTGTGCTGATCGTCTTGTCGCACTGAATGGCTACTCTGAAGTGTTAAATATAGAGATGCCACCAAGGGAAATAGTGGCTATTCTTTCTATCGAAGCCCCTGCGAGGACGTGAATCGTGTATTTGTTTTATTCACTACAATAAAATTGGGTTTTAACAGCGCGACATTAGCATGCGCCGTAAATGGTGACAATAACAGCGTGCTTTTTAATAATGTGTTGCGATAGGTCTTCAGCTATTATAAACAACAACGTGCAATGTGCGCTGACTTCAATGATATCAACTTAAGACATCGTTTAACTTTTCAGCACAACTTTGCATGCTGCAAATAGCTTTTTTGCGCGCAACAAAGTCATTTTTGTTGCGGTGATTTTTTTTTTTTTTGGCGTGAGCCTCCAATGTACCAAAAAAATAATATACGGCTCATTATCTTTTTTATTCTTGAAATGATACCGGTCTTAATAATTAGAAGAAAAAAAAAGATTTATACACTTGCTAACTAGCTATCAATTATATACGTATAATGGAGAGAAGACTGATTGGATGCAATTTTTATTGTACTAATTACATATCATGTCATTCGCTGATAGCAAAAACATAAAGAATTTTTTGAGAGAAACCAAGTAACACGTGATGGTCGGAGGCAATTTTTGACTCATTTGAAACTACTTAGCTTAATACTTTCAAACTACTTGCGAGCTCATGTTTTTGTTGATAGGTCTATTCTTAGTCTCTAATAATATTTTTAAGTATAACTTAATTTATAAGTGATAAAAAAAAGTTCTTTTTATAATTTTTGATATATTTTCTTTTTACTTAATAATTCAAACAAACACTAAAAAAAACTATAAAAAAAATATTTAAGTTATTTTTTTACACTCTGATATATTTCTCGTGTAGATTGTAATATCTTTTTTTGAGGTTAAAAACAACTTTTAACATATTTTTTACATTTTAATATATTTTCCGTATATATTATAAGTTATTTTTTAAGCTTAAAAATAAATTTTAAGCTCTTTTTATTAGGTCGGGTGACTGGATCTTAAAAAAGTTTCGGCCCAAGACCTCCATTTAAAAAACCTTTTAAAAGGTGACATATGAATTATCTTTATTGCAAATTAGTACATCTTGCTAATACACATAAGGCCAACATATTTGACCCAATAAAAGTTTGTCCAACACCAGGCCCATTGACCGGTCTCCGGCGTTGACCGCCGGTTTTCGGAGTTGACCGTCGGCTTCCGGCGTTGACTGAAACTTAAAAAAATAGAAAAAAAATAGAAAAAAACCCAGAAAAATTATAAAAAATTGGAAAAAAATTACAAAAATCCAAAAAAAATCAAAAGAATATCAAATACAGTTTTTTTTGACAATTTAATACAACATTTTTGACAATGTAATATAAAAAACTTGACAATCTAATACAAAAAATTTGACAATCTAATACGATTTTTTGACAATCTAATAGAATTTTTTTGACAATTTAAAATAATTTTTTTGAAAATATAATACAAATTCTTGACAATCTAATACAAGTTTTTGACAATCTAATACAAGTTATTTGGCAATTTAATACAATTCTTTTTACTAATACAAATTTGTTGACAATATAATGCACTTTTTGTGATAATCTAATAGATAATTTAATAAAAGAATTAACAATCTAATAGACAATTTAATGCAAATTTTTATGACAATATTATACAATCTTTTTGACAATCTAATACAAATTTTTTAACAATTTAATACAATTTTTTTGATAATTTAATACAAATTTTTTTAATACATTTTCTTTGACAATCTAATTCTTATTTTTTATAATATAATTCAATTTTTTCGGCAATCTAATACAAAAAAATTGACAATCTAATACGATTTTTTTGAAAATATAATGTAATTTTGAGTATCTATTCAATTTTCTTGACAATCTAATACAATTTTTTTGATTGTTGGCCCGTGTGCGGCTAAACCTTAGAGGGGGATGAATAAGCTTTATGGCGATTTTCGCCTAATTAAACTAAGTGCAACTAACACCCCAACTTACGCAATTCTAAGCTTAAGCGTTAATAATCGTTAATAAATTCAAACGCAAGCAAGCAAGAATAAATATTTGCGGAAAATAAAAGTTTAAGGGAAGAAGATGACACCGTGATTTATAGAGGTTCGGCAAAACGCGCCTACGTCCTCTCCTCGGTACTACCGAGTATTTCACTAAAAATTCTTTTCCCGGATATTACAATCCTAACGAGCTAATCGACCGATTAAGCTCCCCCTCACTTTATGAGTGTCCCGAAATGAAAGACCTAGAGCTTTTAAGCTTCACTTGCTTACAAAGCCTCTACCCGATCACTCGCTCACAAAAATGAGTTTATAAAATACTCGTTACAATTTTGTTACAAAAATATAACTACACTCACTATTCTATTTGCTTCTAAATAAGCTAATTGGTCAGTCTTTGTTGTTGTTCGAGCTTGAATCGCTTTCTTCTTAATTTCATCTTTTTCGAATATTTTCACCAAAATGGTGATAATTTGGGTTTTGATTAAGAGAGGTTTTAGAATAATAGATTGGTGTATTGATGCATGGTTTGGGAGAGAGATTGAGCTTGTATATATAGACCAAAGGTCTGTTTTTCTGTGTTATGACTGTTGGAAGTGGTTGAGGCTATTTTTCAGAGGTTTTAAGCTGTTTTCCAGAAAAAGCTGAAAAGCTGTTTTCGAAATCTGTAGAAAACGATCGGTCGTTCTCTACAGTCGATCGGTCGTTTTTCAGAAAACGATCGGTCGTTTCTGAGAAACGATCGGTCGTTTTTTCGACCTGCTCACTGGAAGAATTTGGACCAAAAACGATCGGTCGTCTTTGTCCAGTCGATCGATCGTCTGTTCTTCTGGCAGTTTTTCGGTCTTCTTCGAAAGCCCATAACTCCTTCGTTTTAGCTCCGATTCTGGTTCCGCTTGAACCTGTGGCTTCGTTTTTCCGAGCTCTATCTTTCTGATGTTCTGCAATTTACAAATTCTCTTTTTGGAAAAAACAAGCATTATATCATCGAAATAGAGAAATCGTAAAATCATTAAAAACATAATCAAAGTTATAATCAAAATCAATTATTGAACCACATGGTTCAACAATAATCTAATACAATTTTTTTGATAATGTAATACAACATTTTTGACAATCTTATACAAATAATTTGACAATCTAATACAATTTTCTTGACAATATAATACAAAATATTTGACAATATAATACAATCTTGTTTAAAAATACCTATTTTACACATTTAGTATTACTATAATTATTTATTAGTACTATTTGTAATTTACTAGTTAGTTATAAGATCAAATTATAATTAAATTATTTAGTTGAATTGATTAGTAATTTCTAGAAAGCCAGGATCCCAAATTTTAGTTGAATTCACAAAATAATCCCCTGCATATTCACAAAAATATCCAGTCTAATGATACAAGGACGATGCCGGAGTCGCAGGTCACCATCGACGACGCCACATCACCCATCGACGACAGAGACAATGGTTTTACGTGATACTCGGTACGTTGCAGATTTATATGTATATTTATATATATATTAGTAATTGTTAACCACGGGTTGCGTGTGTGACGCGTGATATATATATATATATATATATATATATATATATATATATATATATATATATGATCCGGGTAAATAAATTTTTAAAAAGTGTATTGATTGAATGAATATATTAAATTAGAAATGGTGAATAATATAATATTTTTGTTATACAAAATACACGTAAAACGAGTTTGTTTGGTATAAGATTATAATTATTTTGAAAAAATAATGATTTTTGTGTGTTTTTTTTATTTTGAATTGAATAAATGTAAATGAATAATTAGTAAAAAATAGTGGGGGTATTTTTGAAAAAAATGACCAAAAATTGGCAGACTCATTTTTTTCTTGGTTTGAGTTATATATATAGTATGATGATATATATATATGTATGTAGGGTTTTTATTTTTGTACAATCAATCAATTGAACGACACAAAGTCCCGTTTTCAAAAATAAATATTCAATTGTAATTATTTTTTAAATTTTGATTAATAATTAAATTTGGGTCGTATCCACTAGGGTTCTATATTTTTATTTGAGTTTTTATTGTGTTGTAAAATTTGTTTTTAATTTATTAAATCCTAATTTGTCTAATATATGATTAAAAAAATTAAAAATTAAATTAGTTATTGAAAATGTATCATCTAACCCTCCATTTTTTAATCTAATGGTTGTAAAAGTGACTGAATATTGTACGGTCCAACTCAATGACCGCACAAAATGGGAACCATACATATATATATATATATATATATATATATATATATATATATGTTTATGTATTTTTGTCTGAATATATATATGTATCGAGTTATGTATGTATTGTGACGTATTGCATGTGACTGTATGTATGTATATATACAGCGATGACGACATCATCAACATCAACGGCGAAGGCGATGACAGTAACGGCGGTAGTGTGATACTCCGGAGCTCCAGCTGCCTCGGCAGCGATGACAACAACGGTGGTGACATTTTCGTCGGAGGCGGTGGTGTGGTATGTTTAATTTTAGAGAGAGCAAGTATTTTGAGTTATGAAGCAAAATACAATTTGAACCCTTTTTATATTTAAGGTATGTGATACCAAAACCAAATTAAAAAGTTTGAAAAAGGTTCCAATTACTGTATCAAGATTATTCAGGTGCCAACCTTCGACGTACAAGATTTTGTAGATGTTTTTTTACGTGTTACAAATTAAGAGACTTTATGAGGTTTGAAATAGTTCACGTGTTTTACTCACATCCTTAGGTGTTCGTTATCCTCCTCCTTTTGCTATTTTACAATACTAAACATGTTTCTTTTTTGTTTCAATAATTAATTCACAATATGATGGTTGTTTGTGAAAATTGGCTTCAAATTTCCTAAGTTAATATAGTCATGTTTTTTTATCAGATTATCAAATATTTTTATATGTATTCATAATTTTTGTTCAATTTCGTTTTTTCAAATCAACGTACTATTTTATTTTTAAAGTTTTTGTTTAAAAAATTCTGTAAAATTTGATATTTTATAAAAAAATTTGGTATTTATTAATATTACCAACTTATAAATTGTCAAACAAACAATTAAACATAAAAAATATGTAAAATGTCAACTTTTACAGAAAAAAATAATACGCCGATTTACACACAAAAAATCAAAAAATTAATTAAAAATACATATGAAAAAACCGATAAGTGACCAAAACATAACCATACAAACTAGAGTAAATTTGTTCCCGTGAAAATTGTAACTCGACATCATTCATTTTGGAATATGACATGTTTTAGTTTCAGGTATACAAGTTAATGGTGGCCACGTACACTTTCCTTCTAATGTTAGGACTACGTAAACCAATGAACAAAAAGACTAGTCCAAATCATGTTTTGTTTTGGCATCTATATATCCCACGACTATGAGAAATAGAAAGAAGAAAAAACACAAGAAGTGTTTTAAGTTTGAACAGTGTAATTCTAAAAAGTACACTACTAAAATAGCCATTTTCATTTTGTCTTACTAGCTATATGGTTACATAATACTGACATTATAAATGTTAATTGTTGTTAAAGCCGGTGTATTACCACACTTAAGCCTACAGTGTAAAAATACATAGGCAACCTTCAAGTTCAACACTCTAATGCCATCAGCCATGTCGGACACCAAAGACCTCATTCGGTTCGTCGTCAACTCCCGGTCTTTTTGTAGAAACTCCAGAAACCGAGCTCAATATTATACACAGTACATGACTAGCTAGTGACTACATGTATATGTAGGTTCAGATTAAAGTAAAGTTTGAATAAGTGGAGAAGTGCAAATCGCATTATGCAATTGAATCTTTGAACTTTGATGAACTATCCTCAAAAAAGAAAGGTTGAAATGAAATTTTCATGTAATAAATTTCCCATGCTTGTGAATTATATTAACCGGTCATATACATATTTCTGCTAGAAATTGGGAGTTATCATCTCAGAGCATTTACAATAATTATGCTAAAAATTTATTGTTAAATATTGACATATGTGCATGTTAAATATCGCATATATATGTTAATTTTAACAACCATATAAGTGTCACATCAGTGTATTTTTTTTAACAACATTATCTATTGATTTCGTATAAAAAATAATATTACAGTAAATAAATAACAAAGAGAGAATGTGTTATTTTTGCTTTATTATACGATTTAATATAGGAGTTAGTCAACAAAATTAACATGTCATCACTTAACAATGTTAACTTTGTTAATATTAACAACAAAACATGTTTATTAGCTAATAATTTTATCTAATAATTGACTTAATAGCACTGTTACGGATGCTTTTACTACTGGTTCAAAAAGAAACCATAATACCTTCTTTTTTGTATGACTTGATAATCTATAAGCCGGCCATATGCAGTTCCAGACTTCCAGTTCCTATCTTTTGTGAGATAAGAATATAACGTGTCATATAGCTGTCTTAATTTATCTTGTAACTATAGCAATGTTTTTCAAAGGGTCTTATAGATGAGCTCAAAGAGATGACTATTTGAGTCGTGTATAAATAGAACAAGCTATCTAACAGGAGTAGTATACTCATATTTGAAGAGATGCAGTGTTGTTGGATCTGAACAAGTTGAAGACCTCAATATTGTTGATAGATCAATATGTGAGAATTGAACAGACAAGAAATATAATATAATAGCATAATTAATTAGCTTGTGGCACTATTCGTATCTTATTTAACTAGTTAAACTTTCATTTCAACGTGCAATTTTTACCACCTACTCTATAGTGTTCTTTTTAATGAAAAGAATGCACACTATGTTAAATTTGTATTTATGCTTAGAATAGCCTTTCTTTCTTTAGGCTTGGGAAGAGCTCGAGTTCTCATGATCAGCTGAAATAATTGATCACATTCAATCGGTTTATAAGCAAGCTCGATCGCCAACGAGTGACCGAGTCGATCAGTTTCAATATTTTCTTTCGACTAGAACCTAGGTTTGTATTACTTTACTGGCATTTTCTCTTTTATAGGTGATCTTTAAGTAACATCATGAAGTCCTTTCGTGATTTTAGCTTGACAAGCTTGCCCTTAGCTTAAATCATGTGATCACCACTATTAGAAAACGCACAGCGATCAGCTTCAGCGGCTGAATATGCGTTTGTGGCCACATAACTACTGAAAAGGTATTCGGCCGATAATAATGTTTCCCGACTGAAATTTGCAACTGAAAGTTATCCGTATAAAACGACTACTAAAATAGTCTGGAATAATAATATTTAGCTGGCAAACAATTTCCCAGATTTTTTTGTTGATTCCAAGTGCAAAATAATACACCGTAGAAAATAAAAACAAACAGTAGTCGACAAATCCTATTTTCTCTTAAGTTTCTTTCAAACTAAAATAAATAAATAAAGGAAATAATAAATTTGAGTGACCGTTTTTCAGTCGGTAAATTTGTTGTTTTTTACGATTTCCTAGTAGATTGATTGAAATACGTGCACGTCACATATTTAAATATGAAGCATATGACACACATATCACTAAGTTATTAGCAAACCATATTTTGGACTTTTTTATACTACTACTCTCTCTCCGTATATATGCACACTCATTATGAAGCATGTGATGCACTAATCAATCCTTTAAAATATAAAAAATAATAGATTATTTTTCACATTTGTCAAAAACTATTCGGTCGATATATGTATAGGCACACGCAACAACGTCGCTATCTATGAAGTACGTGACATACTTATCAATGTTGTAGAAAAAAAATAAAAAAATATTAACAACCATATTTCGACATTTTACGACTTGGTTGCTATATGTCAATCTTCTCTGGTTCCACAAAAGTGCCCATCCATTTGAAAATTTGGACCGTCACTATCTCCTGGCAAAATTTGCAAAACAAATGAGCGAAATATATGGACGTCAAAAAAAAAAAAAAAACTGTGTTCATATATAATTCTATTGTTTTACACACTTTACATAATACATCCACCATTTATATAAATTTACTAGTATGATTGACACTCGGTATTATTATGAGTGTAGTAATTTAAAAATAAAATACTCTTTTTTTTAGCGAATTAATAGCTCTTTAATGTATTATACGCATATGAGCATATCAATAAATATTTTTCAGTTATTGGGCGGGTTTGACAATTCGGTTTTCGAGTCCAGTTTTTCGATTATCGGATACAGGCCTAGATTTGGTTTCGGTCTTTTTTTTCCACCCTACATAAATATATAGTACAACTTTACTAAATAAATAAATAAAGACAGTAAAATATAATAGATATTGTATTTTTCCACTGCAATTTATTTGTTTTCACGCTCACACCGTGAAATTTTTTTCCGAACCGTAAAATTGACTTACGAACTGTAAGTCAAACTTACGGTTTGACTTTTGGTCAAAACCGTAACTTACGGTTCCACGAAATTACCAAATTGTCCATACGTTGAAATTTTCAAATTTTGCAGTGGACCGATCGATCGGCCAAGCATTCTGTAATATTTTACAGTGGACCGATCGATCGGCTATCAGGTCCGATCGATCGCTCTGTGTATGTTGGCCCGTGCGGCTAAAATTTAGAGGGGGGTGAATAAGGTTCTTAGTGATTTTCGCCTAATTAAAATTCTAAGCAACTAACCACCCAACTAATGCAATTCTAAGCTTAAGCGTTATAAAAAGAGTTAAAGAATTGCTAGAATTACTTAACGCAAACAAGAAAATAAGCAATAAAATAAGTTGCGTAAAGTAAAAGTAAGGGAAAGGAATTGACACCGCGATTTATAGAGGTTCGGCAAACGCGCCTACGTCCTCTCCTCGGTACTACCGAGTATTTCACTAAAAATCTTCTTGCGGATATTACAAATCCTATTTAGCTCAATCAATCGATTGGCTCACCCTCTACCCGAGGTTCCTAACTCTTGATACAAGTGCAAGCGTACACGTCTAATGAGTCAACGACTCCCCCTCAATTTATGAGTACCCGAATGAAAAACCTAGAGCTTTTAAGCTTCACTTGCTTACAAAGCCTCTACCCGTTCACTCGCTCACAATTGAGTTTATAAAACACTCGATACAAATTTAGTTACAAAAATGTAACTTCGCTCACGATTCTAATTGCTTCTTAAAAAGCTAATTGGTGAGTTGTTGATGATGATCGAGCTTGAATCTCCTTTTCTTTGATTTCCCTCTTTCTCGAATATATTCACCAAAAATGGTGATTTTTGGGTTTTTATGAGATAGGTTGAAGGATGTTAATAGATATTGTAATTGGTGATTTAGGAGAGAGATTGGGGTGGTTTATATAACAGCAAAGTCTGTTTTTCTGGGTTATGACCGTTGAAAGGTTTTAACACCTATTTTCCAGAATAAGCTGAAAAGCTGTTTTCGAAAACTGCAGAAAACGATCGGTCGTTTTCTACAGTCGATCGGTCGTTTTACAGAAAACGATCGGTCGTTTCCTGAAAACGATCGGTCGTTTTTATACTGGACTCACTGGAAGAAATTGGATCAAAAACGATCGGTCGTTTTTGTCCAGTCGATCGGTCGACTGTAATCCTGGTCCCGTAAATCTTCGAATGCTCATAACTCCTTCGTTTTAGCTCCGATTTTGGTTCCGCTTGAACCTATGACTTCGTTATCTAATGCTCTATCATTTAAAGACCTGAAATATACGTTTTCTATTTTTGGACAAGACAAGCATTATATCATCGAAATCGTAAAATCATTAAACGCATAATCAAAGTAATAATCAAAATCATTATTGAACTCTATGTTCAACAGTGTACAATCTCTGAAAAATTTCAGAGAGGTTGGCCGACCGATCGGCTAGCAAATTTGCATTGAGTATACATACATACATGCACTGGAAAAAAAAATCATCTCTCTATAACACCAAAAAAATCGCATATTTCATCAAAAATCATCAAATCTTCAGCAAAATCACTTTTTTTTTTGTTATAAATCTCTATTTTCATCACCATAATACATATATTTCAAATCAATTCAACCTAAAATCCATTGATTTGCCCCAAATCAATTCGTATTTTTTTTTTTGAAAAAAACCCTAATTTCTCAAATTCAATAAAATGCTTCGAGAGAAAAGCTTTTCGAATGCGACTTCTAAAGATATCGGCTCCTCCACTTCTCGTTTGGGTAAATCTTCGAAACCCGATAATTGTATATCGAATAGAACAATTGTCAATCGTGTATCTTTAGATTATGCAAGTTTCCTTCGTAAATTTTCGCTTCTTTAATAGAACATCGGTTTCCAAATTTGGGAAAAATTGATTTCTTTATCTAAAGATATATATATTGATGAAACTTATCAATTTTATCAAAATCTTATTGTTTATACGAATGACTAATGAGCTCGAACTTTCAACCAATGTCAATAAAAAGAAAATAGTTTTTTTCACCTCTCAACTACGCGACCTCTTAGATTTAGAGTCTAGTGGCGTATCAAAAGCCGATGAAGTCTTGAATATGTGTAATTTGTCAAACATGTTTGAACTTCGTCAATCCGTGTTTCACCCCGATCATCGTGGAAAGCCAAAAACTAATGGTCTCCGCTTTCACAATAAAATCGCTTTTTTTGTTGTCTCTAAAATTATATTCCCTCATAGCTCAAATTTTACCGATGTTACGGAAGATAACATTGTTATTCTATCTTGTATTCAAAAAAAAATTAAATTGGATACCGCCAGCTTAATTCTTAAAACAATGAGAGAAGCCAAAGACTCCACAAATCATTCTCTTCCGTATGGCTTTCTTATTACCGAAATTCTCAATTCTTTTAATATCAAGTGCAAAGGCATTAAAATCGAGTCGATTAGTGTTCTTGAATCAAAAAATCTTTCGCAAATGAAAATTCGTGTCATCGGTAATAATATTCTAACTTGTTATGGCCGAATAGTTACCGGTAAATTTTTTACACATCTCTCTCTTCATCTAGAGCCATATGTAGGCCCTAAGGCAATCCCCATCGAACCCGTTTTGGAACCCCATTATCCTTCTCTAGGTCCTAATACGGAACCCGAGTGTCCTCCTTCCGACACCATTCCCTCATCCCCGCGTCGACGCAAGGGGAAAGGAATAGCGGCATCCTCCCCTCTTCCTCTTATTGAAGCCTCTCCTCCTCATAATACTGAAAATGCTCGCTTCTCCTTTTCTCGTAACCCTCATTGGGCGCCCTCGACCGGAAATTGTCATGCAGACAAAATGACGATGGATTACGAATTTCATCGTCATTTTCGTCAACAATACCATGAGTATAGAATGGATAAGGGTGAGGATTACGGAGAAATCGATGCCTATAGTGAAGAGGAGTATAAGTATTATCGTGCATATTTTCCGAACTATCGTCGTCCGCTCTATGATGGTACCGACGATTATGCTACTTCGAAACATGACTAGCATTGTAATTTTTCTATATTTCGATGTAATTTTTCTGTGTTTCGAACAATGTGTAATTTTATTTTAATTATTTTGTTAAACCGTGACTATTTTGGGACTCGTTGCATTATAAATGTTAATCGTTTTTGGGATTGGGTATGTTAATGTGTGATTGGTTATTTTTATCTTTTGTTATCATTTTATCGTATGTTTCCATTTGTGCGATTGGTTATTGTGGTGTTGTTGTATTATTTATTTGATATATTGGGTTGGTGATTGTATTTTTTTATTTGTGACGATGATCCATTTTTAAGCAAAACTATGGTGAATTTTTCGCTTGACATTTACTTACCAATTTCTTGTATCTTGATTTATACTCTTGTCGGTGTTGTTTGTTGGTATGTAAATTATTGGGTTGATCATTTTGTTAACCTTATTTGTGGCATAGAGAAGGGGCGTTTAAATAAAACTTGAAAATGATAATTTTTCATTTACATAAAGAGAGTTTTACGACCGTTGCAACATTTACAAAAATGAATCACATAAATCACATAAATAACAAAAATAATTGAAATTTGGTCGGAAAAAAAATGAAAAACTAATATGCATCGTCTACGTTGATGATTCCATTATCGATTTCTTTTCCATCTTTCCTTTGCAACGCTCTGTAAAAGTTGAAATTTTATCGAAATATTTGTTTCCACGGATCCGCATCTGTAGTGTGTTCTTCTTCCCACCGACCTATAATTGGTGGCATCGGAAAATTCTCGTCTTTAGGAACAACTTCAGCGTAATGACATCCGTTGACAAACACTATTACAACAGGGATGTAATGTGTCAGTTTAGGATGTGCAGTATAAAGAGGTAAATAGATGGTGTTCCGACAAACTACACGCCGACTACTATCGGTTAATTCCAATACTACAAGTGGTATATTATAACAAGATGCAATTAGAAAACCACATGCAGAAAATCTAATCCATTTATCGATAGGGGCGTCGTTTTGAGTATTGCTATAATCCAAACTGGATAAAACATAATCAAAACCTTTGTTGTCACAGTTTTGGAACAAATTATAATAAACCCCTCTCATTCGACAAATCTCCTGATACAACTCCCATCTAATTTCGAACCAATTTTCTTCCCCTCCATTTTTACGCAGCGTTTTTGCAATTACTCGAAAGACACAGTTACCATCACCACGTACATCATTTACCGTATCAATAAAATTATGTAGCATGGACAATATTTGTTCACTGTACTTCAAGGTTGTCCTAGTGGTTGAGCTATTTATCGTTCTACGCGTCCTACTAGTTGGCTGAAATGTTGTTTCTTCGGCTTTCCCTTTCCCTTTATCTCGCCTAGCCACTTTTTTCGCTTCGACTTTTACTTTATCCTGACTAGCAAATTCTTCGTCCACATACTCCCAGCCTGACTTGTCCCTCTTACTAGAAGTGTCTTATTTTTTAGGTCTCCCACTACTTTTTTTCACTTGAGGATCATTCATTGATGTTCTAGAGGGTAAAGTTATCTCTCGCAGGTGTGTTTTCATGCGCCGTTTTTCAACGGAGGTTTTTGTAGAATAAACACTTTTAAACTCGTCCAGATCAGCGTTAACTCCATAATCATCGTTCGACCCATTATCATCAATGATATCTAATTTTTTCCAGAATTTATGAATATATTCTAGTAAAAGAGTCTTGCTAAATAAATAATACTTACTCATAATATTGTGATAATGTAGTCCATGAGACAACTTTGTACCACAATCACAATCCGTAGCGGACTGTCAATCACATCGGATTTAAAATGAATTTGATAAGTATGTTGATTTGGGATTTTTTTTAAGTACGAAAGTGGGAGAGTGGGAGTGATAATAAGAGTGAAAGATTAGAACTATATATGTGTAAATTTGCACTGGCCGATCGATCGGACCTGACAGCCGATCGATCGGTCCACTGTAAAATATTACATAATGCTTGGCCGATCGATCGGCTGTGTGACCGATCGATTGGTCCACTATAAAATTTGAAAATTTCAACACAGAGGAAATTTAATAATTTTACAGATAAACCGTAAGTTTCACTTACAAAAAAGCTTTCAAACATGAAAACGGATAAATTGGAATGGAAAAATACAACCTCAATACAATAATATTGATGTTATTTAGTACAATAATATTGATGTTATTTAGAGTATGAGTATAAAACTGATATGTTTAGTATCTCCATGAAAGGATAAGAGGACACAGAGACAGACTAGAGGTGATAGATACAGATATATATATATATATATAGAGAGAGAGAGAGAGAGAGAGAGAGAATGTCAGTTGGAGCAGTGAGCTGCTGGAGTGTAACATCCAATTTCAAAACCCTAACACTAATTCCACATTCTTCTTATTCACTTAAAACCAATGCTTTTGCCAAATCTCTAAGCTTCTCTTTTAACACTACTACTTCTCACTATGCCTTCTCCACAGGTACCCTCTCTCTCTCTCTATATATATATATATGTATATATCTTCTACTATTGCATTTCTTCTGTTATGTTTTCTCAGTTTGAAGCTTAATCCTTGTTTGTCAACTCATTGTAGTTGTTTTTTGTTTTTTTGTCACTTTGAAGCTTAATCCTCATTTTTCTGCTCATTGTAGTTGTGTGTTTTTTTAAAGGAAAAATCTATGATTTTTGTCACTTTGAAGCTTAATCCTCATTAATCAGTTCATTTTAGTTGTGGGTTTTGTATTTTCTGAGGTTTTTTGGTCAATGAACCATTTAAAGATAAGCTCTTTAATCTATGTTGGTAAGAAAATGCTTTCCGTGTGTGAGTTTTTTGAAGTGGGTTTAAGTCTTTTAAGGGTTTTCACTGAGCCTTGTGTAAAATAGATAATCTTAGGTAAATGGGGTTTAATGTTATTTGGTATTTAATCTTTCTCTCTCTAATCTATTTCTTGTGTTAGTTTTTCTCAGTTTGATGTTTAATCCTCATTATTCAGCTCATTTTAGTTGTGGGTTTTGTATTTTCTAAGGTGTTTGCCAGTAAACCTTGTAAAGATAGACTGTTTAATCTTTGTTGTTAAGTAAATGCTGTGTTTTTTTGTTTTGTTTGGCCTTTAGGAATATGTTATTTTAGTTGTGGGTTTGCATTTTCTAAGGTTTTTTGTCAGTGAACCTTGTAAGGTAGACTGTTTAATCTATGTTGTTAAGACAATGCTGTGTTTTTTGTTTTTGTTTGGCCTTTAGGAATATGGTATTTTAGTTGTGGGTTTTGTATTTTCTAAGGTTTTTTGTCAATGAACCATGTAAAGATAGGTTGTTTAATCTTTGTTGTTAGAAAAAAGCTGTGTGTTTTTTTTTGCTTTTATGAATATTTTCTGGTTCTGGGGCATTGAATTTTTCAGGGTTTTGTCTATGGGTCCTGAAAGACTGTAAATTTTGTAATGGGTTTTAAGTCTTTAAGGGTTTTCACCGAGTCTTGTGAAAAATAGATAATCTTAGGCAAATGGGTTTAATGTCATATTGCTATTTGGTTTCCTCTGTCTCTCCCTAATCCATTTCTTGTGTTAGTTTTTCTCTGTTTCAAAATAAATATATGCTTAATCCTTATCTATCAGCTGATTGTGGTTGTGAGTTTTGTCATTTCTAAGGTTCTTTGTCAATATACAATGTAAAACTAGGTTATTGAATGTTTGTTTGTTAATTTTTTTTTTTGCTTTTTGTGCTCTGTAGGAATAAGGCTATTTTTATTTTTGGGTTTTAATTTTTATTTTTGAGTTATGTTGATCTCCCATGAAAAAGCTAGGCTGGTTTTGGTTTTGGGTTCAACGGTTTTCTACGAGCCTTGTAAAAGTTAGCTAATCTTGGGTGTATGAGGTTTAATGTTGTTATACCGTATTTGTCAGTGACTCAGTGAACAATTATAGCAGAGTAAATGTGGTTATTGGCTTTAAATTCTTAAGGCTTTCACCAAAGAGCTAGTAAGAGACTACCTAACTTTTGGTGGGAGTTTGAAATTCTAGGTCTTTTTTTTAACGAGTAATGCGAACATTTATTTAACTTGTGGGTTTTGATATTTTCAGGGATTTCGTCAATGAGTCCTGTGAAGAGGCCCAACCGTGGCTTGATCGTATGCGAGGCTGCCCCGACAAAGAAGGCTGATTCAGCGGCAAAAAGAGCTCGCCAAGCCGAAAAGAGAAGGATTTATAACAAATCTCACAAATCCGAAGTCAGAACTCGGATGAAGAAAGTAATGTATTTCTAGTTCCTAACTCCTAATAGCTATGATCTTCTTTTAAGGAAGTTGTTACCTAACTAATGCTAAGATATTGTGCTCGCGTTGTTTTGTTAAATGACTTTGGTACATATTCTGGTAGGTTAAGCACCTAACATTTGACTGTCTGGCGAGGCATTTAGTTTGTCTCAGCTCTATATTGTCTTTTTGCCTTTTAATGATTATAATATTGCAAGTCTGCTACTTATTTAATTTTTATTGAAGTCATTAAAAATTTATTTTGTGGATTACTCCTTTTGAGTTTAGTTTAGCGCCGAAAGTGCTTTTGGTTTTTGATACTAATCTTTTGAGTCAGTTATGTGATTGATATTATAGATTTTTGACTCTCTCTCTTATGGAATAATAGTTTTTGGTAGAGTTTTAATTTTGTTCGTAATCAATCATTGTATTCTCCTGCTGATTCGCTACCTTGTGCATATAAAGAGGCAATACTTACTAGGAGTTGTAAAGTATATACTGTATATTTTTTGGGTGACTCTATTTTTTCCATTTCTCGAGTTGCTTTCATCCAGTAGTATTCAAATTCAGTTGTAGAACTTTGGATCCTTTAGATTTCTACTTTATTCCATTCTTAAAGGTAAGGACTTTTGAATACCAAGAGATGTGATTTTTAGTTTGGATCCTTTCCGTAACCTGTCTTTTGACGAGGTCATGATGACCTTGGAAAACTTGGTTTTCACTTTTCAAACTAGTTATGTGCGGTGCGGTGCATCCATGCATGTTGTCGTTTCCACTCAGGGGAGATGTTCAAACCATAAGTAGTAATTTTGTTAATTACATCATTGAGTTGATATTATTTTGTTCGAAATAGGTACAAGGAATAGAACACTGAACTTTAAGTACTAGAAGTCATTCCAAAGCCTCTACGGCTGCTTTCGTATGTTTAAATTTGCCAAGTTTCAAAAGCTTTTCCCTCCATTTAATTGGCATATAAACATCAATTCTATTACTCTGTCGCAGCCATATTAAGAGATATAAGAGGTGATCTGTCTTCTTTAACAAGACTAAATCAAAGAATGTTTCACATAAGCCACCAGGAAAGGACTGCTGTCTACTTAAAACTGTTATATATCAGTTGATTCTCTATATCATGAAAAGTGTACGAAATAGCTTTATTTCAATTATATCACGCATATTTTTGTCTATCAATTCAAGTTCTGTAAATGACGTCTTAAACACCAATGCTATGAAGATGAGGTTTGAGGAACATGGTTTCTGTGTGGTTGGACCTACATTAAGGACCTTTTATATCTTTTCAGTTTTTTGAGTAGAAATCCCAAACATGAGAGGTATTTGCTTCAGTTAATTAGAAATGTTGCCAACATGAGATCCATGAATTTTTTTTAAATGCCACAATGAAAACAGTCTCCTAGTCATTTATAGGAAAAATCACTTACAAGTCCTTTAATTCTGAGAACTACGTTCTAGAAGAAGAACTTTGAGATCAACCATACATGCTTCCAGTTCTTGTGGCTTGGCAGTTAAGAAGGTTGTCTAACAAACTCAACACAGATTCCATCTGAATAACAATGTTAAACATATGTTGCATGTATTCAGCTCAAATCTTAAATATGGGCCTGAACAGTGTATGTTACTCTACTCGATATATACATATCTATTATTCCCCGTTTGCTTAAAATAGAAGTTATCGTTCTTAATGTTTAATTGCCCGACACTTTTCACTAACTTTCTTTGGCTGTTTTCTTGATAAACAAGTGTCTCCTATAGAAGCCAAGTGTTGTCAGAAAAAATCGTTGGTTTTAATAGGAAACAGAGAAAGGAATGTGTTCAAAACAGCCTTTGAAAAAAGTTCTTTAGATTATGACTTGAATTAAATAAACCAGAAAGAGTTGTTTTTGCTTGTTTTAACTTCTTTATGGTGTGACTTTAAGATCTTCTGAAAGCAGTGGAATTTTCAGAATTTCTGTCGCTCTCATTCCTGAAAGTGGTGGAAATGAAGAAATAAATAGAAGCAGAAAAGTCTGAGAACAAAACAAAGAAAACCTTGAATGTTCTATATATATTGCATTTCATGTCTATTGGAATCAATCATTTGGTGGCAAGTCCCGCATTATACAGTCTTACACCCTTACCTGAAGTGACTTAGTGTTGTAACTTCGAATAGATCAAGAATGTTTTCACTTTTTATATTATAATTTTTAAATTTTGATGCTATTTTTGTTTCTCCAGGCTTTGGAAGCAATAGAAGTTCTCCGGAAAAAAACTGATGCACAACAAGACGAAGTGTCTCCAATCGAGAAGCTAATTGCCGAAGCATTTTCAGTGATCGATAAGGCGGTGAAAGTGGGGACTTTGCACCGTAACACGGGGGCTAGAAGAAAGTCTAGGCTCTCAAGGAGAAAGAAAGCCGTTGAGATACACCATGGGTGGTATACACCTTCTCCAACTCCCTCTCCGGTTCTTTAGTTGGTACTTTTTGTAACTCTGGTTATGTATCTTTGTAATTTTCTGGCTTATGTATCTTTGTAATTTTCTGGCTTATGTATCTGTAAAATTAACATATTTACTCTGGATAAGCAGTTCAAAATGGTTTGATGAAATGTACCAATTTTTTTTTTTACCATACTTCCCAGAATCCTACTCTGCCTGCCCATCACTTCTTTCGCATTTACCAATGCTATTATCGATCTATTGTTGAGGTTCTTGTGTCACATTGATTCGCGTAGCCTATCAGTGATTATGATTTTGTAGTCACGGCCACAGCTAGCATTGTCTTTTATTTTAGTTTGGTATTTAAGACCATAGTTGAATGCAGAATACTACTCCATGTTTTCGTTTTCCTAAGTGCAAGGGAAAACTTAGAAAACAAACCTGTCTTAAATAAGCTGTTCAAATTGGACCAATAATTATATGCAACAATTTTCTGTCACAATAAGTTTCTTAAAATTTCAGTTTTGCGCTTGGCATCGGCTGTATATTTGCTTCTTTTGCAAAAGCAATTCTACTGTCCGAGTGAACCCTCCATTTCTTACATTCTTACGTCACTTGATAACACCGGTTTAGATGTTGTAGTCATGATACGAACAGGTATTTTCATTTCTTTCTTAATATACCAAGGACAACGTACAGTAGACTTCGTCTCTCAAGGTCAAATTTTGTTTTTTGCTCGGAATTCACTAAAAAGTGTTTATGAGGAATACTTTCATTTTCATTTCTCTTGAAATTGAGTGGGAACATTTACGCTTTAGTAAAATGAGGGTTTTTTGAAATTTGAATACGACTTGTTGGAAATGGAAAGAGTTTATCTGAATAATGGTCAAAGTTTATCGATGGTCCTGAGTAGTAGAGCTGTATTTTTCAAATTCGACTTCTGATTTCGTTCGAACTCCCGAAATCTGATTGCATAGTTACTTCCCATTGAACTTAATTGAAACAACCTTTATGAACTACATAATTGAAACAACCTTTATGAACCTTGAATATTCAAATTCACTAAATTGGTCTCTACTTTCAGTTGAAAATGTCAATCGATGGGGTAAAGCTAGAGGAAATTAAAGAACTAAAGTGAAGGAAGTACTTTTAAAACCCATGTTTGCATATGACGTAAAACTCGAATCACTTTCGTTATTTTAACCTCAAATCAAGTTTTGAAAAATTAGAATTTTGAAAGTAGGAAACGAGACAGGACACCTGAATGTGAAACATGAAAAATATGCAAAAAATGAAATTTTTCACAGGTGAAATGGTAGAAAACGGAGAATAAAAAGCGGAAACCGAAATATGAAAAATTTAAATTTTAAAAGATCTATGAGTTTTTCGATAAGGATGTTAAAATAAGACTAAACATCCGTTTGACAACAGATTTTTTAGTTGATTTTTGGATTTTGAATATTAAAAATAAAGTAACAAAAAAATCCATTTATTCCATACTAGTCGATTAAAAGAAAACCATCCCAACAAAACGAAACGTATCAGAGTTCTGAAAAATGAGTATTTTTTTCCCTTTTCTTATAATTATTACATAAAATCAATAAAATATACATGTGCCAATCAAAAAAATATGAAGAAAAAGAAAAACAAACAAAAAAAACGAAACGTGGCACTTGTGGTCGGTAGTCAGAGAGATAACGATACACACTTATTGTAAGAAAAAGATATTGGACAAAAGTGCATCATTATTATTATACTAAATGAACTATATACAGGGAACTCTCACTTAGATACTTACACATATATATATATATATAGAGAGAGAGATAGAGAGGAGATGGGTCGGATATTTGTGGTGGAGTTGGAAGGAAGATCATATAAATGCAAGCTTTGCAAAACTAACTTAGCTCTTCATCAAGATCTTGTTTCACGTGTATCTAAACACTCTTTTCACTTCCTTTTTCTTTTCATTAACTACACACTCCTTATAAGTCCTGCCTATTTATATTTATATATGATTATAATCATGACATAATTCTAGTTTAGACTTTTTTTTAAGCAGTCTTTTACTTTCTAAATAAGTGGATGATGGTTTGGCAACTATACTTATGATTGTATCTTGATCTTGTTTTTTTGCCTTGTATTTACATTTTTTGTGGAAAAAAGAAGCAAGCATCATGTTCCCTATTCAAATCTTTATCCTAAAGGAATTTGATATTCACCTCATTTAAAGGGAACGGGCTAAGAGTACCAAATAAATTAAAAATTAATATATGTCACATCTCTCTTCTTCCCTCCCACTCAATGACTGCCACATGGTCTATAAACGGTTTAATATCATAGAACATGTGAAGCATAATGTATATAATAAATGAGTTCAAACTTTTTTTATTTTATATAAGGAAGATGATAAGGAAGCTGAGTTTTTGTGTTAAAGATTTTCGTTACAAATTATGTGTTTTTTGATGTAAATTCAGGGAATATTGACGTGATGCGCATGCTCGTCTTAACTTTGACAAAGTTATGTAACAAGTGAGATAACAAGACTATTGTAGACGCTCTAAGGGTAGTGAAATATGTTCAAAGTTTTGTTCACACTACTAAGTTACTAACTAACTAAGCACCTGACTGGGCTTGCCTGTGAATTACATTCTTTTTAAGTTCTGGGTGAATTTTATTTAGATTTTGATGCCAAAAAGTGGAAATTTTGTTTAGTTGTGCAAGTGAACAAAATCCAATTGCTGTGATAGTATGGAGTATGTATTAGTAAAGAAATTGTTGTCTTGGTTATTGGCTCATTTCTTTATCCAGTTTCTTTATATTAGTAGTTAGTGGTGATGCATTTAGTTGTATTTCTGAAAGCTGTTTCTGATTTTGAAACTGCAAAGTTAGTATGAACTACTTTTGACATATTCATTTTATAAATAAGGTTTTCTATTGGATTATATTCAAGTGGTTTCCATTTCGAGTCTGTGCGTGATACAGCTATCATTAGTAATTTCTTCTTGCTAAATTGCTGCTTATTTTTTCTCAGGCTTTCCATAGCCGGAGAGGAAAGGCTTACCTCTTTAATAAAGTGTAAGTTCTCTATCATTACCAATGTTTTAAATAGCGTTATCGCTACCGTAGCGTTTTTTCGAGGGAAACGCTAAAAGCGTAAATAGCGTTGCTACATAGGGCTTTGCGGAGTATTTTTTTTTATAGCATTAAATTCAAAACATCTAATAAAAATTAACTAAATATATATAAAAAGTTGTAACTAATAATCACAAAATGATTGTAGTTGAGATGTCGGAGCATTTACTTTGTTTGCAAGAGTTTTGGGGTTTGATTCTCTTTAGCCTCCAATAATTTCATTAAAATTTTGACCAAAAAAAAATAAAATAAAATATGGACTGCACCCGCTATAGCATAAATAGCGTTCCTATAGCGCGAATTTAGCGTTTTTCCATCCAAATAGCGGTTTATCAGGCCGAAAAACGCTATTTCGCGAACTATAGCGCAATATAGCGGGCTTTTTAAAACAATGATCATTACGTAAGAAAAGTCAAAGCTTTTACAACCACTTTTCCATTTCTTGAAGTGATTGTTACAACCACGAGTAAGCAATTAAAGACGCCATTAAAGAGGCCAAAATCTTGTCATTATAGACTGTAGTAATTGTTGTTGTTCTCATGGTGTTTTGACATGAAAACAAGGAAATACTGAAATCATAACTGGGAACTTTTATTTATGTACCCCACTTGCTGTGATAATTGTGCAGCATAGCATGTAGTAGTTTTTCAACTAATTAGTAAAAGCAGTTTTCATGTCATTTGTGGCTTAAATCCTGAATGTAGCACAAGTAGGCCGTAGACATATCAAGTGCACTGCCCTAAACAAAGATCTTCTGTTATCATATATAATTACCTGATTTTATATTAGAATAAGGTATAACTGATGTTGCGGTATCGAGTCTTTTACTTTAATGAAGTCCTAACATGTTGTCACACATTAGTTTTCATATTGCCATGGTTTATCCGGGAGTGAACAAGGATATGATGTTATTTGAACACAAAACACTAAATCTGCAGACTGGCACTAAAGGATTGTTTGGTTGCAGCTTCCACGCTCATTATTATAATGTTTTTTTGTGTGTTTTGCCAATAAATTTGAAGTGTTTGTCCATCGGTAAATCTATTTTTTCCTGGTGTCTTAAAGTTAAAAGCTTTAAGCTGTATAATCTCAACCTTTTTCAGTATGAAATAGCCCGGTTTATTTAGTTAATGCTGCAGCCAAGAAATACCTATTATTAAGACAGCTAAATTCACCTTGACACATTTAGAAGTGGCACTTTTGACTTTTCTGTTGATTTATGTGTTGTTCTGTTTAGCGGCGGAACTATAATTTATATATGGGTGAGGCTGAATTATATCTATATACTTTTTTTTTCTGCTAAAGTTTAAGTTTTTATTAAAAATTATTATAAAATGATTACGCTCAGATGGAAGGCAAGTGCCTCAACAATCTTCCACTAGCCTTTTCTGAATATATATACTATTTTGTAATTATTGGGGGTTCTGAAAGACTATAATCGCCAACTTTTCAGTAAAGTACATGAAAGAATTTCGTGTTTTTTGTAATATGGTGGAGTTAATACCCATTACCTAGTTTCTCCTGTGGTTCTGTTATTGTTTATCTCTACGGTCAAAGGCTCTCATCGTACTTGAATCTAAATATGCTGATAATTAATCAAAATTTCACTCAAAGAATGTGATTCAGGGTTAATTTCACCACTGGTCCGCTTGAAGAGAGAACGATGCTTTCCGGAATGCATACCGTCTCGGATATATTTTGCTGCTGCTGTGGTCAGGACGTCGGATGGAAATATGTATTCTCTCTGTCTCTCTATCTGTTTTTCTTGCTATAACTTTTAAGAATTAAGCTAGTTTAGTCGAGCCTAAGAAAATCTTGTCTTGAACTTTAAATACTTTAGTTTTTCAAGGACAACTTAAGCCGGCCAATCATATAAACTGAAGTTTATAAGCAACCAGAAAATAATGACACTGAAGGCTGAGACTGGGAACAGGCCTCTCTCTCGCCCCACAGCAATATAATTTTATGGTATATAAGGATTTTGTTTTGATAAGTACCTTCTCTGCTTTTCATCAGGAGTCTGCTCACGAGAGGAGCCAGAAATATAAAGAAGGAAAGTTTGTTCTCGAAAGGTGCAGTGTTCTTTTAGTTCATCTCCTTCTTCGTTATTCTTTAAATGAGTAAACCTTTTAGTAAGGATCTTTGTTTCGCTATTTCGTTTTTTGACCTAAAACGGCACAGTTACATATATGAACTCTACAAGTATTTATGCCATGGTGTTTTAATTTAATCTTTTTAAATTGCCGTAGAAACTAGTTTACCAAAGGTTTTTCAACCAGCTTTTTTGTTCAAATTTAGATCTTGAACCTTTATGAATCCCTGTTTGTTGTCAGTTAATTCTTAGTCAGAAAATGCTTTTGGTTTTTCATTTCTGATTTCCTGAGTAAATTTACTCATGCATGGCAAACAGAGGGAGAATTAGTGATGGGGTCGATGCAGACTTCTATGTTGATACCCACTCGATAAGTGACGATGAAGATTGATAGATTGTATCATTATTTGCTTGCGTCTGTTTATATGTAATAATCATTTTAAGAAAGTGAAAACAGGGTTTTCGATCTTCTCAACAAACAAACGCTATGATCTGTAATAAGAAAACATGGTTTGTTTGTCGTGTTTGTCAGGGCTGTAATCTGTCAGGAGTTGCACTTGGTTTGTTTACGATGTAAATTCATCTTAATTTTTCTTTCTTTGGAATAAGTGTAGTATATAATATGATACACCTATATTTCAAAAGGATGTTTTCTGTATGAGTAACTTTTCCATCGACCTGGTACACTGAAAAGTGGTGATTCAAGCTAATAAAAAACATTGTAGTGGTGGAGTAACCCTTATAGCGATTACCTCGAAATTAAAGAAACTCAATTTAAAATCTGACAGGTTTGGTCTAAGTTTTACGGGTACACTAGGTTTCGGAAAAGGCTATTCGTATGATGAAATGCTAGAATCTGAATGAACCCAGGTCATCATTGTTTGCAGCAAAGAGTTCATCATGAAAAGATGTTTTGTTAACTTCGTTCTCGCATCATCACATATGCAGTAGAGATGTATCGGTTGTAGCTTGCAAGGGCGGTGTTAACTCATTAAAATCGACCAACTCATAGAGGGGCACAAAACCATAGCGCGACGGGATTCATGTCTAGTCATCAAAAGTCAACTGAATGCAATCAAATTTATGACCAGGATTGGATAAAAAAAGAGCATACTTGAGGATCCGAAACACAGTACACTTAAAAAACAAGCTTACTAAACAACACTGAGGTTTAATTGTAACCATTACATATGAGTAAAACCTATACGAAGCTAACATGTCAAGTGTCAAATAATGAGGTTGGAAATTACAGATTCTCTGGGACTGAAAAAACTATTGGAAGAATACAGCGAGATATGTACATTCAATCAAAATTACTTATAGATAACACAAGAATAATACAATCTCCGAACCTGTTTTTAAGTTGGGTTCAAATCTCTTGCAACTTGACCTTGCCATCTGTACAAAGAAAACGAAGATGTTAACAGAAAAGATATACTGAAGTTGCATTGAAGTATGGAAATGCTTTCAAAGCTTTCAAATTTACTCAGGATTTTGTCCTTTGGAAAGGTATGGAAGGGAGATAGCGAAGGATGGACATTTACGTTATCAGGAAACTATACAATGATATCGACAATCTTTGTTCCATCTTTTGTCTTGTTATTTTGTCGTGAATGAACTAAAAGTTTTTAGCTATTAAGTATAGCTTTTATTGCGTGTGCTTGATATAAGAAAGCTACCTTTTGCTTATAAGTTACACGTTACAACTAACCACTTACACAGGTCAATACTAAAGACAACCATGTAGTCCTTGAACTCATGCATTACTATTGCATTTCATATGCAATGGGCACTTTCTAGCTACAACACACATTGTTATGAATTGTCTTGTATTAAATATAGGCGACGTAGGTCTATACCACGAGAATTTGCCAGTCCCTTGACGGGGAGGATGGTAATAATGATCATTGATAGAGCAGAGATGTAAACTTTAAATAGCTTTTATAATAAAGCGGAAGATAAGATGTTTGCTTTAAATTTGGCAACTGTCTCTGGAAAGAAACAAGGAGAAGATACTTATTGGTGGAAACAAATAATAAAAGGAGTGACATTGACAAACCTTGAGAGCAAGAATCTTGCTAGCGGGCTTAGGTTGGTGTTTGAATTATATCCTTTATTTGCTTGCTTTTGTCTTTTGTCAGTTTCCGAACTTTCAGCTGCTTCAGTATTTGTGTTCCCCTTAGTGAACACATGAGAAGCTAGTTCTTGTAGATCTTTTAGTGATGATTCCTTCGAACTACATGCAGTTTTATGATGTTAATAACTAAAGAAAAATAAATGATGCCCGTTCGGGACATTGAGGTTGGTTGATGGACTACTAAGAGTATATTATGCAAAGCTTTTCTACTTTTGTTTTTAAATAAATTGTTCGCTTGGCATAGCAAGAAAATGTACACCTATATATACTTTTAAATCAGAAAAGTATACCTTTTAAAGCATCTTAATAGGTTTTCCTTAAATAGGTATTCTTTTTCTCTACTCTACGGTCTACACTGCATTCCACTTTTGGTTCACCATTTAGCATAAAAAAAAGAGTAAATTAGTCTTTAGTGACCTGGGTTTTGGCCTATTTTAGGATAAGTGACCTAAGTTTTTTTTATTTCGGTTTTGTGACCTAAGTTTAACTTTGTTAGCATTTAGTGACCTGCCATCCTATTTTTCAAAAAAAAAAACACATTTCTTGCTAAAAAGACTAAAATACCCTCATTAAACTGAAATTTTCCTCCAAAATCTGAGGGTGTTTTAGTCCTTTTAGCAAGAAATATGTTTTTTTTTTTGAAAAATAGGATGGCAGGTCACTAAATGCTAACAAAGTTAAACTTAGGTCACAAAACCGAAATAAAAAAAACTTAGGTCACTTATCCTAAAATAGGCCAAAACCCAGGTCACTAAAGACTAATTCACCCTAAAAAAAAAATAATCTACCATTTTTATTCTACCAAACACACCTAAATATATTTTGAAGTATTGTTGAAAAGAATTATCTTTTACTGACAGCAAAAAAGTATACTTTTGGTACATAACATACAACCAAATGAGAATGTACAAGGAAAATCCAAGAAAGAAAAGTTTAGCCGACCTTCCAAGCCGTTGAAGCAAGTGGGTGACAAAAACTTCACTAGATCCAGGCTTCACACGCTCCATATCCATAAGCGAATTCGCTGTTACACGCACAACTGGTCCTTCTGGATCATCAGTAAAAGCCTAAATTCAAAACAAATAAACATGAGTAACGACCCATAGGCAATAAAGTAGCTGTGATTAACCAGTTTGCAAGCATTTTAGGAAGAAAAAAGGAGGGGGGGGGGGAATGATCCCAGGCTAAGGCGCCAGACCCATGACTAAGTATGAAGATGCAATTATTCGAAGAAGTGAGTCTGAACTGTGGATTAATTTTCATACCCCTCTCAGGGGGACATTATACGATAGTTACTTGTTTTGGGGCTAAAAACATCGGCAGTTAAACTAAAACACACATGGATATAAATGAAATAAATAACTGGGAGATAATTCATTATAATTTGAGAATTTAATAACAGAAGTTACAGAATTACCGTGAAAAGCATTTGTAGAAAATCAAAACAAAATCAAGTACAGTATATTCAAGATTACGGGCTAAATCATCAAATGGTTATCTACTGCGAACAACAAACTTCATTGGTTTCCAAATAAAAATGTAATAAAATCCCAGGGAGCCTTAGAGATATTTCAGATAAGTTCATAGATTTGGAAACGCCATATCTAAGTACCTCTTTCAAAGAAGGAATAAGCAAAAATGATAATGGAGCTGACGATGATGCAGCCTTGATTCTGGCACCATCTTCGTGTGCTCTTGAAAGTGCTTTTTGTGCCTCCAAGTAATCACGAGATTGTCTGAATTAGAATAACAAACATTGATTTATAAAATATTTGTGGAGTTGCATAAGATCAAAGCATGAGCTTTAATGTTCTTGACCTAAACCAATATCAATATCACCTTGGTGATTGCTCCAATTTTCTCTTTTCTTGCTCATCTCGGTTGGCCTTGGCCGAAGAAGACTTTTCACGAGCAATTCCTTTCCTTAAACCTCCTTGCATTGCTGCCTTTGCCTAAAACAAAGTATCAAATAAACCGTTCTAAGACAAACTAGCAGAGTTATGCAAAATGGTCATAAAAATAAATAAAGATTCATTTAGTTAAAAGTAGAAACAAGAAGATGCCAAGGTTTTAAGTGAAGTGCTGGCCGACTTACGATTTATGAAACTGAGAAATGAAGAAACATTAGGAAGAATCAAAATGTAAACGTTTAGAAGTAATTCCAACTCCAAAGCAAAAAATAATTCCAACCTCTTCTCATTCTTAATCAGCATGTTCTTGATAATACTTTGTTTAAGAAAAAGCATATAATACCTTCGACTGCACGAAACCAAATTTAACTTTACTTGAGCAAAACATTTGCAGATGAAATTGGTTCAAACATGGTAACTGATTAATATTATAGAAGTTTTTTCTTTTGCAAATGCTACAAGTAACAATGTTTACTTGGATAAAATCAGTCATGCAACGATGGATCTTTTCTTTGTTTTGGATGGTATGTCATATCAAGCATTTGTTTAAATGGAAATGATCTTAAAGTTATGAAAAAGTGACAAACAAAAAAAATCTACGTGGGGATATACCTATAAGAAACGTATCCTCAACTGTTCATGTAAAATTGCCTGATATTGCAAAATAATGAGCCTTAAAATCTCTTGAGAATCGCAAGAAATCAATAAATCACCGTTCTATGAAACCACTCAGAAGATAAAAGGGAAAAGGACAATGACCTCTTCAATGTTTATTGTGCTGTCTTCTGATGCGGTAGAAGATCTCTCAACAATTCCCAATCTGGATTTTGGAGTTCTAGGAGAATCTGGATCGTCGCTTTGTCCACGGTACACAATGGTGCCACTTGTAGAAACATCCTCAAAAGATGAATGTGTGCTGCTAAACTAGAAGTCAAGTTGGAAACAAATTATTTCATAGCAAGCTTAGCACAAGTATAACTAATTTCATCCACTCACTTCTATTTATAAGCCATCTGAACTATTTTGACATCTTAAATGAACGTACCGAAGTAGTTTGGTCACTAAAGGGAGAAGAAGTCTGAACTCTGGAAGACCGTACAACAACAGTTCCACTCCCACCAAACGATAACTCTTCCTGTAAAAGGAAAGCATTAAAATAAGAAAACCTGAATACTTTTCTCGCCCACCAACACATATTTACGCTTAATGCAAGTAATTTTATGCCACGAATAAGACTTGATTGGTTGCACTTTCAAGCAGATAAGCTAGGTTATTTGAGGTACAGAAATAAAATAAAGGTTCGTGCAGCTTAACGCTTATAGATTCTCTGGATCAAACAATCAGAAAACATTAGCTTTTAAGCTGATAAACCAAGTCCAATCCAGCTTTTAAGCAAAAAAAAAACTAATTTTCAAAAAGCTAGGCATTTAAACTGCAACGAAATAAGGCCTTAGTGAGCCAAAATGCAGCTTGATCAGCTCTAGTATTGATTATCTGAAGATAAACCAAATTAAATTATCTCAAATCAGGAGCTTCCTACTTTACGACGACATCAAGCCAAATTAGAGAGAGAGAGAGAGAGTACTGACATCTTCAAGATGAGACATATCAGTACTATCTTTTCGCGGAGAAGCGGACCACTGATTACCACCATCTGTGGCCTTCTTAGGCATGCTTTGATTACGTGAAACCTCTGGTTTACGGTCTCTGACCTGAGGTGGTTTTACACTTCTCACTGTTCCGGTGTTAGCACTCCCACCAACGCTGAAGTCCCATCCAGAATTGCTCAAAGTTCTCCTATGGCTACAATAAGTATATGAATTATTACCAATTAACAAAAGTAAACCCCAATACAAGCATGAGTTTCTTTGGTTGCAGCTATTAAGCTCGTCATTCTTGCTTAAAAGCTGAATGCTTCTTAGTTCTTTGGCTTAAAAAGCATTAAGCTAGATGAACCTAGCTGCTTTTGGAACCTCAAACAATTTTTTTTTGCTTGAACTCCTCAACCAAACAAGCTCTTAGAATAAGAAATAGACAGATTCAAGTCTTTAATCCACCTGGCACGAACTGTTTCGTCAACTTTTGCATCCCTTATCACTTTCACAGTCCCAGTTGCTTCTCCAACACCTATAGTACCAACTCTAGGTGATTCTCCATCTTCCCTTATTTGGAACTTCGGGCGCTCTCTGCAAAAAAGAGAGAAAAAAACATCAAGTCGAGTACTAAGTATGATAAAAAATAAAATAATCAAATATTCGGGTAGTTGATGTTTGGTACATTCACATTTTCAGAATGTTCTGATAAATGATGTTGCCAGATCTTGTTATCTTCAATTATCAGCAGGTTAATCTATATCTATTACCTTGATAATAAATCTAAACATGTTTTTCAGAAGAAAAAAAACTAAAAAACCACTAAAACTTTACGGAACTACATGAATTGTTTTCTTTTCAACAAATGGTTTTGCTAAAAATATATTTTGACACTTTTTGTGTGACCCATTCTTTAAATCAGCAATATAAAAGGAGAACAAAAGGTAAAAACAACCAAAGCAGATGGTTACATAGTGTAAATTATCAATCAAAACGGTGAAAGTAACCACGAGACTGGAAGCAACCCATGTCATAACCAAACACTTAGACCATGAATTGTTAGCAGATTATTTGAGGTAATTTTAGGAAAATGAGCAGATAGTATAAGAACATACTTTATTCTTTCCAAAAGCCTTGGACTCTTCCTAGCATTCTTGATGAACCGGTGCTTTAGAAGTTCCTTTGCACTTAGCCTCTGCATTTAACAAGATTAAAGCATGCAAAATCCAGTATTCAGTAAAAGTCAAGCTACTAGATTAAAAGTCTTGAGTTAATTTCCCCTGCTTAGTTCAGATTAAGTTTATCAGGTGCAATGTTTATAATGCAGTAAATTATGGAGCAGATTGTGTTTTATTCATGGCAACAAAGCTTCTGTCACGTTATAAATTTGACAAGCAATATTCAGCATAAACATTGTTCAGTAGAAATAATACGGAGACCAGGCAAAGACAATACAAAATGATAATTGTAGGATATGTCGAAGTATTTTAGGTCAATATTGTTTCTTTTCTCATCTTATAATCTGCTTCTAAAGTTGACTGTTGAAGTCAGTTGGAAGAGGGCAACTCCTGAAATGTCATAGAAGTTCTTCATCTATTAATTATGCATTTGTAACTAAGATATTAATCATCCTTTCACTTTAAAAACTGAGGCGATATGTAAAAGCTAAACAGTAACAGCTAAATAATCACATCTGCACTACTTACAAGTTACAATATGTTTCACAAAACCAACAAAACCAGGTTAAGACAAGACTGCATTTCTAATCCTCGCACTACGAAGATGGGTACTTAATATGATCCATGAAACATATTATATTACCGATAGACCAGGACAACCTAAGAAGTTAATTGAAAACATATTGTTGAATAATAGAACAATGTAGAAGCTTGAGAAGATTCTAGGTTTTGTTAAAAGTTGCTAAATGCTTCTAGCAACAAGTAATAAATATGTGTGGTGTTAGTTGGCAGTAGCATTTAGTGCGGAATTCTGTAGAAGCTTAACCAGCTTATATAAGGCTGCTTATGTACTCAATTCTGAGATTAACAAATATAAAAACCATTCTTCACATCTCTAAAATCTAACATGGTATCAGAGTAATTCGATCCTACTTATTAGATTCTAACAAATTCCGCTTATATGGCGGGCGGCACTAGCCGCCCGATCACCATATTACTACCTTGTTCACAGCCTTAATTGCTGTTTTTCTCCCTCTTTGGCGGCCTTAATTGCTGCATTTTATCCTTGGTTAGCGGCCTTAATTGGTGCATTTTATCCTTGGTTAGCGGCCTTAATTACTGCAGTTTATCCTTGGTTAGCGGCCTTCATTGCTGCAATTTTCTCCTTAGTTAGCGGCCTTAATTGCTGCTGCTTTTTCATCTTATTTGCGGCCTTAATAGCTGCTGTTTTTACCTCCCTTCTGCAGCCTTCATTGCTGCTCTTTATCTCTTCTATTACAGCCTTCATTGCTGTTACCTATCTGGTTCTCGAGCAGCCTTCATTGCTGCCATTTTTTCTTATAATACAGCCTTCATCGCTGCTTATTTTACTCCAGCCTTAACACTGCCGGTCTTCCTTGTTATCAGTCGCTTTACCATCCATTCATGGATGTCTGGTATCATTACGACCGCGCAGTCCGAAGAGTTTAAGGAGAAGATTGGGTTTAGCACCGAAATGTTTCAAAGATTAACCTCCAAGCTGGAATTCCAGCTTGAGAGGGGGTGTTGAATAATAGAACAATGTAGAAGCTTGAGAAGATTCTAGGTTTTGTTAAAAGTTGCTAAATGCTTCTAGCAACAAGTAATAAATATGTGTGGTGTTAATTTAGTGCGGAATTTTGTAGAAGCTTAACCAGCTTATATAAGGCTGCTTATGTACTCAATTCTGAGATTAACAAATATAAAAATCATTCTACATATCTCTAACATCTAACACATGAATAGACACCAAATGAGGGAAAGAAAAATTATGTATATATAAGAAAACGGACACTTGGACATACAATTCTCATTAAAAGTATAACAGTTGTTAAATCAGCTGAAACTAGTCAACTACATAGTTGTACTTGATAGTTACTACTCCCTCTGTTCTCATTTAATTGTCCACGACGAAACTACGTGTAATTTTGACCAGCTTATAACTTGTATTAAAATTGTCGAAGAGAAGGAGAAGTATGAGGAGAGATGAATCGGAGAGAGAGCGAGAAGGAGGAGGAGAGATAGATTGGAGAGAGAGTGAGATGAGGAGAGAGAGAGTAAAGAGATCAGGAGTGATGAATGGGGTTTTTTGTTTTTTATTAATTATTAATGGAATGTATGTTTTTGATAATTTAATTTTTGAGGGTATGTTTTTGTTAATATAATAGGTAAAGGGTATGTTTATGTTAATTGCCCCTTATGTTAATGACACAGGAAAAAGGTTTCTCAATCAAAATCAGGAATGTATGAGATAAGGAAAGAACAAATCTTACAAATTATTTGATGCAGGATAAGAGTGGAAGCTTAATAGTATGTTGGGTTTCACTCCACGTATGAAGAAAAATTAGGGATGTTTAGCTATATCTAGTCAAAATTGTATTGAAATAAAGTTTTTTGATATAGGAGGGGCTTTAACTGAATTTACCAAGCGATCCATGAGTATGCCTTCTTGTTTGGCATGAGTTGGCCCACTTTTACTTAATTTTACTTAAAACTATTCAAACAAAAAATGGCATTGGATGCACTCCTAAGAGCTTGTTTTTCTCAAATGTAAACTCTATTTTATAATCAATCTCACTTACAACTTGAGGCCATTAATAAAAATAACCATTAAAACCTACAAAATCACAGCTGCAGGAAAAACAATATGCTTCATGAAACTAACAAAATCCAGTAAAAAAGAGACTTCAGCTATTATATCTTCATAGTACGAACATGGATATTTTGAATGATCCATGAAACCAATTACCAATAGACCAGGACAATCTAAGAAGCTAATAGAATACATATAACAGCCAAAGGAGAAATATATATATATATATATATATATAAGAAAGCGGACATTTGGAGGGAAAAGGAATCTACCTCTGCAGGAACCTTCTTTAAGCAAAGTGACACAAATTCTTTTATAGGACGAGAAAAATGCTCTTCGAGCTGCACAACGTAAAGAATAACAAACTCACTTCAATAGGTAGTTAAAGAGCAGCAATTAGAGTCCTCTAGACAAAAGTTGGGAGAACAAAAAGGAAGAAAAGTCGATTAAAAGCATAACATAGCTTTTAGTTTCAAAACAAAAAAGCAAACCTGCGGTGGATTTTCCCTGGGAATAATGAAAAGAACCCTCATTGGATGGAGATCTGCAAGTGGAGGCTCCCCTTTTGCCATTTCAATTGTAGTTATTCCTAGAGACCAGATGTCCGCCTGAATCAAGAAATACTATTTAACCTACAAGAGTCACAAATCAAACGGTCCTAAAATGAAGTGTTTTTTCAAAGAGATGTACCTTCTCATCGTATCCTTCCGAATTTTGAATTACCTCAGGAGCCATCCAAAATGGTGTTCCTACAAAAGTCTGTCGGTGTTAAACGAATTAGTGTATTCTTGGCGGTACCGGAATATAATTATGTCTGTCTGTGTGCTTATGTATACAGATGTAAGTACAACAATGGATAAATTGTAAGAGAAACCCTCTATCAACAAGCTAAGAATTAGTCTCTTTTATAAAAAGTTCTATTATTTTTCGTGAATCACATTTCAAATATAAGGGGTTTTTATGGTTTTTGTACCCTGAATTGTTATTGTTTTCTCGATTAGTACCTTGAATTCTTATTTTTCTTATTTAGTACCCTGAATTTAAGTTTTTTTTTTTTTTCTATTTTGAACTTTTTCGTTCATTTTGATACCCTGAATTCTCAAATATTTCTTATTTAGTACCCTGAATTCTCAATTATTTTCTTGTTTAGTACCCTGAATTCAATTATTCTTATGCCATGTGTCACGTAATTGGACGAAATAGTTCAAAATAGAAAGGAAAAAAACCTTGAATTCAGGGTACTAAACACGAAAAATAAGAATTCAGGGTACTTATCGAGACAACGGCAACAATTCAGGGTACAAAATACTAAAAACCCCAAATATAAGCAACATATGGCACTAATTTAAAAAGACGCCGATAAAGGACTAGATTTTTTTTTTTTAAAACAAGAACGACTTCTACTAGATGAGGGAAAAATACTACCTTTCTTCTTGAGATTGTTCTTGTTAATTGCGCAGAAACACCGAAGTCAGCAACCTGTTACCGATAAACCTTAAGCAAAACGGCATGATATGCATATTAAAAGAACTCATAACGCTCAATGCAAATAAAAGCAGATAGTAATGGCACAATAATGTACCTTAACATCACCAGTCTCTGTCAACAAAATGTTTGCCGCTGCAAAATAATGTCTTGTCAACACACCACACAGAAAAAAAATTTGATTCTGAGGAATCTACATCATAAAGTCAAATGAGAAATAGCTTCCATACATAAAGAGAAATAATTTTCTGACCATTAAATACATGCAAAGTTTCCAGTAAGGTTGTTTGATTGCAGCTGTTAAGCTCAGTTTTCTATTTTATAGGAGTGCATTTGGTTGATCAAATTGAGGTTGAGCTTTACTGGTTAATTTGCCTGGGAATGCTAAAAGCAATAAGCTGGATGAAACCAGCTTTCTCACAAGCTTAAAAAAAGAACTTATATTTTCTTAGATGCTGCAAGCCTGCAACCAAATCGTCCAACAGAAAAAAACACTAACAAATTAGATAGAGGAGAACCTTTAATATCTCTATGGATTTTCCCTTCAGTATGAAGATATTCAACTGCATGCAACAAGTCACGCAATATACAACTTATAGACATTTCGTCAAGCGGTTGACCTGGTTGTATCTGCATAAGAAAATCTGCATCAGTGGCCTAATAACCAATTTTTATATACATATAGTGTACATAGCCTATCTGCGGAGATAAAGTTATCCAACGACAAGATTAGTTCCATATCCTTTTTCCTTTTCTACAATAAATGAAAGAAGACCGGAAAAAGGTTGTACTAAATAAGTTTTATTGTGAATGAATGAGTGGATGGCATATGTATTCCATTGTCAGCTGCAATCACATCAGTTACAAGTAAATAGGATATGACGAAAAAAGTGCCAAAGATTTATTTCAGGAAATGTAACCACGAAGTATAATGTTCCCCAGACCGAGTAAGAACACTACTACAAGTACAACAATCAATAGCCATGAGAATTAGTTCTACAAGTATATCCCTTTTGCTCATTTTAAGAGACCAACCTCACGCAGTAAAAATTGTGGAATCAGATTGAATTCGTTGAAAACTAAGTGCAAAACGAATTGAAATAATAAATTACTTAAAAACCATTTACTGCAATCTAGAGATTCATCCTCAAACATTAGATAATTATGGTAACTTACTATATCTGCAACAGAGCCACCGGCCATATATTCCATTACTATAAAAAGTTTGGTTTGATGTAGGTAAGACCCATAGTATTCAGTGATGTAAGGAGACTTGCACTGTGATAGAACAGCAATTTCCTACAAAAAAAAAGAATTTACATAAAGAAAAACAGATTTTACAACATGAAAGATCTCAAAGGAAATTAAGCAACATTACCTTTTGAATATCCTCGATTTCATCCTCCCTGCACAAGAAAACTCCTAATTAGACACATCAATTTAAGTTCTTCGTAAAAAATGATATTACTGAGAGAAATAATTTAACTGATGAGAGCAACAAGCGACTAAACTATATAGATCTATAATCTGTTTCAAAAGTTTAGGTTTAGAACTGAAACGGATAAAGCCACTAAGAATGTGGTGCAAGCATAAAGCTGCACATGAAAAATCATGTTAAATCCTGACCGTTTGTTTGCAGCTACAAAAATGACCTCTTAAAGTTGAATAACGAATACTGCTGGCATTGGTGAAATAAGCTAGAATTCAAAAGGTCATATGCATAAGAGAATGAATACTTACGATTCATCCAAGTCAATAATTTTGATAGCAATGATCTTTTGGAGCTCCTTATCAAACCTGCAGAATGAAAGATACTATCAGAAACAGAAGAGGCTATTTAATACCTCCTTACTAGTTATCCCTGTACAAAAATTTCATAGCGATGTCCACAGAGATAAAACTTCTACAGAAGAAGGAGCATAACAGAAGCTACAAAACACATTTCAAACAAATTCGGTTAACCTATTCAAAGCCCAGTTATAGTAGAATGCCAATCAAAAAGGAAGCTTGAATGCAGCATCAGGTTCTCAGCTACTTAACGAACTCCTAGGGATCCTTAAGGTTAAGAACATAAGGGAATGATGACTTAAACCAAAATAATGTATCCTATGCCCAAAGCCACACACACAAACAGCATTTACTGAAAAAATTGTTTTGGTCCCCATGCCCTCATGCTAAGTGCAGTTATTTTTAAAAGTAAAAGTGATATGTCGTCTTGAGATGCTTAAGACTCAAGATCTAGAATCAAGGTAAACATAACCATTTGACCTCGTAAGCTTCTTGTGACACATCGAGAGGAAAAAGCTAAACTACTGATGACAACTGAGTATGAACAACATAGGTTGGACTGGATAAAATAGAGGTTGAACAACGAAAATTTAATCTTAGACCCAATCTTTTTTACCTTTGGTTGTTTCTTTTTACTCCGTCCTGAAGCTAGTACCTTATATGTTAGTTTTTGCCACGGATTTCAAAAGCTCACTTCAAAGCTCATAAAGCTTGATTTCTGTTTTGGTCAGAGAAAACACTTTGAGGAAGAGCTCAAAACGGTTTTTTACGCTAAAAAAGGTTATGCTTTAATGAAGCTCTTGCAAAATCACTTCAGCTACGGCCTCGCGTTTTAAAAATATTGGACATTCTGCTCAGGAATGCCTATCTTACCCCAAATCTTTGAAGGCAATTATTAAGGGCTTACTAGAATACCGTAATATGCTTATACTGAAATGGATCCAGATCTTCTGCCAAATATTAAAATACTGAATCTTGCCATAACGAGAAGACACGCCATAGGCGTAAAGATCAAAGAACAATTATTTAGTCTCTTTCACCAGTAATACCGTGTGTTTCAGTTTCATTACGTGTCTAATACTCCCTCCATCCCTTTTTAAGTGTCCCCCTTATAAATTGCTACTTTTTAAGCATATTAAATTTTGATACATAAATTACCAATATTGCCCTTGTAAATATCATAATTAAAGTTAATGCGGGTAACTTTTTTCCTAAAAATTGTTCTTGTTGTAGTTATAAATGGTAAGTATATAAAGGGTAAGAGAGTAAATTTGTTGCATTAGAATTACCATATTGAAAACACGGACACTTATTTTGGGACAACCCAATATGGAATAGTGGACACTTAATTAGGGACGGAGGGAGTAACTCTTTTACATTTATTACGTGTCTACTCAACAAGCTAAAAAGTAGACAAAACTCTCTCTCTCTCTCTCTCTCTCTCTCTCTCTCAACACACACACACACACATATATATATGTGTGTGTTTATATAATATATATATATATATATGTGTGTGTGTGTGTGTGTGTGTGTGTGTGTGTTTATATAATATATATATATATGTGTGTCTGTAGATCCGGTTCCATTTTACTGTAAACTCCTGTCCTGATGATTTATTATAATATTTCAGAACCACATTCTCATATATCTAACTACATGAGCATACCTTTTTTCAACCTCACTCTATATCTAATTCTCATCGAATTATAAAAACCTCAGACACTTTTACTCTTACAGTAGTTTGCTCTTGTGCGAACTATTTTTGCTGACACTGCTTTGAGGGTTGAAGTCAGAGCGATGAAACTTTATCTGCAATTTAGACGTAAATTGGAAAATATTGATCTGGGAGCTGACCATTGATACTGAAGCTGGAGAAGGAGCGAGAGATGGGGAAAGAGTTGTGAAGAAGAAAGAGAAGCAGTCAGTCATATTTACAGCTATTTAATTTGGTAATTTTTTGGCCTTTTCATAAACTTCCACACACTCTCATGCGGATCTAGTTAAGTCTTGTGTATATTTAACTGCTTAAACAAGCAATCAAAATCCTTCAACAAGTAAATGATCCTATCAGATGTATTTCCAATTCACTTATTTCAACGAAATGGAAACACATTTATAGATATGACATTTTAAATATCTTAATTAGATATATTATGATAGTTACCCTTTGTAGACATCCCCGAATGACCCCCTTCCAATTAGCTCCAAATCACTAAATCTGGATCCAGCCGCTTCCGCAAGAGCAGCAGTATCAGCCATTTATATTGTATTTGCGGGTAAGTGAGCTAAATCTCCACTTCTACTCAGCGTAAATCAATTCAACAAACTCACATAGAGAAACCCATTGTTATCATATCTGCATGTTCCAACTGATTCACCCGTTCACAATATCAAACCTGCACATTCTAATTACATTCAGTTTAAAACAAAAATCAAACCAGGCAACAAAGTATTATCATCAACAATTATCACAAAAAAACACATGCCTTGCGGTGTGATAATGTTATTGGAACTTCAAATTCATCAAAATGAACAAATAAAACCTCCTTCGATAATTTTATAACTAAAAAAGAATAAAAATATAACATTTCAATTCAACAAAGAACACGGACAACCACGCAAATTTGAAGCCTTGCGTTCACCAAAACATAAAATAACTTACCCAAACAATTCACATACAAAAAAAAAATGATTCAGATGAAAACAAAACGAGCATTATTAAGCATATCTGGATCCTAACTTTCATTAACACGCCAAAAGATCACTTACTCAAATTACTACTTTACCCCCAAAAAGCAAACAATTCAACAAAAACAAAACTAGCAAAGCCAATAAACTTCAAATACAGCTGTAAACAGAATTGGTTCCACAGTGTGGAGAATGATTTAGCCTCAAGTAAAGCAACCGAGTTGCTACATTACTACACAAGAAATATTAGGTTAGTGAAAGTTGTATAGTATTAAAAAATTCGTGAATCTTATGGTTTAATATAACCATTGATTCGGACTTGAGACTCTCTCTCTTTCTCTCTGATTCTCTCTCCCTCTCTAAGCCCCTCCCTCTGGATAACAAGGAAATGTAGAAGTAATATTTACTCATGAAACCATCAAAATGAACTAACACCTACGCCTTTCATTTTCTACAAAAGGGCGAAGAAGAGAAAGCAGTAAAAAGAGATTCAATTGGTAACAAAATAAGAAAATACAAACATATTAGGAGCCCAACTTCAATGAAACATTGGTGTAACAATAGACAAACATAAAATCATACAAATACTAGCATCAAACATACTGACTACACAACCTTAAATTAATTATACAGCAAAGGTAGCAAAACATCGTTTGAGAGCTTCTATTTATGTTCTTTGTAAGCATGTCTTTACCCGAGACGTAAACATAACACTTACCCGAAATAGAAACAAATAACAGATACAAAACAGCAATAAAAAAAGATTACATCTGGAAATAGAAACAGCACGAATAAAAACATTTTCACAGCCTCGGTTACATAAACACTCATTCACTCGACAACCTTAAATTAATTAGACAACAAAGGTATCAAAACATCTTTCTTGCCATAAATCAAGGTAGTTTATTTCGAACTCAGATCGTTCAGAAGTTTCTATTTATTTCCTTTATTAACCTATCTTTACTCGACACCTAAACATAACACTTACCCAAAACAAAACAAAAAGACACATAAAACAACAATAAAAAAGATTAAATCTGAAAACAGAAACAGCATGAATAAACACATTTTCGCAGCCTCGGTTACACACTCTCAGCTTGAAGAAACACACAACATTTTGAGACAAAATAAGGAGAATATAATAAAAATATATATTTTGTCCATAAACCAAGGTAGTTTTTGCTCGTTTAAGAGCTTCTATTTACGTTCATTGTTAGCTATCTTTACCCGAGACGTAAAAATAACACTTAAAAACAAAAACAATAGAAAAAGACTAAATCTGGAATTATAAACAGCGTGAATAAACACATTTTCACAGCCTCGGTTTACACAATCATTCATTCAGCTTGGATAAACAAACACAACATTTTGAGACAAAATAAGCAGAATATAATAAAGGTTGTTTAAGAGTGAAGCAATTGAATGGATACATAATATATAGTATGAAAGTGAAAGCCAAACTAATTTTGTAGTATTAGATAAATAACAATTCGGTGAATCTTAGGTCTTAATAATGCCTGTATAATATATATATATATATATATGTAATTGTTTATATGTACCTTTAATGGAGATATGAGGTCGGCAGAAACCCAGATAAGAGATCTCTCTCTCTCTCTCCGTCCGTATCTCTCACTAATATAGTAGAAATATCAAATATGTAATACTATAGTTATATAATGTATTTATTTATTCAATAAGAGAATTAATGTATAAATAATGAAAACATAGATATATATATTCTAGTGTATTCGTTATGTATTTTCCCTAATAATTATTTCTAAAGTTGAAAATTATCACTAAAGAGTAGTAATTATCTGTTCTTTCAATTATTATCCCCAAAATAATTACTAACTCTTACCATTAACATAACCGGTGTGATAGCATTACAGTGATTATTGGGGAGGGTTTACTATTATTATACCGTTTACTATTAAATTTATCATTTACGGAATATGAATGTCTCGATAGTTTTATATGAAGAGTATAATAAACATTGAAAATGAAATTACGAAAACCGAAGTTGTGCCGTTTTGTAAACAATAATGAGTGTTGTTTGCAAAACCTATAAATTTATGGGGTTTAATTTAAATGATTATAATCGAAGTGTACCTGAGTTGTTTTCAAGATATATGTAATACATGTGGGGTGTTTGTGAGATACCCATAATAAATGGGATTTATTTGCATTTTATTTTATTTAAAAAATTAAAAATATTGTAGATTTAAAATTGGAAAAATATCCAATAAGTCACACTTTTTAAACTTAATCACTAAAATGTCACACACAAGATCACCATTCCCAATTAGTCACACTTATATAAAATATAAATAGCCCTAAAATTCTATTTTGTAAAACTACGGCTTCATCACTCTCATCTCTCTCCGAGATCCCATCAAAGGCACTAAGCCAACCCAATATGAAGCACAAAAATAACACCACATGACCCCAGAGCTTCCACGGCGGCGTTGAACAACGTCGAATAACGCCGGTTCAGTTGCCGGAGTTATGCCGAATAACGTCGGTTAAACCATGTGTTCAATAATTGATTTTGATTATACGTGTTATTATGTATTAACGATTTTACGATTTCTCTATTCGATGATATAATGCTTGGTCTTTTTCAAAAATAGAAAATGTATATTTCAGGACTTTAAAATGATAGAGCATTCGATAACGAAGTCAACGATTCAAACGGAAGTAAATTTGAAGTCCAAACAAGCAAGTTACGAGCATTTTAAAGTCGAAATTTCAATACATAAATCTGCAGGTGCACCCACCGGTGGGTAATACAAAACCCACCAGTGGGTCAATGTTCCAGAACCATCAAAATTTTCACCCACCAATGGGTCAGAAGACACCCAGCAATGGATCAAAGTGCATATCATAAAAAACAGCTTTTTTGCTTTTTCGAAAAGTGAAGTATCCATTGGATAAAACTCAAAACCAGTCCCAACGGTCAAAAAAAGATCCAAGAGTATTTTTGGGTTACGAATACACATTAATCTCTCTCCCAAAAACACTAATCATACACAACATAATCCAACATCAACCAATCACCATCTCTCAACCTCTCAATACTTAAAATCATCATAGTTGAGAAAAAGCTCGAAAAGAGGAGAATTGAAGAGAAAGCGATTCAAGCTCAAATCAAGATCAAACATCGTCAAATCTCACAAATTAGCTTATTTAGAAGCAATCAAATTGTGGGTGTTGTTTTATTTTCAATAAATTTGTAAAGAGCAAATTATAAGCTCATTTGTGAGTGAGTGTTTGGGTAGAAACTTTTAAGTTAAAGTGTTGGTTAAAAATTATAGGTTAAACACTTGATTACTCATAGATCGAGGGGGGGTCGTTGACTCTTAAACGTGTTCGCTTGCACTTGTATCAAGAGTAGGAACCTCGGGTAGAGGTTGAGCAAATCAATTGATTAGCTTGGTAGGATTTGTAATCTTGGGAAGAAAATTATATTGAAATACTCGGTAGCGTGAATACCGAGGAGATGACGTAGGCGGATTTGCCGAACCTCTATATATCGTGGTGTCAATCTCTTCATTTACTATTTACTTTTTGCAACTTATATTATTTGTGATTGTGCGTTTGTTTCAATTTATTCATAGATTATCATCGCATATTTATTGTCGCAAATATATATTAAGCTAGTTGAGTTGTTAGTTGCGCTTAGAATTTTAATTTCGCAAAAAAACGCCTAAAAGCTTATTCACCCCTCTAACGTTTAGCCGCACGGGCCAACAATGTCGGTTAAGTCGTCGGAGTTACGTCGAAGAACATCGGTTTAGGTGCAGGTGCAACCGTGAGTCCAGTACACGGTTGGAGATTGGGAAGCAGTGGGGTTTTGATCATCCTTTAAATGTATGTATGTATTGTCAGGTTAATGAATCATAACTAATAATAATCATAGCAAACCAATAGGAACAAGAAAGGAACAAGGTTCCCGGTCGCTATTTTAAGATTTATTTTGTTTGAATTTAATGTGGATTATGGTTGGATATGTATATGGTTTATCCTTTTCTGTTGTAAAATGACTCACATTTGTGTGTGTTTAGTGAGATTTTGGCTTAGTTTTTTCTTTTAATGTGAATTAATGGTTGTGCAACATCATTCGATTTATCCATTATACTATTTTTATCGAAATCATATGCTTTTTTTACATTGCACGCCAGTTGTTCGATAAAATGATTATTAAGTAAAACTATATATAGTTTCAACTTCACACATTTTATGCACTTGTATGTACTTTTTATGTACCTTTTATGTACTCGTATGCATTTTTTATGCATCCGTATGTAATTTTTTTTCAGTCATATGTACTTTTTATGCACTCGTATGCAATTTTTTTTTTTTTTTATGCACTTGTGTGCACTTTTATTGACATGTTATGCACTTCTTATGCATGGGCATGCACTTTTATGAACTTTTATGCAGTTTTTATGCAATTTTATTGATTCATATGCATTTTTTATGCACTTTCTATTGACATGTATGATTTTTTATTTTTTATTTTTTCTTGATTTTATTTATTTATTTAGGGTTTTTTCGTTTTTTTTTTTTTTTTTTGTGTTTTTTATATTTTTTGACATTTTTATGCACCCATATGCAATTTGATTGACCTTTTATGGATATTTTATGCACTTTTTTGACATTTTATATACAATTTATGCACTCGTATCTACTCTTATGCACCTTTATACACTTTTTATGCACTCGTATGCAAGTTTATTGAGCCGTATCCATCTTTACGCACTTTTATTGATCCGTATACACATTTTATGTATCTTAATGCACTTTGTATGCACGTGTTAGCACATTTATGCACTTGTTATGCACATTTATGCAACTTTATGCTTTTTTATGCACATTTATATAATTTCTACGCACTTGTTATACACATTTATGTATTTTTTATGCACATATATGCACTTTTTATTGACTCATATCCACTTTTATGCACTTTTCAATGACATGTATCCATTTTTATGCACATTTTATTGACTTGTATCCACATTTATGCACATTTTATGTATTTTTTAATTGACACGTATCCCCTTTTATGCACTTTTTATTGACCCGTATACACTTTTATGTATTTTTTATTGAACATTATCCACATTCATGCACTTTTTATGCATCATTTATGCACCCGTATGCACTTTTTATACACCCGTATGCACTTTTTATGCACCCTCTATGCACTTTATGCATATTAAACCGTATCCACTTTTATACACTTTTTAGATCCGTATCCACTTTTACGTACATTTTATACACTTTTTATTAACTCGTATCCACTTTAATGCACCTTTTACGTACTTTTTATACACTTTTATGCATGTTTTATGCACATTTTATGCATTTTTATGTATTTTTTATGCATTTTCTATTTATCTTTATGCACTTGTTATGCACATTTATGCACTTTTTATACACATTTATGCTCTTGTTATGCATCTTTATGCACTTTTTATGCACATTTATGCACTTTCTATGTATCTTTATGCACTTGTTATGCACATTTATGAAAAAGCTGTTTTTTTTTGTGTGAAAATGCTGTTTTTTTTTTTGTGAAAAAGCTGTTTTTTTTGTGTGAAATATGCTGTTTTTTTCGTGAAAAAGGCTATTTTTTTTTATGAAATAAGCTGTTTTTTTGAAAAAAGTAAATTTATTTTTATTTTTTAAGGTTTGTTAGAGAGAGAAATATAGTTTGGGAGAGAAATTTGTAATACATATTCTCTAAATTAGATTTTGAGACCTATTTATATTTTTATTAAAATGTGACTAAATGAGGAGAGTAATCTTATGTGTGACTTTTTAGGTATTATGTTTGAAAAGTGTGACTTATTGAGAATTACCCCTTTAAAATTCCCCGAATATAAAAAGACAGAAATAAAAACAGAATAATTTCAGTTTATGCAAAATACCATCGGTCTACGAACTACCACAAAATATTTTAAAGGTATAACTTATTTGAAGTTCGAGTCTTGGAAAAGTAGTTGTGATTAAATACTTATTAGGGGGAGCATTATCACCCTTGTGAACTTACCCCGATCAGATTCGAATATAGTCAGAGACCTATGCAGTCTATGGGTCCTGGATCGTTTTCGGAAAAAAAAAACAGTCAAGTATGAGACAGGTTGAGAACTTTTACATTTAGCCTTTTCTTTGGTGTTACATTTGAATACAACTTCTATTTTTGTTTATTCAAAACTTTTTATGCTCTGGGTAATGAAAATATTGAAGATCTTTCAATCCGTCAAGTAGAACTTTTGGTTGCACTTGTACCATTAACAATATATCGAGCCAATTAGTCGTTGACGGAAATGAGATAGAACTCCTAGATTATTTCAATTTGTAGATGTTCAATATTAAATTGTGACCATACTGAGCTGACCGGTTGTATAGTTCAATTTAGGGATGATTAATTCTTCAAGGATCGAAGAGCATGCAGCTGGCAAACGAGAAAGGGGATGTATCTTCAAGAACAATATTATTGCTTTTGTCACATTTTTCTTTTACGTTTAATTATAACATGAACGGGGCCTAAGAATTCACGTGCATCCCTCCAAACTACTCAAGTACTAAACCTTCTGAAAGTGACTTGAAATGGGGAATCCCATAGTTGTATGACTTGTATCCCTTGTTTATAAATTTAGTTTCTTTACAAATAAAAATTACTCGATGCTTAGTTATTTTCATTTTTACCGAGGCTAACTTATTTAGATCTTGCAATTTTTTGTCCTTTGCTTTCATCAAGTCCTTTGCATACTCATAAGCCTGGGCGTCATCTTATAGAGTAAAAAGGTTGCGTTTGGCCTTGCTTAACATTGATATTTCTCGCATGTAGCCCATGCATCAACGACTATTCTCAAAAAGAACATCCGATGAATTTTTTACGTATGCATAGAGTGATGTCTTCAATTTCAATCAAGTACGACAATGCGACACAAAACCTGCTTATAAATACATTATACATGTGCTTTAGGTTTCCTGCCAGCCACAGTAGCTAATAACTTTATGAAATACTGAGTAATACATTACATAAAACATGCAGATAGCTTTGCATTTTGAAACTGCTAGACAAAGCTTCAATATTTTACACCTGATACAAGTTGTAAAAAGTACCCAATCTCACCTTTAAATGCACACAGTGTAACTCAAGTTGCAAAATCAAAATGAAACTGTGTTAGACCATCGACAGTAAGATACTTCAGATTTGATATACACCATTTCTTATGGGATTCAGTCAGTTAAATGTAGTTGGACTAGTTGTTTACAAAGTAAAACGTCCACAACCTGGAAAAATATCATGTACGGAGTATAAAATAACTATAGTGTAAACATAACAATTGATTTCTCATTTTAATTTAACTTCAGAAGGAAGTGATTGGAAGTAACAACAATGTGTCGATACAACATTGTACTTGAGTTGGTAGTAACGTTACAACATAAGTAGGATAAATAACAACAAAATATCACCTTGTCAAAATGGAGGAACATAACGACTAAATCAAGGATGCCGAACCATCAAAACAACCACCACCTCCGCTGCCGGGTCTTTTTCTGCAACAAAAGAAATAAATCTGACTTTGGAAGATGACGCTTAAAGGTTCAGAAATCAAATAAAGAAACCGTTTGTTAGAGTTACTTAGTTTGATCTTCTCGAAATTTGAACTGACACGTCCATATTTCAAAAAACAAAGCCTTGAATCTTGTTGAGTGTCAAAAACCAACCATAGAAAACATAGTATGTAGCTAAGTTTTCAACCTATCAAACACGTATGTCATACATGTACAGAATGGTAAAATTTGCTATTACAGATTTTAACACCAAACAAGTTTTATCAGAAAAATAGACAGTGCATGAACCAAAAAAGAATTGCGCTTTTAAGTATAAAACTATAACGACACAGTCATAACTTTCTAGTAAAAAAGCAACATAAGGTAAAAGAGGGTGACGAAACCTTCTGATATAAATTCTCTTGGGATTGCATTACTATAGGCCTAGGAAGGACACCGTTGTCAATGTTCTGAAGATAAGGCCGCACCTTCTCTTCCAACATTTCATTCACCTGCAAAGTCAATAACAGACATAGAACGTCACAAAACCATACAGATTCTTAACCATCTTAAATACAAAAAAAAATCTGCAATGACAGATTCGGCGAGAAAGATGATAGATAAATCGAGTTTGGCTTTATACCCTTATCCATCAAATTCCTTAATTCTACGTAAGTACGAAATTCTTCCGTTATAAGAAAACGAAAACAGAAGTTCACTTTATCCTGTTACAAGCTTGAGCATCCTACTAAGTTCACCAGCAGGCAGCAGCTCATCCAAATTCTTAAGTGGCAAGAAAAATGGCATTAATTTATCAAATTTTAAACCAAAATTCTTATAGATATTCATATGACATCAGGTCCCTCATGAAACACTCTGCACATCAATTATTGTTGCCGAACAAAAAAAACTAATGACTAACTATAAACACACACACACACACACACACACACACACACACATATATGTATATATATCATTCTATTATAATAAACCAACCCAAGTCAAATGAGGCTGCCCAATTTAACCACTTTTTTTCCAAAAATGCCCCTATACTTTTTTATTAATTACAATAACACCATGCTCACATAAAAAAATAAAAAAATAAAATAAAAAATAACTAATAACACTATGTGCCCCTCTTTAACAACCAAACATTCTTTTAAGTTTTATACTATTTTTTTTTTTAAACAAGTATTTACAAAAAAATCTCTTCAATTACACAAATTGCAAATAAAATAAATATTAAATAAAACTGCTATGTTAGTTAACTGTCATCCCACTTTCAAATTCATTTGTCTATTTTAGGTTTCTCTCTCCTCTTATCTCCCTATCTCTCCAATTTTTTTACTATTCCACGTATGAAAACTTCCTTTTTTTTACCAATAATATTATTATTATTAATTTATGTGATTTCAATTTTATGATCGTCAAGTTTATATTCGATTTAATTGGTATCTATAAATATAGGTTACCGTCACATCAACGCATCGCATGGGCAGGTCCGCTAGTCTGTTTATAGTTATAGAGAGAGACAAAGGTGTGAGTGTGTGTAAAACTACAATAAATCGCAAAAGTGATAACCTTTTCTTGACGCCACTTAGTGTCCCACTGAGCATCTAAAATTTTATCTGCTATTTCTCTTTGGGCATCAAGAAGAACCTTCATTTCAAATGATTTTATTGGATCTTTGAGGTCTTCCTCGCTCCAAGCTGACGCATTCAAAGGTAAGTCGAGCTCCTATAGATGCACAAAATGAAAAAAAAGGTTAACTTTACGCCGAGAGAATGAGCACTTCATTTGGATAGCTGTATGTATACTGCTGCTTTTTATTTACATTTGAAGAACAAAATTAATGAAGAAACAGGGTAAAAATAAGAGACTCTACAGAAGGGGCAGATTTAGGGGGATGCCAGGGGTAGCCGCCGCCACCCCGGATTTAAAAAAAAAAAAATTATAGGGGAAATTTCAGAAAATTAGATTATGTATATTAATAGCCCACATAAGATACATACTCATGCTTAGCTCATTTGGTAACTCCCTAGAATGGAATAAGAGATCTTTGGTTCAATTCGTGACTATCGCAACTTATTATTTTTTTATTTCTTTCATGTTATTTTAGTTATATGAGTAACACTTCATTTCTCATTATTTTCAATAGTAGCCCTATATTTCTACCCTTCTTCATAAAATCTACAAATACTCTTCGGATACTTCCTTTTGATGTTAGCAAACAAAAAAGAATATTTATAATTTTAAATTTACTGTGTTTTTTACAATGACCAACTCGTTTTTTTTAACCTTCAGAATAGATGTTTAAACTCGACTTTTGATTATTTTAAGCGTTTTTTCCTTAAAATACTAGTAGCAATTTTCTTTCTACGGCCCCCCAAATAATCTAATCCTAGTTCCGCCCCTATCTACAGGTGGTCTGTGTTATCTTACATAGATGAGTGAACTTAATTCTTCACTTTGAAAAAAAAGGGAACATTTAGTGCAAGAAATAAAGGTAGAACTGCTTGTGGTGATAAACGAGGCGTGCCTCGTGCTATAAAATGATACTCCCCCCGTTTCATAATAATAGTCCAATATGCATTTTGACTACATCCCGATGTAATAGTCTGATTTGTCTTTAAAAAAAATTATTCCCCGTATACCCCTATTTAATGAGTTGTTATTTACTATAAATCATGAATATCATTAGCATTTTAGGGTATAATGAAAATTGACACATATTTATTATTCCAACCAACTCTAACAAACATTTCTTAATATTCGTGAAAAAACCTGGACTATTATTATGGAACGGAGGGAGTAGTTTTTATCTGCACTAAAAATATTCCTCGCATAAACAAAGAGCCTCTCTTTATCTCACAGTTTTGTATGAGACAGAAGAGCTAGTTGTCAACAGCTTTGTGGTTCCATTTGAATTGAATGAAAATCTAGAAAATGCCCCCCAAAACACTACTACATTACTTTTACTTGTTTGATAGTATACAATATAAACCTTCAAATTACTTAAAACCGTTACTGAGCCCTTTAACTACCTTTGTGGTAAAAAGTGATGTAGCATATGGGATATAAGTACATACCGCCTGTATTCGTCATATAAATGTTCGCATATATTAATTAATTAAAATAATCAGACAAGGACAAAGTAGAGGGATGGAGAAGAAAATAACCCCCCAGTCTTGAGGTCGAGGTGGAGGATTGAATTTCAAAGCCTCGGCCTCTAGAGCCTTTTTAGCCTTGTAGAAGGGGACGTTTCTAACGATGACTGGATCCTCTCTAGCACGGACAGGATCTATAGAGATGAGGGCCTGAAAATAAGAACCATTGTCAATCATATAAATTCTGGCAAGTTTACAACAATTTTTTTTTTCATTTTCAGCAACAAAATTTCAGTCAGGAAAAAGTGAATCTCAAAACGGTCGAATTTCTTTCTTTCGTTCATCTCTTACTTTTTACAGATGAAGGAAATGCATTGTACACAGTCCCAAGATTAAAGAAACCACAGGACAGTCTATATCGTAAAAAAATAAAAAAATAAAATACATGGGATTTGGACTAAATTCAGAAATGATGGTCGTTAAATTACTGATTAGAAAGGAAAAAAGAAAGAAGTGGTCGTTATATTACTTATAAAATGGCTTACTACAAATAGCTGACATCATCATAAGATTCAGAATTTCAGATCACATCATGACACTACTAAAAAATCACTGGAGAATGAACGATCCAGTTTTGGACGTTCATATCATCATAAGATTTAAAAACTGGAGAATGAACAAACGATTCAATTTGGATAATTTGATTTTTCTTTCCAGAGCAAGTATAGAGGGCTTGAGTTAAGAAGTCAATTACATGTAAGGAGGAAAAAAATGGCACATTTAGGAAATCAAGACACCATAAAACAAAACAGTTAGTTAGTTCTATTTACTTATTAATCCTCCCCAATACGCTGTTGTTCGGCTGATCTGGATCATAACACGAAGCTAAAGCAATACTGTCAGGCAATCCCTGGACATTTTTATTTTTTTCGCTTTCATTTGATTTCAGCTTTTCTAAGAAGGGTTTCCTAAAGGAAAAGAAAATCTACGGAATGAATTGATTGTTCCCTACAATCTAACACTACTACCTAGAAAAAAGCTTGCACCTAGTACAAAATAACTTACTTCTTGTAAGTACTCCCAACCAGGTTTTCTTTTGGCAACCACATTCCGGAGCTGATCATATCGCATAGAGTCCTGAAGAAAACATCAAGCGTTTATTGAAAAATGAAAATTCATTAATATATCACTTGAGATCTATAGTGATCGGCCAAGTGAAAAAAAATATAGCATGAAAGAGAAAAAATGATAGTTTTTGTTATCGTAACTTATTTTGTTTTAAGAAATGGTCATGGGTAGTAATGACAAGGTGATGCAATGGGTAGAAGATTTGTTTCAAACATGTGCGTATAATGGTTTGTCGCCTACTATTAATGAATAGGCAGAAGGCCTCTGTTATCACTAGACTTCGTAGACAACCACCTTATTCTGTGGACACAATAAATGATCAACAAAGATACTGTGGGGAAATCATCTTCATTGTAATTTCTTCAATTCTACTTTTGAAACAAGAATGCACATGCTATTAGTTAATGGTATAAGCATATGTGCTGGTACTTAGAAAAAAGAAAGGGCTTCTCTGGTTGCACTTGATTGTTTAAAGTTTTGAAAAAAGCTTGGCTCACCTAGCAGCTTAAAGCTTCTAGCCTTTTCAGGCCTAACTAATAGACCCTCAAATTTTATGTTTACCAACCAAATGCAGTTCACAGCTTTTAAGTAGAAACACGTTAAGCTGTGGTTAAAAGCAACAAGTTGGTACATAAAGAACAAAACACAAACCTTGTATTGCCACCAAATTTTCTGTTTAACTTCGTCATCATATTTGAATCCTCCAACCATCTCAGGCATGGTAAACAGCCAAAATGCAGCAATGCTGGGGTCTTTCATGCTGTCAACGATATGCTGAAACATTTCTTTTTTGTTATATACGATGGCAAATTCACTTTTATCAAATTTAGGCTACAATTTTGGAAAAGTGGACACTTGTTTTGGGGCATGGATATTGGACAATTATTTAGAGGCTAAAGGATTATATTCAAATAACATGAAACGCAATATGAAGGATCCGAGAGAAAGAGATTTTCATGTTTTGAAGGTACCTCGTATGGATATTCCATCTTTTTGAGGATGTTGTAGGCTTGCCATGGAGGCTCCATGATCTGTAAGAATAAAAATAACAAGTTGAAAGCTTGAGAAATAGAAGAATAAATAACACAAGAAATGAATGCAGAGTTGGGAGAAATATATAAAAAAAAAACTAATTAAAACTCATGAAGAAGGACCTTGTTTCCGGGCCTGTCTTTACCAGGACAAGTATTTCAAAAATAAAAACATAATTCATCATAGCTGGTATTATTACTGTACAGAAGTTGATTGCAAATTGATCACAATTTTCAGCAGCCAATACATTATAACGTAGAAGACAATATATAGAATACAGACATGACAAGTAGATAAGTGAATAAAAATGTATGACAGGAAATGCAGTAACTGGCACCTCAAACATTCACATTGTTGAGTTTCAGCATCAGTGAGTCATAAAGAAGTTAATATGTTGAACAGTTTCACACAGTTAATTCATATAAGTCACGTCTTACAATCAGATGCTAAACTTATACAGTGAAGTGTTATTGTGACCCTATGTGAATAGGTCTACCATGTATATGTACATGCATGATTGACCAGGTAAACAACCATGATATAAAAATTAGAGAGGAACTAACATTATCTGCTGAGATCCTTATTTGCAGTTTGTCCTTGCATTCAGGACATTTCATTACACCCTGAAATGTCAAGAAGAAGTTATGCATAAGTAGAAGTAATCATATAAGTAAAGATCATATCGACAGTAGAGCACTGTCAAAGTATGCGGTCGGACTCAAACTTTTACTTTTAGGTTGTGGATTTCATACTGAAAACCCTTTTCTTTTAAACTACTGTTTTGTATTGGAGATATCAATAATAATGATGACCCACCCCTTCATTGACAATTGTAAAAACTAAAGATTTTTAAAAAGCATAAGGTTCACCCTTTGCCATATGTTGCAGTTAGGGACAAGACATTTACCTACAACATGAAGTATATCAGACAGTGGTTGAAATGAACTCATTAATAGATGTATTTCTTAATAAAATAGTAAATGAATCTTGAAGAAACTCTTACCGTCCCATCACAACTTGGACAAGCTTTAGATGGCAGTGGCACTTCCAGTTCCAGGGTTGAAGGAATGTGCACAATTTCAGCTCGATTATCACTTATCGCATCAGCAATGTTTTCAGCTGTCGCCTTCTCTCCACTGGTTCAGATCGTAAAAAAAACTATCAAAATATAACTTTATAAAAATAGCTGAGAAGCTTGAACTATGAACTACACAAAATGTCTGGATTACTAAGCGAATTCCATGAGCGGAAGCTTTTGCTTACATACTTTACCTAACCAACTTTTTACTTCATTATGAATGAAAAAGAGTTTATAACTTTATACGCATTGTCACCACTCACTAGTTGAAACATAAGATATGAATATACCTTCTCAAAGTGTAACTTTTCACCTGGTATTGCACCTTTCCTAAGCCTTTGCACATAGTACACTGCAATGCCTGCCAACCATTGCATGTTCTACAATCTCTGCAATAAATATATTTTTTTGTACAAGCGGAATTTTAGTGAAGCTACAAGTTTTCTGAAAATCACAACAACGTGATAAAAAGCAAAACACCATAAAGACAACATAGACCGGGACTTGCTAATGGTATGAAAATCTTTCATTACCAACTGTATTCCATCACTTCAAATAATTAGAGTTAGAAAATTCACATAAAATTATATGGCACCATTTCATTATCATAAGTATCTCTAAGCAAGAAGATGATTTAATTTGTTTCTCCGATGATATGTCTGAACTAAATATTCGATACACAGTTTTCTCTCAGAATAAAGAGGAGATGAGAGGAGAGAGAGAGCAAAAAAAGTAAAGTTTTACGTTTCTAAGGGTCCCTTTGGCAATAGATTTTTTTAGTTAATTTTTAGATTTTTGATTTTAAAAATTTGTGGGTGTTTGGACAGTCAGATTATTTAGCTTCTAAAATCAGATTTTTATGCTAAAAAAGCTAAAAGATCCAGATTTTTAAAATCTACATTTTCAGTGGATTTTAAAACAGATTTTGAAAATCTGATCATTGACCAAAAAATCTGTTACCAAACGGACCCTACATCAGGGAGAACCTTAGTAAAAGTTCTATTCACTCTAGGTAATTATATAAACCAGAGAATCGTGTACGAAATCCATTGACCCAAGTAGATCAATTTTTTTAGAAATAGTTCACGGTTAAATTGTGGGCATCGACCACAACTTCATTCACATGGTACAAGAAAAACAGTTACAGGTGTGTGCAGATGTATATTTTACGTAAAGATGAGCATCTTCTGAACGTAAATGTCATAAGAGTTATAATTGTACCTCTGGCATATGACTTTTTTCCCAAGCTCCAGAGCAATATCATAAGTTCCTAGAGTAGCCACAACCTAATGAAAACCATGACAGGCATGAAAGAAACAAAACATAAATTAGTTAAGAAACAAATAAATGCATAAAAGATAGGTATGCTTTTGCATCCTACCTTAATTGACATGTACAAAAAGAGGTTCGGTTCTACTTTGGAAATCAATAAAGAGATTCTCAAATTTGTTCATAAGCATCTACTTGAAGAGGATTTTGGTGATTTATGATTTTGCCTTTCATTTTTCGTTTCTATCCTTTTTAGGAAATATCTCAGTCAATCAACTACTGGTAATGTCTTTCTGACTCTCTCTCACAATTACTTTCCCCAACCTAGCTGTCAGCCTTACTCTGAGTGTGTACGATTTCAACCAAGACACCCATTTGACACGGTTAAAGTAGTAATTGTTTGCGAAATTGACGATCCAAACTAATGATAGAAATGTGACGGTTGGTTTTTACATCTCAACATCTAATGTCGAACCCAAATTGTATCACAAATTAAGCTTTAACATGGTTCATTTCTAATATCAATGAGATATCTACGAATTAAAAATTTATATTCATTGGAAAATATATGATCTTTAACCCATTACAAAACATACACCTGGTGACCAACAAACATAAATATCAGCTAAACAACTAAAACGCCAGAGAGCCAAGAGAGATATTACGTTGACAAATTACATAATTCATCTATGGCAATCATTTTGCAAAAAGATTTAACCTTTCGTATCTCGATTGAATACCCAAATAATTAAAAATTAACAATTATAAGAAAAAATATGACCTTTGAGTCTTTGACTCATTAAAGCCAAGCAAACACCTAGTGACTGACAAACACAAATATCAGCTAAACAACTAAAATGCAATATTGTGAAGAGCCATGCCAATCATTTTGCAAAAAAAAATTAAAAAAATCAACCTTTCCAATATCAACCAAATACCCAGCAATTAAAAATTCGAACTCTTTGACAAAAATGTGATTTTCGACTCATTTCAATCATAAAATCAAACACCTACTGACCAACAAACACAAATATCAGCTAAACATCTAAAATGCAATATTGTGAAGAGGGATTACATAATTCATCTATACCGTCCATTTTGCAAAAACATTTAACCAAATACCCGGCAATTAACAAATAGAACTTATTAACAAAAATGTGATTTTCAACTAATTTCAAGCATAAAAGCAAACACCAAGTGACCAACAAGCACAAATATCAGCTAAACAACAAAAATGCAATATTGCGAGTAAAAAATCATCTATGCCAAACTTTTTGCAAAAAGATTTAAACTTTCTAATATCAACCAAATACCCACCAATGAAAAATTAGAAGTCATTAACCAAAAAGCGAGTTTCGACTCATTTCAAGTCTAAAAGGAAACACCTAGTGACCAAAAAACACAAATATCAGCTAAACAACTAAAATGCAATATTGCGAAGAAGGACTACATAATTCATCTATGCCAATCATTTTTGCAAAAAGACTTAACCTTTCCATATCAACCAAATACCCAGAAATTAAAAATTAAACCTCATCAACAAAAATCCGATTTTCGACTCATTTCAAGCATAAAAGCAAACACTTAGTGACCAAAAAACACAAATATCAGCTAAACAACTACTCCCTCCATTCCAAAATATAAGTGCACTATGGAAAACTCAACTTATTAAGAAAACACAATCATTACACCCTTTTTACACTCTCTTTCCACTTTTTACCCTCATTTTTATTCATGGACATTCTCCTAGAAACTAAAAGTATGGGCAAATATGTAATATTACACAAAATTCTTTTCTATTTTGGGAAAGTGGACTTGTATTGTGGAACAGCCCAAAATAGTATACTGGACTTATATTTTGGAACGGAGGGAGTAAAATGCAATATTGCGAAGAAGGACTACAATTAATCTAAAAAGATTCAACCTTTCCAATATCAACCAAATACCCAGAAATTAAAAATTAGAACTCATCAGCAAAAATGCGATTTTCGACTCATTCCAAGCATAAAAGCAAACACCTAGTGACCAACAAACGCAAATATCAGTTAAACAACTAATAGCAATATTGCGCAGACGGATTACATAATTCACCCATGCCAATCATTTTACAAAAAACAATATTTAACCTTTCCAATATCAACCAAATACCCAGATATTAACAACTAGAACTCATTAACAAAAATGAAATTTTCGATTCATTTCAATCTTAAAGGCAAACACCTAGTGACCAACAAACACAAATATCAGCTAAACAACTAAAATGCAATATTGCAAAGAGGGACTACAAATTAATCTAAAAAGATTCAACCTTTCCAGTATCAACCAAATACCCAGCAATTAAAAATTAGAACTCATTAACAAAAACGCGATTTTCGATTCATTTCAATCCTAAAGCCAAATACCCAGTAAACAACAAACATAAATATCAGCTAAACAGTTATTTTTTTGAAAGTATATCAACTAAACAGTTAAAAATGCAATGTTGCAAAGAGGGACTACAATATTCCAATCATTTCACACAAAAAAAAGATTCAACCTTTCCAATATCAACCAAATGCCCAGCAATTAAATCTAGAACCCATCAACAAAAATTCAATTTTCGACTCATTTCAAGCGTAAAAGCAAACAGCCAAACACCCAGAAAAGGAACTAGGTGGAGACAGTCAGGAGCCACTGCCTCCTCCCTTTTGTTTAAATTTGATGAAATTATTTTCACCAAAATATCCCCCTCCCCCCCCCCCCCCCCACACACAACATTTTACCCAAAAAAACTCACATAGGATGTTAAAAAAATTGTAGAATATCGGCCACTCCCATTTCTGGTTCCGTCACAGCAAACACCTAGTAACCAACAACAAGCATAAAAATAAGCTAAAAGACAAAAAGCGGTAGAAAAATTACGAAGATGGCGGAGTAGGAAATCTTAGAGATGAGCTCGGGGACACCGAACCCGCGCTGAGCTGAGCCCACGACGTCGAAAGCGAAAGTGAAGGGGGAAAGGACGAGTCTGATGGGGAAATCGAGGACGTCGATGACATTTTGACCGTAATGGCGAGTGAACTGCTTGTATTGAAGGTCTGCAAACTGCTTCAGGCTCTTCAGCAGCCTCCCTGTTCCTGCTCTTGACATTACTTACTTATTATTATTATTGTTGTTGTTCATGAATATAAGAGAGATAGATAGAAGGGATAAAATAAAACCTCTTGCTTGCCTGATTGTTATGTGAAATGAGGGTTTATAGCTGGGATAATTACATGATGGTCTTTTAGTTTTAATGAAGATCTATCTGGTCTTCATTTGACGTTTATGCATCCCTTTGTTAGTATGTATTGTCCAAAACGGGTATATGCTAAAACGGTAAAGTTAAGATATGATATGACTTGAACACCGATATTAAATTATAATTAAATATATTATTTATATGGGTTTATATATATTTAGTTTAAAAAATAATAAAAATATTAAAATATCAATTGCAACATACACGTCATAGTAATATAGTTAATTTTTTATTTGAATATTTGTAATCTTTACTGTAAAATTTTAAAATTTGAGAGTTTAAGAAACTTTTATTCGAAGGCGTGTCCACATAAAAGTTCGTATGGTCAACAAGTCAATGCGTCAAGAACACAGAAGTTGAAGAGTACGACACGTGAAATGGAGTGTCGAACTGGTGTTTGAGACAGACACGTGTCCGACATGACACTTTTGTCTTTTTAAGAGAGTTTGTGCATCATAGAATGTTAGAATAGGTTTTTTTTTTTGTAGTATAAGAGGGGATAGAATAATAATAATTGATCATATATTCTTATTATATACATTTATAATATTTTTTAAGTGGTACTAATACATATATAATATTATTTTTGTAGGTAATGATACAAGTGGTACTAACTCATATACAATATTTTTTTAGGTAATGATACATACATTATTGCCATACTCTAAGCAAGGCCAGGAGGAAATATTCTTTAATTTCAAATCTTGTTGCAATAATATATGGCTTAAATATTACTGAAAGTTAATTTTAATTTTGTTGATTTTAAGTGAGACTTAATGAATAGTATGTGAAGACAATTTTATTCCCGAAACCTATATTTTCAATTTCTATCTAATAGTAGGTACATATGAAAAAATAGTAGAACGAAAATACCTTATGTAATCTTTATGCATGGTACTGTTTAATAGTAGGCACATTGTATAATCTACTCACCTAACCTATCAACAATATGTAACGGGGTGAAATGTCCACTATATACATATATGTTTCTCAATCCCAAATCTATATTTTTAATTCTCATTTCATAATAATGGTACATAGCTTAACAAACAACTCCTCTTGAATTGCTATGTGACCTCTAAAAATAGAGCCTTGTCGTCAAACCATATATATATACATATACATATATATATATATACATATACATATATATATATAGTGGACATTTCACCCCGTTACATATTGTTGATAAAAGAAAATAAGTGCACAACATGTTTAGCAGAGCAGCAAATAAAATAAAATAAAACAATTTGCAACTACCAGTTGCTTAGGTAGCCACTTCACTTGGTCACTTATTTATTTTTCCTATTAATGTGTGTTAGTAATTGTTATAATGATTTCTCTTAAACCTGTAGCTAACAAAACCGTAACGTATGTCAATTTCAATTTCAAAGTGTGATTATATGGGCTTCATTCGGATTAAATTGAATGACCCTATGAACGCCACATCACTGCACACATTGACATCAGAATCGGACAAAAGTATTTCTGCGTTCTCGAGGGTAAATCCGTGTATAATGGGTAAATGGAACCCGCTTGCAAGGTAAGAGTTTACATTCGGAATGCCAACTGTTTCAATGACTGTCCACACAATTGGCTGAATCAAATGCAACCAAATAATGCCTCAGTTAGCCAAAATGTAACTTGATCAGCCCTGTTATTGATTATCAGAAGTAAAAACAAACTTAATTATCTCAAATCAGGAGCTTCATACTTTTTTACGGTATCAAGCCAAATTAGAGAGAGGGAGAGAGAGTACTGACATCTTCAAGATGGGACATATCAGTACTATCTTTTCACGGAGAAGCGGACCACTGATTCCCACCATCTGTGGCTTTCTTGGGCATGCTTTAACTACGTGAAACCTCAAGTTTGCGGTCTCTGACCTGAAGTGCATTTACACTTCTCACTGTTCCGGTGCTAGCACTCCAACCAACGCTGAAATCCCAATTCCAGAATTTGTCAAAGTTCTCCTATAGCTACAATATGTAAAATACATTATTACCAATCAACAAAAGTAAACCACGAGATAATTAATGTTAAGCGTATTCAACTTTCAGCTCATTTCGATTTACTATACTGTACTAAATGAAAACTTTCGATTTAGTATTTTTCGTCCAAATTAACCGTTAAAAATGACGTCAGCTAACATTTTCAGTTAAGTTGAAGGGCAAAATGGTCCTTTTACCTACTAAATTAACTAAAAAAAAAAAAACAGCAGCCCATGGGATTCGAACCCTCGTCTGTTTAACAAAGTGAAAGATTCTTAACCACTTGGCCACCAATAATTCTATTATAATAACAGCGTTATATATATATATATACACTCTATCTGTGTATAGATGTGTATATATACACTTTGGGACTGATTTCGTAAATTTTGAAAAATTCAAATTTTATGTTTGTTTCATTTTGGTCCTTACATTTTCAAAAAAATAGTTTAAAATTAAAACAAAATAAAAAAAAAACACAAAAAAATTATAAAAATCATAAAAAAATATAAAAATCACAAAAAAATCACAAAAAAATATAAAAATCATAAAAAAATTATAAAAATCACAAAAAAATATAAAAATCACAAAAAAATTATAAAAAATCACAAAAAAATATAAAAATCATAAAAAAAATATAAAAATCACAAAAAAATTAAAAAAATTAAAAAAATCACAAAAAATTATAAAAATCACAAAAAAATTATAAAAAATCACAAAAAAATCACAATAACTTTTATATTTGTGATTTTTATAATTTTTATAATTTTTTTGTGTTTTTTATATTTTTTTTGTGATTTTTATAATTTTTTTATGATTTTTATATTTTTTTTATAATTTTTTTGTGATTTTTATATTTTTTTGTGATTTTTATAATTTTTTTGTGTTTTTTTTTATTTTGTTGTAATTTTAAACTATTTTTTTGAAAATGTAAGGACCAAAATGAAACAAACATAAAATTTGAATTTTTCAAAATTTACGAAATCAGTCCCAAAGTGTATATATACACATCTATACACAGATAGAGTATATATATTTATATAACGCTATTATTATAATAGAAGTATTGCTGGCCAAGTGATTAAGAATCTTCCATTTTGTTAAACAGACCAGGGTTCGAGTCCCATGGGCTTTTTTTTTAGTTAATTTAGTAGGTAAAAAGACCATTTTGCCCTTCAACTTAACTGAAAATGTTAGTTGACGTCATTTTTAACGGTTAATTTGGACGGAAAATACTAAATCGAAAATTTTCATTTAGTACAGTATACTAAATCAAAAAGTTGATAGTTGAGTATAGTAAATCGAAATGAGCTGAAAGTTGAATACGCTTAACATTAATTATGTCAGTAAACCACCATCCAAACATATGGCTTTCCTTGGCTGCAGCTTTTAAGCTCGTCATTCTTGCTTAAAAGCTGAATATTTTTTAGTTGTTCGGCTTAAAAAGCATTAAGCTGGATGAACCTAGCTGCTTTCGAAACCTCAAATAATCAAAAAAATAAAATTGCTTGAACTCTACAGCCAAACAAGATCTTAGAATAAGAAATAGACAGGTTCAAGTCTTTGTTCCACCTGGCAAGACCTGTTTCGTCAACTCTTGCATCCCTTATGACCTTCACAGTCCCAGTCGCTTCTCCAACACCTACAGTACCAATTCTAGGTGTTTCTCCATCATCCTATATTTGGAACTTCGGGCGCTCTCTGCAAAAAAGAGAGAAAACAACATCAAGTGTGGAGTACTAAGAGTATGATAAAAACTTAAAGAATCAAATATTCGCGTAGTTGATGTTTGGTACATTCGCATTTCAAAATGTTCTGATGTATGACGTTGCCAGATCTTGTTATCTTCAATTATGGGCAGGTTATTTATTACCTTGAATCTAAATATAAACAAGTTTTCAGAAAAAATCCATAAAATCACAAAAACTTGAAGAATCTAAACGAATTATCTTTTGCACAAATGGTTTTGCTAAAAGAATATTATGACACTTCTTTGTGACCCATTCTTTGAACAAAAGGTAGAAACGACCAAAGCAGATGGTTACATAGTGTAAATTATAAATCTAAGTGGTGAAAGTTACTACGAGACGGGAGGCAACCCATGTCATAACCAAACACTTGACCATGAATTTTTAGCGTATTATTTGAGGTAATTTTAAAAAAATGAGCAGATAGTAGAAGAACCTACTCTAATCTTTCTAAAAGAGTTAATTTCCCCCTGTGCTTAGCTCAGATTAAGTTTATTAGGTGCAATGTTTATAATGCTGTAAATTATGAAGTAGATTGTGTTTTATTCATCGCAGCAGAGCTTCTGTCACAATACAAAAACTGACAACTAATAATATTTAGCAAGAACATTGTTCAGTAGAAATCTATAGGGAGACCAGGCGAAGACGACACAAAATGATCCTATCTATTTGTAGGACACATCGAAGTATTTTAGGTCAATGTTAAAAACTAAACAGTAACAGCTACATAATCACAGCTGCACTACTTACAATATGTTTCTCAAAACTAACAAAATTCGGTTAAGACAAGACTGCATGTTTAAACTTCGCACTAAGAACACGGGAACTTAGAATGATCCATGAAACATATTACCAATAGACCAGGACAATCTATGAAGTTAATTGAAAACACATAAATAGACACCAGATGAGGGAAAGATAAATCATGTATGTATAAGAAAACGAACACTTGGACAATCAAGCTTTGACTTACAAGCCATTAATGGAAAATAAACATTCAAGCCTAAAGAATCACAGCTGCACTACTACCAATACGCAGCGTATTTATACCATCAACATAATATGAATCTAGTCTGAAACTCGTATTTTGAAAATCAAATTCGTAATTCCAAAGTCAAACTCCTAGTTCTGAAATCAATCTCGTATTTCTGAAATACGAGACTTGACTTTTCTAAAAAAGTTGACTTCTCTGGGTTGACTATTTAAATTATGATTATGTAAAGTTATGATTAGTGTTGTTGCTGTAGTTGCGGTATTTTTAATATTTTAGTACTGACATTGCCAGTTGTCGCATTTGCTAAAAGAATAAAAAAGAATCTATTAAATATTTGGTTGCTTAATTAGGTACTCTTACCGACTATTTGAGAACATGAAAACAATTTATCAATAAGTTGAAAGTTTCCGCGACCGATCACAAATAACCTTTGCTTATTTCTTCAAATCCTGCAACTATTTCTTCAAATTTTATGTCATCGAAGCTGCTCAATATAAAAAACATGCCAATATAACAAACTAGCGCATAATAGCATATACTTTCAGCAACAATTTAGAGTTATGCAGTAATTTCAATGTCTATGTAACTGGAGTAATTTTAGCACATAATATCATAATTTAAATAGTCAACCCATAAAATTCAGCTTTTTTAGAAAAGTCAAGTCTCGTACTTCAGAAGTACGAAGTTGATTTCAGAACTACGAGTTTGACTTCGGAACTATAACTTTGTTTTTCAAAATACGAATCTCAGCCTGTATTCAGATTATACATATTGTATAAAGACACTGTCCTACCAATATGCTTCATGAAACTAACAAAATCAGGTAAATAAAATAAAATTCAGCTATTGTATCTTCATACTACGAACATTATTCTGTTAACCTTTTTCCTCGTCTCTGTCATAGCATATTTTTCCTTCATCTTCCTCAGCCGACGCCCTCCACTTTTCTTTTCCGGCTCCGAATTAAATATCAGTAGAGGCTTAGCTTGCCTAGCTGGCGTTAGCTCTTGCCATTTCTCAATTTTCTTACGGACCTCTTCGATCATAGCGTTCCCCATCTGATAAAGCAATAACTTTCGCGGGTCACGTTATGCTTCTCAACAGTGATAATATAAATTAAAGAAAGGAATGGTCGGACAAGTTGTTATTCTTTATTTATTGGTCGGTAATTATTCTTGCTCGGATTACAACTTCATATTACACTTGAGCTCGGTCTTACAATTTAATCTTAATCTTAATCTTGGATCTTTCTCTTGATGCTCGGTCTTTATTTGACTTTTCTCGGTGGACTTTCTTGTGAGATAAACTCTGAAAAGTCTGTCTTTTACTTCTTTTTGATCAGATTTCAGGTCCTTTTTCCAGTGCAGGTACTTGACTATTTATAGGCATTCGTGCGCCATAGGATGTTGACAAGTGTCTTAATCTCATCTGTCATCTCATGGGCTTTTCAACTATGGGGCCTTAATTAACTGGGCTTGAATGGTTAATGAATAATTTCCCTTATCTTTTAGAAAGAAAAAGACGGTTATACCCCGGGTCCTATTCTACATGCGTTGGATACCCATTAGTAGTGCTTAGATCGGTTCGTACCCGAATAGGTATATTTGGGTCTATTTTTTGTGTTCTATCAAGTGCTTCCTGACTTCTTCGGTGTGGTTTCCACGGCGAGGGAGTCATGCTTGGTCTTATGAGGAGACTATCTTCGACCTTGCTATTCCCGATTTTTTATTGAGTGGCGTAATTGACTTGTAACCGTTTTTAGGTGGCCATTAATGTTATTTGGAAGTTCAAGAATGTTGTCTTGTTTCGAGGAGACATTTGACCTCTCCACTATCTGTCATTTATAAAAGGGGGGCTGTATCCCCTTCATTTATGCAAACACAACTTCTATAGTGACTCCATGGCTTCTCCTCATGGATCTAGTGGGGACAATTTTTCTGAATACATTACCTATTTAGAGGGCGAGGTCAGGAAAGCTCGTGTCCATAAAAGAAGGTTCGCCTTCTTGGCAAGGGAAGCTCTCCGGGCCCCTGAACTGGAGGAAAGGGTGGCGGCTTTGGACGTAGACTACCATATGGCTTTGGCTGAGAAGGATTGGGCGGTAGCTCGGGTTAAAGAGCTCGAGGTCTCTCGAGACAGGCATAGGGCGTCCAAGAGGGCTTATAAATTGGCCCTTAAGGAGTTGCGTGCTCGGTCCAAGAAGGGGCCGGATGACGTTGAGGCACGCTCTTCTGCTAAATAGTTTATTTTTGTGATTTCTTTATTGTTTGATGGTAGCCCTTCTTTGTAATAGGATTTCTGAAGTTAATAAAATATTTCCTTATTCTCATCCTTATCTGTTTTATTTTCCCAACGTATTTTATCTTTACTGTATTTATTCTTGCCACGTACGTATGTTGTTATGATGGGTTTTCTTGAGCCCTGTGCACAAATCCTATCCAATATCTTTAAAACTGTAGTACTTCTCCAGAATGACACGTGTGTAGAAGCCTTCTTTATATTTATCTTTTTCAAATATTGGTACGAATCCAAGAGCTTATTTTGAACGGACACGTCTCTTTATTGCCCACGTTTCTTAGAACCTTTTGGCGAACGGTTGCGATTCCCCACCTTATGCCTTTCTTAATTTACCTATAAATACCCCCTTAAGGCATGTTTTTCTTCACACACACTCCCATATTTCTTTCTACTATATAAATTCTTATTCTGCAACTTACTTACAATGTCTGCCCCTTTTACCAAATCTGCCCTGACCTTGCAAGTGGAAGCTTTTGAGACCTCTTATGGCAATGTACTGAAGATGTTAAGTGATGCTGAGGCGGAGTTGAAGGTGATGCGTTATCACCATACTGAGATGGTGAGGGAGTTGACTTGGCTGAGGGCTGAGTTGGACTATTGCAGGCGTGCTCGTCAGACTCTGGTCGATGAGAACAATGTTTTGAGGGGGAATCCTTCGTTTCAAGATACTGTAATATCTGTCGGGCCCTCTCATCGATACCGATCAACCTCACCCAAGCCGCCCTAATTTTATGCTTTTTTCTCTTGGTTGTATTTTCTCTGTTTTATACTTTCTTCTCTTGGTTGTATTTTCTTTGTTCGTTTTGCTCTCTGATGTAACAATTTCCCATGTAATCCATCCTTTATTAATGAAACAATTATTTGCCTCTTCTGCTGTTCATTTTTGCCTTTGTGGTTTGACGTTTTTAGAATTTTCAGTTCACTGAATATCTCGTTTGTCTTATCTTCTTGAATGGGGTTGTACCCACGTGATATCCGAGGCATGTGTCAGCTGGTCAAAAATGCATTTTCCCAGACATTGTTAGTCAAAGATGCACATTCCCAAATATTGTCAGTCAGTGACGTACTCTTTTGCTCTATAAGTACCCCTCAATCTTTCTTTAGGATGTTATCATCTTGTCCAAGTGTGTTGTATTCATTCCTTGCTCGTCCTCTTTTTCCTTTTACCTGTTATATAATATCCTTTAAGAATGTCTGAGCCAATGGTGAGATATCACGCTCAGATGAAGGACTTAGATGCTGAGGTGTCACGGGTCCGTCATCGCATGGCTGAACTTGAGAAGGAGTATGAGAATTTGGCCTTAAGCCTGTTCGACTCCTATCTCGAAGTGACTGTCACATGGACTGAAATTTTAGCCCTGAGTCTTCAGCTTGATCACTTGTTGTCGAGGAGGGGTCAGTTGGCTAACTCTTGGTATGAGGCCGAGGAGATTTGGGATCAAGCACAGGAGGAGTTTGACCATGGTCCTCAAGGCCTCGCCAGCGTAAGGGCAGAAAATGCTCGGCTTAGAGACCATATCACAGCACTTGCTAGGGAGAATGCCTCTTTAGCCGTGATTAACTCTTCGTTCCGAGCTCGGTTAGCTCGTTCTGATAGTGCGGCTCCTCGGGAACCTTTTTCCCGGTCGGGCAGTTCGACTTTCCCACCCGCTGGTCCTTGATTTAATCTTGCTTGTTCTTCTTAATGTTGTATTATCCTCGTCTCGTTTCTTATCTTTTATGTAGTTTGAACTATTGGGCTCCCTTGTACTTTGTGCGCTTTTGTAATTCCTAATTTTTTTTTTCAAATTTTGAACTTTTTCAACGCTTTGTACTTTGTGCCCTTGCATTTTTTGCCGTAACTTTTTATTTTTGAAGTGCTGCAACGCCTCGTATTTTGTTCCCTTTCGTACTTTGCCATTTTTATTTTTGAACTGTTGCAACGCTTCGTACTTTGTGCCTTTTAATATTTTGCACTTCTTTTTAATTTTGAACTGCTGCGATGCCTCGTACTTTGTGCCTTCTGGCTTCCTATAAATGCTCCCCACTGTTGGCATTTTATAACACTTGTTTTGGAGCACTTGAACTTTCCTTCTCTCATTCTTTATAACACTTTTGTTTCTTTTAACCTGCTTCTCTCTGAGATGGCCCCCCTTACCAGATCTGCTGCAAAAAAGAAAGCCCTTCTTGAGGAAGAACCTAATTATAGGCTGCCCCCTCCCCCTGGTTTTGAGGATTTGACTCCTTTTGAGTTGAAAGAGATCGAGGTTTCGTGGCTGAAGGTAGATCTTAAGTGCTCTGAGACTGAATGTAGGAGGTTTAAACAGTATTGGGACAAAGAGAGGGCTGCTCGTTGTGAAGCCGAGGAGAAGTGCAAGTCTCAGGCTCATGATTTACAACAAGCTGAGGTTGGTATTTCTCGCTTGGTGAGGGAAAATGAGCGTCTGGAGGAGCTCTTGGCAAAGAAGGATGCCGGTGTGGGTGGTAGTTCTAATTTTTAGGGATAGGTGGTTTTTGTAATAAAGTTTTTCTTTTTGTTTGGATTTAATCCGTTGTACTTGTTTGTTTTTGTTGGCCCCATGTGGCTAAACCTTAGAGGGGGGGGGGGGGTGAATAAGGTTTTTGCGCTTTTTGCCTAATTAAAACTTGTTGGTCCGTAGGTGTCTAAAACTTAGAGGGGGGGGGGTGAATAAGGTTTTCGTACGTTTTTCGCGGAATGTAAACTATGGGTTATTAACTAACCTAATTAGTGAATTTTATAACTTAAACACTTACGTTAAGAAATAATTGCTAAATAAATCTACGCAAGCAATAATTATAAGCGATAAATAAATGCGAAATGTAAGAGTTTAAGGGAAAAGAAATAACGCAAGATTTATAGAGGTTCGGCAAAATGCGCCTACGTCCTCTCCTCGGTATTTTCACTACCGAGTGTTTCACTAAAAAATCTTCGTTCCAAGGTTACACCTTAACGAGCTTAATCAACCGATTACGCTCCCCCTCACTTTATGAGTATCCCGAATAAATGACCTAGAGCTTTTAAGCTACACTTGCTTAAAAGCCTCTACCCAATCACTCGCTTACAAATGAGTTTATAAAATACTCTTTTACAAGATTGATTTTGAATGGATCACTCACTAACAAATAATATCTCGATGTTTATAAGATTACAATAATAATACGCTCGAGAATATTTATGAATACAAGTGAGAAATAAGTAGTATAAGCTTGAAGGATTTCTTAGTAAGAATTGCTTAAAAGTTGTGAATGCTTGGATGATTTTCTACAAAGAATTTTGGGGCTTTTTGTAGAGCCAAAAAGGTGCAGCAATTAATATCAGACCGTTGCTGGTTGTTGAGTTCATTCAATGCTGTTTTGCAGCAGTTCGCCCCATTTTCAGGAATAGCTTAAAAGCTGGATTTTGAAATTCTACAGAAACGATCGGTCGTTTCTGAAAAACAATCGGTCGTTTTTCATCTGTGCTCACTGGAAGAAATCATACATAAAATGATCGGTCGTTTTATGCTGGCGATCGGTCGTTTTTGTTCTATGCTCACTGGAAGGATTTCTGCCTAAAACGATCGGTCGTTTTAGGGTAGCGATCGGTCGTTTTTAGGTTGAGCTTACTGGAAGAAATACTCACATAATAGATCGATCGTTTTTTGTGTTGATCAGTCGTTTTTTGTTGTTCTGGGCTAGTTTCGGTTTTCTCGACAAACTTCGAAACCCTGTAACTAATTCGTTCCAACTCCGATTTAGGTTCCGCTTGAACCAATGGCTTCGTAATTACGTATACTATCATTTTGAACCTTTGACACACTCGATAAATGATTAGTACGCAAAACGAGCTTTTATCATGTTTTACAAATTTTGTTATCATTAAAATAATCGATTTGAAGAACATCGTTCAACAATCTCTCCCTTTTTGATGATGACAAAATATTGACTTCAACATACTATAAGCTCTTTTTGTTTAAACAAGTATAACCGAAATGTATAGATGACGCTTTACTTGGATAAAAGTTTTTAGAGAAAAAGCAAGTAAATGTCATAACATCCGATTTTAAAACGACGTTAAAACAATGCTAAACGAAAAGGGATTACGAAGATCTATATGCAAGCGAAAATTTGGCCATAATTTTGCCTAAAAAAGGTCAATCGCCACAAATGAAAAAAATGTAAATAACCCAATCAACTAGCAATTTATGCGCACTCAATGCAATAACAATTATAACCACGCATATAAGAAATCTCACAACGCATAAGCACTTATAATAAGCAACAAAATAACGATTCATAAAATAAAACGTTTGCTACTTATTACATCAAAAACAACGTTGTTCAACTAAAATGGAAATAATAGAAATACAACGCAAAGACAAAAAAGAGAGGTATTTCTCCCCCTTTGACATCATCAAAAACACGGAAAAGATATATCCGCCTAGTCGCGGTGGGAAGTCGCATCATCCTCTTCGTCTTCGTCATTGTTATGACCGGCAAAGTCGGGAAAATAGCCATGGAACCTCGCCCGTTGCTCGGTGCTTAACCTATCGATTTTGTCCATATCTTCTTGACTAGGATTCATGGAGCGAAACATGCGACGTTGAAGTTGCGCATTCCAATATTGATCAATATAGAGATCGTTGTAGAATTGTTCGGTGCGCGGAGGAAGAGTCGAAGATCCTACTTTAGCTTTTCCGTGACCTCGAGAGGGACGGGAGGAGGTAGGGATATCGGTGGGGGGGAGAGACTCGGAGGAGAAATCCTCACGAGCGGCTTGTGGTGTTGGTTTAGGGCCGACGTATTCTTCCTCTTCGGGGGAAAGAGGAGCGTAGTCGGGGCCGGATACCCGCTTACCGGACCAAGTTATGGACTTGTTGGTATTATGGAATTTTATGAACATTTGGGAAAGATAGGAAGTGTCCCAAATGTGTTTGTCCTTATTTTTGAACAATGTTCCACCGGGAACGAGATTTAGGTCCTTTAAAATGGCCGAAATTAGGGCACCGTAAGGTAACCCATTCTTGGATTTTGTTTTAAGCGAATCCATCTTAAAGAAAATGAGGGATGCAAAGTCAAGTCGGACTCGGCGATGGATGCATCCCAGAAGAAAGATGTACTCATTGGTAACATCCGTGAAATTGGAGGTATGAGGGAGGATTATGTGAGAGAGGATGTGGTAGGCTAGTTTGTTTTTAAAGAGAAGGCCATGGGCTTTGTTGGAGCGATTTTGGTGGATGGGATGAAAAATTTCATCCTTGAGATCGTTAAAGTTATCAATCTCGAGAGTCTCACAGAGTTCTTCACTAGACTCATAGATACCGTCGCTATCTAGGCGTAAAAGGGTTCGTAGACAGTCTATACCGTAAACGAAAGGTTGTCCGTTAAACGATGAACGCAAGCGGAGTGCGTCATCATTATCCCTATCGAGAACTAGGTGATGATAAAATTCATAGACATTTTCTTTGTAAAAAGGCTCTTTAAGAGTGAGGATAGTATCGAGTTTGTAAAAACTTAGATCTATCATGAGAGCGGGAAATCGTTCACGGAATAAAGGCATGTCTAGAGTGAAGTTAGACAATATACCTCTTTTACCCATCTCGGGTGGATAGAGAGGAGGTAGAGGGCCGGAGCGAGAAGAGGTACCGGGGCCCGAGCGAGAAGCGGTGGATGAGCCGGTGCGTGGGGCGCGAGGAATAGCCGGGCGCGAGGAATAGCCGGGCGGCGAGTGGGTGGAGGCACGATCTCGTCCTCATGTTCATCAACGAGGTTGAGTGAGGCTTTCTTTGTATGAACCATTTTTGATTGATTTGGATAAAAAAATTGGGATTATTGGGTGATTTGGAGAGGAGTGGGCGAATTTTGAGAGAGAGAGAATTGTGTGAAATGATTTGAATTAGGGTTTGAAGAATGGTTTTAAAACTGAGAAACAGAAAAACGATCGGTCGTTTTGTGTTTCGATCGGTCGAAATATAACCAAATTGTTCTAGTGAGTCCACGTTAAAAACGATCGGTCGTTTTTAAGGAACGATCGGTCGACTGTATGAAAACGAGCGGTCGTTTTTACAGACGATCGATCGACTGTAACTGGGTTACAGAACAGGAATTTTTTGCACATTTCGACACTGATTTGGCATAGAAGATGTAAAAATACTTAAATATATATAAAATTAATCAAATATATATATATATATATGTATATATCACACATCAAACATGCCTAACTCTCGGCGAATAAAGCAAAATTGTTCCTCATTAAGGGGTTTTGTGAAAATATCGGCTAATTGTCTATTGGTGCTTATATATTCAAGTGTAATATCCCCTTTTTGGACATGATCCCTTAAAAAATGATGACGTAAATTAATATGTTTAGTGCGAGAGTGTTGGATCGGATTTTTCGAAAGATTTATAGCACTAGTATTATCACATAAAATAGACACACTATCAAACGATAATTCAAAGTCGTTTAGTTGTTGACGCATCCAAAGGATTTGTGCGCAACAACTTCCCGCGGCGACGTATTCCGCCTCTGCCGTAGAAAGCGCAACTGAGTTTTGTTTCTTGCTATGCCAAGAAACTAAGGCGTTTCCTAAGAAATGACAAGTGCCACTAGTACTCTTTCTATCTAATCGACAACCGGCAAAGTCGGCGTCGGAATAGCCAAGCAATTCAAAAGAAGTATCATGCGGATAAAACAATCCTAAATTACATGTACCTACTAGATATCTAAAAATGCGCTTAACGGCTATAACATGCGATTCTTTAGGGCAAGATTGATACCTAGCACACAAGCAAACACTAAACATGATATCGGGTCTACTTGCGGTTAAATATAAGAGGGATCCAATCATACCTCTATAGAGCTTTTGGTCCACGCTTTTACCCGATTCATCCTTGTCTAGTTTTGTTGCCGGACTCATCGGAGTTCCTAGCGGCTTTGCATCGCTCATGTTGAACCGTTTGAGCAAGTCCCTCGTGTATTTGGCTTGATTGACGAAAATTCCGTCCTTTGTTTATTTGATTTGCAATCCAAGAAAGTATGTGAGTTCACCCATCATGCTCATCTCGAATTCACCTTGCATACACTTAGAAAACTCCTCGCACATGCGAGCATTAGTAGCACCGAAAATAATATCATCAACATATATTTGAATTAAAAGCATATCTTTTCCATCCTTTTTAATAAAAAGAGTAGTGTCTAAAGTACCACGAGAAAAATCCGTTTTAATCAAAAATTTACTAAGTCTTTCATACCAAGCCCGGGGTGCTTGTTTTAAACCATAAAGTGCTTTTCGAAGTTTGTAAACATGATCGGGAAACTCGTGATTTTCAAAGCCGGGTGGTTGTTTTACATAAACTTTCTCATTTATAAAACCGTTTAAAAATGCACTTTTAACAACCATTTGAAACAATTTAAAACGTTTAAAAGAAGCATAAGCAAGCAACATTCTAATGGCTTCTAGTCTAGCTACGGGTGCGTAAGTTTCATCGAAATCGATGCCTTCTTCTTGGTTATACCCTTGAGCTACTAGTCTAGCCTTATTTCTAATGACTACCCCGGATTCATCCATCTTATTACGAAATATCCATTTCGTACCTATAATGGTTTTCTCACGCGGTCTAGGTACTAAAGTCCATACGTTGCTATGCTCGAATTGATTTAATTCGTCATGCATAGCTAATACCCAACTCTCATCGAGTTCCGCTTCATGAATGTTCTTGGGCTCTAATTGAGACAAGAATGCAAAATGATTAACTATATTTCTTAATGAAGAACGTGCATGCACTCTTTCTCCCGGGTTACCCAAAATTAAATCTTGCGGATGGTGATTGGCAAACCTCCATTCTTGAGGCAAATCCTCATGAATGTGTACACTAGATTCTAAGTCCTTTTGAAGTCTATCTATAGTGACTTCATCAACAACGGGTTCGACCTCTATACTAGGCGTAGACTCTAAGCTAGATGCACCATGATTTGAAGAAGATGCTTTATGAAAAATATCATCATTAATATTATGAACAATTAAAGGCTTATCAATCGTCGGTAAATTCTCATCAAACGAAACATGTACCGACTCTTCCACCAATAAAGTTCTTTTATTAGAAATTCTATAGGCTTTACTCGATATTGCATATCCGACGAAAATACCTTCATCGGACTTAGCATCGAATTTTCCTAGATTATCCTTACCATTATTATGAACATAGCATTTACAACCAAATGCACGTAAATGAGAAATATTGGGCTTTCGCTCATTCCATAATTCGTAAGGTGTCTTTTTTAATATGGGCCTAATTAAGGCTCTATTTAAAATATAACAAGCGGAATTTACGGCTTCGGCCCAAAAATACTTTGGCAAATTATTTTCGCAAAGCATGGTCCATGCCATTTCCTCTAGGGTTCTATTCTTCCTCTCAACTACCCCATTTTGTTGGGGCGTACGAGGGGCCGAAAAATTATGATCAATACCATTTTCATCACAATAAGTTTGAAATGGAGTATTCTCAAATTCCTTACCATGATCGGTTCGGATACTTTTGATCATATAACCCTTTCGTGTTTGGAGCTTTTTGCAAATAATAGAGAATTCTCTAAATGCTTCATGCTTATGAGTTAAAAACATTACCCAAGTAAAGCGACTAAAATCGTCAACCATGACGAAAGCATATGCACGCCCGCCAAGACTAAGTGTCCGGGAGGGCCCAACTAAGTCCATATGAATGAGCTCCAAACAACGAGTAGTAGAAATAATATTTTTAGACTTAAAAGAAATCTTTGTTTGTTTGCCTAATTGGCAAGCGTGACAAAGTTTGTCCTTTATATAAGGAGCTTTTGGTAAACCTATTACCAAATCTTTACTAGAAATCTTAGCAAGTAAATCAAGGCTTGCATGACCAAGTCGTCTATGCCACAACCAACCATTGTCGTTGATAGTAACAAGACACTTAACTTCATCATCCACCAAACTATTCAAATCAATCATATAGACATTATTTTGTCTTTGACCCATGAGAATAGTTTTATTATCCGAAATACAATGAATAATGCAATGCGATTTTTCAAAAATGACTTTGTGACCCAAATCACAAAGTTGACTTATACTAAGCAAGTTATGTTTAAGACCATCAACTAGCAATACATTATCAATAACAACATTAGATGGTTTAGAGATACTACCAATACCGATGATTTTGCCCTTGCTATTATCCCCGAAGGTCACAAAGCCTCCGTCTTTAGGTGCAAGCGTAGTAAATTTTGTTTTGTCTCCCGTCATATGTCTTGAGCATCCACTATCCAAGAACCACTTGTCCTCGTTGATTTTTGATCTCAAGCATACCTACAAGACAAAAACGATCATTGGTACCCTAATCCATTTTTGGGTCCTTGAGGGTTAGTGTCTCGACCCTTTGGAATCCAAACCAAATCATTTCTATTTACTCTATACCTATAAGGGCAATAAACATAATCTTCATAGTGATCACTACGGTTGCAAGTAATACATTTAACATGCGAGATAGGTTTAACAAAGCGATTATAAACTAAGTTCTTTTTATACGAGTTGTTCTTACGGGAGTAACTAGGTGGTCTATTTTCATTTTTCGCCACTTGTTTGGTGAATAGATTTTTATGCTTTGCCGCTAAGAGTGGGTTGTATCCTACACCGGTTTTATCATATGCGCCTTGTTGAGAAGCTAATATAGTACTTAGCATTTTACTTCCCTTAGTGAATTTAGCGAGAGTAAGTTCGGCGCTATCCGCCTTAATTTTACAAGAACTAAGGTCTTTAACTAACTTATCATTTTCTAAGGTAAGTTCGGCATTTTTAGACGTGAGTGAGTCATTTGTTATAGCTAAGTTCTCGAGTTCGTCTTGTAGAGTAATTAGCATTTTTCTAAAAGATTTGTTTTTACCTCTAGCTTTTTCTAAGGAAGCTAACACATCATTTATATCAAGATCATCATCACTAGAAATAGAAGAGTTAGAGGAGTGAAAGCTTACATCCTCGGTATCGTCATCTCTAGCCATGAGACAAAGATTTGCGACTTCTTCATTGTCGCTATCGGAGCTATCATCATCGCTCCCCCATGCGGCCAAGAATGCCTTCTTGTATTCCTTCTTCTTTACGGACTTGTCCTTTTTCTTCAAGGGACATTCGTTTTGCATATGTCCGAGTTTGTGACATTTATAGCAAATGATTTCGTCCTTTTTATTCGATTTGTCAGAAGGCTCTCCCTTATACTCCTTTTTCTGAAATCGTTGTCCACCCTTCTTTTTCCAACTTAGGAACTTGTTGTAGCGTTTGGCGAAGAGAGCCATTTCATCATCCTCACTTGAGGAATCGTTGTCGCTATCGTCATTTGTTGTGCTTTTGAAGGCGATGCCTTTCTTCTTTTTCGAGTCATCCTCATATTTTCGAGTCGTCATATCTAGCTCATGAGTGCTCAAGGATCCTATGAGGTTGTCGAGAGAAAGTGTGTTCATGTCCTTGGCTTCTTGTATAGCCGTCACTTTCGATTCCCACTTCATTGGAAGACTTCGAAGGATTTTCGTCACCATCTCCTTGCTAGAGTATACATTTTCAAGTCTTTTAAGATCATTAGTAATCTTAGTAAAACGAGTGTACATAGAAGCAATAGACTCATCATCTTCAACTTTAAACAATTCATAATCATGAATAAGCATTCTAATTTTAGAGTCCTTAACTTGACTAGTTCCTTCGTGCATAATAGCTAGCTTATCCCACATTTGCTTAGCGGTGTCACAACCGGAAATCTTATCATATTCACTAGGCGAGAGCGCACAAGTGATGGAAGTCATAGCCCTACAATTTAGGGAAAACGCAAGGCGTTCATCGGAATCTAGTTCCTCTACAAGTTTATCTTCGCCATTTCTCCTAGGCGTTCTATAGCTTTTACTAATACTTATCCATTGGTCTATTTCAAAACCACAAAGGAAATTTTTCATGAGATCTATCCAATAGGGATAGTTTGTGCCGTCAAAGAACGGGGGCCTAGTTATGGATTTAGAGTCGGCGTACGAAGACATAGCGGATCTTTAAACTATAAAATCGTTAGATTTTTGCAAATAGAATAGCTAAGCTCTGATACCAATTGTTGGTCCGTAGGTGTCTAAAACTTAGAGGGGGGGGGGGGTGAATAAGGTTTTCGTACGTTTTTCGCGGAATGTAAACTATGGGTTATTAACTAACCTAATTAGTGAATTTTATAACTTAAACACTTACGTTAAGAAATAATTGCTAAATAAATCTACGCAAACAATAATTATAAGCGATAAATAAATGCGAAATGTAAGAGTTTAAGGGAAAAGAAATAACGCAAGATTTATAGAGGTTCGGCAAAACGCGCCTACGTCATCTCCTCGGTATTTTCACTACCGAGTGTTTCACTAAAAAATCTTCGTTCCAAGGTTACACCTTAACGAGCTTAATCAACTGATTACGCTCCCCCTCACTTTATGAGTATCCCGAATAAATGACCTAGAGCTTTTAAGCTACACTTGCTTAAAAGCCTCTACCCAATCACTCGCTCACAAATGAGTTTATAAAATACTCTTTTACAAGATTGATTTTGAATGGATCACTCACTAACAAATAATATCTCGATGTTTATAAGATTACAATAATAATACGCTCGAGAATATTTATGAATACAAGTGAGAAATAAGTAGTATAAGCTTGAAGGATTTCTTAGTAAGAATTGCTTAAAAGTTGTGAATGCTTGAATGATTTTCTACAAAGAATTTTGGGGCTTTTTGTAGAGCCAAAAAGGTGCAGCAATTAATATCAGACCGTTGCTGGTTGTTGAGTTCATTCAATGCTGTTTTGCAGCAGTTCGCCCCATTTTCAGGAATAGATTAAAAGCTGGATTTTGAAATTCTACAGAAACGATCGGTCGTTTCTGAAAAACGATCGGTCGTTTTTCATCTGTGCTCACTGGAAGAAATCATACATAAAACGATCGGTCGTTTTATGCTAGCGATCGATCGTTTTTGTTCTATGCTCACTGGAAGGATTTCTGCCTAAAACGATCGGTCGTTTTAGGGTAGCGATCGGTCGTTTTTAGGTTGAGCTTACTGGAAGAAATACTCACATAATAGATCGATCGTTTTTTGTGTTGATCAGTCGTTTTTTGTTGTTCTGGGTTAGTTTCGGTTTTCTCGACAAACTTCGAAACCCCGTAACTAATTCGTTCCAACTCCGATTTAGGTTCCGCTTGAACCAATGGCTTCGTAATTACGTATACTATCATTTTGAACCTTTGACACACTAGATAAATGATTAGTACGCAAAACGAGCTTTTATCATGTTTTACAAATTTTGTTATCATTAAAATAATCGATTTGAAGAACATCGTTCAACAAAACTTAATGGCAACTACTAACCCAACTTATGCAATTCTAAGCTTAAGCGTTTTAACAAGAGTTAATGAATTGCTAGAATTACTAAACGCAAGCAAGAAAATAAGCAATAATAAATATTTGCGGAAAGTAAAAGATAGGGAAAGAAAATGACACCGTGATTTATAGAGGTTCGGCAAACGGCCTACGTCCTCTCCTCGGTACTACCGAGTATTTCACTAAAAAATCTTCTTGCGGATATTACAAATCCTATCGAGCTCAATCAATCGATTGGCTCACCCTCTACCCGAGGTTCCTACTCTTGATACAAGTGCAAGCGAACACGTCTACGAGTTAACGACTCCCCCTCAATATATGAGTACCCAAGTGTTTAACCTAGAACTTTTAACCAACACTTTGGCTTAAAAGCTTCTACCCAAACACTCACTCACAAATGAGCTTATAAAATGCTCTTTACAAAATTGTTGAAATTAAAACAACTCTCACAATTTGATTGCTTCTAAATAAGCTAATTTGTGATTTTGATGTTGTTCGATCTTTGTTTGAGCTTGAGTAGTTTTCTCTTCAATATCTCTCTTTTTGAGCTTTTTCTCAACAATGGAGAATTTGGATGTTTTTTGGATTAAGAGAGGTTGAAGGATTGATTGGTTGATGATGTGTGTGAATGGATGTATTTGGAAGAGGGATTGAGCTGTTTTTATAGACCAAAGGGTCTGTTTTTGTGTTGTCTGACCGTTGGCAGTGGTTGAGGGTTTTATCTAGAGGTTTAAGCTGTTTCCCAAAAAAAGCTGAAAAGCTGTTTTCGAATTCTGTAGAAAACGATCGGTCGTTTTCTACAGTTGATCGGTCTTTTTCAGAAAACGATCGGTCGTTTTCAGAAAACGATCGGTCGTTTTTATACTGAACTCTCTGGAAGAATTTGGACCAAAAACGATCGGTCGTTTTTGTCCAGACGATCGGTCGTTCTTCAGTTTTCTCTCCGAGCTTGTAACTTCCTTGTTTTAGCTCCGATTTTGGTTCCGCTTGAACCTATGGCTTCGTTGTCGAATGCTCTATCATTTTAAAGTCCTGGAATACAAATTTTCTCGTTTTGGACAAGACAAGCATTATATCATCGAAATAGTAAAATCATTAAAGGCATAATCAAAGTTATAGTCAAAATCTATTATTGAACTCTAAGTTCAACAGTTTTCCCCCTTGAGGATGAATAAAAGTTATTTATTATCTGATTCTCTTTAAATTCACATATTGCTTCTTTTTCTCGATGCTTTATTACTCTTCGATGTGTGAATATGTTGAAGTCGGGCACCTCGTCTGTTCTCGGCTTCATTTATGTTTCTACCTCGGTATGGGACACCGGGGTTATCCCCCCGGAGAGCGTTGCTAGAATGCTTAAACTTATGTGAAGTCGACCTAGGAACGGTCTGCGTTTACATTGTGCGGTGTCCCACCTCGGTTATTAAATACTACTCGACATTTCTTGCATTATTATTGCTGACGTACGTTGAATTCTTTTCGTGGTGGGGTCCATGGCCCGTTTATATCGGTTCTATGATGTGAAATTCATGGGGTAGTGGGATATACCTTTTGACATGCCATGATCTGGAGTGTTGGTTTTTGAAAACAGCAGCGGTTGTTGACTTTCCTGTGGCTGAAAAGAGGAAAACCTCTGTCACACGAAAGGACAGTTATTATTTTATTCCTTTTTATGCGGCTACAGTCTTTTATCTTCTCTGAGTAATTCTTTTTGTTTTTACCTCATAATTTACTCAAAACATTTATCCCTTATTTTCTCTCTCTAGGGTTTGTCATTCTCTCTAAAATATTTGTTGCTGCTCTCTCTAGGGTTTATCTCTCTCTCTCTTAAGTTTTCGTTGCTGCTCTCTCTTTCCTACCATCATAATGGTTGTAAGTGTTTTCTTGATTTCTGGGATTCTCTGTATACATCTTTGCTCATCTCCTAAGTTTATTTGTCTTCGTTATCGTGTATATAGTGTTGATCTGTCTTTGTTCCTATGTAGATTCTCGTCTTGGTTTGGTGGGTTTTCTTCGTGTATTGGAATTTTCTTTTGTTGGGTTGGTGGTTAGGCTTAGGCTGTTTGTGTTGATTGGAAACTTTCTTCGTTTTGTTTAATTTTTCTTTGGCTTTTGTATTGTTAACGTGTTTCTGCTGTTTTATCAGGATTTTTTGGCCCAATGCTTGGCCCAAGTTGGCCAATTCTCCGAAGATGATTTTAAGCGTCGTGCAGAGATCCCCGCCGACGTACACTTGCGGCTTCCCGTCTCGGAAAAGAAGGCCTTGGGGGTAGTTCCTGCGGGCGAGGTTGCCATTCGGTCCTCGCCCCTCTTGACCGGGGGTCTAAGGCTTCCTCTCTCTAACTGGATGACTTCTTTCTTTGAGGCCTTCCAAATTTCCCCTTGCCAACTTGCTCTAAATAACTACCGTATTCTGAATGGTATTAAGAGGCTATCCGAGTTGGCTGATGTGAGGGTCGAGCTTAAGGATGTGTTTGGGGTTTACAGCTTTAACTTTGACCGCCGAAGTTGTTATCTTAAGTCGGTACACTCCTTTGCCCGGCTCGTTCTTGATATGCCTGATACCAACAAGAACCACAACCTTGGCATTGTGATAGCCTCCGAGAATTGGTGTCCTGCTGGTCATCAAATTCCTGGTCCTGCTACTTCTTCTCCCGATATGCCCGCCCTCGGCGCTTCTAGTGCCGATGTTCTTTTGGCTCTTTGGAAGTGGTGGGGCCCTGGCCCGACCAGGCAGGCAGACAGCCGTGCTGCTCCCAAACTGCTAGGGTACGTGGCGGACCCAGGAAACAGGTGCACCACTGCGCCCGCTATTCCTGGTGAGACTGAGGATGATTTTCTTAAGATCATCAAGTCTCGTATTGCATCCCGTGGAGGGAAGAAATCTTCTCGTTCTCGGCGATGATCATCCGAGCCCGAGGATGAGACTTCCAAGAGGGCAAGGGTGTCTGAGACATCGAGGAGTGAGGGGGTGCCTGAGGTGGGCACTGATGTGGTGATGCACTCTCCTCTAAGGGAGAGTCTAATTTTGTCCGACCCCACCGAGGTTGCAACATCACCGACCAAGGTACGTGTATTAGTTTTGTGAATTTGACCATGTTTTCCCCGTCTTTATCTGTTCTTTTGTCTTTCAGTTTTTGACTTCCTCATTGGTTACTCTTTCCCTTGCCCGATCTATGGGCATTGTTGTGTTTCAGGGGTCGTTCGATGACTTATTCGTGCACATGAACTTTAAGGACATGGAGGATGAGACTATGAATCTCCCTGACGTCACGCCACCTCGAGTTGAGGAGGAGGTGGGTGAGCACGTGGCCCCTGAGACTGGTCGGGTGGAAGAGGAGGTAAAAGATGAGGTATTGGAGGTGGAGGGTGCTGAGGAAACTGCAGAGAAGGTGATGGTGGACGATGAGGAAGGCTTCAAGGAAGCTGTAGATGAGAGCACTGAAGAAAAGGTGGTGGTGGATGCTGAGACAATGACCCGTTACATTGCCCGGTGCGGCGACCATTTGCTGGAGCAACCCCGAGTCTCGAGGATGGGGTACACTGCTATTTTGCCCCTTGCCTACAAGGACGTAGAGGATATAGATGCTCGTCCTGCAGTGACGGCCATTGATTAAGCCAGCGCTGATGCTCTCCGGGTATGCTTTATTTCCCTTAGTTTTTTGACATGTTCTTAGTTTGTTGGTATCTTATATGTGGTTTTCTTGCAGGCTTTCGTTGTGACCATGGATCTGAAGGATCGGTTCACTGCACTAGAGGCCGAGAAGCAGCGTTTGGCAAAGAAGAAGGGCGAGATGGTGGATGAGAAGGAGCTCTTAGCAAAGGAGAAGGCCGAGTTGGTGGCTGAGAAGGAGCTCTTGGCTGAGCAAAATGCCAAATTTTTGGCCGAGAAGGAGCTTGTGGCCGAGGAAAAAACCAAGATGGCGACTCTGGCCAGGGATTATGCCAAGCTGTTGGGCGATAATGTGCGTCTGGCCGAGGAAAATGACAAGTTGGAGGCCGAGAAGGTGCTTGTGGCCGAAAAGGCGGGTATTGAGAAGGCGGCGGTTGAAGCCAAGTTGTCTTCTGTGAAGGCGGCTCAGGTAGAGGAGTGGAGCAAGTTCACGAAGATTGCCAACTTTTATGCATTCAGCTCCCATGTTCATGCTTTGAATTTGGCTAGGGTACCTCATTCAAACCGGGCATGGTCGGGTTTTGGTTATCCCTCCCCTCGTGCGTCACCTCCTATCCCTCAGGATTGGACGAATATTCACGATGACGAGCTTCCAATTCTGCCTAGGCATTCGACCTCTACTGCGTCCCATCCTCATTTCAGGTCGGGTTCTGCCACTCCTCGGTCTTCTACCCCCCGACCCTCTTCACTCAGGTTGACTACTGAACATGTTTCTATAGTAAATGTTGTGTAGCTTAGTGTAGGTTCTTGTTTTGGTGCCCGGCTTGTGGGGCTTTTTTGTATATGTTACAATATTTACATCTTGGGGAAGTTTATAATATTTTTGCTCCGTCTTCATATTTGGTTTTTCTATTTCATTTTCTTGTTCGTTGCTTGTTGCTTGTCTTCGTATTTTTGAAGGACATAAAAATCATGTCAAGTACCTGTTAACCCTCTTGCTATGGTGGTCTGGTCCCCTCCTATTCGTAGTTTAGGTGAAAGGCTTGTAGGTAGTCCCGAAGGTCCTAGTTCGCCTCTTATGTCCGAATTGAATTCTGCCCATCGTGAAATCGAGGATCTAAATATTCATATCTCAAACTTATCGACTCGGTTATGCGATTTGGGTGAGCAATTCAGTAAGAAGACGGCTCGTTATACTGTAAACAAGGGAAAGACCAAAGAGCTTCTAGGTGCACTTCGTCGGTCACGGGATGACGCCCGGGGCCGGGTGACTAGCTTGCACTTGGTGTTGGAGGCCGTTTTTGAAGATGCCGACTTGTTATTATCATTCACCAAGGCTTATTGGGCCCGTGCTCGTGCATTGGAGGTGTATGAGTATGTGAAGGGTACCCGTGGTGTTACCCGAGCGGAGCGTATGATTGATGCTATGGCTCAGGTAACTGAGACCACGAATGCCTTGAACCGCTTGGATTCTTCGGTGAAGAGTCGTTTGGGCACTCAGATAACCTCGCTGCGAGATATTCATTTTGCTGACGCTGTAGAGACCTCGACTTCTGTCGAGGATTTGTCGGACTTAGATTAGGGTTAATTTGTATTTTGACTTTCCATATGCAACTTGTATAAATGTATTTTTCTTTATCTTGTTTCACTTTGTCGGTTTTATGGCTTATTGATGAGTGTTCATTTCTTTCCTCCCCCCCTCTTTTTTGTAGGCACCTGCTACTTTGTTGCATCAGACTGGTTCTTTGGCCCTTATTAATCCGGGGCAGGGACCTACTGGTGCTGCCCGGGATGGGGCCTCGTCTGGTGTGGTGAATGAAGCTCGTGCTAGTTAGTTTTATGTCGACTTGATGGGGAAGAACAAGAAACTTCATGCCAAGTGTGCTCGGCTTAAGGAAAAATTAAGAGCCCAATCGGTGTCTTTCTGGGATTACGTGCGACGCGCCGAGCATGTTTTTGTGGTTCAAAAGCGCCATTTAGACCAGTATTGGCGTTTAAAGGATAGGTGTCTTAGTAAATTAAAGTCACAGGTATCCCGGGCCAATGTCTTGATGACGTATTTCCATGCTTCTCGTGTTCGGCATGATGTTTCGGCGGCCTTGGGCCGAGTTCGTCTGTTACCTGTGGACGACGCTCGTCGTAAGGATGCTTCTAATGCTCACGATCACGCAAAGGGAGCAGAGTTCTCAGCTCGACTTGAAGTGGTGAGATGTGTCGGGGCTAATACGACCAACTTCGACTCCCTTCTTCCTCATGAGCGTTTTGAGGGTGAGGATACTGATGAGGACACAGCGACGGATGATGAAGAGGTTGTGCTGGGTCATGTTCCGTCGTGCTCTTCATGTAGTAGCTCTTCTTCTTAAGCTGTAGTGCTCCTTTATTTTTTGAGTATTGTTGCCTCCGTAACGCTAGTATCATTTGCTTTATTCTTATACTCATGGATTGTATCTTCTTATTTCCGTATTGATATTGCATTTGTCGTATTGATTGTCTTTGTTGTTTACTGCGTTTGTAATGTTGTTGCCTCCGTAATGCGGGCTTGAATCACTTAATCTTCTTGGCTGACCCTTCTAATTGAAAGGATTGGCAGACCTGTGTATGTGCCTCCGGTTCGTTGGGGGACTTGTTTGGGACTTTGAACCCTGTTGCCTCCGGTTCGTTGGAGGACTTGTTCGGGACTGAAACCTTGTTGCCTCCGGTTCGTTAGAGGACTTGTTCGGGACTTAAACTATGTTGCCTCCGGTTCGTTGGAGGACTTGTTCTTTTTCTTTTTCTTAGACATGCCTTCGGTTCGTTGGAGGACTTGTTCAGGACTTAAACCATGTTGCCTCCGGTTCGTTGGAGGACTTGTTCTTTTTTCTTTTTCTTAGACATGCCTTCGGTTTGTTGAAGGACTTGTTCGGGACTTAAACCCTGTTGCCTCCGGTTCGTTGGAGGAATTGTTCTTTTCTTGTATAGGCAGTTACTCGTCGTAGCACCAGTTCCCCTACTTTGAATTCCTTGGACCCCTTCACCCTCTTGTGATAGGTTTGCTTTACGCTCTGTTGGTATTTTTCCAGAGTGAGGGCTCCTATCTCACGTTTTTCGTCTAGCATGTCAAGCTCTTCCCTCATTCTTTTTTTATTGTTTCCCTGTTCGACTAATGACGTGCGGAGAGTGGGCAGGCTGACTTCCGTGGGTATGACGGCCTCGACGCCGTATGCTAGGCTTAACGGGGTTTCTTTTGTTCCCGTTTTGGACGTAGTTCGGCATGACCACAAAACGTTGAGTAGCCGCTCTGGCCATTTCCCTTTTGCTTTCTCCAGGCTTGTCTTGATGCCATCTAGGATAGTTTGGTTTGATACCTCGGCCTGTCCGTTACCCTGTGGGTAGGTTGGAGTGGAGTAAAACTTACGTATACCTAGTTCTTCATACCAAAGCTATAATTTGGCGTCTTTGAACTGGGTTCCGTTGTCGGCGACGATGGCGTATGGTATTCCGAATCTTGTGATGATGTGCTCCTAGATAAATTGCTTGACGTTTTGTGCCTTGATTTGTCTGAGTGGTTTAGCTTCTACCCATTTTGTGAAATAATTTGTTGCTACAATTAAGTATTCAACGTTGCCTGATGCTTTGGGGAGCTTCCCGACTAGATCAATTGCCCATTGTGTGAAAAGCCATGGTGCCGATACCGGGGTCATCATAGATGATGGGAGCCGAGGTATCTTAGCAAACCTCTGGCACTTGTCACACCTTTGGACGTATACGTCAGCATCTCTTTTGATATATGACCACCAATACCCTTGTGTGATTGTCTTGTTAGCGAGGGACCTTCATTTGATGTGTGTTCCGCATGATCCTTCATGGATTTCTTCTAAGATTTGATGTTGGTGTTCTGTACGGACGCATAGCAGGTGTGGTCCTCGGTAACTTGACTTGTATAACTTTCTTCTTCGGATAGCCAGAACTTGGGAGCCTTTCTTGTTATCTTTAGTGCTTTTATTTTATCTGCCGGGAATGTTCCGTTTCGCAGATATGGAATCATTTCATCCATCCACCCTAGCTCATATTGTATTGACATCACTCGGTCTACCCTTCTGGTAATGCTCGGTGTTTCCAGTAGTTCCACTGTGATTGACCGAGTATTTACTAATGTTAGTGTCGAAGCTAGGGTTGCCAATGCGTCGGCATGTGCATTTTCGGCGCGGTTGATTCTAATTAACTCGCACTTCTCGAATTTGGCCATTAAACTTTGGATTTTTTCTTGGTAAAGGATCATCCGGTCGTCTTTCCCTTGATATTCGCCGGTGGCTTGATTGACGACCAGCATGGAGTCTGAGCTAGCAATTAAGTGGGTGCATCCGAGCGTCCGTGCAATGAGCTTGCCGTTTATCATAGCTTCGTACTTGGCTTCATTGTTAGTAGCTCGGAAGCCTAACTTTATGCTTTTTTCGATAATTGCGCCCTCACTAGATTTGAGGATGATTCCTGCTCCCGATCCGTCTTTGGTGGCTGACCCATCGACATGTATTTGCCAATACGACTGTGGTGATATGGCCGTTGGTTCGTCATGTCCTTCGGTAAAGTCTGCGACGAAGTCTACCAACACCTGTCATTTGACAGCATGCCGAGGTGTGAAGTCTATATGAAATTGGGAAAGCTCGACCCCCCATGCCGCTACCCGTCCGCTTATGTCGGTTTGTCTTAAGGATTTTTTGATGTGGAACTTGGTGTAAACCTGGACTTGGTGGGGACGACCAGTGCAAGGCACAACTTTTCCAACGGCAAGTATCGTGTTTCGGCTTCAACCAGGGTTTTGCTTACGAAGTATATCGGGAATTGTTCTCGACCTTCCTCTCTGAGGATCACTGCGCTCACGGTTGTTGTTGATACTTCTAGGTAACACGCTAGGATATCTCCGTTGTTCGGCCTTACGAGCAGGGGCAGCGTCCTTAGGTATTCTTTTAGGTTGTTGAATGAAGCCTCGCATTCAGGGTCCCACACAAATTTCTTGTCATTTTTGAGCGTTTCAAAAAATGGCCGGCCTTTGTCAGCTGATCGGCTAATAAATTTGCTTAGTGTGGCCATCATTCCCGTGAGCTCCTGCACTTGCCTTTTGTTCTTGGGTGTTGCTAGGTTTCGCAGAGCTGTTATTTGATCAGGATTTGCTTCTATCCCCCTTTGACTTACCATGTGCCCTAAAAACTTCCCCCTGCTGATGCCAAACGCGCATTTGGTTGGGTTGAGCTTTAGCTTATGCTCGCCCAGAGTTTGGAGTATGTCTTTTATGTCTTGCAGGTGGGGTTTGGCCTTTTCACTTTTTATGACCATGTCGTTGATATACACCTCCATTGTTTTCCCGATGTGCTTTTGACATACGTTCGTTATCATCCTTTGGTAGGTACCTTCTGCGTTGCGTAGCCCGAACGGCATGACCTTATAGCAGTAGTTTCCCAGAGGTGAAATGAACGAGGTCTTTTCTTGGTCTTCTTGGGCGAGTGGGATTTGGTGATAATATAAATTAAAGAAAGGAATGGTCGGACAAGTTGTTATTCTTTATTTATTGGTCGGTAATTATTCTTGCTCGGATTACAACTTCATATTACACTTGAGCTCGGTCTTACAATTTAATCTTAATCTTAATCTTGGATCTTTCTCTTGATGCTCGGTCTTTATTTGACTTTTCTCGGTGGACTTTCTTGTGAGATAAACTCTGAAAAGTCTGTATTTTACTTCTTTTTGATCAGATTTCAGGTCCTTTTTCCAGTGCAGGTACTTGACTATTTATAGGCATTCGTGCGCCATAGGATATTAAGTGTCTTAATCTCATCTGTCATCTCATGGGTTTTTCAACTATGGGGCCTTAATTAACTGTGCTTGAATGGTTAATGAATAATTGCCCTTATCTTTTAGCAAGAAAAATACTGTTATACTCCGGGTCCTATTCTACATGCGTTAGATACCCATCAGTAGTGCTTAGATCGGTTCGTACCCGAATATGTATATTCGGGTCTATTTTTTGTGTTCTATCAGAAATATATCGACGTAAAAAAACAAAAAAAAACTGTGTTCATATATAATTCTATTGTTTTACACCATTTACATAATACATGTGGATGACATGTTATTACTATGATCGACACTCGTATTATTATGAGTTTAATCATTTAAAAATAAAGCAGTCTTTTATACCCTTTAATGTATTATAGCATATGAGCATATGAATTGATATTTTCCAGTTATTGTTCGGATTTGACAATTCGGTTTTCGAGTCTAGTTTTTCGATTATCGGATACCGGCCTAGATTTGGTTTTGGTTTTTTTTTTTTTTTTTTGCCACTCTACAGAAATATATGGTACAACTTTACTAAATAAATAAATAAAGAAAGAAATAAAGAGAGTAAAATATAATAAGATTGATGTTATTTACAGTATGAGTATAAAACTGGTATGTTTAGTATCTACATGAAAGGATAAGAGGGAGTTATTTTTTAAATACTCTAATTGCTGGATAATATAAGGGAATCCCACGTCTACGTGGCTGATTTTTTTTTTTTTTTTTTTTTCTTTTGTCTTGTCTGAGTAGTGGTTGCAAAATTAAATTTTTTTCTTTTCTTCCCTCACTTCGTTTGTTTTGTTATTTCATTTTAATATATCAAAAAATTCTTCAATTTTACCCAAAAACTTTTTCAATTTTATCCAAAAAAAACCCTAACCATCAACTATCAAATTAATATATTTTTTTTATCAAATTAACATCACTTTACCACTACAATTATCCCTAATTTTAACAACAAAAAAAACCTCTCTCAATTTACCAAAAAAAAAAATCCCCAATTTTATCCAAAAAAAACTCTAACCATCAACCATCAAACTCGTTCATATATCAAATTAATATATTTTTTTTCTCAAATCAATATCACTCTACCACTACATTTATTCCCAATTTTACCCAAAAAAAAACTATCTCAATTTACCAAAATAAAACCTCCCCCAATTTTACCCAAAAAAAACTCTAACCATCAACCATCAAACTCCTTTATATATCAAATTAATATATTTTATCACCTCCGGATAATACTTCCCAAAACACACGATGTCAAATAATATACATTAAGATATTATCGTGATAGAGTGATGTTGATTTGAGAAAAAAATATATTAATTTGATATATGAAGGAGTTTGATGGTTGATGGTTAGAGTTTTTTTTGGGTAAAATTGGGAAACTTTTTTTTTTTTGGTAAATTGGGAGATGTTTTTTTTTTTGTTAAAATTAGAGATAATTGTAGTGGTAGAGTGATGTTGATTTAATAAAAAAATATATTAATTTGATATATGAAAGAATTTGATGATTGATGGTTAGGTTTTTTTTTGGATAAAATTAGGAAAGTTTTTGGGTAAAATTGAAGAATTTTTTGATATATTAAAATGAAATAACAACAAACGAACTGAGGGAATAAAAAAAAATTAATTTCGCAGCCAACTGCTAAGAGAATACAAAAGAAAAGAAGAAAAAAAAAAATCTTTTTGCAGCCACATGGATTGTTATATTATCCCTCAATTAGATTACATAAAAAAACCACTCCCCAAGGATAAGACTAGAGGTGATAGATACAGATATATATATATATAGAGAGAGAGAGAGAGAGAATGTCAGTTGGAGCAGTGAGCTGCTGGAGTGTAACATCCAATTTCAAAACCCTAACACTAATTCCACATTCTTCTTATTCACTTAAAACCAATGCTTTTGCCAAATCTCTAAGCTTCTCTTTTAACACTACTACTTCTCACTATGCCTTCTCCACAGGTACCCTCTCTCTCTCTCTCTATATATATATATGTATATATCTTCTACTATTGCATTTCTTCTGTTATGTTTTCTCAGTTTGAAGCTTAATCCTTGTTTGTCAACTCATTGTAGTTGTTTTTTGTTTTTTTGTCACTTTGAAGCTTAATCCTCATTTTTCTGCTCATTGTAGTTGTGTGTTTTTTTAAAGGAAAAATCTATGATTTTTGTCACTTTGAAGCTTAATCCTCATTAATCAGCTCATTTTAGTTGTGGGCTTTGTATTTTCTGAGTTTTTTTGGTCAATGAACCATTTAAAGATAAGCTCTTTAATCTATGTTGTTAAGAAAATGCTTTCCGTGTGTGAGTTTTTTGAAGTGGGTTTAAGTCTTTTAAGGGTTTTCACTGAGCCTTGTGTAAAATAGATAATCTTAGCTAAATGGGGTTTAATGTTACTATCTGATTCCTACCATCAATACTATTCGCTTTGATCCAATTTTGTCATTCGCTTCTTGTGTCGCACGGTTTTAAAAGACCTTGATGAATGTAAGTAGGGTTTACTTAGGTTATATACCATATATGTACTCACATATCTATGCGATGTCAGACAATACTTTCTCTTTACACCGGCATTTTTCTACGAAAATCCGAGTTATTACATTCTTCCCCATTCAGGCACGACGTCCTCGTCGGGCACGCCGTCCTCCCGGGGGTGGTTCACACACCATCGGCTAGATAGCGGCTCTAATACCAATTGTAACGATCCGGTCATCCGATCAGACTGTTACCATCTGCTTTCTATCACCAATATTGTCCGCGGTCCAATTTCGTTCTCGCTTCTTGGACCGCACGACTTTAAAAGGTATTGGTGATAGTAAAAAGGGTTTTATTAGCTTATATTGTGGAACAATACTTTCTCTTTACATCGGCATTTTCCTACGAAAATTCAGGTTCTTACAAACTATGCTTGAATTTCTTGAGTAGTCGAAAAATGTCCCTCAGACAACTAGTTCCTCAATTTTTTGCATCACGTCAAGAAAGCGCTGTGTTTTGTTAAGATGGGAGACGCTATCCAAGTCGACATGATCAAGATTTTTTTATTTCTCCATTCATACCTTCTTCCAAATAGTCGTCATCGAGGTTATCTCGTCGACAGGTGATCAAGCTCTGCCATAAGGTGTTTAACAGCAATATCAAAATAGTTAGAATAAACCAGACGTCGATTAGGAGAAAACGCTATCTATATATATTAAACCTAGAGAGATAGGAGACTTGTACAAGAAAACATTCAAATAACAACTAAATAATCAGTAGACAAAGAATAAAGTCAGTTGATAAGCTCAATTTACTAACTGATTTGCCATATGTTCATTCGGTTGTTAAAAGCCTAGTTGCTAACATTTACCAACTGAATTATGTGTCAGTTACTAATTTACTAACTGAATGGTATATCAGTTGCTATTTACCAACTGATGAATTAGTTGGCAGGCCATTTAGTACTTAGCTACTAGTTGTATCAGTTAGTAAATAGCAACTGAAAGTTCAATTAGTAAATAGCAACTGAAAGTTCAGTTACTACATAGCAACTGAAAATAAGTAGTAACAAAATAGTAACCGAAAACAAATAGTTAGAAATTAGTAATTGACTTAAGTTACTATATGCATTTACAACTAATTGACTATATTAATATGTGTATATATATATATGTAATATAATATAATATAATATAATAATATATATATATATATATATATATATATATATATATATATATATATATACATAAATGCACATATGCATATATACATATAATTTCTGATAGAACATAAAAATTGGACCCGAATAGCTATATTCGGGTATTGATCGACCCATCCATTATAATAGGGTATCCAAGGCTAGAACCCGAAACCCATGGTCCAAAGAGCTCTCCTAATAGGCCATTATCTATATATGTCTTAGCCCAGTTATCAAAGGGCCACAAGGGAAAAGCCCATGAGGTGACACCTAAGATGGCGACATTTGTCAACATCTTAAGAAGCATAATTGCCTATAAATAGCCCAGTACCTCCCCCCCTAAAAGAGGGACCAGAAAATATATCTCAAAAATATAGAGAGAAGGAGAGAAAAGATAAAAACTTGTCAGTACCTATCACATCAATAGTCAAACCGAGCAAGGTAGAAAAGTCGAGCATCGGATAGAAGAGAAAGATCACGTTCATGATCAACCATCGAATCCGAGCATAAGTGTAGTGATAGAATTGTAGTCCGAACAATGGCAATTGTCAAAATATAATAAAGATCAAGAAGTGTTCATCGTTTATTATTTATTCATTATATATTTATTGTTGAAAAGCCTAACGCCACGGACCAAAGTTATGACTTTATCAAATGGCGCCGTCTCCGAGAATCATCTAGTTCCCAACTAGCTTAGAAGTCGAATACCAATACTCTACCAGACGAGCGACAATGGTGACCAATGTAGAAGAAACCCATCCCGAGATAGTAGAAACCAATAACCAAAACGTGCAAATTAGCCAACAAGACCTCGACGATCTACTTGCCATCCGCGACAGATACGACGCTATCCAGTCCGGAAACCAACCAACAACCTCCAATGTCCACCAAGAACAACCGACCGAACAACCCCAACAGCTTGAAGGGATCGTCGACGAACACCTTTCGTCCTCGGATAACAAACGAGCCTTACCCGTATTGAGGCGTGCACGAAGACGCATACCCGGATCAGAGGCAGGACCGAGCTCAAGAGTCCCTCTGCCAGCAGCCTCGGTCAACTCCGGTGCTCGTTTAAAAACAAACGAAGCTCACCGATTTGGCATGCCCGAGGATCGTGTACTCGAACAGTTATCCCGACTACCGACTAACCCACTGAGGATGATTACACCACCCACGGTGGAAGTAAAACACATTGTTCCGTTAACCGATGAAAGGAACAACGCCCAGCTGAAAGCTCAGCTAGCAGCATGTATGACAGCCATGACAGCAGCCGGCATCATATTGCCGATTACCCAACCTGCCAATGCAGACAAAGACCCACGTCATGAAGCGGAAGATTCCGCCTATAGGGCCGCCCTGGAAGTGGCGGGTCGGCGACCAGATACAGGAGTGCACCATCAAGGGGGCAATGTCCCGATAACGATCCCTCCAACCTTCGCCAACCCAAACGCTCATACGGAACATGTCCTCGACAAAAATCCGAAGGACGGTAGATACCCGGAACATAGGGTCGTGGTGGGATACTGCCCTCAACCACATCAGGGGGAATACGCCCCCCACTACCAAGCCACGGATGAAGCGTTCCAACAAGCTTGGAACATATGCCAAGAAACCCCATGTGCCGAACAGATCACGCGGTACCGAAATCCTGTGGGGTTCGTCATCCCCGAGTTCAGGCTATATGACGGAAGGAGCTGCCCGATCGACCACCTGCGACACTACAAGACGAAGATGGAGCTGTGGAGCGACGACAATGCACTGATGTGCAAATTTTTCAAAAGTAGCTTGGGCCAAGAAGCTTCATCGTGGTATCACAACCTACCACGAGGGTCGATAAGAAGCTGGGCAGAGTTGTTACGAGTGTACTCCACCCGATACGCCGCTCATAGGAAAAAGGTCAACATTGAAACCCTTCTGAAAATGGCTATGTTGCCCAATGAAAGGCTCCAGGACTACTGCATACGCTTCATTGACGTGGCGAACCAGATTCCGCAGTACGCCAATAACATAGCCATCCAGAACTTCATCAACTCTATCCCCAGCGGCTATTGGGCGAGAAGGAAGTTCATCAAGAAGAGAGACGGTCCGAGAACTTTCCGACCACTGACGCCCTTCTGGCCTATTGCACCCACCTTACCGATAAGAATAAAGAGATGCGAGTCCTCAACCGGGCTCCATCAAGAAGAGAGACGGTCCGAGAGGCGCAGGTGGACCGCAAGAGAGCCAAGAACAATCATGGGGAACCAGTCCCCCAATCCAAACGGGACAAGGGTCCCGAGGTTCAGAGAAGGAAATACAGACCCCTAGAATACGAGCCCAAGCCGCTCCGAATCTCCTATCCAACGCCGCCCAAACCACCTCAGCAAGGTCGTGGGCCAGAAAGGGAACGCCAGAGGCGTTTTGAACCGGTCGAGTTGAGGTACACTTTCAAACTGGTTGCCGAAGATATCCTAAAGGATATATGCAGAGAAAGCTGGTACTTCCGACCCGAACCCATCCGTTCCCCACCTGATTCCAGAGACACCAAGCTCTTCTGCGCCTATCATGAGGATCACGGCCACCTCACCGAGCATTGCCAAAATCTGAGATGGAAGATAAACATATTGGGAGATGCGGGATTCCTCAACAGGTTCATCAAAGGCGCTAGGGATAAAGGCAAGCAACTGGTCATCGAGGGAACTGATAACCGACAAGGCAAAACGATCAATGTTGTCCACATGTCGAGGCCCAAGAGCACCGGGAGGGATCGATCTCAACAACGGCAACTGACCCACTTTGGGCAAGTAGCTAAGGCGTCGCAGGCCTCGACCTCAAAACGGCAATGCATGCCGCAACGACACCCGACCATTTCTTTCTCATATCTTGATGAAGGTGTGATATACCCCCACGGGGACGCCATTAACCTACGCGTCCAGATCGGCATAGACACCGTCAGCAGAGTGTTTGTCGATCAAGGAGCCTCTTGTGATATCATGTACAAAGAGCTCTTTAACAAGATAGAGCTCAAATTGCAAGATCTGCAGCCCATGGACGTCACATTGATCGGCTTCATCTCCGAGACGACTAGGCCGTTGGGAAAGATCGTCCTGAATGTTACAACGGGATCCGTATCGGTCCCCATGGAATTCTTGGTGGTCAATGATCATTCCGGCCACAATGCAATCTTGGACCGACCGTGGCTACATGCAATGCGGGCAATACCTTCAACATACCACCAGAAGGTGAAGTACCCTAATGCCCAAGGGGAGATCGAGGCAGCCCGAGGATGTCAAGAGGATTCAAGACGCTGTGAAGACATCACCGCTACGTTGAAAAGGCAACTGGTAGTTGTCGAACGACCCACAAGCGCAAGGAAGCTGATCGACCAAATAGCCCGAGCTGAAAGGGTTGTTGAAGAACAAGTCGGAGAAACGCTCCGGAAGGTGTATATCCCGGACACGGATGAGGAGCATTACTTCCTCATCGGAGGTAGCCTTCCTAAAGAGGAATCCAATGAGCTAGAAGCGTTCCTCTTCAGCAACGTCGATAAATTCGCCTGGAGCCCCAAGGACATGCCTGGGCTAGACCCGAAAACAGCATGCCACCACTTAAGCGTAAACGCCGAATACAAGCCTATAACTCAAAGGAGCTGAAAGGTGTCTGTCCAGCACAGAGCGGCTATAATTGCTGAAGTCCAAAAGTTGTTGGCAGCAGGGGCAATACGGGAAGTGTTCTACCCGAAGTGGTTGTCCAATCCGGTCGTCGTCCCAAAGAAGAACGGGAAGGAAAGAGTCTATATAGACTTTACCAATCTGAATAAAGCCTGCCCGAGGGATCCATTCCCCTTACCAAGGATTGATCAATTGGTGGACGCCACGGCGGGAGCAGAAAGGATGACCTGCCTCGACGCATACTCGGGATATCATCAAATCCCCCTCGCCCCTGAAGATCAAGAGAAGACCTCGTTCATATCTCCCTTGGGAAACTACTGCTATACGGTTATGCCGTTCGGCCTACGAAATGCAGGAGCGACATACCAGAGGATGATAACGTAGGTATGCCAAAAGCATATCGGGAAGACAATGGAGGTGTACATAGACGACATGGTCGTCAAGAGCGAAAGGGCCCCTTCCCACCTCCAGGATATTAAAGACGTTTTCCAAACATTGGGCAAACACAAACTAAAATTAAATGCTAGCAAATGTGCATTCGGCATCAGCAAGGGGAAATTTTTGGGGCATATGGTCAGCCAGAGAGGAATAGAGGCTAACCCCGACCAGATAACGGCTCTGCAAAACCTAGCAGCACCAAAGAACAAGAAGCAAGTGCAAGAGCTCACGGGGATGATGGCCGCACTAAGCAGGTTCATAAGTCGATCCGTAGATAAGGGACGTCCGTTTTTTGAAACGCTCAAGAAGGATAAAAAGTTCGTATGGGACCCGGCGTGTGAAGCGTCATTCAACAATCTCAAGGAATATCTAAGGACGCTGCCACTACTGGTAAGGTCGAACAAAGGAGATATTCTGGCCTGTTACTTAGCAGTGTCCACTACGGCTGTGAGCGCAGTCATCCTAAGAGAAGAGGGACGAGAACAGTTTCCGATCTACTTCGTCAGCAAAACTTTGGTCGAGGCCGAAACACGCTACCTGCCTTCGGAAAAGTTGTGTTTGGCATTGGTCGTTGCTACCCGGAAACTCCCACACTACTTCCTAGCTCACAAAGTCCACGTTTACACGAGGTTCCACGTCAAAGAGTCCCTTCGACGGACGGATATCAGCGGTCGGGTTGCGGCATGGGGGGTCGAGCTATCCCAGTTCCATATCGAATTCGCACCCCGACACGCCATAAAGGGACAGGTGTTGGCTGATTTCGTCGCTGAGTTCACCGAGGGGTATGACGAGCCAATGACCATTACGCCACAGTCACATTGGGAGATACATGTCGACGGATCTTCCACCAAGGACGGATCGGGAGCAGGCATTGTCCTCAAGTCCAGAGAAGGGGCGATCATCAAGAAAAGCATCAAGTTGGGCTTCCGAGCTGCTAACAACGAGGCGGAATACGAAGCCATGATCAAAGGCATGCTCATCGCCCGATCCCTCGGATGCACCCACTTGATTGCTAGCTCCGACTCCATGCTAATCGTCAACCAGGCTACTGGTGAATACCAAGCCAAGGACGACCGAATGATCCTCTACCAAGAGAAAGTCCAAAGCATAATGTTCACGTTCGCACATTGCGAACTAAGAAGAATTAATCGCACCGAAAACGCACATGCCGACGCCCTGGCCACCATAGCCTCGACATTAACGTTGACCAACACTCGGACGATCACAGTGGAGCTTTTGGAAACCCCGAGCATAACCAAAAGAATAGACCGAGTGACATCAGTACAGTTCGAGCTAGGGTGGATGGACGACATGATTCACTATCTACGAAACGGGACGCTCCCGGCAGACAAGATAAAAGCGTTGAAAATCACAAGAAAAGGCCCTCGGTTCTGGCTATCTGAAGACGACAAACTGTATAAATCCAGTTACCGAGGACCTCACCTTTTGTGCGTCCGGCCCGAACTGCAACAACCTGTCTTGGAAGAGGTCCACGAAAGGTCCTGCGGAGCACACATCAAAGGGCGATCCCTCGCCAACAAGGCGATCACTCAGGGATATTGGTGGCCTTATATCAAACGAGATGCAGATGTTTATGTCCAAAGGTGCGACAAGTGCCAAAGATTCGCCAAAATACCTCGTCTCCCATCGTCTATGATGACTCCGGTATCGGCACCCTGGCCATTCGCGCAATGGGCAATTGATATAGTCGGGAAGCTTCCCAAAGCGCCAGGCAGCGTGAAATATCTGATTATTGCGACGGACTATTTTACCAAATGGGTCGAGGCTAAACCTCTCCGAGAGATTAAAGCTAGCAACGTTAAACAATTCATCTGGGAGTATATCATCACTAGGTTCGGCATACCTTACGCCATTGTCGCAGACAACGACACCTAGTTCAAGGAAGCCAAGCTCCAGCTTTGGTACGAGGAACTCGGTATCCGAAAGTTCTATTCTACCCCAACGTACCCACAGGGTAACGGACAAGCCGAGGTATCAAACCGAACTATCCTAGATGGTATCAAAACGTCCCTCGAACAAGCAAAGGGAATATGGCCTGAGCGACTGCTCAACGTCTTATGGTCATGTCGAACTACGCCAAAGACGGGCACCAAGGAAACCCCGTTCAGTTTGGCGTACGGCGTCGAAGCCGTCATACCAACGGAGATCGGGCTACCCACACTCCGAACAATTTTAGTCGAGCAGGGAAACAATGAACAAAGAATGAGAGAAGAACTCGACATGCTAGACGAGAAACGAGAGATAGCGGCTCTTACATTAGCAAAGTACCAGCAAAGCGTCAAGCAAACTTATGACAAAAGGGTGAAAGGGACCAAGGAGTTTATGGTAGGAGAGCTGGTGTTACGACGAGTAACGGTCTATACCAGGAACGACATACATGGCAAACTGAGCCCCACCTGGGAAGGCCCATACGAAATCGTCAAAAGAACAAGCCCGGCGACCTACAAAATCAAAAGCGTCCTGTTCGAAAATAGCCGAGGAGAAAAGAATTTTTTGAACGTGGCTAATCTCAAGAAGTACTATGTATGAACTGGCTTCCATTACAGGTCACAACGTACCTTTGCTTTGTCACAACATTATTTTTGTATTCGTAAGATGTTTTGCTATTCATCATAGTTAAGAAATTCCTAAACGGCATGTATGACTATTGCCTAGGAATACTAAAAGTCCTCCAACGTAACCGGGGGCACTGGCATGTATGACTATTGCCTAGGAATACTAAAAGTCCTCCAACGTAACCGGGGGCAAAAAAAATTCCTAAACGGCATGTATGACTATTGCCTAGGAATACTAAAAGTCCTCCAACGTAACCGGGGGCACAAGAAATTCCTAAACGGCATGTATGACTATTGCCTAGGAATACTAAAAGTCCTCCAACGTAACCGGGGGCACTAGAAATTCCTAAATGGCATGTATGACTATTGCCTAGGAATATTAAAAGTCCTCCAACGTAACCGGGGGCACAAGAAATTCCTAAAGGGCATGTATGACTATTGCCTAGGAATACTAAAAGTCCTCCAACGTAACCGGGGGCACAAGAAATTCCTAAACGGCATGTATGACTATTGCCTAGGAATACTAAAAGTCCTCCAACGTAACCGGGGACACAAGAAATTCCTAAACGGCATGTATGACTATTGCCTAGGAATACTAAAAGTCCTCCAAAGTAACCGGGGGCACTAGAAATTCCTAAGCGGTATGTATGACTATTGCCTAGGAATACTAAAAGTCCTCCAACGTAACCGGGGGCACAAAAAATTCCTAAACGGCATGTATGACTATTGCCTAGGAATACTAAAAGTCCTCCAATGTAACCGGGGGCACTAGAAATTCCTAAACGGCATGTATGACTATTGCCTAGGAATACTAAAAGTCCTCCAACGTAACCGGGGGCACAAGAAATTCCTAAACGGCATGTATGACTATTGCCTAGGAATACTAAAAGTCCTCCAACGTAACCGGGGGCACAAGAAATTCCTAAACGGCATGTATGACTATTGCCTAGGAATACTAAAAGTCCTCCAACGTAACCGGAGGCATATGAAATAATATCTCAGTCCCACTTATGCAGGTACCCACTCATTCAGGGAACAGGGACAATCAAGAGAAAATGGACAAAGAAATCAGCAAAGGAAAATCAATCCAATCAATGAAATATCAGTACGACAATGAGAAGATCCGAACACATGAATAAAGAAACGAAACAAACAGTACTCGCCCGCGTTACGGAGGCAACAAGGTACGACAAATTATAAAGAAATTGATCTAAGAAGAGCTGCTACACGAGGAGCACGACGGTAATTGACCGAGCACGACCTCTTCATCATCGGTCGTCGTGTCCCCGTTGGTCTCCTCGCCATCAAAACCCTCCTCAGAAATGAGGGCATCAAAGTTGGTCGTATTGGCACCCACACATTTCATCACATCAAGCCGCGCGGAGAACTCGGTTCCTTTAGCGATCTCATGAGCATTCGAGGCCGCTTTACGACGAGCATCGTCGTAAGGAAGATGACGGACTTCGACCATAGCCACATAAGCGTCGTATCTGGATCGAGCTAGGCGGAAATACTTCACCAACATATTGATTTTAGTTACCAATGACTTTAGTTTACTGAGGTATTTTTCCTTTACACGCCAATATCAATCTAAACGACGCTCCTGAACCTCAACAACATGCTCGGCACGACGAACATATTCCCGAAAAGAGGATGCCTGGGTTTTCAACTTAGCCCTAAATCGAGCACACTGATCAAGCAACTTGACGTTTTTGCCCATTAAAACGATGTAAGGCCAATTGGCATGCACTCCACTAGCCGCACCAGATGAGACCTCGTCCCGGGCAGCACCAGTAGGTCCTAGCCCCGGACTAACCAGGCATGGAGAACCAGCCTGGTGCGACGTACTAGCATGTGCCTATAAAAAAATGGGGGAAGAAGGGTAGAGATGAATATTCATACGCAAAAAGGAAAGACAGGGAAGCAGAAAAACGAAGATTTTTTATACAAGCTACAAGTAAAATGACAATACAAGCTACTCAATCGTTAGTCCGATAACCCATCGACCGACACAGAGGTCTCCACGGCATCAGCGAAATGAATGTCACGAAGCGAGACTATTTGCGTCCCCAAACGATCCTTCACGGCCGCATCCACTCGGTCCAAGGCAGCTTTGGTCTCCTTTACCCCGGCCATAGCATCAACCATAAGCTCTGCCCGTGCCACACCACACCTCCCTTGCACATGCTCGAGCACCTCTACTGCGTGACCTCGGGCCCAATACGCTTTTACGAAAGATAGTAGCAGATCTGCGTCTTCGAAAACGGCACCTAACGCCAAGTTCAAACTCGTCACCCGGCCTCGGACTTCATCATAAGAGCGCCGCATCGCACCAAGAAGCTCTTTGGCCTTACCCTTATTTACCGTATAGCGAGCGGTCTTTTTGCTGAACTTCTCTCCCAAATCGCGTAACCGAGTTGACAAGTTTGAAATATGAATATTCAAGCCCTCTATTTCACGACGAGCAGAATTCAACTCAGAAAGCAGGAGCGCCTTAGATTTTTCTGGACCACCTATAACAGTATCTCCACTACGACTAGGCGAGATCCAGACTACTAGGGCAAGGGGGTTAACGGGTACCTGACAAGATTTTGTTTTGTACATCCTTCAAAAGATGGGAAAATTAACTAGGAAAGCCAAACAGAAAAGAAAACGCAGCACCTGTATTACCGCTTCCCAAAAGAATATATTTCTGGATACAAAAGAGGCCCACAATTCGGGTACCAAAAGACTTTACACTAATCTACATAGCAAATACTGTAAGTAATGGTCAAGGCTCCACATGAGGGGATGCGGGTGGAGGAGTAGCAGCTACAGCAGACCGAGGAGTGGACGGGGCCGACACGGAATGGGGACGGAGCGCTGTCGAAGCCGTATGCCCTGGCAGCCGGGGGAGCTCCTCGTCCCGGAGATTCGCCCAGTCTAGGGGTTTCGGCGGTGCACCTTGAGGACAGGGTTACACCAATTCCGACCATGCCCGATCCGACAAATGAACCTTCGCGAAATTGAGAGCACGCACATGAGCGCAAAAGACGGAAAAGTTCGCCATCATTGCAAACTTTGTCCGCTCCTCCGCTTGCGCCTCTTTCAGAGCAGCGACGTCCTCCGCCATGAGCAGATTATCGTCCTCTAATAGGTCGCACTTCTCGACCATAAGCTCCTTTTCGGCTTCCAGCTTTTTAAGCTCCTCGGTCAACCGTAGGTTATCCCCTACCATCCGAATTTTCTCTTCGGCCATTGCTTTATTATCAGCAATCAGCCTCTCTTTCTCAGCCTCGAGCGCGGATAGTTGATCCCTTATCCTCCGAGCGTTCTCCTCGATCATGGCCTTATTTTCGGCAATCAGCTTCTCTTTCTCGGCTTCTAGCATCATCAGCTAATCCCTTAGCACCACGGTACCCACGAAAACATGTAGTCAGAAACATCAGACACCAGCCAAATAAGGACATAGTAGCAAAAAAAAAAAAATTACCTGAAGCGCATCATTGTTGGCCTGCTCAATAACCGATCCCATAGGGCGAGCAGCCATCTCCTTTGCATCCTTGTGAACAAGGGGCTCAAGAGCCGTGTACCCCATCTTTAAGGCTCGGGGTTGCTCTAGCAATTTACCCCCACACCGATCAATAAAACGGGTCATCGCGACCCCGTCCACCAACACCTTTTCAGGTCCATCGGGAACCTCATCCTCACCACCCATCACAACCTCCACGGCAGTCTCTTTGCCGACTTCCACCTCCACCTCCTCCATCACATCCCTCTCTGAAGGACCAGTCTCAGGGGCCTCGCGCTCACTCACATCCTCAGTACGGATGGGCGAAATGACAGGCAGACTCATTGTGTCCTCACTCATGTTCACCACGAGGTTGAGATGTCCGAATATGTTTTCGATCGACCCCTGAAACACAATAATACCCATAGACCGGGCAAGAGCAAGGGTAACCAATGAAGAAGTCAGTAGCTGAAACAAGATAACAAATGAAACGAAGAACAAGAGAATCAAAAGACAACAAGAGAATTAATATATATACACATACATCTACATTCGTAGAAACCTCCTCGGTGGTATCACCTTGGGGAGAAGCAACCAACCCCCCACTAGTACCAACAGCAGCAACCTCCTCGGTGACCGATGTCTCTGTCCCCCTAGCCCTCTTCGTTGTTCCGGTAACAGGGTCAGCTGCTCGGCGCTTAGAACGAACTTGCTTTTCCCCTCCCCGAGAAGCGCTTCGAGCCTTGACAATTTTGAGGAATTCCTCCTCAGGCTCTTTAGGAATCTCGGGCGCAGGATTACCCTTAGTCATTGGCCCCGCAGGGTAACCTAACAGAAAGGGAGCAGTACGGCTTGCCGGATCCTTCGTCGGTCCAGGCCCCCACCATTTCCAAAGGGCTAAGAGAGCTTCAACATTGGGAGCACCGATGTCTGGAATATCGGGAGCAGTGGTAGCAGGTCCAGGAATCGGATGTCCCGCACAACCCCACTCACTGGAAGCAATCACGATACCAAGGTTGTGCTCCTTGTTCGTATCCGGCAAACCGGTGACAAGCCGAGAGAATGAGCGCATTGTCTTCAAATAAGAACTGCAGCGCTCAAAACTCAAACTGTAGACCCCGAAGAAATCCTTCAGTTCGATGTCTATCCTCGATATCTCCGACAACCTTTTAATACCGTTCAAGGTACGGTAACCATTCAGAGCCAGTTGGGCCGGAGCAATCTGGACGGCCTCAAAGAACGAAGCCACCCAATCAGTAAAAGGAAGTCTGAGACCCCCAGTAAAAAACGCTGAAGAACGAACAGCGACCTCGCCGGCAGGAACAAATCCCATGACCTCCTCATCAGAGACAGGCAGCCGAATGTGTATGTCGGCAGGTATCCCGGCGAGCTTCTTAAAGTCCTCTTCCACAAATGGGCCAACTTGGGCCAGACATTGGGTCAGAATTTCCTATCAAAACATCACCCAAACTCCATCAATATACTAATCAAAAACACATGACACAACGAACCCCCCCCCCCCCCAAATTACACGAAACCCTAAATTTTACTACCAACCCAATAAACGGAGACCCTATACGTAAACAAAAATCATCAACCACTAACCTAGATAGACATATACAGGCAAACAAGACCCTATATATCACCGCCACATACATGACCACAACAACCAATCAAATACGGACCCTAAGCACACAGGGGTACACAAATCCATATAACAAAAAAACATAAGAGAGACAACACTTACAGTCATCATTACGAGTAAGCAGGCGAGAACAGCAGCAAATCTATCAACAATCAGACGAAACTCAAGATAGAGAGGCAGAAAAATTTTTGGTGGGAAGAACAAACCCTAGAGAGAGAAAATAGGAGATGTTTTGTTTCAGCAAATTATGAGATAAGAACAAAAGGGATTACTTAGCACAGTTAAAAGGAGTGAAGACAAAAAAAGAATAAAATAATAACCGTCCTTTCGTGTGACAGAGGTTTACCTATTTTCCAACCATAGAAAAGTCCACAACTGCTGCTATTTTCACAAATCAACGCTCCAAATTTTGCCACGTCAGATAGTACATCCCACTAACCAAGGCAGTTTACATCATTACACCTAAATAAACGGCCAGTGGACCCCGCCACGACAAGCTTCCAGCATACGCTACCAATATTACCAAACCGAGAAAGTCCTCCGAATACGTTCCTCGACGGCAAACCGTTTTTTACACAAATGGCACACCGAACAAGGTGGACAAAGATCGTTCCTAGCTCGAAGGCATTTAAGCATCAAGTCTAACAACGCTCTCCGGGGGGATAACCACGATGCACTTTGTTCGGTGTCCAGTATTGAGAGAGATCAAATGATATCAACATAAAGGCAAAGCAAATACAAAATAAAATAGACAGGATCAAGTTGCGAAGCAGAAGTTTTATTCATCCACAAAGGGGGAAACATAAACAATACAACCAAAAAGAAAAGTTTACGAGAAAATACACCCATCCTACTTCTGCGAACTACCCCCCATATCGGCGTCCTTCTTCGCCAAGAGCTCCTCCAGACGCTCTTTTTCCCTAATCAAACGAGAAATCGCCATCTCAGCCTGTTGTAAAGCATAGAACTGAGATTTACATTTTTGCTCGGCCTTAAAACGAGCAGTACCCTCCTCATCCCAATACTGTCTAAACCTCCTAACTTCGGTCCGAGCACACTTAAGATCATGCTTCAGCCACGACATCTCAATTTCTTTTAGCTGCAGAGGAGTCAAATCCTCTTCCCCGAAACCAGGCGGACGAGGTAGCAAAAAAGTAGGCTCCTCTTCCAGAAGGGCTTTCTTCTTGGAGGCAGATCTAGTGATGTGAGCCATCTCAAACAGAAGCAAGTTAGAAGAAACAAAAATTATAAAATAAGAGAGAGAAAGGAAGAATTGGTACTGAAGTACAAAACAATAGGGAGCATTTATAAGGAATCAAAGGGCACAAAGTACGAAAAGGCGCCAAGAACGATGCGCTGCAAACGGTTCAATGTACAGAGAGGCGCGGAATACGAAAAGATACAACTTACCAAAAACAGGAAAGGAAATACAAACTACGAAATGAGAGATACATCAGAAAACTAGCCCAATCTAACTAAGGATCAATGGCCGGGAAAACCGAACTACCAGACCGAGAGAAAGCCATCCGAGCTGTGCAATTCAACCGAGCTTGATAGGAATCATTAATGACAACCAAGCACTCATTCTCCGTGGAGTGGTCGGTGTTCTCCTTAGTAAGAACCTTGATACGCCCCTCAAGCCGAGCATTCCTAACGGTCAGGCTAGCTAGGCCTTGAGGGGAGTTATCGAACTCACCCTGAGCGTGATCCCAAATCTCATCGGCATCATACCATGAGTGGGCTAAATGATTCCTCTGTAGCAACAACTTATCGAGCTGACGACTCAAGGCCGAGATCTCAGTCCACTTTATTGTTTCCTCGGGATGAGAGTTGGTCAGACTCAAGGCCAAGGAACCATACTCCTTCTCGAGTCGGGCCATTCGATGACGGACCCGAGATACCTCGGCGTCTAAGTCCTTCATCTGAGCGTGATATCTCACCACGAGTTCGGACATTCTGGGAAGTTATAGTGCAAAAGATAATAAGGAGAGAGGAGAAAGCACCCAATAAGAGTTTGTAAAAGATGGTTACTAAGGAAAAAATGAGGAGTATTTATAGTGCAAGAATAGTAGGGCATTGACTGACAAATACTTGGGAGCATGCATATTCACCTGACAAATACTTGGGAACATGCATATTATCTGACATAGCATGGGAACCTGCATCTGATACAGGCCTCAGACTTCACTCGGGTATAGTATGGCGGGAAATAAAGGTGCAAAATATTCAAAGATCCACATTCCAGCAAAACTACAAACCACAAATGCAACATAAAAAGAAGTGCAATATACAAGGACAAAGGTAATTTTCATTAATAAAGATGGGATGCATCACTGTTCATTACATCAGAGGACAACAGCAACAGAAAATCTATTACATCAGAGGACAACAGCAAAAGAAAACCTATTACATCAGATGACAACGACGAAAGAAGATCGACTATATCAACGAGCCGAGCGAACAGGAGACGCGAAGGAAAGAAGCATAAAAGAGGAAGAGGAACATAAAGAAGAAAAGAGAAATACAAAGAAAAGAAAAATAAGAAAAAGGAAAAAGAGTCCTGCTCAAATAGAGAGAACAAAGTATAAAACAGAAAAGAAGAAGTGAAAAGCAAGAAGAGGAAAATGAAAAATGACAAAAACCCTGAGGATCACAGGGTTGATTGTCACATCGTAGTGGTGAGAAAGAAGAGGAAGAAAGAGAAAAAGGAAAAAAGTAGAGAGAACAAAATATAAAGAAAAGGAAGAGATAGTGAAAAGAAAATGGAGGGAAAGAAAGAGGAGGCGCAGAAGAAAAAGAAAAAGAGACGAGGAAATGAAGAAAATTGAAGAAAATAAAAAGAAAAAAGGAAAATGGAGAGGTTAAGGGGAGGTCGATCGGTATCGATGAGAGGGCCCAGCGGAGACATTCCTGTCTCGAAGCGTCGGGTTCCCCCTCAACACCTCATTCTCTTCGACTAGAGCCTGACGAGCACGCCGGCAATAATCCAGCTCGGACCTTAGCCAAGTTAATTCCCGAACCATCTCGGTATGCTGATAACGCATCACCTTTAGCTCCTCTTCAGCGTCCTTCAACAGCTTTAGAGCAGTGCCATAGGAGGCTTCAAAAGCCTCCACTTGCAAAACCAGTGTAGATTTGGTTGAAGAACCTTCCATTTTTAGGAAGTTATCAGATAAGATTTTGTATATGATGAAGAGAGATAGGGGGGAGATTATGAAGAAATCCATATCTTAAGAGGGTATTTATAGATAAATTAAGGAAGGATTAATGTGGGGAAGTGCAACCGTTCGTCAAAAGACTCTAGAAAACATTGGGCAATTGAAAAGTTGTGTCTGTTGAGAAGAAACGCTTGGATTTATGCCAGTATTTAAAAAGGGTGAATTCCTAAAAGCCCTTACGCGTGTCTCTCTAGGAAAGTGCAACAGTGTTAAGAAATAAAGGATAAGATTTGTGCACAAGGCTCAAGAAATCCCACTAGTTCCCAGATACAAAGACTCAGAAGATTCAGTGGATAAGGTCAAGCACAAGGCCCAAGAAAAATCATTAATGAATCCACAAGCATGCGCAGTCAAAATTGGTTGCATTGGGAGAGTAATTCAGATATAAACAAGAAAAATAAGTCTTTATTGATTGATTGATACTTCATTACAGTAGAGGCAATCAACACAAAGGAAATACAATAAAAAGAAAATCATTTCGTAGAAGGGCCAGCTTCATCATTTGGCTTCCTCTTAGACCGAGCATACACTTCCTTAAGGACCAGTTTGTAAGCCCTCTTGAAAGCAATATGCCTATCTCTAGAAGCCTCAAGCTCTTTGATCCGAGCACGAGCCCAAATATTGTCGATCAGAGACCTCTGATATTCACTCTCCATGGCCTCCAAGCGCTCGTCCATCCCAGCAGCTCGGCGAGCCTCCATGGTTAAAGAGGCAACCCTCTTTTCGAGGATACGAGCCTTCCTCACCTCCTCCTCGAGATGGGCAACATACTCAGAAGGTTGTCACCACTAGTTTCACGAGGAGAAGCCATTTGATTCGTTAATAAGAGGAATCATACAAAAAGGATAGGTACAACCACCTTTTATAAGAAGAAACATTGGAGAAGATCAAAAGTCATCTCGAAGAAAGACCAACCCTGTTGAACTTCCCAAAGACATTTATATCCAACTAATGGCAGTACAAGTCTAATTGAGTCATCCAAAGAGGTATTAAGGAAATAAACATACAGGAATGGAAATAGGAAATATTTTATTAATATTTTCAATAATTCGATTACAACTTGGTGATGATACCCAATACAAAAGAAATTACAACAGTAAATTATTCCGAGGAAGAACTTGCTTCAACATCATCCGATCCCGGCTTGGACCGATCATGCAGCTCCTTGAAAGCAAGCTTATAGGCCCTTTTTGCTGCCTTTTGCTTAGCCAGAGAAGCCTCAAGCCCCTTTATACGCTCAAAGGCCCAATCCAGGTCAGCCATCGTCAAGTGATGAGCCGCATCCATATCGGACAACCTTATTGTCACGTCCGCCAGTTTCTTTTTCATGGCGCGAGCCTTCTTGACCTCATTCTCCAAGTAAGCGACGTAATCTGAAGAGTTGTCTCCAGTAGAACCATTGGGAGAAGCCATTGCGCCACAGACGAAGTAATAATAAATGAGATAATGGGGGATGAGGCACTTCCCTTTATAGTAGATGAATATTGGCAAGATCAAGGGTTTTCCTCGAAAAAAGGTACCAAGATAGGACTTCTTAATGACCTCAAGGGGGCCCCAGGGAACAGTCATAAGTCTATCGCGTTTCTCGATAAAACCTTGGGAACAACGAGGCCGAAGCAACATCCTCGACAGACCAATCATAACTCCCTCGACGTGGAAACCACACCGAGGAAGTCAGGGAGCACTTGAAATAACATAAAAATTGGACCCGAATAGCTATATTCGGGTATTGATCGACCCATCCATTATAATAGGGTATCCAAGGCTAGAACCCGAAACTCATGGTCCAAACAGCTCTCCTAATAGGCCATTATCTATATATGTCTTAGCCCAGTTATCAAAGGGCCACAAGGGAAAAGCCCATGAGGTGACACCTAAGATGGCGACATTTGTCAACATCTTAAGAAGCATAATTGCCTATAAATAGCCCAGTACCCCCCCTAAAAGAGGGACCAGAAAATATATCTCAAAAATATAGAGAGAATGAGAGAAAAGATAAAAACTTGTCAGTACCTATCACATCAATAGTCAAACCGAGCAAGGTAGAAAAGTCGAGCATCGGATAGAAGAGTGTTGAACTTAGAGTTCAATAATGATTTTGATTATAACTTTGATTATGCGTTTAATGATTTTACGATTTCGATGATATAATACTTGTCTTTTCCAAAAAGAGAATTTGTAAATTTCAGAACGCCAGAAAGATAGAGCATTCGAAAACGAAGCCGACGGTTCAAGCGGAACCAGAATCGGAGCTATAACGAAGGAGTTACGGGCTTTTGAAGATTAACGAGAAAACAGAGAAAACTGAAGAACGACCGATCGTCTGTACAAAAACGACCGATCATTTTTGTACCAATTTCTTCCAGAGAGTTCACAAGAAAAACGACCGATCGTTTTCAGAAACGACCGATCGTTTTATGGAAAACGATCGATCGACTGTAGAGAACGACCGATCGTTTTCTGCAGTTTTCGAAAACAGCTTTTCAGCTTATTCTGGAAAGTTGCTTAAAACCTCTGAAAAATACCCTCAACCACTTCCAACGGTCATAACCCAGAAAAACAGACTTTGTGACCATATAAACCTCCCAAATCCTTCTTCAAATATACCAATCCATTATCCTAAAATCTCTCTTAATCAAAACCCAAATTATCACCATCTTGGTGAAAATATTCGAAAAAGAGGAAATTAAGAAGAAAGCGATTCTAGCTCGAACAACAACAAAGACTCACCAATTAGCTTATTTAGAAGCAAATAGAATAGTGAGTGTAGTTACATTTTTGTAACAAAATTGTAACGAGTATTTTATAAACTCATTTTTGTGAGCGAGTGATCGGGTAGAGGCTTTGTAAGCAAGTGAAGCTTAAAAGCTCTAGGTCTTTCATTTCGGGACACTCATAAAGTGAGGGGGAGCTTAATCGGTCGATTAGCTCGTTAGGATTGTAATATCCGGGAAAAGAATTTTTAGTGAAATACTCGGTAGTACCGAGGAGAGGACGTAGGCGCGTTTTGCTGAACCTCTATAAATCACGGTGTCATCTTCTTCCCTTAAACTTTTATTTTCCGCAAATATTTATTCTTGCTTGCTTGCATTTGAATTTATTAACGTTTATTAACGCTTAAGCTTAGAATTGCGTAAGTTGGGGTGTTAGTTGCTTAGAATTTTTAATTAGGCGAAAATCGCCATAAACCTTATTCACCCCCCCCCCCTCTAAGGTTTAGCCGCACACGGGCCAACAAAGAGAAAGATCACGTTCATGATCAACCATCGAATCCGAGCATAAGTATAGTGATAGAATTATAGTCCGAACAATGGCAATTGTCAAAATATAATAAAGATCAAGAAGTGTTCATCGTTTATTATTTATTCATTATATATTTATTGTTGAAAAGTCTAACGCCACCGACCAAAGTTATGACTTTATCAATTTCATATTCAAAATGTAAGCAATTGTCATATGGACAAAAATATTTATGTTCAACTAAGCATTCATTTCATTAAAAAGAAAATACATAATATAATAGTTGCTACAATAAGATACCAAATCGAGATTAAAGTACAATTCAAAAGATAATCCTAATTAAAGCTACATAGAAATTAATCTAGGTCCATGCATTGTGCTTGTCGTCATCGACATTAAGATACCGAGTTGAGATTTAATTACAATCCAAAAGATAATCCAAAAGATAATCCAAAAATACATAGAAAATTAATTTAAGTCAGTGTGGTTGTCATTGACATTTTCAGAATCTTCACGAGCCAATCTTGTCGATGCGTTTGTAAATACTTGAAACATCCCTTGCATTTGGCGTATGTGTTGTTGCATTACCCGAGTCTCCTCATCATTTCGAAGCCTTTCTTCCTCCCTTTCGGACTTCTGGATGCGTAATTCTTCATTCAGTTCATGTACCTTGTTTAACAAAGACTGACTCGACCCAATTTGACTAGCGGTAGACGGACTAGAAGAACTACCATACATGACGATCTTCGTAGATCCCAACCCGAACAGTTGTAACTTTTTTTTCCAACGACAACTGCCAAAAAGGCTTCTTTCTCGTCAATGGGAGTTCCGTTCTCCTCCAAGGCCTGATTTCGAGTCACAATTTTCCGCTTATATTCCTCCTATTTCAAAATAAAAAAATACATTACCCAGAGACATTTTGTTTTTTACTAGTTTTTAAAAGTAAAAATTATGGTCATTTGTGAATATATATGCGGAGTAAAAGACATTTTCTCCCTAACACTAAAATTAGAAAGGCATATACATTTAAAGCATATCGCTGCACTTGTGGCAGCAAACAACTACAAATAAAATTCCACAATTATGGTCACTTTCTAAAACATTGATCAAAGGCAAATGTGTTGTATCCAATAAAATTGTACAATTATGCAGCAAACAAAATTCCACAATTATGGCAGCAAACAAAATTCCACAATTATGGCAGCAAACAACTACCAAACTCAAGATGGCCATCAGGTAAAGCAAACAACTATGGCAGGTAAAGCAAACAACTATGGCCACTACAAATAAAATTCCACAATTATGGCAGCAAACAACTACAAAAAAGCTATTGCAAATATTGACATACTACCTCTACAGATAAAGAATTTGCCGATATAAAAGTCTTCATGTCATTCTTTTCTGTATGGTTGTATGCGAACAAGTAATGTGGCGTGACTTCTTGATCTTTGCTCTGAAAAGCAACATAGTACGATTCCTTACCAATTTCGTAATCATGCCTAACCATTTATTGTAAATACTACATAAATAAAAACTTACCAACAAGTCAGAGGCATTTGCAAATGAACGTGAGCCACATGTATGAGGACTCGCCCATCCATGATTAGCTTTCATGATGGCTGAACGGGCCTTAACCTTCGGGTCTTCCCATTTATCAAGCAAATAGTTTCAATCAGTTATCAAAATACCATTCGGCTTTCTCTTACCAAAAATTGTAAGCGCTAAAAGAAGCAACCAAGCAATGTATACTAAACTTATAAGTGCCATTTATTGACTTGTAAGTATATTTTATTGACTTAAAATAACTAAATAATGAACTACCAAAGTTTTTATTGACTAATAAGTTATTTTGAAGCTCAACTACCAAACAATGAACTTAAAAAAGATAAATAAAACACGGCTTCAATTAAATAAGCTGTAAATAAAGCAAGCCCTACATTATTCATACATGCGCCTTAAATTAAATAAGTTGCAAGTCAAAGAAGTCCTAAATTAAGCATGCGTTCAATTATATATAAGTAATAAGCCAAACAAGCCATATGTTGGGCAGATCTTCAATTAAATAAGCTATGAACCAAATAAGTCCTAAATCAATCGTGCATTCAATTAAATAAACAGTAAGTCAAACAAAACACACACACACACACACACACACACATATATATATATATATACACAACGAGATATGTAGATATATGTAGAGATAGACTTACTGTGTTATCGAGGGCGGAGGTGAAGTGGCTAAAAATGACGGAAAAGGAGGCCATATATATATATATATATATATATATATTATATTACATTACATTACATTACATTAGCCATTTTTTTTTTAAATACCCCTACACCTTTATATTAATTACAATAATAAAATACTCCCATAAAAATATAAAAAGTAAAAACTAATAAAACTATTTACCCCACTTTAACAAACAAAAATTATTTTAAATTTTAAACTATATTTTTTTTATTATTATCCATGTATTTATATCATAACTATACATATTATATATATATATGCAGATATATGTATATATGTATATTAAGAGAGAGAGAGAGGTAGATAGAGCGGGGTTGTGTCTTTTTTGAGAACCCATTTTACTTTTTTGAGAACCCATTTTATTAAAATGTGGATAAACGATTCCAAGTCCACGTCGCATCTTATTTTTATTTATTTTTTCAATTCATTCCACTCAATTTCATTACAAAATAAATAACTCTAACACCACTTCATTACATCTCGTTACACTTCATTTATCTACAAAATAAATAAATTTACCCACTCTATCACACTATTAATTAATACATTCCTCTGCTTTTTTTTTCCACTCAAACTAAATACAAAATTAAAATATTTTATAATCATAATATTATATCAAGTTAACATTTTCAAGTAATTTATATTTTTCCCTTTTTTATTTATTAATTTTGTTACTTCCGAGTAAATAATTAAATTGTTCCTAAAAACCCTACACGTCACTATTTTCTTCCACCTTTACCTACCCACACTTCTAAAAACATTAGTCCGTCCGTGATTTCAAATAGTTAAAAGTGAAATGACGTGCAATTTCAAAATTTGAAAAGTTAATAGTTAAAATGAAATGTGCTAGTTTCAAGTCTCCAACGCTCGACTAACACGGTTGAAACTAGCACATTTCATTTTATGATGCGACTGCAAATGGTTGCACGCACTTCTTGGTCTTGCGCACCAAGATTTATATTTCCGTGTGGGGTCATGCTATTTTGCTGCATTGGTCCGTCTGAGGCCCATAGTCACTCAAAACACTAAATGTGTACCAGTTGGTTACTGGTTATGAGCCAGACGTCTCATATGAACGCGTGTTTGAGTGCTTAATATTTTGATTAAGCCGCTATAGCGTTCAAAATATGGACCTCTGAATGGGACATAAGTCGATTATGAATCCCATGCCTATCATTTGATAGAGTAACCTTGGCAAGCGATCTCTTTACCGCATGATATGCGAAAGTGACATCGCTAAGACTGTTCTCCCCGTCGTTAGGGAGAGATTTCCACGTTACCGTTGATAAGGAACGACGTGAAGTAACGTGGCATAACCCACTCAGTCTTAGCTTGATCCCCAAAGCTGCACTTAGTGATAAGTAAGTGCATAGACTCCCTCAAGTCTTAACTAAATGCCAAACGCATTTAATGACTTTATGAGATGTCACGAGATCATTTATACCTGCTACAAAATGCTTGCAAGGATAGACGTCCCTGTCGGACGCCGTGTTCCTGTAGTAACACGTTGCTTTGGCCGAACCCGCCAAGCAAATGACGCTGCCGTCGGCCGTCAGTCTGTCGTCCTTCCTAAGATATGAGAAAGTTGACCGGTTCTTAATTCGTTCAGCCCCAGAGGTGGTGAACTGAAACTCGTTTGTCGCACGAGATTATAAAGGATCAAGGAGATGTGTGATTTCCTCCTCATCCTAAGAATCTCGAAATATCTGTCGATCATGATATCTTAGACGATATTAAAGCAAAACGAGATTGTCATTGATTACTTGTTCATATATTCGGTGACGACTGATAATATGAACAAATTATGACAAGGAACCATGTACCGTTGCCTGAAGTCAACGGAGAATAGGTTGTACTAATGGAAACTTGAAATCCAAGTAGACTCCTTAGTGAAAGTGTGTTCGGACCTGTAGATCCAACACCACCAATGTTAAACGAGTTCGTTTATTTGGTTATTCGTAAGGAAGAATGATGAGAATAATGAGATTATAGAATGCTCGCCTAGTAGCGCAAGGCTTCTCTCACACCTTGGAATTGATTACGAGATGGTTGATTTCCTCGTAATGGACGTTATAACGGTTCCCTACTTTATCAGTTTAGTAGTTTCCCAAAAACTGATTATGCAGCATGTGATTGTGGTCACTGTTTTATCTCTATGAGAATTTAGACTAGAGATGTGGATGAAGGTCCTTGTGTGACTTCATAATGCTTGAATCAAGTAGTTCTTGACCACGGAACACGATCTCAATTAAATGAGACGTTCACTATATGGATTAATATAATCCGAGCGGATATGGTATACTCGCCTAAGTGAGTACTTGATTAGCTTGGGATACTTGAACAAGTATTATGCCCTTGCGTGTTTTATTACGCGATCCATTTTTGGATTTGCCTTCGAGATGAAGGATCTTGGGAAGACACGGTAGTGACTCGGCCTGATGATCGAGTCCCGTAAAGATTGAATCTAAGTCCATGATTCAGACTATACCCAGAAGGTGTTATGACGTTTTAGTCATCATGACGCTAAGTCGTCAAATTCTCTCATGATCGTTCGATCACTAGACATTAATATAGACCCAGTCCGTCCCTGATGAGACGATAAAGAGATATTGAACCATGATGTTCATATCTAAGTACAATAAGCGCATCATTGTACTTGGTCTAATGTGCTAGGACGAACATCTCGTATGCTGTGAATGGTATAGCTTGACACAGCATCGCGCTAACACGCTGCCATCGAAATGGCACTAAAGACACATTCCCTTATCTTATGCTAATTTTGGAAGTGGGCTAGTTTATCCTATTTGCGTCATCGAGTGTACCTACCCCCTTCGGTACTCGAATTAACGCAACCCTTTTTTCGGTTATACCGATGCCGGTTACTTATCAGACTCGCGTAAGGGATATTTCTAACATGGTCTGTTTTTACCATTAGGAATAAGGCAATATCTTGGAGGTCTTGGAATGACTCCAAACGAATCACTCTGATCTACCCGTGCTTTATGAGACGACTAGAGAGTGTATATGGCTTCGAGCTCGTATTAGCCATATTTGAATTACATTTGCTCTGTCTCACGATCCAGATAAAACACTTGTCTTATTTGAGGACAACTTGTTGTTATCGATCAAGAGAGACATGACTAGATTATGCTATTTAGCATTTCTTGCCGAAATGAATCTTCACATATGAAGTTTAAGAGCATCTAGTTGAATGCTCGTTCTATTCCACGTTAGATTTTCTTGCATCCAGCCGTGTGCAAGTAAATGAAGCATCCAGTCGAATGCTCGTACTCTTTCTTGAAATATGAAATCCTTACACCCAGTCGTGTGCAAGTGAGGGGAAGCATCCAAGTGAATGCTTATTGCACTAATTACTACTTAGTCGAAATCCTCACACCCTGTCGTGTGCAAGTGAGGGGGAGCATCCAGTCGCATGCTCGTGTACTCTTTTTGTCCTTAGACCAAGGTTTTTTTCCACTGGGTTTTTCCTTGGCAAGGTTTTTAGCGAGACACGTTCCCATTATATCTCACTTAAGATTGCCGAAATTAGGGGGAGTATCCTGTTGTATACTTCTTACCACTGTGTACTCTTTTGCCCTTCGACTAGAGGTTTTTCCCACTGGGTTTTACTCTAGTAAGGTTTTGATGAGGCACCTGTTTTGTGGTTGATCCCCTACTACTACCACTGTTGCACTCTTTTTTCCTTCGATCAGAGATTTTCCCATTAGGTTTGCTCTGCCAAGGTTTTGATGAGGCACACTGTTTTGTGGTTAGTTAGTTACATGATATTTCGGCCTATATCATTCGGCTACACAGTTTCTCCTAGGTACCGGTTTTGTCCCCCACTGGGTTTTCCGGCTCTAAGGTTTTTATGTGCTTAGCACTGCGAATGAACTCGACTCAGATCGACTGCATGAAGACGAAGAATTCAAGACGTCCAAAGGGGGAGTGTTGTATGATATTATTGGACTCTTGGACTTGTACTTTATGGGCCCAAGTGGGCTTGTAACCATACCGCTCTATCTATATAAAGAGGGTTATTGGTCTTGTATTTCACATTCATTCATATATGTTGGCCCGTGTGCTAACCTTAGAGGGGGGGGGGTGAATAAGGTTTATGGCGATTTTCGCCTAATTAAACTTATGTGCAACTAACCACCCAACTTATGCAATTCTAAGCTTAAGCATTTTAACAAGAGTTACTAAATTGCTAAAATAACTAAACGCAAGCAATAAATACGCAAGAATATAAGTTGCGGAAAGTAAAAGCAAGGGAAGAAAATGACACCGTGATTTATAGAGGTTCGGCAAACGCGCCTACGTCCTCTCCTCGGTACTACCGAGTATTTCACTAAAATGTTTCTTCCGGATTTTACAAACCCTATCGAGCTCAATCGACCGATTGGCTCACCCTCTACCCGAGGTTCCTACTCTTGATACAAGTGCAAGAGAACACGACTATGAGTCAACGACTCCCCCTCAATTTATGAGTACCCGAATGAAAAGACCTAGAGCTTTTAAGCTTCACTTGCTTACAAAGCGTCTACCCGATCACTCGCTCACAATTGAGTTTATAAAACACTCGATACAATTTTTTTATTACAAAACGTAACTACACTCACTATTCTAATTGCTTCTTAAAAAGCTAATTGGTGAGTTGTTGATGATGATCGAGCTTGAATCTCTTTTTCTTTGATTTTCCTCTTCCTCGAATATATATGCACCAAAATGGTGATATTAGGGTTTTTAATAAGAGGTTTGAAGGAAGTTGATTGGTATGTAAATTGGTGAGTTAGAAAGAGAGATTGGGTGGTATTTATATGCCAAAAGGTCTGTTTTTCCGTTTGTGACCGTTGGCAGTGGTTGAGGCTATTTTTCAGAGTTTTAAGCTATTTTCCAGAAAAAGCTGAAAAGCTGTTTTCGAAATCTGCAGAAAACGATCGGTCGTTTTCTACAGTCGATCGGTCGTTTTCCAGAAAACGATCGGTCGTTTCTGAAAAAACGATCGGTCGTTTTTTCGACCTGCTCACTGGAAGAATTTGGACTAAAAACGATCGGTCGTTTTTGTCCAGTCGATCGGTCGTCTGTTCTTCTGGTAGTTTTTCCGGTCTTCTTCGAAAGCCCATAACTTCTTCGTTTTAGCTCCGATTCTGGTTCCGCTTGAACCTGTGGCTTCGTTTTTCCGAGCTCTATCTTTCTGGCGTTCTGCAATTTACAAATTCTCTTTTTGGAAAAAACAAGCATTATATCATCGAAATAGAGAAATCGTAAAATCATTAAAAACATAATCAAAGTTATAATCAAAATCAATTATTGAACCCCATGGTTCAACAATATATATTCTGATTAATAAAGACATACTGTTTCCTCTCTCTATATCTATACATATCTCTATATATATCTATAACGAGCTAATATGTCACACAACAGATAGAATTTAGTAACTCATATTTTAGTTAATAAATTGCAACTACTTTATTCACTTACTATTTTCTAACCGACATTCAGTTACTATTTTCTAACCGACATTCAGTTACTATTTTCTAACCGGCATTCAGTTGTTATATACTTATTCATATTTACCAAGTGACAAATTAAAGTTACAAATCACTTGCTATATACTAACTAAAATATTTAAGTCATTAAATTTGTTGCTAAGTAACAACAAAAAAATTATAAGTTACAGATTAGTTGGTATTTCCCAACTGATAGTGTGTCAGTTAATAATGAGTTACTATTTATCAACTAGCATAATTCAGATACTAAATGGTTAGTATATATTTAGTAACAACATTTCAGTTATTAATTCGGTTAACATTTTCTATCCACTGTATCAGTTGCTAAAAATAGTTAGTATATGTAGTTTTTCTTGTAGTCTTATTTTTTCAAAGGTTATCATCCTTATTTATAATAATAAACCTAATCCTAATCACACTTGGATACCGTTTTTTTCCTAATCTTAATCAGACTGGGATATAGATACCGATTAATCCTAGTCCAAAACCTAAGAGTCTTTATCATCCGTTTATGTCAATTCAAACGTTTGGTCCAAGTTATTCCGATTCCCCAAACAAAAAAATCAGTCCGAGTCCATACAAGAAAAGGAAAGACACAAACGAGACAATTTTAATTTGGTCAATTACAAGAAGATTAGTCAGTAATTTTTCGTTGAATAAAAAAAAAACATTAATTTTTCGTATTACATTTTTGAGATTTTTAAAAACGACCGGGGCTGTTTTAGTACCTATAAATTAATAATTCGTATCTAATCTTAAACAATAAACATATATTTCGTCTTTTCAATACTAAGATAACGACATCTTTACTAAACGTAAATTTTCCCTTTTTCATGTCGATACTACATAAGTTGACACTTTTATTAAGTTCCGAACCAGGAACAATAATTTAGTTTTAGGCCAAACCAATCTCAACGTGCCACTAACTGCAACGTTAATTTGTTTAGTCTCCTTAGTTTATATTATAATAGAAAAGACCCCATAATTTATAAAATATGGTATAACAGATCCAAAGATTTTAAGAAAATTATATTTGAGGTGTTAAATAATATTTCCACTTCATAAAATTTACTATAACTTTTACAAAAGGTGAAAAAAAAAACAAGATGTTCAACTTGAAAATTAAGAAATTCATTATTAGATGGCCCGAATCCGTCGAATCAGGATGAAAACAACTCGTACAGGTCATGCTTATTGCTCCAGTAAAAATAATCCCTAAATATCTATTATCATGCGAACGATTTTGTGATTTTTAACCCGACCAAATGGAAATTTTATAGCATGGTCTAATTCAAACTTGAAATCAATTCAGCCAATACACGGTTCAACCATTTTTCAAATAATAATTCAACCGAAAATACTAAATTATTGTTAAGTAAAATGAAAAGCTCATGATAGTAGAACAATCTCCAAATCTTTAACATAAATACGCAAATATTTCTTTTCGGTCTTTTATCGAACACATTAAATTTCAAAGTAACATTTTTAACATCTATTACTGTTTTTTTCTCATGAACATCTCTACTATTCTCAAACTCATGTGTCCGACACCATAATTTTCAACGATAGAATGGTCAAACACGCGTTTATCAATTCTATTATCTCGCAATCTATATAATATGTTTACCCATATTGCGTCAATATAATCTCTGGTAACCCTCGCCGAAATTTACAAATTCTTACTTCTAAAACGCAGTACGAGTCCATACAATTTTTAGATTTAAAATTTACAACATTATCAAAACGTCTCAATACTACATAAAAATTAGAGACTAATACAATATTTTACCATTAGTTTCATTGTTAGGCGTGCGCATACACGAGATGTTGCAACCAAAATAGTCTTAAACTCTGATTTTTTCCAAACACTCATTACCAACTTGTATACTTTTCTGTACCTCCCCCGAAATCCAACTACGGTAGCTCTTTTTCCAGCGACATAACCCCCTTTTTAGACCCATTTTTCTTCTTTTTCCCTTTGTTCGGATTTTTCACTTAATTGTAGAGGTTAAGGGTTTAAGACTCGGCTACTTGAATCCTTTACCCGCTACTTCAATTTGCCCACCACGCGTTTGTCGCTGTCGAGTCGTTTAAGTTATCCAATTTTGGGTTTCCTTCACGGACCCCACATTACTCTCTCATTTCCCGGTGTGGTAGGGTGTCGATGGACAGTGACCCTCACGGGTTCACCCCTTGCCCACTGCCTAGGGTTAGTCGTGGGTCCCCTCCCTGCCCATCCGTTTCCGCTAATTGGGATCAACTTCTCGACTTTCTTATCTAGTCGTTTGGTGAATTCCACAATATCTCGTAACTGTTTTCGCAATGTAAATCTCATCTCTTCCATTGTGCCTATCCTAACTTAGAGAGAGAGAGAGATAGGGGGGAGGGAGATCTTTGTTAGCTCGGAGGGGGATTCTTTTTTTTTTCATTATGCAATTTACTCATCTGTATAACAAACGTGGGATCTGATCCCACGTCTACGTGGCAGATTTTTTTATTTTATTTTTTTTAACAAAAAAACTTTTTCGATTTTATCCAAAAAAAAAAAAACATTAACCATCAACAAACAAACTATTTCATATATAAAATTAATATATTTTTTTATTAAATCAACGTCACTCTACCACTACAATTATCCCAAATTTTACAAAAAAAAAAATCTTTGCCAATTTACCAAAATAAAACATACCCCAATTTTACCAAAAATAAACTCTAACCATCAACCACCAAACTACTTATTATATCAAATTAATATCATTTTTTTTTCTCAAATCAGCATAACTCTACCACTACAATTACAAAGTAAGTATTTATTTTTATTATTCACTTTACTTATAATAAACGTAGGATCACAGATCCCACGTCTACGTGGCAAATTTTTTTATTTTTTTTTAACCAAAAAACTTTTTCGATTTTATCCCAATTAAACAATAACCATCAACCATCAAACTCTTTCATATATAAAATTAATATATTTTTTTTATCAAATCAACGTCACTCTACCACTATAATTATCCCAAATTTTACCAAAAAAAAAACTCTGCCAATTTACCAAAATAAAACATACCCCAATTTTACCAAAAATAAACTTTGAATATAAATATTTAAAGGTCAATAAAAAAAGTTAAAAACTTTTAATTAATAAATGTTATAACTTATTAATAATTATATCTATTTATATAAAATTTAAAATCAATAATAAAAATAAATACTTACTTGATAATTGTAATTGTAGTGGTAGAGTTATGCTGATTTGAGAAAAAAAATGATATTAATTTGATATAATAAGTAGTTTGGTGGTTGATGGTTAAAGTTTATTTTTGGTAAAATTGGGGTATGTTTTATTTTGGTAAATTGGCAGAGTTTTTTTTTTTGGTAAAATTTGGGATAATTATAGTGGTAGAGTGACGTTGATTTGATAAAAAAAATATATTAATTTTATATATGAAAGAGTTTGATGGTTGATGGTTACTGTTTAATTGGGATAAAATCAAAAAAGTTTTTTGGTTAAAAAAAAAAAAAAAAAAAATTGCCACGTAGACGTGGGATCTGTGATCCTACGTTTATTATACAGATGAGTAAAGTGAATAATAAAAATAAATACTTACTTTGTAATTGTAGTGGTAGAGTTATGCTGATTTGAGAAAAAAAAATGATATTAATTTGATATAATAAGTAGTTTGGTGGTTGATGGTTAGAGTTTATTTTTGGTAAAATTGGGGTATGTTTTATTTTCGTAAATTGACAAAGATTTTTTTTTTTTGGTAAAATTTGGGATAATTGTAGTGGTAGAGTGACGTTGATTTAATAAAAAAATATATTAATTTTATATATGAAATAGTTTGTTTGTTGATGGTTAGTGTTTTTTTTTTTTTATAAAATCGAAAAAGTTTTTTGGTTAAAAAAAAAAAAAAAAAAAAAAAAAAAAAAAAAAAAAAATCTGCCACGTAGACGTGGGATATGTGATCCCACGTTTGTTATACAGATGAGTAAATTGCATAATGAAAAAAGAATCCCCCTGGCTCGGATACGGTGTTAACCGGGACAATGTCAAAACACGCTTGTTGACAAGACAAGACAACACTTCACTTTTATATAAATAAAATAAAGGGAGCGAAAGCTTAAAAGCAATTGTACAATTATGATATGAGTGGCAACGAAATCACACAGACCATTCTTTAACATGAGAGAGATGCCGAGTTACTTAACATAAACTTATAACAAAGTGAGGCATTAAAATTGTTGAGATGTATTAAAACTATATTTTAGCAAGATTTACTATATTTGTGACTCTTTCCAAATCCTAACACGAGTTGGATAGCGAACATTGAAAATGAAAAAAAAAACAATTCACAAATATTAATTACTGATAAGTTTAATAATAATTAAAACATAACAATTGGTTGACATGACTAATAATAAAATATAACAAAAGTGTCAATCAAACTCAGGAGTAAAAAATAGGAGGAATTAACCGGACATTCGTCCCTCACTATTTCTTTTGTAGTATTAGCACCAATAGTCTGCGTTGTACAGGGTTAAAATTTGATAAGGCACTTTTGTCATAATTATGTTATCGTTTTTTTTTTATATGTATTTGTAATTTTCTCCTTTTAAAATCAACGTTATTTTATTTATAAACTGCTTGCTCAAAAAAATGTATAAATTTTAACATTTTATATATATTTTTTATAGTATTTATTGTTTGTTGTAGCAATTTACAAGACAGTCATATTAATAAATACCAAAAACATATAAAAAGTCAAATTTTACAATTTTTTTTAACAAACACTTTATAAATAAAATAAAACGTTGATTTAAAAAAAAAAAAATTAACGTTTGTCAAATATTACGTAACATGATTTCGTAATAAGTTTAGACGGATAACTAAATTACAAAATTATTATAACCGCGGTCAAATTGAAAATTTTGAAACGCATACAAAAATTATAATTTGGTGTAGCCACTTGAAAAACGAAAAACGACCATAGTTTTGTAAAAAAAACAGAATAAAGACCTGGAAAGTCTGCGTTAGATGTAAGTAGATAGATATATAGAGAGAGAGAGAGAGAGAATGGAGGAGGGGAGTGAGATTGGATGGGAGGGATATATGGAGAGGGAGGTAGTGAGAGAAACAAAGGGTTTAATAACAGAACTATGTAGACATTTCTACACCCTTGGATGGGTATCTGGGACAGGTGGCAGCATCACAATCAAAGTTCATGACCCTTCTCTTCCCAAACACCAACACCTTCTACTCATGTCCCCTTCTGGTAATTCTCTCTCTTTTTCTTTTTTCCATTTTCCATTTTACTTTTAACTATTACTACTCTATTATTATTATTATTATTATTTTGTTATATAATATCATTTATTTCAGGGATATTAACTATCATTTTACTGTACTACATAATTATCTTATACCCCATGCTTTAATTCTCTTTTAAAATTAGCTACACATGCTACATGATGCCTACCTCATCCTTTTTAACTCTGATGCTACATTATATGTATCAAATTTTAAATAAGAATTGAGAATTAAGTGCGTTTTTTTTTATGTACCAATGAATGATTCTCCCATGATTTAACTACATAACTATTTATATATCTAAGTAATATGTGTATGAGAAACTATTGGTGCATATTCCAATTGGGTGTGTCTGCGATGCCAGTTACTACTATATTGTAATGTTCAGGATTTGTGATATGGTTGCCCTCCTTAATCATGCCAGCCCCTGAGCCTACTCTTAAAATACATGCATAAAATTGTACTACTAATTGTTGAGTTAGCCTCAATTTGCTCAGTTCTGTATTTACTTTTGTCTATTTATAAGTGTGTTTCATGATTAGTTTCTGTTTTTTGATGTTATTTATTTTCAAGTCCCCTTCGCTGAATGTTGGGTTACGTTCATCAGTTTTGCTTTTGTGAAAAGAACGTTTTAGTTTCTGATTACGTGTGTAAATATTTGTGCATTTCATTTTATGTTTGAAGTGTCTTTTAAGTAGAACATTTTTTTGCTAGTTGTTAACTGGGTGTGCTTGAATATGTTACAAGTACGTTTTAGATTTCTTAGTAAATTTGTCCGTGTTATGGGGTTCATTTGTACTAAGTTAAGCTGTTAAAAACCTTCTGTCTAATCATCCTCTGTTGTTTGATTTAATTTGTTAAGAAGCAGTTTCTTCTGATTTTTAGTTGCTGGATGAATTAATGGAATATGATTTGATCTTTTGTGTTTGGGTGCTCTAATTATCTATTTCAATACCATAGATAGTTTTAGTTGTTTGGTTTGACATGTGAAATAGGTGTGCAAAAGGAAAGAATGGTACCAGAGGATATGTATATATTGTCTCCAAATGGGATTGTACTTTCTGCACCTTTGCCGAAACCATACCCACATAAGCCTCCTAAATGTTCAGACTGTGCTCCTCTCTTCATCAAGGTAAAAACTTAGTCTTGTTACTTATACCTGTTTGTCTGGAGCTTCTGAGCTCAGTTTTTCTCTTAAAAGATGAACTGTATTTGGTTGACTTAGCCTAAAAGCTGAGTTTTTTTTGTTTTTTTTGTATTTCTTTACCTGACAAAGCTAGAAAATATTAACTGGATGAACATAGTTTTTTTTTTAAAATTGACAAGAAGCGATCTTGTTGGCATAATTTCTTCTACCAAACAAGCCCTTAGTGTTCTTGAAGTTATCTATACCTGATATTGTTGTGTGTGTTCTTGGCTATAGATTTCGAGGCACTCTTCTCTTGGTTATTTTGAATTAATTCTTCGATTTTTTATTCTTGCTAGCAAGTTATGCAAGAATAAGTTAGGAGAATATATATACTGTTGTTACTTGCTTTTCAATTTCTTTAGAAACATGTAAAGTTCTCAGAACTGTCAATGCCATCACTTTTCTAGATTTGTCTTTTTATCATCATTTGATTTTATATACCTTCAATTGAGCAGCAGTTAAAGCAGTTTGTTAGAATTGGTGTTTTGCTAAGTGGCAATAGCTGCATCCACTTCAGCCTCCTTATAGCTCCCTACCTAAAATTTGAAGAGTATTACTTTACAGCGCCTGCATCAGGCGCTTCGGAAACTACCATAAATTGAAAGAGCTCGTAATCTCCTTAAACACAAGGAGTCAATTTGACTCCTCATAATTGTAATTTCTTATTTTTACTTCAAATGGATTGGTAAAATTTAAACTGACAATTTTACATCTAACCTACGATCAATTTGACAATTTATGATGTGATAAAAAATCAAACTTATTTAAAGTGGGGGTCCCCTGCACCTAGTCCTTTCAAGAAGTGGCTGTTTAGTTCATGGTCCATTGGATGTGGTCAGTGCTAGGCTAAAAATCAGAACACATTGATTCCTCTTGTTCACGTCCTTCGCTTCAGGGCCTGGCCCTTGGTGTGGTCAGTACTCCATACTGTCGGGCAGCAAAGCTTATACTTGTTCACTAATTACGATGGTCTACCATAGCCTCTTTCCTCCTCCATTTGTTGCTCACTCTAGGGATCTGGACCCCCACAAAGCTTGCACTGGTTCGCTAATTACGATGGTTCACCAGGGCCTCTTCCTACCCCCTTTTTGACTAATTTCCCCCGCATCTGATCCTCAATTCTTGTTCACCCCGAATGATCGTCTTAGATGAATTTTGACCTCGTACTATAGTGTCGGTGAGCAACAACCGCTTGTCACAGTACTTATTTATGCGCTAACAGGTCACACTTTGACGACTTCTTTTTAACTTGAGAAAGGTGCTCAACAACAGAAACAATTCAGGATACTGTAAAGAGAGCGCAGTTTTTAACCACAACTCAAAGTGAAAATGTAAGGTAGTTAAGTACGTATCTGCCTAGTGAAAATGGAAGATAGTTAAGTACTGTCTGACTTAACAGTGACAGTATCTATTCACTATAAAGCGGCCAGGTTTTGTTATCATATTTCAAGGCTACTGGAGAAAGTTCAATTTTATTTTGTACCTCTGAGGCTTACTGAAATGCCAAATCCTTTAGATTGAGTTTTACTGTTCATAATTATAAAACATATGTTCTTGGGTTTCCAGGCTTACGAGATGCGTAACGCTGGTGCTGTCATCCACAGCCATGGAATGGAGTCTTGCATAGTGACAATGCTCAACCCACTGGCAAAGGAGTTCCGTGTAATTTTTCTGAGTTTTTGTTCTTCGAAAGAAATTATCCTAACATTTTTGTTTGGTAGGACTTATTTTCAATTATCTTTTAGATTTGCCGCGTTCTTGTAATGAAAACATGATGGTGCTAAGACCCACTTAAGAAAATATAACAACGGATTCAATATATTGGGAAGAGTCTACCCTTGAAAATATATTGTGTGCGGGTGTGTACTATAATACTTTTATGGAGAAAGGAAAATATCAAAATACAGTTGTGATTATATACATGATCATTATGGTTTAGCAGCTTTAGATGGCTCTAGCTAGTTTTCCGAACTATGATTATTTCTTCCATTTTATATGTTAACCCGTCTGTCTGGTTTGGTTTCAGATCACCCATATGGAAATGATAAAAGGAATTCAGGGGCATGGTTATTATGATGAACTTGTGGTCCCAATAATAGAGAACACAGCTCATGAGCGGGAGTTAACCGATTCTCTTGCTAAAGCTGTATGTTCTATCTCTATTGTTGACTTCACTTCACCACTGTTTATCTTTATGGGTTGAGATAATTCTTGCATTACTTAATGCTTGATGTAAAACTAAGAGTTTTTATATTGGAAACTTTTACTAAGCTTTACTTGGCGCTGTCAATAATGTACCAGATTGAAGCTTATCCTAAAACAACGGCTGTCCTTGTCCGGAATCATGGAATTTATGTATGGGGAGATTCTTGGATCAGTGCTAAAACACAGGTATGACTTGACGTTCAATTTCTGCATTTTATATCTTTAGCTAAAAAAAAAAAAAATCAAGTCGCTTTAAAGAGTTCTGTAAAAATTCAAATGTTTTAAACTGTATTTGTTCAGGGCTATCTTGTAGGTCTTTTTATTCAATTTTAGAAGAGTATGTTTATTTGTGAATGACTATATTTTTCTTCAGGCTGAATGTTACCACTATCTTTTTGATGCTGCTATTAAATTGCATCAATTGGGGTTAGACTGGACAACCCCACAACATGGACCCCTTCCAAAAACTACCGGTGCTGTTGCTTATAGGTCAGCCGATAGTGTGCTGCCATCACGAGTAAGTTCTTACAGATGTTCTCCTTATTTCTCTTCTTTTGGAGGTGTTGGTGCATCATGATGAAGTTCGGATTTAGCTTAGAGTATTTTATTTTTCAATTTTCTTTAGCGTTGCATTGTTCTAGACATTGAGGGGACAACTACTCCTATATCGTTTGTTTCGGACGTTCTTTTCCCTTATGCTCGGGCCAATGTGGGGATGCATTTAGATGCAACGTATGAAACTGCAGAGACCCATGATGACATTGAACTGATGAGAACTCAAGTGAGTTTCTTATCTATATTTTTATTCCGGTTTTCTTACTTATGTCATCAACGTTCATTATGACTTCCTTTAACTCTTGATCCTTGGTATGGATCTAAAACTAGAAGCTTCGTTAATCAAATGATTAAAGTTTAATCTGCACTTAGTGCTTGTTTGAGCATATGCACAGAGAGGATTCTACCTTCCAGATAAATTATTAAAGCCCCATATACCTTTACCATTAAAAGGTCTCGTAATGGTAAGGATGAATATCTCTTTATAAACCACAGGCTCGATTATTATCTAGACGATGTGGGATAATTACTCTAACACTCCCCCTCGCTCGTGGCCCAACATTTCAAGGGTCCTACGAGCGGACATATTAAATGGGTGGAGGTGAGCCCAACATCGCTATGCCCACTCTGATACCATATTAAATCCCCATATACCTTACCATTAAAAGGCCTCGTAATGGTAAGGATGGATATCTCTTTATAAATCACAGGCTCGATTATTATCTAGACGATGTGGGATAATTACTCTAACATCATTGTATGTGATACTAATGACTTTCCTATCAACGCATAAGGGGCCAAGTACACTTAACCGACACTGTCAAGTAGCATTGTATCATTGGCTAAAACTGTAAAACAAACTTACTTAATGATAATTAAAATGCTAAAAAGAAAAACTGTTGTTACCTTTTTTTTATAATTAATAACCCTCACCTTAGAAGTTTGTAGATGTCAGGATTCAAAGGTTTGGACCTGGTGGTCAGGAGGGTATACTGGGGTCTCAACCACTTGGAGCAACTCACGTGCTCAGTCTGTTGTTACCCTAGAAATATCAATACACGGTTTTTCTTTGTTTTCAGGTAGAAGATGATTTGAAGCAAGGAATTTCAGGTGCCACTAACATCCCCTCCAAAGACGTGGGAAAAGAGGAGGTTATTGCAGCGTTGGTTGCTAATGTGGAAGCAATGATAAAATCTGACAGAAAGATAACGGCCTTAAAACAGTTGCAGGTACTAAAAATGGATTTTCTGAAATTTTCTTTTTAGTAGTTAAAGAGAATTTTCCCTGGAAAATATACATGTACCAACTGACCAACAAAGTGAGGGTGCAGGGTCATATATGGAGAACTGGATTCAAGAGAAATGAACTACATGGCGTAGTTTTTGATGATGTCCCTATAGCTCTTGAGAAGTGGCATGCAATGGGAATTAAGGTTAATTTTCGATTCCTCTTTGTTTCATGTTCACTCTAAAATAAGCATAGCATAAAAAGAACGTGTCCGGTCGGAGTTTATTTGTTACATGGATTCCACTTTTGAAGGTTGCTACATGAAAAGCTTTGCGTTGTTTGTGTAAAATATTCACTGACGCATCTTCCAAAATTTCATCTAATACTGTTTCTTTTCCATAATCCTCCAGATTGATTCCATGATATATTTGCCATGCTGAAAAATTGCTATTTTCCTGCTTAATGGACGGACCATGCTTAAGTATCTAACTTAAATCATACAGATACAATAACAGGTGTTACTTATATACAGACACTAAGGGATTTGGCTGGCATCTGCTTTATAAGACCATTAGAACCTTCCAGTTCCCTCCCTGTGTATCATTCATTGTTTTTCTGTCTGAAGCAAAGACCGCAAATAATATTAGAAACCAGAAATTTCTGAGACCGGAAATTCTTAAAATTTGAACCAAGATTCCAGAAATTTAATAAGGAACGTAAATCTTAAGGCTACCGCAGTTAACCTCTTGTAGTATTAGTTATCTTTGGCTAGTGGCAGTGAAAGAAACCGAAAATAGCATCTAAAAATAAATAATTCAAGTTCATGATAATATTATGTGTATTTTCTGATTGTTTTATGATCCCATTTTCATCACAAGTTTTGCTACTTTTTTCAGGTTTACATATATTCCAGCGGTAGCAGGTTGGCTCAAAGACTCTTATTTGGCAATACGAATCACGGCGACTTGCGTAAATACTTGTCTGGATATTTTGATACTACAGTGGGGTATGTCATAGAATATTAAAAGCAATCATGTTTGCTTAGAAGTCCTTTAATTTACAATAAATTTCTAAATTAGCTTGTTTTTTCATTATTGCTAAACAGGGGAAAGAAAGAAACCAAAAGTTACATTGAGATATTCGAATCACTGGGCGTCGATGACTCATCTGAGGTCTTATTTGTAACTGATGTTTATCAAGAAGCTGTAGCTGCTAAGGCTGCAGGTAACGTGTGCCACTTCTTTTTGGTTTCTTTTCAGTAATACGCATTAACCACTGGCTGGTTAAAGTGGTGGACGGTTTGCCTTCTCATAATCCGAATGAAAGGGAAAGGGATAGTAAAAAATAGAACTTGAAACACTCAAAATAATATAAACATACCTCATGATGTCTCGCTATTATATATGAGCCTATGCCTATTGAATCTATACCTAATAATATATCCTAAATAATTTGTATTATTGTTAAAATTGTAAGTACCCGGCGTGTACGCAAAATACCAGGTACGCCGGTATCTTCGAAGAGTATTTATCTTTTCAGTTATGCTAAACGTTGATAGCCATACAAGCCTTACACTTTTTAGCCACCCCTCTCAGAGGGAGTTCTGCAAAAAGACTTGAAAGCAATAAAACTGCTCTTCCCTAAGAGGAGTTGCTAATAAAATGCACGGGTTGTATGACATGACTACCTTTAAGCATGTTAAAGTTAAAACTTAAAATTTGGTATAGTGAGCATTTGAAAGCATATTTATATCTACTTCAACTACTGCTATCTGAATTCTTATATATCTTATAGGTTGGGAGGTGATAATTTCCGTGCGGCCGGGCAATGGACCTCTCCCGGAAAATCATGGGTTCAAAACCGTAAATTCTTTCTCAGAAATTTAAATTGCTGAAAGCCCTCATCGAGCATGGGATGGTACCGCTCATATTCACAAGCAGATGAATGCGTAATCGACGCAATGATAAATCGAAATATGTATCTCATAAACACTCAAATGTCTGAAATGTGCTAACTTGATAAGAATAATAATATTTGATGAAATGCATAATAATATAGAGATCTAGTTTGGAAAAAAAATCTTATTTATGTTTTCCTTTTAAATATGTACTTTCAGTTTTTTTCTTTCTTTCTATTGTATGTACCTCTATTTGAGGCAGGTGTTACAATAATATGGTACTTTAACCCTTCAGAAGATGGGCTTCTTAGTTGCAACTATCATATTCATGATTATATTCAGTGGGTTATTACGGTCCCAAAGATGAAAGGCGTTTAAGGCCAAAAAGGCTCGGTTGATCCAGCTTAAAGGCTTCTGTTTGTTAGGCCAGAAAACAAAACTAAAACAAATTATTCAGTTACAAATGTATGAAGTGTCATTGATTTCAGTGAAAAACATAGACAAATGGCGTGCACATCGAATAGGAAAGCTAATGTAGCTGCAGGTTTCAAATAATTGTCCTCTCCTTTGAGACTAATCAAGAGAAAAAATTGCAAGTGTTCAATTGGAACATGAAAATGTCATTAAATAGGTCCTAGATCCTAGTTACTCATCACCACGGTGTGGAAGAAATGAAGAGATTAATTATTGAGCAAAAGGATCCAGTGACTTCGAAAGAATGGAATAAGCAGTCATTTATCAAGTTTGGAAAGTTTAATGGTTCACTAAACCAAGGAACCAATTCTATACCAGACTTAGGTGCCCATTAGTGTAGTTAATTTAAATCGATAAACCTTGATCACAAGACTCTCCCCGGAGAAGTTGCCGGAAAAAGCTGCAGCAGCCGTGGCTCTGCCCCCCTCTCTCCTCCTCTCTGCACATCTCTCGGTGATGGATAGAAGCAAAAGCCCTTTTCAGCTCTCTCCCTCTCTGAAGAACTTGGAGGTGAACAATAATCCTCTCTAGTCAGAGGCGTAACCGGGCTGAGAGAGAGTGAGAGAGAAGGGAAATCGAGCGTGCTCGGTGACAAAGCCTCTCGTGGTGTTTTCGTTGAATATCCGTAGCAAGTTTTGATTTTGAAATCCGAGTTTTTGCGGTTTCTTCTCTCGTAGAGCTTGGTAGTGCATTGTTTCATGTGTTCGGTCTTGATGGGAGGGATATTGTTGTTATTTCCTCTGTTTTGATCGGACGGTGTTACTGAGCCAGTGAGGCGTTGGACGACTTTTTTAAAGGAGTTGGAGTCTGTTTGGATGAAAGTTATTGGGAATGGAGGGGATGTTTGTTCGTATTTAGAATTTGTGGGTGATTTTGGGATTTTATTTGGGCTTTTAGTTGAGTTTGCTTCTGTTCTTGAATTGGTTTCCATTTATTGGATTTAGAAAAGTGTGTTTATATGTTTCAAGGCAAGTCAATAGAAGAAAATGTAAAAGTGAGATATGTACACACTTGTATATATAGGGAGAAAACGAGGGGAAGAAATGGATAGATTTTTATTGGTGAATTTGCAAGTATGTCATTGCTTTTTGTTAAGCAGTGGGAAAATATAGGAAAAGGTTGAATGGTACAATCTGTAATTTTTATATTTGCAATATGAAGAATAATGTTAATCACCTATTGATTGAAAACTTAATGGCTTGTTTAAAATAAACTACACCTCTTAGAAAACTTCATTTCGTAACGATACATGTCAGATTTGTTTTTGAAGTGCATGTTTTGCACTAATTATGTTTTGTAATACTGTGCTTGTAATTAGATCTCCAACTTTATCTTTTCACCACAAGCAAATTCCTACTAAAACATCCAATAGATTAGACTGTTAAAAATAAGTTTTCAACAAAACTGTAGCACCACTGACAAATGTGCCCAATGAAAAAAGAAATGCCCATGGTGTATTGTTTATTTGTGCAATTTTGCTACTCGTCTTGTCGACTTGGTGTTTGGCTTTATACTCATTTATAAGATAAAAGCCAACAAGGCTTCTAACATTTTTTTTAAAAAACTAACTGTTTTTTCTATACAGAAGGTTTAATTTGACAACATCCTTACAAAATTACTATCGAACACCACTCTAGTGCCTAGCCACTTGTGACTCAAGTAGAAGGTCAAACCAAATAGATATGTGAAAACAGATTTGCTTAGTTATACGTTCAATTTACTAATATTTCTACGTTTAGTCTACTCATTTGTTTTTTATGAAAACTACTTTGCACTCACTAGTATGAGGAAAGAGATCAGATCTTGATTGATCTAACTTGGTAATTATCGTAATACAAAATATTTGATTTTATAGAAAGAAAGAATAGAACAAAACTTTTGCATTCATCCAGCTAAATCCTTTAATCTTTCCCATCTAGAAGAAAAGTAAGTCTTAAGCTGACCACCAACAACGATACATACAACTTATAAGCTAAAAAGCACAAAATGGTTCGCTTCCAAGTCCCAACTTTATTAGTCTCCTCGTGAACTTTTCATGACTTTCTCTTTGTCAACTTTGGTTCAAGGATTAGACGTGTGTAAAAGTCTTAAAATTATGTTTAATCCTTGGAGAAAGCACTTTAATTGGTATGATGCACGTAAGTTCAAAATCTTGGTTGATATCATTGTCATAATTAGCACATCGAAAAGGAAAATTTATGAAAACTAAGTTCGCTAATTGTAAAGAAAACTGGATATGGTGATGCCACTTGTAAATTGCAACTTTTAAGTAAAAAAACTGGATTCATCTAGCTTATAATTTCCAAAATTTTCAGACCAAAAAGCAAGATACGCCCGGCTTAGAATCTGATCAAGCAAATGTCGTACTTTTTCTTAAGTGAAATGCAAACAACTGAACTTTAAACTACAACCAAACAAGGCCTAAAATAGTAAAATATTTCAATAAGAATGTTAAAAACTATCATACAGTTAGTTTTAAATATACTGCTATTCTAAATGAGATTCAGGTAGATATAAACCTAAGTAATCCTGCTTAGTTCCGAATGAGTGGGAATTTTACCGGGGAAAAAGAGAGTGGTAAATCACAAAGTTAATCTAAATCTTATTGTATATCGATGAAAGAACGATCAGCGGTGGAGTGAGGAATATCTTGCTTTTTGGTCTGAAAATTTTGGAAATTATAAGCTAGATGAATCCAGTTTTTTTACTTAAAAGCTGCAATTTACAAGTGGCATCACCATATCCAGGCCAACCAAATCATTTTTGTCAAATTGGTCCTTCAAACCTTTGCGCCACTATAATGATCCAAATCTTAGTCCCTATCAGGACGGCTACTATTTGTATTGCCACAAAGCTACTTTTGTTTAAGTTAAAAACCATCATAAATTTTTTATGATGTGAAAACAAAAATGATAAAATGTTTACTTTCTAAACTTTGTAAATGCGACTGTTCTAGTCCGTCCTTGGTATAAAAGAACCTTGTCAGTATACTAGCGTCCCAAGAACTATCATTCGATACACATGGTACACGTTGTGTACGTACATAGAAAACTGAACTACAGATGCCATATATGCCATGGACAAAATATCCCTCGAAAGTATCCAAATCCAGAATAGATAAAGCTTGAATACATTTAAAATTCCACACAGAATTTATTGGAAACTCGTTGTTTATTAACAATAACTAGTTAAAGGGTTACAAAAAAAGAAAGATGTAGCGGATGGTCTAAAACTAGTACACAAACCTGACATTATAAAAAAAAAACTCCATGCTAACAAGTTTAACAGGTTCCCTAGATACGAAGCCATTTGAAAATAACTTCTTGCAGTGTTGTACTGTTTTACATATTTCACTGAAATGATCTGCACAAATAGCAAAACAAATTTTATTTGATTGTACGTTTGCAGTTACAAGAGACGAATAGTTCGGAAAAATTAAAGGAGAAAGTAACCCACTCTGAGAAAGGATGTTGAGAAAACATTTCAACCATCATAGCAAGAGGCAATTGATATATTTTAATTTTGCTTAGTGCCTTCTATAAAACAAGCAACAGAAATATATGGGAAAAGAATTCTGGTAAGAGAGCAACGAGCTACAGTTTTGAAGCGATTATCCTATTAGTCATAATTGATGATAGGGGAGGCATTATTTAATATTTATTACCCTCAAGGTGTCAGCATTGTTTTCTTAAGGACATAAGTCATAATTATTTAATTATAACAATAATTATTGATATTGAAGCAATGATCTGCGGTTATCGGGTTTTTCAGATGAGGGGATGAGAATTACATTGATTATAAAACCAATTTTCATACAGATGTAGTATGGTTTTCGATATTCTCTTATGTGAGTTATATTTTTGTAATTATGTTGCTAGACTTGGGACTGGAAAAAGAAAAACCTACTGTCCGTATATGCATTCATGTACTTCACCCGAATTTACACAGACTCTTCTTATTTCTGTAAATGCAGATTTTCCTATTATCAAGATAATTTACACATGACCAAAATATAGAAGAAAACCGAATATCACATACTCCATCCGTTTCTAATTAATTGTCCATTACGAAACTACGTGCAATTTTGACTGACTAATAACTTGTATCAAAATTGTCGGAATGAATTTTTTTAAAAGTTAATCATATAGTTCAAACATTAAATTATATGATTTAGTTTTGAAATTTTTTATTTCGACAATTATGATACATGTTATAAGTCTGTCAAAATTGCACGTAATTTCGTAAAAGACAATTAAACCATGTGATTTTTCGGGCTAATTTCATTTTAGTGCCCTATGTTTTACCTGTTTTTTGGTTTAATGTACCAGATTTCGAAAATGAAAATATTAATTTAGTGTTCTCAACTTAACATATTATTTGATTTAGTGACTCGAGTTTATAAAATTTTGATTTAGTGACGTCAGTTTATTAAAAAAAATTGATTTTGAAACCTACCTAACTTCATAAGTTTTAAAAAATTACAATCCATGCCACATAATTTAAAAATTAATAAAAAATTACAATCCATGCCACATAATTTAAAAATTAATAAACTAGCTACTGAATTGTTAAAAGTGACAAAATTAGCTCTTTTACAAAAATTTTTAAAAGGCATGTTTCCAAATCAACAACCTTTTTTTTTATTAATTTTTTTATAAAAAAAGAAAATATTTTTTTTCCAATAAAGTAGGAGTTTCTTTTAAAATAAAAAAATATTTTTCTGATAAGATTACTGATTTTTTCTCCCTTTTATCGATAAAATTATGTCTCAAAATATTGTTTATTTATGAGAAATTTCAATATAGAGAAAAAAACGGCTTTGAGGACAATCTTTTTCTTCCAAAGATTCTTTCCTTGGAGAAAGTAAGTTTTTTTTGGAAATTTGAAATATTTTGAAAAGAGAATATTATATTAAACAAATTTCTTAGAGAATAAATTATTTCTAAAAAAAATTAATCAGTAATCTTATAAAAAATTCAGTAATCTCTTGTATGGTAAAAAAAAATTGGATACTCTATTGCTATTTGAAAGTAGCAGATTGAGCCCCATAATTTCTTGTTACACGCATGGAACCTAGCACAAGAGTTTGTAAAGGTGCAGATTGTATTTCAACCTCGCATAATGAACGACCATGGAAGTTCCTTATTGGGTGACCTCTTTTATAACGACGAAGAACGAAATGTAGGTATGGTAACATAACACATTCATAGCTCAAAACAAGGTAAGGATCTTCGTCCACACTTTTACAATCCACACCGTGCAACTCATATATTGTTGCAACTATAATTATCCGAACTAAATTAGTTTTCAACAACTCTATTGACTAAATGTAAATATATACATGTCATAAAAATCACAATGTTACAAGACTATCCTGCTGACAACGAGCTTCACAAAAATCGTATTAGCTCTACTGCGAACTTTCCCTTCTTCGTCGTGTTTATTTCTCCAATCTAATTGAAACAAAACTTACCCCATGAGAAAACCGTAAATGCATATAGAAACTTTAAAATATTTACCTAGATTCTGACAACCTAAGTGCTTGCCAATTTAATTTAACAAGTAATTTGATTAATAATGAAAAAAAAACTGGGTTCAGCTCTCTTTTTTTTTTAATAAAAAAAATAGCTTTTACAGAGCAAAAACGTTAAAAACCTGCACTTCCAGCCGCCAACCCACCAACCAAAGTCGTTACATCCTAGGAATACAACTAGAAAAAGATGAGCATCAAAACCTCAACCAAACAGGCCTAAAGTCACAACTCACCTTCAATCTCCCTTTTCCGCTAACCGAGATGGTATCCCCCGACTTGATTGTGGTATTACTTTTCGTCACAACAGCCCAATTCACATGTACATCCCCGTTACTGGAAAAATTAAGGGCAACTCAAATACAGAAGTAATGCCAATGGAAAGTAGTTTCTTTATTTTACGGCAAGTAAGAAGTTCTTTTTATTTCCTACATATTTAAATGATATTTACGTGAAAACACCTCAATGGCACAAACAGATTGTTGTTGCTTGCGAGATTGTCTTATCTACTCATTGGGGTAAGCAAAAAAAATACAAAAGGAAGGGCATAATACCTGATCAAATCGGCCAATTTTGTTCGAGACATTTTGTACCCTGCACTAGCTATAGAATCGAGCCTTACTGAAGCTTCCACGGTTTTTGAGATCTTAGTTCTGTAAAGCATAACCAACATATGTATTATATGATTGATGTTAGTTAAAAAATATGGCAAAACATTCATTGATCTACCACATAAAGCTTCAGATCTGTCCAATCAAAATTATCATGTACGCAATGAATGCACTGTTCCTACACGATAGTGACTTCCACCAAAACATTTGTATTTAATAAATTTGCACAAATATCAGGTTCTGATTTGTAATGATCCATAGACCAAATACCCTGAGAATTGAATATAGGTCATTTATTTAATATTTAAGTATAGGATATATAAGTTGCTAACCTTGGTGGTTCATACTCGAGGGCAAGCAAAGGTATTTTCTTACATACGACTGGAACATTACCAACCTTGAAGATTAAAATGGAAAAACTTAATCAGTTTAATTATTTAAACTGTACTTCAAGTACACCTGTACGTTAGATTGATTGTAAGGCATAAACTAAGGTTCAAGAAGCATTAAACTGATGTACTAAGGTTTAGTACCTTGTCTAGAGCTGATGTGACAAAGTCTGCAAGTTCTGGAACAATAAGAATATGGGCACCATTTTCGCCCTGATCACATTAGATGACAATATGAAATATGTTCAAGTCAAATGTGTTGGTTCAGGGGTATAATAAAAACCGACTTGCAAGATTTAGTTGATGTAATAGCACTCAGAAAAAATAGTTTCTTTGCATTATCGCAACGTTGCTGCATCCACACAAAAAAACGAGTCGATGTGGTCCCAGGACAAGCAATTGAGAGCAACACCAATAATTGCAATTAGTCATATGCTCTAATTGTAGTCTTTCCAAGACTTTTTGCTTTAGCTAATTCAGTTTGAGTCGTTTGAGAGAAAGATTTTATTTTGTTGAAAAAACCCTCAGCTTAATGAGCAAATATGAACTTAAGGTGTGATATCTTTAAATAGTTCCTCATGAAAAAAGGTCGATATGATAGTTGCTATTTGCCATGCTATCAAAATATATGCAGCTTTGCTTTTCTGAAAACACTGAAACTGAAAACATTTTTTTTTTTTGTAAATTCAACCGGTACACTCTATAGCCTGTTTGGTAACGATCTCCTCTCCGTGTCCATGTTTCTTTGCATCAGTCTTTTGAGTTCTCTGGCTAAGTTGTCATACTTTAACTCGAAAGAAAAGAACTATCTACAGTTTTTACAACAAATTTGCTTCCAATTACCAACCCAATACCCAATTACCGCACCATTTCTAAAGAAATGAATGCTTTCGAGATGGCAAGTTTTTTGTCGATAACAAAATGCCAGTGCCTTTCCTTGTTTACTAATTAGATTTCGACCCGATCTAAGACACAAGTTTCCACACGAAAAATACTGATAAAACTTTATCCAACCAATTTATGTTGGAACTAAATAATTTTGGAAACAAAAGTGGGTAACGGGAACACTAGCAAACACCACATAATCTTTTCAATTATACGTCAACTTTGTGCAATTGCTTTGTCGTGTGTACAGAAAGATGATGAATAAACATATTTCAAAATAAAACAGAGAAAACACCTGCAACATAATATCTCCGAGCTTCTCCCTAGCAATCCCTGTACCAAGAATTGAGCCAAGGAAGTCACCATGTGAACAAGCTTCAAAACTGAAGTTACCTGTGATACTGGAGTAAGTACCAAATTAACATACAGATACTATAGTTTTTGCTCGAAACAGACCACGCCCAAAAAAAGTGTGAAAAAACGTCTCACCTTAATGCTGCAATTATGTCGGGATCGGTGGTCAATGCTTGTGGATGCCCAACTGACAGCCTACAACGTTCTGCCTGAAGCCATTTTGAAACGAAGATTCAGTTTTGAAGTAAACAAATTTTGAACTTTTTTTTAATCAAAATTTAACTATTTTACTACATAAATAGATGGCTGTCTTTATCACTAATTGAAGAAATGTCAGGTACCAAATCAGTACATATTCCAGATCTAAGTGAAACTACCAGCTATCTATGACCAAAGTCCATATATTTCAAATCCAATGCACAGTTACCATGTTGACCTTCGTACAAAATCACATATGAGTATTATTTCCGAACAGATAACACATGAATTAGCATTTTTACAAAAAAAAAAAAAGCATTGTGTACCTTGAAGATAAATATCGAGATAGATCATGTGGCTAACCTCCTTTTCAAGTAAAGCTAGAAAGTGAATCAACAAAGTAGTTAAAATTAAAACTTAACCTGTGGATAACCTCCTTGAGCAACAGTTTTGATATCAGCCAACTTTTCAAGTAAGAGCGTAGAATCCTTTAGGATTGGTGGAGTGAGAAAATCAGTGTGCAGAACCTCTCTCCTTGATGACGCTCGTCTTGCCTACACAATGCCGAAAGCAATTAATAAATTTACAGAATTTTCTAAATAACAGAATAAAAGGCCCAAAATTTAGGGCCTAGTTTTGGTGTGGCTCTGAATCTAATTCTTTCAGAAAATATGGTTGACGACTGAATGGTACTCAATAACCAGATCTAGATCACGATCAAGAACCATATTGCTTAACTAGAATGTAAGTTATTACCCAAAATTATAAACTAGTCAACTGCTATACGAAAAAAGAGTATCATTTCGAATTTGGGGATTTCACCCGGATGAATAATGGTGTCACCAGATCCAGTTCAAAATTAAGAGCCAGATTGTTTATGTAGCATGTCAGTCATTATGCAAAATTGGAAATAGTTCGAATAATAGTGTTATTTTTGACTTGGGATTTTGGACAATATCACAAGAAGCAATCTGAATTTAATTTTGGCCCTCAAATGAGAATATATGCATTACTTTTAGTGGACTGTCCCAAATAGCCCCTACATAGTTATGCAACAAAAAGAAGCATATACCAGTTCCACGATATGCTTCACCGCTTCAGTGGAATTCTTGTCTCCAACTCTTTCTACTAAGGAATCGACATCACCTTTTTTAACTTGTGCCAGGTGGCATAAACCTGCAGCTATCTCATGTAAGAATTTCATTTTCTATAGTAGTTAGTTCAATGGGTACCAAGATAAAAAAAAATGGAGGATGGGAAGAATTACAACTTAACACGAAAAACCAACCGCTAACGGAAAGTGAGGAAGTACCAAAATACAAAAAGCAAATGACTTGACATATAAAGTTGTGTTTGGATGTAAAAAAACATTAGTAGTATTTTCTGATAAGGTAATGTCAGTCAACAATGCCGTCCATATGCAATCGGGTGAGTGGACTTTTCTTATGGTACCAATAAATTGGGTTTCCAGTGGTAAACAACAAGGAAATTTTAGCCATCGTTTTGTATTACACATTTCCAAGACAACAATCTATTTCAAACTTAACAATTCGGTTATCAATAAACAAAAAACCACCAATTTCCGGCAGTAAGAAAGAACTAAAAGCCAACTGACACAAACTAGAATTATCTGAAAACAAAATTACAAATGTTATACTAATATTCACCCGTATTCTCCTGAGACCAACCATAGATGTTCTACACAATACCCGAATTTAACGAGCAAAAAACAATTAGCATTGAAGAAAACATAACATTCAACACATAACATAATTGCTTGACCTTTCTCATTACCACGAGATTTACAATCTAATTACAAGAACTCAAATCAGTTCCAAATACTAAAATGGCAAAACTCTTACTTATACCACACAAAAATGTATTCTAGCTCACCATATAGAGCAGTACCCCAAATCTATTTCTCCAAAAAATTCAGTTCTTTAATTTGTTTGGCAATCATAAATGTATAAATGAAAACTCAATCAATGAGAAAAAGATACATAAATAAGAATGCTCCAAATGATAAAAGGGAAATGGGTAACCTTAAAAAAAAGCAACTTGGTATCCAATTCTATTTTCAATATCACATTATTTCAAACAAATAATATGCTAATGGGTATCCAAAAAAACAAATAGTAAAAAAAAAAAAGGGGAAAAGATAACAAACCAGAGGAAGAAGGGATGAGAGGGAAAGGTAAAAGGGTAGTGAGAGAAAGCTTTGGAGAGAATAAAAAGTTCCCATTATTATGATTATGATAATGATAATGGTTATAATTATGAAGGGCTCTACGAAGAAGTGACATTTTCAGAGTTGAGATAGTAGCCGCTGCCATGGTTGTATTTTTTTTTAATACTAAATGTGATTTTGTAATGGTAATGCAAATTGTATATCCACTCTTTTTTATTCTATTATTATTTATAATATTACTTGTTTTGGCTTTTAATTTAATGAATTTCAATTTGGTACAAGATAAATAATTTACTATGGAGTGTAGTGAGATAAATAATTTAATGAAAACACAAAGATAACCCGATCTTTGAATTGTCATTCCCCAAACACTATATAGCATGGATACATCTACGTATGTTCGACACGATATGATAATACAGTAATATTTCTAAATGTAGGATACGACACGTGAATTAATAAACTATAGATATATTGTTTATACATGTTTATACTAATTTATTTTATGAAAAGAAGAATAATTATAATTTATTAACCGCAACCAACAAATATTAGTTATAATTGCATTTTTTGTCTGAATGTTTTGTTAGAATCTGAAATAAAATTGTAAAATTTAAAAACTAAAGGACTTTTTTCTTGTGCAATGTTTCTCGTGCTCTACAATTGTCCATAATGCTTTAATAAGTTTTCAGGGACGGGCGTGTCCATCAACATGCCGAAGTCAATGACATAGGAATTTGGCTAACCAAAAGCGTGAAATGAAAGGTTGCATTAGTCATAAATACCGATATATAAACACCATTTTTCCCTTTCATGCCATTTGTGGCATATCTCCTCTTTCGATCCACATTTTATGACATATCTCCTCTTTCAATCCACATTTTATCTTATCATATAAACATCATTTTTCCCTTTTATGCCATTTGTGACTTATCTACTATTTCAATCCATATTTTATCTATCATAACCTGTTATCCTTTTGTCGCACTTTCACAATGTCGTTGCTGTGACAATGTCTCTTATAAAGCATAGAATTTGGTCGGTTAAGTCGTGTTTCTCAACAATGATTATTCAAGCAGTTAAAGATGATAAAAAAGAAGAACAAATATCATTTATTGATTATTAAACAGTTATCGATTACAGATCACTTTGTTTACAATATAATCTTAACTATATATCTAATGCTCGGTATGATATATGCTTCTTCTTCCTTGGTATTTTTTCTAGGGAGCTCGAATTGACTTGATATGTTTGTGTATTTTCTAGAGAGATAAGCTTTGAAAAGTCTATGTACTAGTCTATTTTTGGTCTATCCGAAATCAGATGACGATTGTACTGCTAGTTGACTTTATTTATACAAGTATGTGCATCGTAAAATGTTGACATGTGACGTTTTACGTATACTTATCATGGACTTTTAGTTTAATGGACTTCTATCATTTAGAATTAATCCAGTGAGACTCTCTTGTTTTACAGATGGAAATACCATTATATATTTATCCTGCGACTGTTACTTATCTTTGATGCATTGGATACCCACTTTATTATACGGATCGAGTCAATACCAAATGCAGTGTATTGGGTATTCTTTTCATGTCGTATCAGTCTCCACCACCACGACAACGCCGCCATGACATACATATCCTTTCCTGTCAGACTTCATGATGAGGTACAAAACCACGACGTCGTATTTTGTTTTTCAATTCAGGCCAATATTCTGGCCATTGCATCGGCGGCGTTGCCACCATTTTTTGTGGATGGACTATGATGATGAAAAAGACAATTGCGTCGTTGACCTTCGTGGATGTTGGCGCCCGTGTTGCCAGTGGGCTCCTATTATTGGATTTAACATTAGGTTGGTTTGCTTGTTGGCTAAGTTCAAAATACAGATGAATTTAACGTTAGGTCGGTTTGCTTGTTGACTAAGTTGAAAATAAAGATCAAAGATTTATCTTACGGTTTTACCACTAATTAAGTTTGGTGATGTGCAGTTGCACTGTATAAGTATTCTAAATCATTCACCCTATAGCGCAAGCCACTTTTATTGAAAATTAATTTGGTACAAATAACTATTATTATCTTGACAAGTTTTTTATTTCTTAAAAACCCAAACACTATATTATAATTGTGTGTTAAGATTTAAGAGTAACAGTAATGATATAAGCAGATACTACCTGACACATACTGTTACACAGAAACTCATGGTATATCTTGATATACATTGTTGAAGCTCTGAAAGAGTTTGTTTCATTTTGTTTTTGTTTCTATCACCATCATCAAAGTAAATTGTAATTTGAGAATTTTGTTAGTTTTCTTTGAGTTTTTGTGAGTTTAAGAGATTATAAATCTTTGTGTGCTGGAGATAAAATATAAAGAAAGAATTTTTGTTCCCTTTGATTTCGATTAGTTTCAATTTACATCTATTCAAATTTAAATAAACATTATAATAAAGATCGGACGAAAGTCCCCTTGTGCAAATCCATTGAATCTGATTTTCGTGTATATACTAAAATTGAATTAATAAAATTGTTAATAGAACCAGGATTACTCATTCTTTAAAGTCTTCCAATAGAGGTATATTTCTCACATTATTGGAACAACAATCAAACCCGTTCTCTCAAAGTCTTAAGTTACAGTCGACATTTATTCCTCATGTTATTGGAACAATCAACCCCATTCTCTCAATGTATTCCCAACATTGCTATAAATTCGCGCTTTTCGGATACAAGTATTAATTCAAAACCATCGAAGAAAGTATTAGACGCGAGTAAATTAAATAGACTAGATAAAGAGAAATAATGAAATTCCACTCAGCACTTGTATAGTTTAAAACTCAATAGCATCGTAATTTGAAGTCTACCCTCTTTAAATTGTTCATTGAGTACTATTTGAAAAAATAATACTTTTTTGAAAAATATAAAATAATTCTTGCCGTTTTTTTTCTCCGCAAAAGTACTCAAATAATGATGTGGCGTCATTACTTTTTGATAATAAAAAATAGTCATTTAGAAAACATTATTATTCTATATTAAGTATTATTGAAAATAGTATTAAACCAATAATAAATAATGCAAGATTGTTAACTTTTTATGCCAATTTGTTCAAAATAAGAATGTAACAAAAACCCAATACTGTGGTTAAGAATGATTCTATGTAGAAATGAATTTGAAAAATTGTTTTAAAGTATAATTATGACTTCTGTAAGACCCATTTGCTCTCAGTTTCTGAATATTTACGGACTACACCCACATAGCAATGACATATCCTGAAGCATCTTCGTTTAATTAGGTGAAACTACCTCAGTTCTTGAATATTCACGGACTGCACCCACATACAGATTTATCTCTCGAATCATCCTCGTTTAATTAGGTGAAACTTAACCGATCCTTAAATTTTTTCGAAAATGGAGACCGATCCTTACTTAGTTTCCAAAAGTAGTACATATCTTAAATTTACCCTAGTTAATTAAGGATTTTTATTTTATTGGTTAATTTGGTGGAACTTGACCCATTCTTAAATAGCCTTAATTAGCTTTTAAAAGTTGTAGCTATCTGAAATTTAAATAAGCTACAGTAAACCAAAAACTAGATAGATGCCTTAGTTTATATTTAACCGTAGTGTTATGATAATCGATATGCACCGATTATTAAATCATTAAATATTTGACGGTTTCTACGCTCATACTTACGTCTCTCCCCAAAAAGAAACTAGCACTCGTCTGCAGTGGAGTATGACGACGACGATTCTCCTCACTCCGGACCTTTTCCCACATTCGCTCTTTCTCGTCTGCTTCTTTTTCAGGTATTTACTACATGACGTTATCTAAAAAATTATATTTAAAATATAGAATCACTATGCAGCAGATTATTTAAATACAAACTATAGAATTACACGTTTTGCTGATTATTAGCAACACAAAGTTATTAGTTTAATTAGAAAGTCAGACAATGAAACATTTTTAAACAAATTATATGTTTAATTAATGTATTTTAAATAATGCAGAGAATGATAATAGTTTGAATAAGTTTATGTATGAAATGTAATTTGGATCGGAAATTAATAGGGATATCAAAAGTAATATGCATTATGACTCATTAAAGTTATACTATACTGGCAAATAAGGATGAAAAGACGAAAGGAGGAAAATTGATCATGTGGAATTATTTTAAATAGAGGGGGGTCGAAGAACAATTACCTAATTTTAAATGATTGATGTTCAAAAATAGCTATTAAAGAATTGATCATTTCTAATAAATAGCATGACATGTTAAATCTTTTGTATCATTAATCTTACAACTTATGTAAAACTTTCTCCAATAATAGCTATTTGTTGGGTTGCAAAGAAAATTGTTTCATGAAAACAAAACTATTTAATAATTAGTGATCATATAAAATTTAATTAATAATTAGTCAATTATTCCTAAAACTAATTAAGGACTGGTTCACTACCTAATTACCCAATAAAAACAATAATAAAATGGAAATAATAGGAAAAACTCCAAAAATTTAAAAAATGGAAAAAAAATCAGAAAAAAAAACAAAAAAAGCTGGAAAAAACTTTAAAAAAGTCGTAAATCCGAAAAAATGGTAAAAATACCAAGAAAAATCTAAAAAAACAAAATCACAAAAAAATGAAAAAAAGTTCAAAAAATTGGAAACTCGAAAAAAACCAAAAAAGTGGTAAAAAATTAATGATGACATAAGAGTTTAATGATTTACTCTATTATTGTTTTGTAGTATATTACAGTGTTTGACCGAATGATTTCTTTTGTAGTATGTTATTTGAAGATTAATATTAGATTTATTGAGTTTAACTTTGTTAGTTCGTTAAATATTTTTTGTGTCGATGATAACTCTTTTCAGTTGTTTGTACGTTTTCTTTTTTGAAATGCTAAAGCCACATAAAGAGATGCATATTATAAATGGCAGATTATACTTCCAAAAAATCAACAACATCCTAAATTATGCATTTGAAACGGCTCCAAAATTACCGTGTTACATAAAATATCTCATTAGACCTTTTTGAGACAGTAGTGAACCGTCTCAAACGCATCCCGTCTTCAAACATGCATCTGAGACAATTCGTTTTTTTTTTAATGTTTTGGAACCCTATACTTCTACACCGTTTTTATTTAGTACCATATACTTACATTTGTACCGTTTAGTACCTCATACTTACACACCTCCCATTGTTTGATACCTCTCCGTTAATTCATGAATGAAAAAGTAACATCTGCTTGTCACGTGACCAACGTCCGTTAACATTAGGGGTAATTTGGTCACATAATTTGATAACGTGGCAGTGATGACATCACTGACACGTCATATTTCCATCCATTAATTAACGGAGAGGTACAAACCAGTGAGAGGTGCGTAAGTATGAGATAATAAACGGTACAAATGTAAATACAATGTACTAAATGAAAACGGTGTGTAAGTACGGGTTAGCAAAACATAAAAAACCCAGACAATTCCAACACTAGTTCTTTGACCTTTTCGAAACGGTCGAAATACCGTCTTCAAAGATGTATTTAATTTTAATACGGTTTCATCAGTACCGTCTTAACTTCTATTTAGATATGGTTGCCAGCCTTTTAGAACGTCAATCCTGAAAACGGTTCAGTTTAGAGACGATTTGTTCAGGTGGTGGTCCCAAATCATAATTCTTTAACAAACTTAACTAAAAAAACACTTATATTTAAAATTATAATTCTTGAAGCTAAGGGTTGCGGTGGCCACTCGATGGTCATCAGTTAACTTCACCCCTAGTAATTTTAGGCCTTGTTTGTTTGTAACTTTGCTAGTTTCGGCACTAACAAACCCGATCGGACTATGCTTGGATTAGAAATGATGTTTGAACTCACAATCCTACCGACTAGTTTCATGGTTTTACGGTCGGATAGGACTAGTGTAAGTGGTACTGCTAACAAATTCCTATTTTATTCTAGATACTATGCTTTGAAGAATAATGAAGTATCATTATTTTACCATTTTATCCTTGTACCCGTCATATTTATATAACAACTTCAATTTTCACGTAAATAAAAAAGACAAACAAACAACTTGAGTTCATCAATGAAATTTAAGTATAATTTAAACAAATGCATGTGTGACATATAATTTTTTTTAAATAAAGTGTAACATATAATCAAAACTGAAATTTATACAAATCAAATTAATTATATCAGTTAAAAGAAAACCAAAGGGGAATGTAAACATGTGATATTATAGGCTGTAAATGCAAAGTTTTATTTTAGTGTAGAGTTAACTTTTACAAAACCGAACTCCCCCTAGTATTAGAAAAGATCCAATTTGGCATTATTTCTATCCCGGTCTTCACTAATAGTCCAACCCCAATTAAACAATTACAAACATCTTTTATGGAACCAATATCTTTTACAATCCTATCTCACTAAAAAAACAGATGCAAACAAATATGACTTGTCCAAGTGCAAAGCTAAACACATCATGGGATACTCGTGTACAGCGTTTATCATTTCAAGTATAAAATAATGAATGGCAGCCTTATATTATTCAGAAATAAAGTCACAAGGGGGACTCATCCAAATCTTATATCCCTGATTTGTACCTTATTTCATGCCATTTTGGCTATTTTTATTTAAAATTTGCAATTTTTTTTTACTTTTTGTGTATGTTTATAAACTTTTACAACATACTATAGGACATATTACATAATATTAGGACATGAAAATTATTGAAATGTATTGATACATGTTTAATTGTAATATTTTATTTTTATTTTTTTAAATAACGATTTTGGGTTAAAAAATCAATGAGGTGTAAAATGGGATATAAAATATAGGGTAGAATATTTGGATTCGGAGAATTAGATGTAAGCCACGACCCACTAAATTTGGGAAGTCAACAAATTGATGCAAAAACGGTTACATGGTATGTTCATAACGCTACTAGATTATTTTAAACTTTTAGAAGTTTTTACTAGCCAAAGTTTTAGTTAAACCAGGTTCCCGAAAAAACACAGATTTAAGGTATTCTTTAAGCTATAATGCACGAGAAATCCAAAAAATATAGTGCCGGGTCGAACTTTAACGTTTCATTTTTCATGTTGAACACTTCAATTCATGTTTCTTTAACGTATTGACACGTTGACCATGCGGACACTTCCATAGACATACGAGTCCGGATCCTCTGTCCGTTACTCTCTATCTACTTTCGTGCCCACTTACCTTTTAACTCAAAATATTTGATAATTTTTTAAATAAAAAAAAAAGTACAATTACAATTATACATATATGGATACACTCTAACAATTACTTTTAAAAGAAAAGTCACATACAATTTAATTTGAAATAAATAAATAAACTAGTATAAATTAATTAGTGAAATTTTAAAAAAATCATATAGGAAGAAATTATGGCCAAATATTATGAAATTTGCATAAAATATATTATAAAAGTATATAATAGTGCGAAACAAGTTGTTAAAATTCAAAATTTTGGATGAAAATAAGCAAGAGAGCACAAAATGGGACATATAGTAGAGGAGGATATATGATCCAGACTCTCCATAGACACGTCTTAGACAATTTTTAAAATGTCATAGACGCTTTAGTATTAATGACACGAAAAACACAAATTATACTATTATTTTTTTTTTGCAATTACACATATTATACCTTCAAAATTTACAATTATATCTAAAATATTAACAATATTCAAATAAAAATGCAATTACTACTAAGATTTGACACTGACAATTGATATAACTATATTAGGAGTATTTTTTTGTAATATATATATATATTACAATTGATGTCTAAGTTGATGTTCATATAACATTTCCCATATATATATATATATATATATATATATATATATATATATATATATATATATACCCATATAAATAATATATTTATGATTATTTAATTATCGTGTCCTAACCGTATCGTGTCCTAAATTAAAAAGTTTACCGTTTTGCCATGTCCGTATCTATGTAGTGTAGTGTCGGACACACAAATTCATGTCCACTACATAGATCCTAAGAAAACACGACAACATGTGAGTTTTAGGAAAGTTTTGCCCTTGAAATAAGATCAATCATGGAATTAACGATCCAATTTTCAGGTTTGATCTAACGGATACTCTAGTTTTTTTAAAAAAAATTATCGTATCAGATACGATACTCATACCGTATCCTTGACTTTTCAAATGTTTGACCAATCCGATACTCGTATCGAATAGTCCAAATGTCGTATCCTTACCTTTTCAAAAGTTTAACATATCCAATACTTGAATGATATTTCACATATACTTCATCGATAGGTTTAATATACAGTGTGGTTAGAAATTTATACTTATTTATAAATTTAAGGCAAGATATTATAAGCTAATTAAATAACGGGTCATATATAAAGTATATCTTTGTTATTTATAAGAATGTACAAATATACACAAATACTTACATATTCACTCCGTCCCTAAATAAGTGTTCACTATTCCATATTTGGCTGTCCCAAAATAAGTGTCCGATTTTCTAATTTATCAATAAAAAAATGATAAAAGTACTATAATATTCTCAAATATTGCAATGAATGCATTCTAAAAATTGACAATAATAATTATTTAATTTAAATTAAGGCTATATTTGTAATTTTCTAATGCAATTAATAATACCTCTTAATATTTACCGAAATACAAGGAGGGCACTCAAAAAGGGACGGAGGGAGTATTATAGAACACATTTTGAGAAATTGTATTTCCACATAATGTTTGATAAGTAAAAAATAATTTATAGCAGTATATATATATATATATAATAACAATAATAATAATTTTTATTATAATTATAATTGTCGTATCCTAGCCGTATCGTATCCTAAATTTTAAAAAAATCCGTATCCGTGATACGATACCCGTATCCGTGCAACATAGGGTTTGATCAAAACAACCATTTTCACTTCCAGTCATGCTTTCGAACTAATAATCAAGAGCAACAACCCTATTTGAAGATGTTTTTAGAATCTACGACTTTTGTTCTAATTCTGTTTGACTAGTTTTAGATCTGGAAAACAAAGCAACATTAAGTCTTTGCTTTGTACAAGTTACTGCAATTCTTATGCACAAAATTACGCCGTAGTAAAACAGAAGTATGAATCAAACCCAGCCTGTGATTCTCAAGAGCCTGATTAGAAACAAATACTAGGAACCCGCTGTACATATTCATTTAAAAGCTCTATTTTAAAGTTCAAACAGGCATATCTTTTTCATACAATGGCCAAACAAGCCTAGGCATATAAAATGTAACGATACTCTATGTAACATAAAACTGATCCTTTCAATTTCATCATCCAACATCCGGAAAAAAAAAACCCCATAAAAAGGTACTATTCGACTTGATAAAAAAAAAACTTAAGTCTCAAAGTTCAAAAAAAGTATAGTACGAAATTAGAAGACCCCTTATAAGCTATAACCATCTGTTTAAATACTTCAAAAATACGAAAAACAAAATTGTTTTCTTTGGTACCTCGAAGAAAAACCTTTTTTTCGACACAAAGGTCTTCAGATAAGATATTTGTATCCTGCAATAAAAACCATCATTATAGAAACAGCTGCTGGAGCAGCCCAGACCCAATAATTACTCGACTTTTTGCGCTTGAGTATAACTTTCGAGATCCCATCTGGACCCTTGGATCGGGTCCTATTTTGAAGAGCATTCTCTTTTTTACGGCCCTTGGATTTGAATACAACAGGTTTATCGGCAGTTTCTTCGGCTTTCTCAGGCTCGAGGATTTCCACTTCTGCTTCGGTTGGTTGTTCCTTAAGTTCAGGAACTAACCCTGAAGCTGCAGCCTTCTTCTTCAATTTCTTTTCACGGTCCTGATTTCACAAAATTAGAAAATATTAGAAAATCTATTAATTTAAAAGGTCACATAAGTGTTGTTGCTTAAGGCAACTGACAGCAAGAGAAATACTAGCAGAAACTCCAAAGAGTTGTCTAATAGATTGTATAATTTGCCTAAAAAAACCACTAAAGACAATTTTCCACATGCTGATTTTCTTATCTATGTACAAAGGTAGCGGTAGACTCGTGAGAGACAATTGAAATAGTATATTCTGAAGAAACAAAAAGGAGCCTATGCTATGCGGTTGGGACTTGAAAGTTTGTTTAACTATTCAAAAGAATGCAAGGATTTTAACTTTTTTATACATTAATCTATTTACATTCGTTGATTGTACAACAAGAAACCATTTTTTTTAGCCTTTATTGCCCATAATTTTTCTCTCTTTTGTAAATTTCATCAGTGATTGTTTATAAGAGTTAGGTTACTGCATGAAAAGTGATTCGGGGTAAAAAAGAACTATAGATGACCTCACTGTTTTCCATTATTGTTAATTGGAATTATGCAAAAAAAAGATAATAAACATATAGATTAGTTTACTATTAAAACTGGTTCGCCGCTGTAGAAAACAATAAAAGTAGACTAAACGCAATGGAAACGAAAAAGTTGTTTTCAATGCTCTACACATTATAAAAGAATAGAGTGTATTTACTTTTCGTACCTTCATTTCTTATTTTTGTACCTTGGTTTCTAAACTTTTCTTTTTTTACCCTAGGTTCTACTTTTTTTCCTTTTTGTACCCAAGTTTTAGCAGTTGAAATTGACCAAAAAGGAAAAAAAGTAGAAACCACGGTAAGAAAAATGAATGTAAAAAAGGTACAAAAAGTAGAACCCAGGGGTAAGAAAAAAATTAAGAAACGGAAGGTAAAAAAAAAGAAGGGGGGGGGGGGATGAAGAAACAAAGGTACAAAAAGATTGGAAAAAAAAAACCAAAAGAGCACAAGGTAAATTAATAGAAAAAATAGAAATATTTGTACCATCTCCTTCTTCTCAGCCTCTTTCTGAGCCCTCATAGCGGCTTTAGCAGCCTTTTTCTCTTGCTGCTTCTTTTTCTTCTCCAACGCCAGCTTAGCTTTCGCTATCTCCTCTTCCCTCTTTATCTCTTTCAACTTTGCTTCATCGATTTTTTTCTCCACCTTTTTTGGTTTCTCAATCTCAACAACATTCTCTTTCTCATCCTCTTCAACACGTTCCACCTCTTTACTCTTCACTTCTTTGATCATTTTGGTTTTCACCTCCTTTTGGATTTTTTCAGATTTTTCGGTGCCATTTTGCAAAGTGGAAACAGAATCATTTTTCGTCTGTTTCGGTTTCAAAGGTGTACTCTGGTCGGGTTTAGACGGATTGGATGGTTCGAGTACAACCAACGGCTTTTCATCTGGACCCCTCATCCGTCCATCCCTACTGAGCTGTCGATAATCCAATGATTGCAAGAGTCTCTTCTCGTAATCGTCACGAAAAGATTTGCTTTCGTTCCACATCTTCATGAACTTCTCAAGCTAGTATGAAGAAAAAAGGGAAAACACAGCAAAATACTTTAAAAATCTGAGGATATGAAACCAAAACAATACTAACTAAAACAGTTTTTTTGAAGAAAAAGATTAAAACTTCACTGTCGTAGCAAACACAATCATGCAACAACCGTTGAAAAATTGTGAAATAATGGTAAACCATGATTAGTTTCTGGGTGACTAACAGAAATGCTCTCCAAACTTCTATAGAGATTCAATTTCGTCCTGGAACACTTGATTAAATTACATACATGGTTCCCCACATTTTCAATTACAACAATGTTGGTCCAGTTTCATTCAATTGTAACAAGGCTCATTCCTATGGGACCAATAGTTTAATGAATTGGGACCATTGATGCCAGTGTTACCAATTTAAATATGGATACTACTCGAGTAACTTATTTAACCTATGAAAACAAAAAGTGCTTAATTTGATATTACAGGCCAACTGAAAGTTGACTCTACGGGACTACTAATGTTGCAATTTAAACTATAGGGATAATTTGAATCTTGAGCAAAAGTATGGAGACCATTGCTAGTTTTCACTCTTAGTTTCACCATGCAGAATTATCTTCCGAGAGAAAAGTACCATCTCTAGCGACTTTAACTTTAATTACTTCAATTACTGGAGGCCCCTTTACGGAATGTAACGGTGTTAAAATGGAGTAGGTCAAGTGTTCCAACTGAGATATAAGAAGGGGGGTTAATTATAAAAATTATGGAAAATTGAACTATATTTAAAAGTTAAAACTGATGTAAATGAACAAGGGTCATATTAGGGTTCCATTTATTTAGGCATGACACGTTTTGAATCAACCGGGATATGGACTATCTCGACGCGCAACTGAAGTGTAAAACACCCTGTACTATTCTATTGTACTGGAATTGAACGTGTGATATTAAATAAGTAAAAGCTGATAACCCTAGTAAACCTTATCCATATAGATGTAAAGATGTCCTCACTGGCAAAATATGTACACAACGTTTTCTGTAAGTAACAAAAGATTAGAAGGGTCCCCCAACAAACCTCTGAGCTGCTGAACTCTCTAAGTGCTGCAAGATCCTTCTTAAAACCAAACTTGGCCTTGTGTAAGACCTCCCGGTTTTGATAAAAACAAGCATTCTGCAAAACATCGAGTAAAAAAACGTTTTCGTAGCACATATAAATGTAATATCTTTCAACTATGCCTAACCGGTTGACGAAGACATCATCAACTTTTAGTTTGTTTTTTTCAATTTGAGCTCTTGGTTTTCAGTTTTTACCTTTCAAAAGCTAAATATTTAAAATGAAACTTTAGTTCTTTGAAAAACCCAAATTTTATTTTATGGTTTTCGAGTTTTTACAAAACTCAGTCTCTCTAACAAGCTTCCAAGTGTTTAACCATTATTTCTTCTTCACATTGTCTCTTTTCCTCTTACATTTACATTTTACCAAAATACAGTATATTAACTTACTGGCACTTCCAGCTGCCTGGTTTCAAAATGATTTTCACTGAACAGGTTCTTGTACTAAGAAATGACCAACATGAAATATATAACCAAAATAGAGTTAAAACTCGTTTAAAAGCCAAACCAAAGCAGCTTGTGTTCACTAGAGATTAATTGCAGTTAAGACATCTGGCAAAATTGCTAAATGGAACTAAAACAGTATCATGAATGCTAAAAGACTACACAAAGAAAGCATCAGCAGTTCTAACCCCATCATCGCGCTTTTTACTATACAATTCCTTATAAGCTTTGTCACGCTTCTCCGTAGCAGCATCGAGCTCTGCTTCCAGCTTCTTAATATTTGTATTTATTTCCGTCTTTTCTTCTAAAAGTTGTTTAAGCTTGGTCGTAACCACCTGCTTTTCCTTCTTAACTCCACTGAAACCCTCACCCATGTGCTACAAATGAAATTAAATTCAATTCAAGTTACAACAATTTTTTTAAGTTTAGTGCTCAACAAAAAAAAGGTTCTTAAAGGCAATGGTTTGCCTTTTTCTAAGAAAATTATTTATTTACAAACCCATTGACCATTATCACCAGTAAGCAATGCTTTTCTCAAAAGTGTTCTCCCAAGAAATTCACCAGAGTGTAATCCTAGGCCCAATGCATAAGCTTTGACGGGAGAAGAGTAAGCAGAGATATGAAAAGTGTAAGGTTTTCACATAGTTTTAATTATCATAACGACAAAAAATAAAGCTTAAACATCAGGAACAAATCATTATAATTAAGCTCAAAACTAAGAAGCAATAATAAAACACACAACCAACAGGATCATTCACGAAATGTGAAAAGAATATATTTTTAGAAAATTAAATTTACGTAAGTTCAAACTGGAAAATTTAAAACTCATTTTTCTGTAAAGCATCTTATCGGCTCTAATACTAATATGTGTTTTTTTAGCTTTTCACTGAATCTCTACGGTTTCCTTTTACAGTTAAAGGTAAAAGCGCATTTCAAATGGCTGGAACGAGCCCTTCAGTTAAGCTATACTGTCCATTTGTCTGTAATACAAGGCTAAGAGCCCTTCAGTTAAGCTAGTCCATTTAAATATTAATTGAGGTGCCCACAAGTTGGTCATGTACCTCCCAGTAATTACGAAATACGAGAAACGAACAAAAGAAAAATATCTACCTAAATATGAGCTGTACCAAACAGGCCTTAAGACAAGCATAAAGGATCATTATACTCACGTTATATTGGTCTTGCAGGTCTGCTTTTGTTCCAGAAGTTTCTAGAATCTCAGCTCTTTTTGTATCTTTCGCAATAATTTGAGCCCTCGTCCCTTCAAGCTGCTTTATTTCTCTGAGGATTTGTTTTTCCTCTGTAAGAGGTATACTTTCGTGCTGAATACGGTACTGCAAGCTCTTAATCTGAAATCATCGGAAAAAAAAAAGGAAAAAAAAACACACCATAAAGTTGACCACAATCTCACTAAGCTTTTTGAGGGGCATGTTAAAAAAAAATGTGTGTGTGTGTTGGGGGGGCTCAAGAATAACAAATGTTTTTTTTTTTTGCACCTCTGTTTTTTCTTCTATTTTGGAAGATAAAGGACAAAAGAAATCAGATCCCATGACAAACTAGGATTTGAATGGAACTAAGTTACGATTTAGAGAATATATTTACCATTTCTAAAGAACTTGCAATTGTTCTGTTGAACTTTCCAACTTGGGACAAAATTTTCACAAGCGTGACCAGGTAACACCTTATCAATTGAGTCGAAACAGACCCCTCACAGTAAGAAATATATAGTAGCAGTTTGTAAGATTTTAACACAAAATATTGTCTTATATTGATTACTTGGCGCATCATTCAATCGAAAACCTTATTTAATACAGTTCTTATGAACGGCATGTTAAGAAAAACTATACTGTGCATAGCTGAGTTACAACAATATGAGCTAAGTCTTAATAACTTAAACGTCTTACAGTTCTATTAAGATCTTCTTCAGACGAACAGAGATGAACTGCTCCTTTCTCTCGATTGGGTCTGTTTGGGCGCAACTCATTCAGAAGTTTATTAACTGGTTCCATCTCCTTCTTCTTCTCATCCAAAATCAACTTGAATCTCGTGTTTTCCTCGCTCAACGGCCCAATTTGGTCAGAAAGTGTCTTTCGTTTGGCCTATAAGTACAAAATTAAAATTCAGAATAATCAAGTTCTCTATTTGAGGTATTTAAGAAGTTATGTATATCTATTTTGGCTTTTTGCTACTTTTAAATTGTTTCCAAATCTCGCAAAAGTTCTCTAAGGATAACGTGTCAAAGTTCAAACTAACCAGACAGAATATTCATCAAATTCATTACAATTATATAACTTTTCAAAAAAATAAAAAATTCTATTCTCTATTTCACCTACATTTATTTTGCATCCATATATAGCAGAACTGCAATAAGTAAATAAATAGCGTATCTTAAAAAGTAAAAGCCTCTTCACACTCTCCGAGGATCAGTGATATGAGTATGTCTAATCTTGATATTTAATTTTTGATTACTTTGTAGAGTCGATCTTGGTATAAGATATAAAGAAATTTGAGTTGTTCTCATTAATACTAACTTTGAATTGAAAAGCAAAGCGATTCAAAATTTTAATGTTAAATAAAATAGTAACCAAGGTTAAACTTAAAAAGCACCTTACTGCAAACTCGGAACCGAAGTTCGCTCAAAAACATTTATTCCCATTAGTTTGAAATAAGACAATATTTAGGTTTTATTTCACAAAGCCTTTTCAGAAAGCATAATCATATATAGGCATACATAAAGATCAGCATTTTCAAATTTTATAACAGAATAAACAAATAATGGAATCAAACTCACCTTTAGCGCTTTTAGCTTCTCAATTATCTGATCTCTAACTTGATGTTTGTTTTTAATGTCTTTATCAGCTGCATCAAACATACGTTGAAGTTTTGGATCATCATATTTTTGAAACTTCACAAAGTAAAGAGTATGGACTTGCTGAGGAACTTTGTTTTCGGGCCAGTTGTCAGTTGCATTTTCCCGTAAGTGAGTCACAGGCCCACTAGCAGCTTCTTCCAAGCCATGTGAACCAAACATAATGGCCTCGGTAAGACCAGGTACTGCCCCATTTACCTTACTTTGATCTCCGGTACCATTTTCAACCGGAACAAATTCGGTTTTCACAACCTCCACATCCATGTCTTACTCCAGGGGTTAATAAACAAACACCTTTAAGAAAATTGAGTCCTAACAAAATAATAAAATTAAGAATGAGGTTACGAGCTATTTTTCAAGAACTCAACTTGGCCCTACTTCATTTTCAAAAGAAGCTACTGTAAATTAAAAGGACGAAGCAGATAAAAACATGTCAACAAAAAGTTTGCTGCAAATTTCAAAAACAAAAGAGCTTAATTCACTCTAGTTAGTAGAAATAATTTCTCCCCTTATAGGACTTAGACAGCCTTTTTTCAGAATTAAGATAAAAGTGACTGATAATAAGTGAAATGATGAGTAAACATTTTTTATTGCAAAATACAAGAAGTTGGAGTATGGTAGAAATGGGAAGTTTCGGAGATAATTTTTAAAATATTTTCTAGTCTTTCTAGGAAAAAAAACAGAGAAAAAAGAGCTTATAAGTTAATCAACAAAATGAGGTCCAGCTAGTATTCAAAAAGGCGAAGAGAATTTCCCCCTTTAGAAGACTTCGATAGCTTTATCTTAAAATTTAGATAAAAGTGACTGATAATAAGTTAAATGATGAGTAAATTTTTATTGCGAAAGAAAATGTCGGAATATGCTAGAAATAGTAAGATTCGAAGATAGTATTCAAGGTATTTCCAATACTTTCCAGGAAGAAAAAATTAACAAAAATTAGAGTTTTAAAACTGATCAACCAAATGCAGTACAACTAATGCAAAAAAATGCAACCAGACAGAGCCATAGTGAGGTGCATTATGATCAAGTAGCCACCTTTCAAAATACAGATCAATACACAATGTTACAAACGATAAACATGCAATGCCTCTTATCAGTTATGATCATCTCAAATAATTACAAATATTAAAAAGCCAAGATAAGATCTCCAGGATCATGTGTATCTATCTGCATATCCAAACAAGACAAAAACAAATCAAAACCATCCCCTTCAAACAAATTCCAAAGTTTACAGAAATATCAAAAATATACAATTTCCCAGTTTAAACTTATGATTAACCATTTAACCATAACAAAAAAATAAATGAATCATATATCCAAGCTGCAAACAACCAAGGAGATGGAAATTATAACTATTTGTCAGGAAAAATAATAATCTAGCAGCTTATAGATTTTTAAAATGATCAATAAAAAATATCCATTTTTTTCTTACAAAAAAGCAACAATGCAAAATTAAATAGAGAAAAATAACAATCAGAAACATCCCAATTATCCAATAAAAAGGAACAATAACAAAAGCCCATAATGCACCTTTTTGAAAATTCAATGAAGACCAGACAAAGATTGTATGTAGATCCAATTAAATAATATTTCAGAGCAAACCTCGAGAAAAAAAAGAAGGTGAATATATATATATATATATATAGATATATTTGATATATAAAAAAAAGAGATAAGTGTAAAAAATGGGTGAGACTTACCAGCGAGAGGCAAAAAACAGGGGAAGAGAGAGATAGAAACGGAAGTATGTACAAGTAAAGTAACAAAATCAATGGCTTTAGAAAATCTAATATACGTTTTTAACCAATAAAGTAATGGTAGAATTTGTTACTATTGGAAAAAAAAACCCATAAAAGTACCATCAAATATTCTTTTTCCTGATTGAGAAATATAATAAATAAAATAAAATATACCTTGAATCAGGATCAGAATATTATAATCATAAATGTCATTTATTTTGGTTGGAATAAAATTTATGACAGTACTGATGTCATAGTTCATGCACCCATTTATGTTTTACTATTGTATAATGGGTAATTTTTATAATTCTAAGAATAAACTTGTAAATATTATCTATAATTATATAGTTAATGAATAAGCTAATTTGTGTATGCTATTTTATTACTTTTTGTATGTTCTTTTTATGTACAAGCCATTTTTATTTCTCATAACTGATATAGACATTCGTTAAGTTCCATTAGCATGTTGTTTTCTCTTACATCTAATAATTGTTCTTCTTACTAATACATATTTTGATATTATTATTAGTTAAAATTCAAACCGGTTAAGTCAACCCAAACAAAACCGACTTTTCTTGGTTTAGTTTTCAGTATTAAAAAACTTCAAACCAAACAGAATCGGACCACTGAAGTTTAATTGGTTTTGTTTGCGTTTCGTCCAAAACCGAATCAATTACCGCTCATCCCTATGCCTAAAATCAAGTGTATTTAGCTTTCTCATATCACTAAACTGTGTCAACCATTCGGATAGGAAGGGGTTAAACTCAATCCTAAACAATACTAGTATGTGACAAATTAGAAAATATTAAATTAAAACTAGACTTTTCATAATTTTGAATCAAAACAAAGACCATTTATATTAGATCGGCCGTATTTAGCAGAGAATGGACCAAGATCGGAAAACGGATGGTAATTTCAAGACATTGCAGTTTTAGTAGTCTATTCTGTCACCGTCTTCCGACGAGTAGTTGTTTCCACCAATATTACACATTTGGCTGTAAAATCCATGAACTGCTAATTTTTTGGTTTCTAGGAATATTTTACGTGTCTAGTTTAGATACTATTTTACATCCTTTTAACATTGGGTGTTGGGTTGGAAATAGATCTTTGGAATTAAACCTTTTTGATTGGGTTTGTGCAACCTTTGCATGACTATATTTTATAGGAGCGGAACAATGCAAAGAAAGTTTATTAAATTTGTATACTATACTATTAAAACTATTATTATTTTACCTTTTACAAAAGTCAGAGTGATGCTGAGCTTGTCTTTCTGAAAGAATCTGGTCTTCTAACGTATTGATTAATAACGTCTTGCTTCTTAAAAAAATGTGGGCTCTATCTTACTAAAAACGTATATAATGAATTATGTTTTTTATAATGATACGAATCATGTTTATATAAGGCTATGTTAAGAACATAAATTAGAGTTTATCCTAATCAGAATCGAACTTGAACTCATCAACATGACATCTTTCTTGTCTGGTTAAATTAGAGTTCATTTAACTAAATAACTTTAATTGAAATATCTCTTATCTATTCCGAATCTTCTACGAATTTTAAAAAACATAATTCGTGTCATGTCATTATGTTTAAAATATATCCACGTTAAGATTAAACAGACACTCACTTACTAATTTAAATCAGTGACGATTTTATATTTATTAAGCATATTTCATTCGTTAATAAATACCACTTAACTTAATCAATGTATCGGATTAATAAATTCACCTACCGGGTTTGATACAAATAAATACCACTTAACTTAATAAATACCACTTATCAATGTATCGGATTAATAAATTCACCTACAGGGTTTGATACAAAAATACTTATAATCTTTTAAGGGGTATCATCAATCCCAATACCGGGATGTGGATTCCTTCGTCTACTAATAAACACTATACTTGAAACATCACCGTCCAACTCACTAAGTTTATAACTCGTAAAGAATCACACAGTTTTATGATTAAAACAATTATAATTTCTCGTGCATGTTTAATTAATAAAATTAGAATTAAGAGTTTAAACAAATTCTATGACCACAAGACGTTAATTATTTTATCTGGTCATTACAAAAATAATTGACTTGGTGCGGTCATTTTTGGAATACTCTATTCCTTGTAGTCAACAAGGTCTGATAAGAAAAATACTAAATCAAATAATTTATATCAAATGCAAAGTCTGATAAGAAAAATAGTAAACCAAATAATTTATATCAAATGCAAATGATGAGAATCGAACATTGTACATCTAGTATATAATGTAAGCACTCTACCATATGAGCTACAATCCTTTTTGTTTCATATATTAATTATAATTATATAAGTATAATATAGATTTATAGTTTTGAATATATAAAGCTATTAAAATAAAAAAAATTCTTAAATTAAAAAGTTATATTGTTTCTTCAAAAAAGATAAATGATCATTATTTTCTGATTATAAAAATTATAATGATAATGTATCTCATTTAGTATGATAATTGTTGCTTGTGTGAATAAAACTAAATACTAAAAGAATCTGATAAAAAACGTATCAATTTTTTTTATCTATTACTATATTATTTTTAGTTTCACACTATTTTTTCTAACCGATGTTAATTTTTTTTTTCATTTATTAGGAATGTTATTTTTAAAATATGATTATGTTTCGTGTTAATAACATGTTTAGACTTATCAAGTGAAAATTATTAATAAAAAATGACGTTGTCGTAAAATAAAAAAATATGTCGGGATATTCGGGATAAACCTATCCTGACCCTATAGGATTCTGAAAAAGTCAGGTCCCGACTTTTGTCGGGATTTTTTTTTTACTTTCAAAAGTAATCGGGTGGGGATACGGTTGAATGTTTACATGTCGGATCCCGATTCTAAGCCATCCCTATGTATACGTATGTCTAGTATTAGTTTGGCGAGTGTTAGGGCATATTAGAGTCATTGAGATCGGTTGGCTCGACACTTGCCTCCATATCGTTAAACTTACTCATTTTTTATTCTATATTCCAAATGGAGCTTAAATGGAAGTAAAAGAAAAAATGCTTACGAGAATTAAAATTGTGTACATGACTGCAGGTGGGGACACAAATGTTCGGTTAACGAAAAGTTTAAATTTGTCAATGTGTACTTAATATACATTATTGTAACATTACAGATCCAATTTGAAAGTCACACCGCCGAATAACACATGTGGCGGCACTTGCTATACAAAATCTAACTTAATAATACTTATAAATTACTCCTTAAATACACTCAAATTACTATCAAAACTTTATTAAACATAATCTTCAAAATGTAGGGTTCTTACAAGTAATTTTACACGTTTAAGCTAACTCAACACGTAATTGCAGAGGAAAACTAACTTAACTTCTATGAGGATGTCCGATCCCACTACTCAACTTCAACTATAAACGACTTCAAATCTAAAACCGCCTACCTGAAAACATTTAAAAGGGAGGAGTGAGCTAAACGAGCTCAATGAGTGACAAGTTTTATAATAATAATATGAGTCTAAAAATAGGTTTTCATTTCTTTTCTTTCTTTGAAAACAGATCTTTGATTTATATAAAACTTCCCATCATATAACAAGATAAAATTCTTTAAACAACTGTAAGAAACATGATAATATTTTCATTTCTTATTATGATAAAAACAAGTAAGAAAGTATTTATATCTTAGGATACCAAGTCCGATTGACTTACTCAATCTCTTTACCGTCGATATTTTTCTCAGGTGTATAAACCATACGTGCACTATGTAATTAAGTTTACCGCAGCATGACGGCTGAGTCTATTCCTTAAAACGTTCCGGTTAACAAAACTATGTACAATCGTTAAGTTAACCATTGAGAGCTAAACTCATTCGTTTAGTTGCCAACGTCACCCCACTTCTCCTTATCAGGGGATTTTTCGTTGGACTTTTACTCATGGTCCCAATACAATCATAAGCAATTAACATAAACTATCCATCAAACTTTATACAGAATCTAATAATCATTTCTTTTTCCTTTTCTGATTGCACAACTGATATGAAAACATTCTTTTACACTTATATATAATACTGAAATAATGCCAAAGGTCTGAAACTTTTTGTCAAATACATGATGGGATTTTATAATAGTAAGACAAGACCACTCACCTGGCTCGGGTTGAAAAACGCAAAACACTTTTACACCAGAACAATTAACAACCTGGACATATGAATATCATTTATTAACATTCTGTCCAAAAATAGTACCAAACTCGTATAATTTTACACCCATGTCCTCAAACATAAACTCATAAACGATTGCTTACCACCACGAATTACATGTTTTCTTACTGATTCCTAACACTCGGATCCAATTCCTAACACTCGGATCCAATTCCTAAAATATTGAATTAAAAGAGTTATGTATCCTAATAATTAAATTTGTAGCATTCATCTCCAGGTACCAAGTTTTACTGTAAAACAAAGTTATTCTGCTGTACTCTTAACAACCGATATATTCGTCAACCAGATCATCAATAAACTCAATAATAGAGTATCCCTTTTGAACTAAACATGTATAAACAGTTCAGCTTTTGACGTGAGACTAATTTATACATGATACGTGTGACTATTTATTTCGAACTACAAGGCAAAACCGAAACTGTAAATGGTTGTGTTAGAACAACTTCCACCCTCTGCCTATATAGTTTCAAAAGTCCTAATTCACTTAACTTTCACAACTATCATTAACTAATAAGTACACATGTATAGCTATAACTAAATATATCTAATTAGCCACAAATTATCCATCAAGGCTCTTATACTCCTGTAAGGCTGTAATTAGATTCCTAGTGTGAAAGTCAAAACATCCAACATGATGATTCAATAAGATGTGCATGCTTCTGGTGTATAAATTTTATAATTACAAAATAATGTTTGATTTAGTGAGAATCAAAAGCTGTCACAAGCCTGTCGCAAATTGACTAAATTGTCACAAAGCCGTCACAAATTGACTAAACTGTCACAAATCCGTCACAAAAACCGTCGTTAATAAGCTCGTAACAAAAAATAGCGTCACTAATCCCGTCGCTATTTGAGTATTTGTTTGTAGTGTATGGTCAAATCCTATATTATCATTAAACCAATTACATAACTTTATTATCCTAACAGGAAGCTATAACATAGATTATATGAATCGGTGGTTACCTAGATGAAGGGAAAAGGACCCGGAACGATATTTAGGTTTCTATCTCTCTCTGCTTTTATGTACTCTCTTAGCACAGATCTGTCTTCTTATACGTTGATATATGTGCTATATATATATAGAACTGTCTAAACCTTCTCTGTATATGCGTGTATTTAAAGGAATGGTACTGAGTTGATGATATTAAGGTGAATACGTTATAGAATTAAAGGCAGGCTTTTTAAGTTTCTACTGTTTGATTTCCTCAGACTCTTCAATTCCATATGTAACCTAATTTCCTCATAATAGTTAAGACTTCCTTATTACTAGTTACTAACAAAATTTATTGCTAATTACTAACAAAACTTATTGCTAATTACTAACTAACCTGTCAACTATCCAAAACATTAAAATAGTCCCTACATTAAAACAAAATAAAATACGGGATTTTACAATTATTGTGGGTGGAGACACCATTATTGGTCTACAATATTTATGTTTTTACCCTGTGTTACAACAAGTTATTAAGAAATTATGAGTGACCCATCAAATAAAGCTCAGTAGACCTAGTCTTATCCGAGTACCGAAATGGTCAAGCAGAGTTTTCATGCAACACTGGCTGAGATATTTGTAACGACCCGACCAAACATGTCGAAGAGTAACCTTCATATATATTAACAATATTGCGTACTTTGGGACAACTTATAGAAATATGTGATTTAACATAAAATGGTTAATTATTTATAAAAGGAGAGAAAAAAAAGTTAAAATATATTAGAGAAGAAGTTGAGAAACCGGATAATTTGTATAAATATAAAAGTCAAATGTAAAATTCTAAAATGATGATTTTATTAAGTTTAGGTTGCTTGCTCACACATGCATTTTGACCGAAACAAAAAAAAAACTACTACTAGAAAAAACTGCTTCAGTTACTCGGTTGTAGTCTATGAAGCACGAAATCCTTAAAATATTATTTTATGAGATCATTTGCTCGTTGTGATTTTTCCATTTGGCCATTTGGACATCTGCGTCGGATTCGGTTGAAGTATTACAAGGCTCAACTACTTAAAAAATAAGTTAATTTTGAGAAATTCCTCATCTAACAACCATCTAAAATATTTATAAAATGTATGCTTAACTAAAAGTTTATTTTTATGCTTAAATAAAAGTTGTTAATTGACATGTTTTATAACAATTTGCTCAAATTAATAGTACAATTATAAAATTTATGATCTTGTCACTACAAAAAAATACCCAAATAGCGACGGGATTAGTGACGGTATTTTTTGTTACGAGCTTATTAGCGACGGTTTTTATGACGGGTTTGTGACAGTTTAGTCAATTTACGACAGATTTGTGACAACTTTTTAAATTAGCGACAGACTTGTGACAGCTTTTGACTCTCACTAAATCAAACATTATTTTGTAGTGTGTTCTCTTTCACATTTGACGTTACCATTTGACGTTACCATGGGCAGATCCAGGATTTTAAATTTGGTGGGACACAATTTCAATAAAAATTAATCACATAATTAAAACTAATAAAAAGGATAAAAGACAATAAAACGAATTTATCATAATTACAATTGCCTTCGACGGTTACCCAAATTTTGAAAACGCTCCATGATTACATCGTTTTGCAAACTGATTTCTTTTTCGATATAGACAATTAAAATATTATTTGGCCGTCTCTTTATCACGAGGTCCGGCACCATCAAGGATCCGTCCACAATTGGCTTTTTGACTAGATATTTCATCATCTTTATCTTAAAAAGAAAACAGTATGATTTCTCATATAAATATTCAATCAGCAAAACTAATTAGTTTGAAATCACAATTCTTAAAGATAGCTATAGATTACTCAATAAATAATTTATGAAACAGCAAGTAAGTAAATAATAATGAAACATCATAATTGACAAATCGACACAAGCTTTTGTGAATAATTGTATTCAGATTTAGTGGGAGAAATTCGGAATCTATATATTGTAGTTAGCCTACTTTAAGTAATAAGTAAAAAGCACACATTTTGACAATTGAAAGAAAACCCCCAAAAACAAAAGTCTAAATAAAACACCAACTAGCAATTAATTTCAAAACCCTAATTATATAATATATTGATACAAGCAATATAACATCCTATTCTAGTCAAATCAATAACATAATTAAGAAATCGACATGAAAAAGTCTCAAATTAAATAGAGAAATATAATAAATAAACCCTAAATTTAAATAGATTAGTTAGTAGTAACTTAAAAGGATCAGTGGAGATGAATAAGATACTTAGAGATACGGATTAGAGATTTAGAGGTTGAGAAGTATATATGTTACTTCTTCACTTCTTTGTTAGTATCAATTCTACTGAGATGTGGACTTTTTTCTTATTCTTGGAGAGTAGTTTTTTTGTTTTTTTTTTATAAGGGAGAAGATAAAAGTATAATGTGATTTTTTTTTTTATCTATAATGAATTAAATACCACAGGGCTATATTACTAATTTCACATGCAAAAAATTTGGGGAAACATTAGAGCATTTACAATGCTATTGTTATTTTTATTGTTAACTAAAATACTTAGTTAAAAATGTATTTTTTTTTCTCCATTAGTTATGTTAAATCATATGTTATCTTTATAAATGTTAAAAAAGTTGTTAAACATAACCATGTTTTTAATATTGTTAATGGATGATGTGACAAAATATTATTAATTAAAATGTGAACTCTATTTTAACTACACCTATTTTAGTTCTTATATTAGTGCGGGTTTACAAAATTACTAATTAATGAGATTTTAATTAATAATTAATTAAAATTAAAATTAGATAATCTTGTTAAATTAATATATATAAATTATCCTCTTACCTTGTTTTTTTTACTTTTTAATAAAACATAAATGGGTATTAGATATATTAGCTTTTTTAACTTTTCAAAAGTTAACTTTCCCGAAAAAATCAAAATCATAATAGTTATGAATTCGAGAACTTATTTTATCTTTTACACATAAGAAAGTTAAAATCTTCTAATTAATTTATTTTGTATATTTGCATATCACCAATACGTTAAAATAAGTGAAAAAATGACTTATTAACAAAAAAAAGTTATAAATCATTTATAGGTAAAAAAGAAGAAGTTATAAATGACATATTTTAAACAAGTTTTTTTGTCATTGTTTTTAAAAGCAGCTTATTTTGTTTAATAAAAACAAGTTGTAGTAGGGGTGTTTGATATATACGATTTTTTTAACTTTTCAAAAAAGTTAGCTTTCGCGAAAAAAGTTTAGAACTTGGTAGTTCGGAGACTTTTAGCTTTTACACATAAAAATCATCAAACGTGAAATTTTTTCCAATTAAATCATTTTGTACATTTCCAAATCACCAATAAGTGAAAAATGACTTATTAACAAAAATAAGTTATAAACCATTTATAGGTAAATAAGACATAATTGACTTATTTTAAACATTTTTTTTGTCATTATTTTTTAAAAACAGTTTTTTGTGAGCAAGTTTTTTTCTTATTATAAAAGCAATTTTTTGACTACAAAAACTCGATGGCAAACGTGCCATTAGTCAAGAGATTTACATGAAAAATCCAAGTATCGTCAAACACTCAATAAACGAATAGAGAGAAAACAATTTACACGAAAACAATTTCTATGGAAAATATTTTTGCGAGTAAATATTTTCCGCCCAATCTAACACAATATTTAACTTTATACCATTTTCATTTTTCCTATTTTAACATCTCTATCCTAACTAACCACATATTTTATTCAATTCTATTAACTTTTTCTAGCTCTGCATTTATTTCAAACACTATCAACTTTTTTTCTTTCAATAAATTGCAAAATTTTATTACTAAGGAGGGTAAAGGAGACTACATTGTAATTGATGCAAGTGTATTTTTTTTAAAAAATTTTACACAAAACAAAGAAACAATACACATCAAATTTCTCAAAATTTTCCACAACTCAGAGTAAAAAAATCCGATTCAATAAATATTCCGATTCAATAACGGGTTTTTTTTTCCTGTACACTCAATCAATTAAACGGTACAAAATATTGTTCTCAAAAATAAATATTCAATTGTTATTTTTTTTAAAATTTTTGATTAATAATTAAATTTAGTATAGTATGCACTAGGATTTTTGAAATAAGTGTTTTACTATGCCTATTTTTATTATTTCCGAGTAAATAATTGTTTTACTATCCCTATTTGAAATAAGTGTGGGTAGGTAAAGGTGAAATAAAATAATGACGTATATGGTTTTTGAAAACAATTTAATTATTTACTCAGAAGTAATTACAAAATTAATAAATAAAAAAGTACAAAATATAAATTATCTGAAAGTGTTAACTTGATATAATATTATTATTATAAAATATTTTAATTTTGTATTTAGTTTTAGTGGAAAAAAAACAGAGAAATTTATTAATTAATAGTGTGATAGAGTGAGTAAATTTATTTATTTTGTAGATAAATGAAGTGTAATGAGATGTAATGAAGTAGTGTTAGAGTTATTTATTTTGTAATAAAATTGAATGAAATGAATTAAAAAAATAAATAAAAATAAGATGTCACGTGAACTAATCAGGTACTTAACTAAGTAATCTGATGACTCAGATGATTGATCTGAGTCCTCAAAATAGACGGCCCCAGAGGAGAGAGATGTTGGCTGGGAGGGCATTTCTAAATTTGAGAATTAAAAGTTGTGGGCCTTGTGGCAACTAATTATTGGTGAACGTGTAACATTATAGTAAGAACACCATTCTCACCTTGATAAATTCCAACCCCATCACCATGATTCTCAACTTGACATTTAAAAACAAGCTTTCACGATGAAAACAATATTATCATGTGGTTAAATAGAAAAATGTGATACATATATTATGAAAAATACTGAATTTCCATTACTTATCGCTTACGAAATTATGTGTAATTCTGACAAGTAAAAAACTATTGGTTAAATAGCCAGAATGAGAATTTTTAAAAGTTAATCATACAATTTAAATGTTAAAATATATGATTAATATTAAAAAATAACGATTCTATAATTTTGATATACATATTTTTGACCAATTAAAATTACATGTAATTATAAAAAAAGACAATCAAATGGGAACCAATGTAGTATAATTATATAATTTTTTAAGTGTGTATTTATCGAGTCGTGTTTTAAGTTTTAAAGATTTTGTCATTTTTGACACGCGTACATAAGTACATTTGTCAAAAGTTGTAGTTTACAAAGTGACAACCACTAGTAATTACAAAGTCTATTATTTTACTAGTAATCGTGCCCCACGCGTTGCGTGTGTGACGCGCAATGCAATTAAAATATAAAAAATAAGTGTAGTTATGATATAAATACGTGGATAATAAAAAAAAATGTATAAGACTTAAAAAAATGTTTGGTTGTTAAAGAGGGACACGTCGTGTTATTAGTTGTTATTTTTTTTTTTATTTTTTTTTATGTAAGGATGACATTATTGTAATTAATAAAAAAATATAGGGGTATTTTTGGAAAAAAATGGCTAAATTTGACAGGCTCATTTGACTTGGGTTGAATTATTATAATAGAATGATATCTACCCATACAATTACTCAATTAGTTGAGATTAGTATATAGTATTTTTCCCTTGATTAGTATCCAATATTAATGTCAGTAGTTTGGTACGTATTTTGTTAATGTATAATAGTTGAGATAACTAAACTATTTTTTTTTGTTTTATCAAGTATATGTAATTTTAGCAATACTGATACATGTATAAGAAAAGTTGGTCCCCAGGAAAATAGATCTCTTATATAAATTCTGTGATTCAATCCTTTCAAAGGACCAAAATGATTCGTATCCAAAAAAAAGGGGACAGTACTCAAAATGTATAACCCATTCAAATACCCCCAAACAGTAAAATAAATAGTCAAAAACCCTAAAAAAATAATATCAATTAGATACAGTCATATATCGTTAAATAACCAAATATGTCAATAAAATAGAAATATGTCAGTAAAATCCGCCATACCATCCCAAATTAGGGCATTAGCAATCAAAATATGCCGGTCATTATTTTCGTATGTGATCTAATTTTTATTTCTTTTAGTTATATGCAATTTGTGATAAGGTGTGTATCCGCATATGTGTACCTTTGTTAGTGGACGGATCTCGTATAAACATATGCTCTAGTACAGTGGCGGAGGCAGAACTTCGACTCAGGCGGGTCAAAATCTCTATGTTAGCAAACATTAAACTAATCAGTTTCAAGACACAAATAGTTTGATGCACTTTTATGGAAAAGGTCATATGTTTCGACACCTGGTTACCAAAAATAACAAGATAATCATCTAATATTCATTCCTTAATTTATTACCTAAACACTTTCTAAAAAAACAGTAGCAGAACAAAAATAACAATTCATATCCAAAACCACTAATAAACAGCCCTAATTCACCTATACGATATCCCAAAGAATCACTTGCAAAGTAGTTAAAAGAAAATTCTTCATTATACAATTAAAAGCAAAACCTATAAAGCCCTAATATAGAGTAAATATATGAATTTTTTAACCTCCAAAATACTTTATTCTCGGTTTGTTGCTATTTCTTTAAACAGAAAAAAATAAAAAAAAACAGAGCCAAAAGAGAAGAAGAAGAATGATTTTGGCAACAAATCTAAGTTTTCTCGTTAGAGAAAGAAAAAGACTATGGCTAATGAATTAAAAATATAAAAGTAGCTATTTATATCCAAGTGGTTATTTTGGGAATAGTTTTTAAAGTAACATGGATATTATAGTAATTTCGTAAGAAAAACTGAGGGGTGTCACGTGACCCCTCTGAATCCTATCCGGCTCCGCCTTGCACTACTACTATGATATATTCATTACACATTTGGAGATCTCTAATTAGCCAAAGCAAAAAACGTATTGTTTAAGAAGCTGTCTTGGTCAAAGCATGTGTTTCCCATTAAAAAAGGAATTCAATATTGAAAGTTGTAATTTTTGTATTCATCACACCTTAACGAGTAGTCCGCCAATCAATTATATTAAAAGAAACTCAGAATATTTATCCATTCCTTCAAATTTATTTTTTAAAAAGGAGACCTTTCTATTTTAAATAAAATGACCAATCCATGAGAGAAACCATCATTGTTGAGATGAGCTAAACTAATTCGTATACATGACATATCAAAATACTTTCAACCATGGATATTGCTTCTTCAGATTGCATGAGTTTCATCTAATCACGTTTAAGGCCACAATAGTTACTAAAATTATAATTATAAAAATTGAAAAAGGACAAAGGTAGTCACGAGCTTTCAGTGTTTCACTTTCATGGCAAGTTTTTTTATCCCTATAAAACAAAGTAGTAGAAATATTATAGCCCCTATTCTATATCTATTTCTGGGTCCAATTTCTTATTTTTACTCAAATTTTAAATTTTCACAACTTGTTCCGTAAATTTATAAGCTTTTATATTATATTATATTCAAATTTTAAAACATTTGGACATAATATTGTTTTAGACAATTTTTCTAAGATCTAATGTTTAATTTACACTAATTTATACGTTTATTCCAAAATAAATTGTGTGTGGATTTTAAAAAAAATATAATTATTAGAATGTATTGATAAATGTTTTATATTAATTGTATAATTTTTTTAAGTTTTTTAGAAATTTTTTTTGGATAAAATAAGCAAGGGACACAGAAAAATATAGAAAATAGAGGTATAAGATCTGGAGTATAAAATAAGGCCCAGTGTTTTATTTTATTTCCTCAATTTTTTTTTGTTATATTGGGTAATATGTTATATGTTCCAATCTTATAGGAGTAGTAGACTAATTTCTATATATATATATATTCAGTTTTTAACTTTTAATCGACGGCAGTTGCTGAAATTATAATTATGAAAATTGAAAAAGCTACGACAACATATTTCACAAGATTTCAGTGTTCGGTTTTGATGGTAAACCTTATAATATAAGGCCTAGTGTTTTATTTTGTTTAGTGAATATTTTGGTTAAATCCAATTAGTATTTGTTATAATATGTTAAATCTTCCAATTTTACAGTAGCAGTAAACTAATTTGTAGATAATATTGGGTTTTTAACTTTTATACCTATTTAACCTAAAACTGGAGTAAATAAAGTAGGAGTAGTATTTTATCAAAGACCCTGAAAAATAGTAATGGTAGAAAGTGACACATGTGTACAATAAAATCAACCGACAAAACCATTATTTGGTCCACGTTGTTTGTATCTATTGATTTTATTATTATTATTATTATGCTTCTCCATTTTACCACTCAATAATAATACCACTACAACAAAATTATTATTTTTCTCTCTCTAAATATATATAATAGTATAGTTTTGGACGTGTAAGTATTTCTTGTGCATCAAAATCCTGGTTTCTTACTCTTTTTTTTTTTTCATTGTGTAACATTCTTGTGTAACTTTAGATTCAGATTTGATCCATTTTACAATATATGTTTATAATCTCTCATGGGTTTTGTTATCTTTGTCATTTGGTGTTATGGGCTTGTTGTATTAATATGAGATTTAATTAATTGTTTTGCATGAATTTTGGTTTCCTTGGTTGTGAAATTGGTAAAGTATTAAAGATCTGAAATTTTCCAAAAAAGGGTTGACTTATGGTTAAAATAGAAAAAAAAAGTGTGATGGATTAGATTTGGATTGGATATTTGGATTCTTTTTGTTATGAATAATTGCTTATTAATAAATGTGTGAAAAAAATGAGAATATGGTTAGATTCCCTAAATTGTTGTGTTTGGTCTCATTTGTGCTTTTTACAATAGTAGATTCTGGTTTTAATATCTCCACAAATGTACATTCCCTCTACCATTATGAATATGTATGGATTGCATATAAGATACTACTCCTAATATAGAATATTTAGGTTGATTGCCAATAAAAATCCAAAAAGGGAGATGTCAGCACTCCACTAGGTGTTTTCCTACGTATTCAGCTAAGCTACGATTTTGAGTGTTTTTATAGGTGTGTGACTTTAATTTTTACAGTTGGAATTCTTCGACTTTAAGGCATTTTGCTGATAACGAGTGTCGCTATTAATACAAACCTATTAGTGTGGTAGTGGCAATGAGGCCGTTTTGAGGTTTGAGTGTTTTGCGATTTTGAGGCACATAAATGGGTTTGTTTATATAAATCAAGTTAAGAATGTGGAATTGGAAACTCTAAGATTTAAGATACTCTTCTTTAATTGTTTTCTTACTCGGTTGGGTGAGTCATTGAATGATGCCAAATAGATTATGCTTATTCAGAACAGTATTTGAACTGGGGATTGTAGTTTGGTTCATATGGAGCAATCAGTTATTTCATATTTGTCAGCTTGCTTCTAAAAGTTTTTTTAAACGTTTATTTCTACATTTATAACATGGTTAAGCATGCAATCTATAAGGAGTGCGGCAGTATCTTCCAAATGGAGCTAATTTCAGACCTCACTTAGCATCACTTTTAGAATGATGTGAGGATGGTATATAACATATGAGGCCGTTGTGATTTCGTTTTGTTCTACTCTAGAGATAGTTCATTTAGTCTGTTGGTAGATTTGAGTAGGGTCTTGTTGTCAGTTTGTACAGCCTTATTTGTGTCTTTTGTTCTGTTTCGGTTCTTTTTGTAGATAACTTGTCTAATAACTACCTTTTTATTTATTTTTTTGCGGCATTTAAGCTCGGTTTTCTTTTATAAAGCTGGACCTGGTTTGGCGGTTGATCAGCTTAGGAGCAGATTTTTTCTGGATATATTGCCTAAACAAGCTGGTAGCTTTAAATTGGACAATTTTCCTTCTTATTTAAATTTTAAAAAACTAGCTTCTTTTCTTAAAAAAGGTGCAATCAAACAAGCCTTAAGTTATTGTAGGTTTCTCATTTTATCTTTACATGTTGGCTTAATTAACTTTGGTATCTTGCTATTAGGTAGTGATCTATCTGAATATATATATCAGGCCAACAGAATGATTAATGCTAGTCTTTTGTTCTTCCTTTTTTTTTATTTAAAAAAACAGCTTGCAGATCTTAGAATCTATTGAAGAAAGGGTGTTTGATCCACATGAATGATTGCTTCTTTTCGGCATAAATGCCGATCGATAATTCAGATTCCGAGTTTAGGCAAATGACACCTCGAAAAGGTTCACCTATGGAAACCGAGTTTAGACAAATAACACCACAGAAAGGTTTGTTAATGGGAGGATTATTCAACATAGAGACGAAAACATGGGTTTTCCCCCTTGTTTTAACCTCAATTGTCTGCATTATCCTTTTCGCAACCTCCTTCAACATGGGCCTAGTTTCATCCGATGGAAAATTAAACTCTTTCATTGGCCTTTTTCCCTCGAGCTATTCACGTAATCAACCAAATTCTTTATTTGTCGAAGAAAATTTAATTTTCAGTCCGCCTCCTCCCCCTGCTGGGCCCACTATCCCTCGTTTCGCATACTTAATCTCCGGCTCGAGAGGCGATTTAGATAGATTGTGGCGAACCCTTCGAGCTCTTTATCACCCTTTGAACCATTACATTGTGCATTTGGATTTGGAGTCTCCTGTTGAAGAGAGATTAGAGCTAGCTTCGCGAGTTGAAAATGATACGATATTTGCTAATGTGGGTAATGTTTATATGATTACTAAGGCGAATATGGTTACGTATAGAGGGCCTACGATGGTTGCTAATACTCTACACGCCTGCGCTATTCTTCTGAAGAGAAGTAAAGAGTGGGATTGGTTTATTAACCTCAGTGCTTCGGATTATCCTCTTGTTACTCAAGATGGTAAAGCTTGCAACTATGGAGTTGATTTCAATGAATTAAGTTTAGTTGCTGAGCACTGATTTCATTTCTTTTTGGAAAATAAATGGTTGTATTGAAGCAGTAAATTTTGCTGAAAAATTGTGAAAATTTAAGGATTGGATGTGAGTAGGCTACACGTGGAAGTAATGGACCTGTCTGGTTGCAATGTTTAAGTTTTTTTTAATCTTAGAAGTTGAACAGCATTTGGTTGATCAGCTTAAACCTTTAGCATTCCTAGCTTTTTACCTGAAAAAACTAGAAGCTTTAAGCTAGACAAACGCTGTTTTTTTTTGTCAACCCAACTAATTTGGTTAAAAGCTGCAATCAAACAAACCCAACATTTCTCAACTTTTCGTGAAACGCTATCATTGTGACATCATTTCATTGCAACATATCAAATAAAACTTGTAGAGTGCTTATCTTTTTCCCTTAAAACTTGATTTGCTTATTGTTTTGTTCAGATCTCCTTCACACGTTTATGGGCTTAGACCGAGACCTGAATTTCATTGACCACACGAGCAATCTTGGCTGGAAGGCGTAAGTTTAATGCTCTCACGTTCTCTTTCTGACTTTCTTTTCCCCGTTTGTGAAACAAAAAATGAAATGGAGTTTCCTTTCTTCAATAGGAATGAAAGAGCAAGGCCTTTGTTGGTGGATCCAGGGTTATATCTGACAAAAAAGCAAGAGATCTTTTGGGTTGGACCGCGGAGAGCTCTACCAACAGCTTTTAAACTATTTACAGGTTTTCTTACACTTTTTATAAACCTATACAAAATTCTTATAAACCTATAGCCCAGTGTACTGATTACGAAAAGATGATAGCTTGGTGTACAAAATCGAATTAACGTGGATACGTTAAAATACAAAAGGTGAAAACCCCTTTTGGAAAAAACATTACCTTCCGTATTTATTTGAGAAGTTGTTTAGCCATGTACTTGGCAATTTTTTTACTTTGATTCTGTTTGTTTTTTAACCATGAAATGTTTACCTTTTAGTAACTATGCTGTGACTTGTGAGGGTAAGCGGTTGATGTTGTTTAGTCATGTACTTGGCAAAATTCATGCTTTAGTTCTGTTTGTTTTTGAACTATGAAATGTTACGTTTTAGTAACTATGCTGTGAGGGTAAGTGGTTGAAGTTGTTTACATACGTGGCAAATTTCCTGAGATCTAAGTACCAATTAATGTCTTTATTTGTAATTTCATTTACGCACAAGTAATATAAGACTAAGGGTTTGTTTGGAAACATTTATTTTAAGAAAGCAAGCGCCAATCTGAGGCTGAGATAAAAGCTGGTTAAATTCAGCAAAATCTTTTTATAGATTTCGTCTTACGTCAATTGTAAACAACAATTCGACCCTCCTTAATTTTTAAGCTTGTCAACCAAATGCGCTGAAACTTATAAACTCAAAAACATTTTTGTCTACCTTAAAAGATGCAAAAAAATTAAATGTTTAGTCATGAAACAATTTCACTGCATTAGTGAAATCTGTAGTATAATTTTCTTCATATCGATCACCCGCCCGAAATGGGACCAGACTTTCAACTTTTATATGTTTCCACTTCCGTGATCTGTATTAATGTAATGCCACATCACCTACCGATTCTGTTTCAGGTTCCGCATGGATGATTCTCTCTCGTCCATTCGTCGAATACATCATCGAGGGTTGGGACAACCTCCCTAGGACCCTCCTCATGTACTACGCCAACTTTGTCTCCTCTCCCGAATTCTATTTCCATACCGTGATATGCAATGCTCCACAATTTATCCCCACAGTCATGAACCACGACATGCACTACATAGCGTGGGACAATCCCCCGAAGCAACACCCTCTCTCTCTCACTCTAAACCACTCGGCCAGAATGGTCGCAAGCAACGCACCTTTTGCTCGCAAGTTCAAACGCGACGACCCGGTCCTTGATAAGATTGACAAGGAGTTACTTGGAAGGAAAAATGGTAGCTATGTCCCTGGTGGATGGTGTGCTGGCAAGCCCCGTTGTTCTAGGATTGGCGACCCTCACAAGATAACACCGGGTCCTGGGGCTAAGAGGCTTAGCCAACTCATGGATTGGTTAGTCAAGACCGCAAAATTAAAGCAAAACCAGTGTGCCTAGCCATTTATTGTTTGGGGAAATTTCCATTAGGTACAATTTATTAGACTTATTTAGCAAAAAGTGAAAATACTAAACTTTCTTTCTATATAGTCACATATACCGTAAAACTGGAGAAGGAGGCTCCCGTCACACGCTCTGGCATCATATGCTATCAATTAATATTGGTATATTGTGGCTAAAGTGAAAGAAAGATAACGTGTTTGACTTGTTGCTTAATTAGTCTAATTAAATTGTAGTAGCTGTTAATTTCTCTTTTTATTTACTTTTGGCCCCTTATATTTTTGTATTGGGATAAATAACGGGGTTGGATCCGTAGAGGTTCGTTTGGTGGTGGATGGAGAAAGGGTTGACGATGTCTACCGTGCTAGTCACCCCCTAGTTGATAATATATTGCTTGATGAATATGCTAGCATAGCATATGAGGCTGCATTATCGAACCTTCTCGACTCAGAAATCGAGTCATTTAGAAAAAAGAAAACAACCATAGGTTATGTAATATAGTGGTACTTATTTATTCAGAGAGAGGCTTTTGGTCTCTGTACTCTTTTACATCTTCGTTTGTTGCAAAATTTTGAATTGTATTTGTAAAGTTAGCGTTTCCTAGCAGAAAATGGGAACTTGAAAGAAGACTTCCACTTACTTCCTTGTGTCCGATATATTCTGTATTTTATTTTTTCTGTTTTAATCATTATTCAGCTCTCACCATCCGACCTTCACATTTTTATGACAGGGTGCAAGGATTATTTGTGCATAAATTTAAGGGGAAATGATAATTTAGTACATATTTAGAAAATAAAGCTGGTTGTTTTGAACTTATGATTATTTTACAAAAAAATATATATTTTGTTAATTTATTTACAAATAGCTACCTATGTCATTAAAAAATCCAAAAAAGTTTTAAAAATTAAAAAGACCAAAATTTTTAAAAATACATTTTTTATACAAAAAATATGTGCGATCCTGTTTAATCCTGTTCAATCATGTATGTCTAATCCTGTTTGATCATGTCCAATCTTGTATGTTCAATCATGTTTGATACTATGTACAATTTTTTCAATTTTTTTCAATTTTTTCGAATTTTTTTTATTTTTTATGTTTATTTTGTTATTTTTTATGACATATGTATCTAATTGTAAATAACTATATGTATCAAATTGTAAAGTACACATATGTGAGTTTTTTTATAATTAAATTGATAGGTATGTATCTATTTTTAAGTTTCACTAAATTTAATGGAAAGAAATGGCGTCATTTTATCCATAATTTTTTTTGAAGAGATTTTTTTTGAGCTCAAAAAATTCACTAGAAATGTTCATATCTAACAAATTGGTTTTCAGTGAAATTAAAGGCTTTAATTTTATGCTGTGTGTGTGCGTGTTTTTTTTTGTTTGTTGTTGTAATTTCAGCTTCTTTTTTCTAATATTTTATAATGAGTTCTTACAATACTTTATTTTATTTTACTATATTTTTAGATTTACAAAGAGAGAAAGTAAGTATTTTGAGTTTTTTTTAAGTATTTTTATTTTAGAGAGTGGTAGTTTTAGGAAAGATATTGATACAAATAGAAGTATTTGTAGAATATGAAGCTTCGTAGTGTCAATTCTATTTCGAGGTAGATTACAAAGAAGATGAAATCTCACAAGACAATATTAGTGTCCGATAATATCCGGTTATGTAAAAAAACTTTCCAAGAAATAAAACCATAAATTGAACAATGAAACAAAATTAAACTCTTTTCTCCCGGATGAACAAGTTTTAAAGTTTTTTGAGTTTTCACACTCGGAGGTTACAATGTTACATGATTTGACCATACAGAATATTATTAGTATTCATTTTGCACCATTTCTAAGTATAATTATTAAGCCCTATGAGATGGATCGGAAATGAACTTTGTTTGGGATTCAATAACTTCTAATGCCTACTAACTGTTTTGCTCTTCAATCTAAGAACTAGTAAATTAAGAATGTGCATGTTTGGAATTTGCCTGACCGGCTGTGTTACCTTATTGATCCGGACTTGAAAATATGCGTTACCTCTTTCAGGAAGAGAAATAGAAACATTGACATACACCCAGAAAATGTGAAAAACAAAATGAGATCAATTTTATGAACATAGAACTGCATATCATGAATGTCGCCATTAGTTACAGAAAGGTTACACACAGGTTCTCTCGGGCTGTCCTAGAGGAGCAACAAATGGAGTACAATAAAAGAAAAATATAGTTGGACTTTCTTAAGGTGACTATATTTATAATCGTGTATAGGTTTTGTAAATGTGTGTTACAAAAAACGATAGACAGATATAAATTCTCTCTATACTAGTCTTCTTACAATGTTTTTTGCTTTCATATCCAAAATACAAAAATGTAACACCAATTATCATCTTTACAGCCACATTTTGTTGTTATCTTCTAGTGGGCATGGAATGGGACCTTGTTACCTCTTCCATGCGGGAATATCTTGGAAAAATCCTCGATGAAACAGAGGGGAGAGGGCGAAGGAGAGGCGTACAAGGTCGGCTTAATACTTGGTTAGAAAACGGAGAAGGGCTATTTGCGGATATATTAGTTTGGGGTTGTAATTCTATTTCTGATAAAAGGTTGTTATGGGTAAATCGGGGGCTTTCTAGTATCTGATCATCATCATCAAGTGACAAGACTGTGCTTGTGTCTGTATATATGGTTGAGTCATCGGTGAAATGGCGATGCCTTCTTTTTCTCCTAGTTGCCTTGCCCCATCCGTTCATTGTCTCTCTTATTCTTTGTGGAATTAGGGCAGCCTTGTAGTTTGTTCCCATCTACAAGCAGAATGAGTGAGTTTTAGTAATTAATCAGAAGTACAGTGGTACATGTTACTGAGAAGATGCAAACCGGGAAAACATTGTGGTTGACGATTGATGCAAAATAGCCCAAGTTCTCACTCTTTTTGTATTGGGTCAAATTAATAGGAAGTGAAAAGAAGCTCGCTACAAAAAGAAAAGAGGCAGTATGTAACGAGTGGAATGAAAAGATTTATAAAAATATTATTTCCAATCCTCGATCATGTAATTTTATAGTTCCCGTCTTTTCTGATAGCAGATTGGTATACAAAATTATCCCCAACAGATCTCAAAATCTCATAGAAAAGCTGGATAAAACTGAATACGTGCACTGATTTTTTCAGCTGTTGCTTCTCTAAAGAAACTGGAAAAAACGCTTTTGGCAATGACGTGTGTAGCACTGGAATAACTCCAGATTTGAAAACAAAATAATAAACTGGAATGATTTACCCATAATGAAAGCTAAAACCTCTGAAGAAATGGAACCATTGTGGGACTTTCTGTATACTAAAAACAACTTTGAGGAACAAGTTTCTGTACCTGAGTGACCAGAGCATACAGTGGCAAGGTGCTGTAGCTGCATAAGAACTGCCCGGCGAATCTAAAGAAAAATAATAATCTTAGGTCATCATTTGCAATATTTACGGAAATAGTTGTCTGATAAACAGTGCAAAATAAGGGAAAATCTTGAAAGTACCCCAATACAAGCCTGATATACACAAGCAAATGGTTCCTGATGAAACAAGACTCGTATCCGAACTGCCACTGTATACACAAAGTTAAAGTAAGTCTCTCTGATATATTTGTCAGTACGGTACTTCATATCTCATCTAATACTTGCTTTTATTGACTTCATCTTTCTCAAGTAAACATTCCCTAAACTTACATGAAGAATGAAACTGGTAATCAAACATGTAAATGAAAAAGCAGTCAAAAGGAAGTACCCAGAACCAAAAGAATGAAGCAAGCTCAAAAGCATTCTGCAATGGAAAACACGGGAGAATAGTCTTAGTTTCGACACTTGTAAAATGGAAACATAAAGAAATAAAACCAAAACAAGTGGACGACAGAAGATGAAAAGAATAAGAAACCAGCAAGTGCAGGCAACCGAGTATGCGAACCTGGAAAAGAATAAAATGGATCAAGGACAAAAGAAGCTTCGGTTTTTTTAACCAAAAGAGATCATCTCTAGGCTTTAGCCTTGCATTATTGAAGCTTCCAGTTAGTCCAGAACCTTCCAATGCTAATGTTGCAATAATATGTTGTAATTTGGTACCCACCAGAAGAACAAGCTGCTTATGTGAAAAGTAAAATCACAAATAGTTAATAAAGTGGCCAGGGTTACCCTGAGCTTTGATTCATTACTCCAACTAAAAGAAATGACAAATGTCACTTAGGTTAATGTGCGATTCTTTTTTAGGTAGCATCTCCATCTTTTCCATTTATGTTAAATGGTAGATCGAATGAAGAGTATATTATCTCTTCATAAATATAGAACATATTCATTCAGTCACAGACATAAGAAATATAGGTTGTACCAGAATATGAACTTACGGTAATTGGTATGATAGCTATCCAAAAATAGAGATTGGATCCTACAGATAGAAAATAAGGGGAACGGTTAATGAGCTTAAAACAAGTATAAAACAAAACGTATAAATTCAACAAATTTGAGCTTAGAAGAAGTTGCTTGTGGTGAGACAGTAAAACTCTACACCATCCACAGAGGGCGGTTAGAAGTAACTAAAGCATTTACCTTGGTTCAACTTTAATAGTTTTTGGAAGAAAGTAGCAATTGGCATACAACAAGCAAAGTACAAATCTACTTCCATAAAAGAAACGAAAAAAAGACAAGTGTAGATTTGGGTAGAGGCGTAGAGCTAGGACATGTTTACTGCAAACACTTCTCTACTCTTATAGGTTAATACCAGTATAAAAACCTGAAACACCAGATTTGACTTACAAGATAGTGATATTGATGGAGAATATGATAAAACATGTGATGCTAGCAATCCCTATAAGTTCGTAGGTCCTTTTAATTGGAATAGGTGTAATTTTGAAAATAAATACTCCCTCCGTTACTATTTAATTGTCCACTACGAAATTACGTGCAATTTTGACCGGCCAATAACTTGTATCAAAATTGTCGGAATGAAAAATTTCAAAAGTTGATCATATAGTTCAAATATTAAATTTTATGATTAGATTTTAAAAAAATTCATTTCGACAATTTTGATACAAGTTATAAGCCGATCAAAATTGCACGTAATTTCGTAATGGACAATTAAATGGGAACGGAGGGAGTACATGTTACTAGCAACACAATAAGTTCAAAGCTAGATTAAGGAAAAAGAAGGTTTAAATGTTTAATGCTCAATGACACATTTAACTGTGAAAACTGAAAACCATATAATTTATTAAAAAAACATGCGCCTACGGATAAAAGGCATCACACAGTAGACATTACAATTCCTAAAAGGTTGCAGGAATTTCATGAGTTTGACACCGTAATCAAACATTCGTCAAGAATTAGGATGTTATCATCAATCAATCAACTACTTGCAAATGTCATCCACAATCTTAGAGCTTCAATTAGTAGTAAGATACCATACCTTTGATATTAAAGAGCATAAATGCCACGACAAATCCCCATAATGGGCCACTGTAAAGTAATTCATGCTGATAATTAGGTACTATCTTCATTAATCCTAGACAAGGTAAGTTGAATAATAAATATATCAAAACTAGAGACGTTGAAGATCAAGTCACGCATAGAGGGGTAAAAAGAAGAACCATTTTAGTGAAGGATTTCGGAGTTCTTCAGTGAAGGATTTCGGACATACAGTGTAACATTTTGAACTTGAAATAAATCACCCATATCTAATGGACATTGAGAAGTGACAGCTAGGTATTTACGAAAAAGAATATTGCTTACCTCACACCAACAATTCTTTGAAACTCTTCCTCCATAGAGCGGACCATATAACTGTGAAAATCATATTTTGATGTGAGGTGGTGGTTCTGCAAAACATTAAAGGGAAACAAGGATTATAATAGGAAAGGAATGGCATGTAGAGTACATATATTAAATTGGTTACACTAATCATTTCAATATGGTAAAAAAAGAGAAGGGATAGATGTTTTGAAGCTTTTCTTAATATTCTTAGAACCTAATTGTATTCAGATCATTTTGTCGTTCAGATGTCAATATCAAGTGTTCATGGAAGTTGGGAGAAATGCTACTTTTCAGATGTCAATATCAAGTGTTCATGGAAGTTGGGAGAAATGCTACTTTACTATTATGGGCTCACATTTTCTTGAACATGAAAATAAACTGAAGACTGTAAAATGTTTAATAGAATGGTCCTCTAATGAATTTATTTCGGATCGAAGAGCAAGGTTTGATAACTAAATCTTGGTCAAGCAGTGAAAAGCATCAACATATTAGCTCAGTCTCAATACATATGTTTGTCAAATTTTCTCAGGCTACATTCAACTTCTCATAAAAATAGTGGATTATATGCAGTGAGGCCCTGGCCTATCATTGGTTTATTAAGGATAACGATCTGGCTCAATTAACAACAAATATTCTTAGATTTACAATTGTTAAATCTTTTACAGGTCCATAAAGTCGTCTCCATGACAGAAAATCATTAATTGTAGCAAAATCCAACACTTCCTAATTATTTAATGTTTAAAGATATTTGTTTTGTGCGAATTCAGAACCACTTTACTTTTTCTCTCTAATGAAAGAAAGAAGTTCGTACAGTCATCAGCGTGGAGTATGCTCCTATAAGATTATTTTGCACGTATTAACATACACAATCAATATCTAGTCTCTATTGTGTACAATGGAAAGTTTTCAGCCATCTTTTTTCTGAGAAAAATATTTACTACATGTAGTTAGATGGGACATTAGATATTTTGGTTATTTCATATGGGATTTATGTACCGTGATGAAAGCCTTGCGAAGTGTAAGGTAGTCAGCATGAACCACTGAATTCCCAAATTGTCGAAAGAAACAAGTCTGCAATTTGACAAAGTTGCATCATAATGAAATTATATATATCAAAACTTAAAACTATATATTAGGAAAAAAGTTACAAAATCTGAAGTGAGCACTGCCACTTGTTATTGCACAAGTCCATGGCTCTCTGGTTGTTAACATTAGTATCTTAGCAATAATAGTCGCTTTTTACACATTTAACTTGAAAAAAAAAATCGTTATGTTCGTTCACTAACATTTTGCACCAGAATAGTATTCCGATTTATGCAGCTTTTTTAAATTATTTTACACAAAGCAAATTCCTACAATTAGAAAAACAGAACTGTTCAAGAAACCCACTCTTTTTTTAGTATAACTAAACCGACTGACAAATCTAATATCTCAACGAAGCAACAAAAACTAAAAGTTATACATAGTAAAAAAGTTAACTATTAAAACAAATATAAGAAACCCAAAGAAATAGCTTCCTGAAAATCATAATCGTCAGATATTTTTTTTACCATGTTCGCAAAAATGTGATCTGCTTAATTAATGAAGAAGTAGAACAAAGTGAGAAAACTATGGCAAACTATTGAATTTTACTCGTACCACCCAAATAAGAATATTGTTTTTAGTCACAGGACTTGATGTATGAAATTTGATAAAGGTCGATTGCCTTCGCATGATCATCTCTCTGGTAATTTCTGTAAACACAAAGTCATTAGTTTGAATTATAAAAGCAAAAAATCTTAAAACAATGAGGTATGAGCTCTATATCATTTATAGAATGGGATATTACAGTGTTTTAAAAAGTGAAATCATAGCTACAACATTTGTGAAAGAGCATCACTAAGGCGTAATTTTGTTTTTGAGTATAAAAAGCGTAAAAACCATGCTGCTATTTTTTTTTAATCCACACACAAAAGCGAGCTTTTACAATAGTGAATATAACTCTAAGCTTACCAATACAAGCAAGCTTTGTCGAAAAGCCATTTGAGTGAAGTATTTAACATATTACACAAGTTCATAATAGAGCAAGTTCGACGTTAAGTAAGTCTAGTTATAGTCAGATAGAAAATGTGTTTGAGTTTTGATCTAACACTTTTCAGTATTTAGGAGATGTATTTCGAACAATACTCCATATAGAGCTGATATTTTCAGTTTTTAAAGAGAGTATGATATGCCATAACTTTTATTTATTTTATACAATTTCCAATTTGTAGGCCATGAGTGAAGTGCAACTGCAGTCGTATTCTCCATCGAACCCGCTAGGTGGAAACTCATTTAAGCAAGAAATACGAAACTCCATTATCTATATGAAGAACGTTTTTTCCCCTTTAGATATTGATGCTCGAATCTAGAGTCAATCGCTGTCTATTTTTTGTTCGATTTGCAATCATCCTGATCAGTTTTTTAAGATTATTTCCGCTTCTTATCTGTTCAAGAGTTCTACACTCTTCCTTAAGTTTTGATAATTTTAAATCTACATTATAGAAAGAATTAGAAAGACAGCTGCGAGTTTTGAAGTTGTCAAATTTACTAATTTAGTCAAGCCTGCGCTTCGCTTACCAACTAAAGAGTCATGCCTGTCTATATGAGCCTCATCTTCCCACTTTCTCCAACTGTGGATCTGTAAATTAATAACTCACAACAATCAAATCAAAATAATAATAATAATAGTTAGAGAGTGACACAGAAAGTGAAGTTCCTTTTCTGAACGAATTAAAAAAATTTGCTTAGACATTATGAAGCCATAGGGCATTACATAGAACGACGCAGATGTGTCTATGAGCTAAAAGTTAAATAAAATTATAAAAAAGTAATAAACCTCCTCCAAAGAAAAAGGAATCAAAGGAAAGAAAGAGAATGTCTAAATTACATACACAGCTTATACTAAAACGTTTATTTATTGGTCAACTCTTAGAAAATTCAAATAAAGAAGTGACAAAGTAGCCATTCAATTTTTTATGTCACTATTACAGTAACTTGCCAAACTGGCTGAGGAAACTATGTACAAGCCATAAGTTTTGAGAAATTAGAAGATTTGGGAACACTCACAATTAATCCATTTCAACCACAACAGCTGTCTAAGTTCTAATGCAGCCAATAGCATTACTCACCCTTATCAACTTTAACTACAAATGTCAGCTTTATTCTTTTTTCACATAAAACAGTTCAAATGTACCACAGAGGTAAGACACAACTATAAAGCCAGCCTCATACTATACAAGCTAGGATAAAAAGACAAGCTTCTAAAACGATTTACTTCTATAACATCTTAAAAAGCTTGGAAACTTATTGCAGATCAATATCCAAATTGACAAGTTCCATCTAAAGAAACTTATAGCGAAAAATGCAAGGTCTCCCTCCTTTGTTAACTTTTTCAAATTTATAATACACTATTAAGTTCGACAATTTTCCAGATGGGTGAATTGAAAAGTAATTTAAAAAAATGAAATGTCAAACAAAACCTTCACAATTGCCAGCAGCATTGTTAGGCAGCTGTAAGATACATGAGTTACAGCCATGACAAAGATGAATCTGTGCAATTGCTCGAGACCTTCATACGAAACAAAAGGTTCATGACCCTGCGCAATAAAAAAAACCAAATTCACAGTTAGTGGATACTGCAATTGCACCAAGAATTACACTTGACAAAAAAAAGGTCAAGTGCAATGCTCATAAAGCGAAAAGAGGAGAAAGCACAAATATAAGTATGAATGCATCTTCCGACAACACAGCAAGTCCAAATACAAAGGCATGGAAATTGGAAGATACTAGCTGATCAACACGTATAATATTTTAGTCTTCAAATCTCATTAAAAACGATGTATAACAGAAATAGTCCCCATACTTGGAGAAAGATTTCTATTTGGTCCCCACCGTTTCAGTAGCAACACTACTGGTCCTAATAAGTAACACATGGTCAAGATAGTTTTAAATACAACAGTGTTTGTCTTCATAATTTCACTAAGTTGGACCAATGGTCCTCACTATGGTGGCCAATAGTGCTCTGTTTGAGGATTACTGGCGTGACCCAATCACAACATGGGGACTGTTAATGTATCTTAATCAAGCTACGGGGACCTAAAGTGCTTTAACTAAACTATGTCGATTGGAGACAAACTCAAAAGTGCACCTAAAAGAGGATATTAGAGTAGCAACTGAAACTATTAGGATCAAACACAGGCTTTGCACAACACGGGAAAGCAAATGAAGCTGATAAAAATAAAATTGAGGTACTTATTTTCAATAACTCACTTGATTACGCTTTGTCCTTTTTCTGTTGCAGTTTTTAAGCTCAGATTATAAGTTTTTTTTTCCAAATTAAAAGCTAAACTGCATTTGGTTGACGATCTTCAAAACTGGGCATTTCTTTTTTTCAGTATGCTGGAAGCCCTAAAGCTTGATGACCCAGCTTTTCTTCTAAACTTAAAACTCTAGCTTTTATGCTTAGAAGCTGTAGCCAAACAAGCTCTGAGATTACTCTTGTAAACTGCAGAGGAAAAATTCCACCAAAAAAGGCATAAAAATTGTGTATATTTTAAAAGCTTCAATGTCCCTTAAATAACATTGATAAATGAAGGCTTAGCAAAATCACACACAAGGCAACAAAAGAAGCTGGTCAAAACAAGAGATTAGATACATGCCTCCTTGCAGGTATTCTGGTTTAAGGCATTCAATATTCTCCGACTTGAGAAAAAGTGAAATGCAAAATCCGTCATAAGTTTGCGATGTTCATCTTCTTGATAAACCTCAGACTTGGCACAAGGAGCAAATATTCCGTCATAGAACTTTGAGGGGATGCAAATAGCGGATATAAGTCTCGAGGTAGCAGTCAAAAGAAGAGAGATAAAGCCCAGTAGCATCAACTCTGAATTAATGGGAAAAAAAATATTATATTTATAAATATAAAAGAGCTCCATCTTCAAGTTTGGAATACAAATATACAAATATACACAAGTTTCTAAATTTTGGTTACCTTCTTTCATCTTCTCTACAGCTTCGAGTAAAGGCTTTCTTTTTGTTTTCCGCAACCACTACAATTCAAGAAACAAAAATAATGTCAATATCACAGTTACACCGATAACTTAATATTAATTGTCATAATCCACGTATTTAGGACTTTAAGGGGACAAAATCATTAGTGAAGAAGGATGAAAGGGAGAAAGAGATGAACGGAGCGTGCTAATAAAATGTCCTGTTTGGAATGGATGTAAGATATGTGAAATGAAATGAAAGAGTGAGGTACAAAGTGTAGAAGTCAAAATCCCCTTGTAAAAGGTTTAGTTCTGGTTAATCTTATTAATAAGAGTATATAGCAATTGGTTCAAAGGGCTTAATGTTAACCTTCATAGCATCTAAGAAACATGATAACCAAATTCCCCACAGAGACTTTAAAAGATCATAACCTCATAAGAGCTTTGCCAACCAAACATAAAGTTTAAATTCCAGTTCTTTAACAAAAATCATACGAAGAGTCATAGACAATCTACATAGTGATGAAGATTATGAACGACTAAATGATATAAGGAAGCGAGAAAAGGGAAAGAAATCACTCACATTACATAAATGCTGAATCAACCTTTCGACTAGCAAAGAAACCGCAACAAAGATTGTGAGCACCGAAGCTACTGACCATGTTGGCGTTAACGCCAAAGACCGCTCTTGCTCGTCTTCCGTCATTGCACACAAAACCCGTCTCGCAACTACTTAAACTCAGTTTTTCCCAATCTTCGGATACTTTGAAGGATTGAGTTTTGAAAAACTACACAACTTGTGCAC